>JAUNZM010000170.1:470000-1670000 GCA_033459285.1 Clamator glandarius
CCCACTGAATAAGGCAGTAGTCCTTATTCAATAGAATAAGTAGGTGCTGGCTCTAAATTAGAACATTATCTATATTTGCAGTTGACAGAATTGTGATTGTAAATCTAGACTATGGATGGCCAGAATCCAAAAACTGTGGAAACATGGTGGGATAGGTGATGGCAGGCGGGAATGGAATATTCAGTTTTTCCTGAGTTCATTAGGAACCACACCTACAAGTGGATATAGAAACTATAAGCTCTAGAGGTCTCGATTCTGTTCATTGCTTTGCAGATGGCCTGATACCTCTGCTTGAGCAAGTCACCACATCTATGACTGTCTGCATCTCTTAATACAGATAATGAGACTGACTCCTTTCACAAAGTACTGTATGAACACTGCTGTTATTATCACTATTTACATTATTTTCTCCAAAAGTACTATAGTTATATTTTAAATCATTTGACTAGACAAGATGAGAATAGCTGAACTGCAACAGAATATCTTGGCCTCAAGAAGAACACATTCTTTTAAGAACAAAAGGGAAATATTTGAGTCTCCACAGGATGCTCTACAGAATGCTCAAAGCTTTCTACTCTTGAAAGATTTCTTCTGCTACTCACCTCTCAATTGTTCAAGAAGGTTTTCTTTGTTTTGAACCACTTATCCATTGCTATAAGTCAGCCTTTGTACTAAAAAGATTCTTCTACCCTTGCAGATATCTACCCTAGACTAATATTTCAAAGGTTCTCTGTTCATCAAGTTATCAGTAGCTACAGATTTATGCTTTTTACATAAATTCATCTCCTGATGACTCCAAATTTAAGTACAGTTTTCCCTGACCTACATCGTCACATTGCTTGCAACATCCTCTTTGATCTAAGAGAAAAGCAAAGTGAAGATAATTCAAGTTTCGGTTCTGAACAAGAGCAACATTTTAGTCATGTTCCTCTTCAATCTGTTCTGCTGCTGCAAAAGCAAAATTGAAGGTCAAAGTATGCATTGAAAGCATTCTTCTCTTTCTTGACCTACCTCTTCGCACTTCCTGGAAGTCACAATATCTTCTTGAAATACACATATATTAGGCACAGTATGGGAAACAGGACAAGGCAGGCCACTGAAGGTACACAGTGGTAGACTTAAAAAAATATATATTTATAGCATGCCCTCTTGCCTTTCCACAATGTGCTCCTGGTTTTTCTGATTCAGCATTACATCACATAATTAAAATACCTTTACTTCCAGATTCCCATCACTGTGCCGGATCTCAATTCATAATGGTAGTCCTTCTCTCTAACCCTACCACATGTCTCTCCTATTAAGACCTTTGTCTTTCACAAGTCCATTTGCAGTATTTTTAGGTGAAGTAAATGTAAATGCTGAAAAAAATGAAAATAATTCTAGACTAAAGTTTTAAGATACGTGCAACCTTCATTACCTGGGGGTGCTGGTTGACAACCGACTGAACATGAGCCAGCAGTGTGCCCAGGTGGCCAAAAAGGCCAATGGCATCCTGGCCTGTATCAGAAACGGTGTGACCAGCAGGTCCAGGGAGGTTATTCTCCCTCTGTACTCGGCACTGGTGAGACCGCACCTTTAATACTGTGTTCAGTTCTGGGCCCCTCACCACAAGAAGGATGCTGAGGCTCTGGAGCGAGTCCAGAGAAGGGCAACAAAGCTGGTGAAGGGGCTGGAGAACAGGCCTTATGAGGAATGTCTGAGAGAGCTGGGGTTGTTTAGGCTGGAGAAGAGGAGGCTGAGGGGAGACCTCATTGCTCTCTACAACTACCTGAAGGGAGGTTGTGGAGAGGAGGGTGCTGGCCTCTTCTCCCAAGTGACAGGGGACAGGACGAGAGGGAATGGCCTCAAGCTCCGCCAGGGGAGATTTAGGCTTGAGATTAGGAAAAAGTTCTTCACGGAGAGGGTGGTTAGGCATTGGAACGGTCTGCCCAGGGAGGTGGTTGACTCGCCTTCCCTGGAGGTGTTTAAGTTTAGGGTAGATGAGGTGCTTAGGAGCATGATTTAGGGATTGGTGGGAATGGTTGGACTCGACGATCCAGTGGGTCTCTTCCAACCTGTTCATTCTGTGATTCTGTGATTCATGCTATGCTTTGATTTGAGTCAATCTGATTGCATGTAGATTATGGTACTGTTTCACTTCTTGCTGACACAGATCATCTGTTTCTAATTTTAGAAAGGTCTAATGCTAAATAATTACTAACTTTTCTAAGCAGCATAATTCTGCTGGATTTAATGCCTCTTTTCTTCAGGATTCTCTTCCCCATGATATAAAGACAATCTTCTGGTGTGATATCAGGTTTCAAAAAATAGAAGAATCTAATACTTTATTACACTACAGTTCTGTGATACTTTCCCTGTACTTCTATTGAATCAATCATATTCACCACCAGTATTCATTTTATGTGAAAAACTGAAATGTCCCATGAGTAAGTTCTGAGACCTTTTATGTGGTTACTGTTGCTAGGGAAACCACATCCTTGATATCCATGTGTCCAACATGTCAGTCTCATTTTGCATCTAGCTATCCATGAGCCAACACTGCAGCATGGAGTAAAGAAAAAAAAAGAAAAACAAGACAAAAGAAACCAAACACTGTTTTCTATCAAAATATATTTGCATAACCGTTGGAGTTAATTCTGGGTCCTTCTATATCACATACGTCTTGGTTTTTGACAGGCAATATTTGCTAGTAATAAACTGAAAAACAGTCTATAAAGCTGCAATAATTGTCCCTCATCAAACAGCAAACTACATTCTGTGCTAATCACAGTTAGTCAGGAAGCTGGTCATAGAATCACAGAATCATAGAATCACTTGGTTAGAATGAAGACCGTTGAGATTATCGAGTCCAATCATCCCTGTTCACGGCTAAATCATGTTGCTGAGCTATCATCTACGCATCTTTTAAGCACCTCCAGGGATGGTGATTCAACCACCTCCCTGGGCAGCCTGTTCCAGTGCCCAATGACCCTTTCTGTGAAAAATCTTTCCTAATGTCCAGCCTAAACCTCCTCTGGTAGAACTTGAGGCCATTTCCTCTCGTCCTGTTCCCTGTCACTTGGGAGAAGAGGCCAGCACCCTCCTCTCTACAACCTCCTTTCAGGTAGTTGTAGAGTGCAATAAGGTCTCCCCTCAGCCTCCTTTTCTCTAGGCTAAACAACCTCAGTTCCTTCAGCCACTCCTCGTAACACTTGTGCTCCAGCCCCTTCACCAGCTTTGTTGTTTTACTGTGCATATAGTCCAGGACCTCAATGTCCTTCGTGTAGTAAGAGGCTCAAAATTGATGTGGTTACCCCATGCTGCATATATTTGTTTAGAAGCACTTCAGCTGGGCTATTGATCCCACCACACTCCTGAGGGGAATAGTCTTAATTCCTAAGGGACTACTTGCTGTAGTTTCTAACCCATCAACAAGCTTTGCACCTTTGCTGCCACTTGGAGTGCTATCCCCTACTTCTGCTGAGGTAGCAGACCAAAGGGTCTTGCTGGCACACCATTCCCGAGACAATGGAATGCCATTCCCAGGCTTTTTTCTATCAAGCCTGGTGTTGTCCCCCTTCCCCTTAACATCTATTGATGACCTCTATGGATGAGTCCTGCTAGCTACTTGGTAAGCTTCGGAACAAGTGTACCCTGCCCTTTGTCAGCAAGTCTGGTGGTGTGCAGGCCTACCCATGGTCAAAAAAACTAAATTTTTGCTCCTCACAGCAGGTTTGGAGCCAGGTATTTCTCTCCTGGCTCTTCCTACTCCTTGTAAAAAGAATGACAGAGAAGACAACTACCTGTGCACATGATCCTTTCACCACTCATCCCCAGGCCCCAAAGTCCCTTTTAATAGCCTTCAGATTTCTTGATGGGTTTTCATTACTGCCTACTTGGCAAATCAATAGTAGAAAATAATGCATGGGCCTGACCAGAGTTGGAAGTTTTCTTTCCACATCTCTAACCAAGGCCCCAGGTAGGCAGCAGACTTCCCTATGTAATGGGTTTAGTCTGCATATCGGGCCTTCTGTTCCCTTCAAAAGGGAGTCCCCTATGACAATCACCCATCTTATTAACAGAGGCTGTTAAGGTGGCTTATGGTCTCAACGTAGGGAACATTTCTAGTCTGAGAAACCTTTATTGAGGTTTAGTTCCACTTGCAGAGCTTCATATTGTACAAGGGAACCTGGGAGGCTGATGTTGAAATAGAGGAGATGCTTGCTGTGCTGGGCAAAAACCTGCTGCCATTCCCCTCCATCTCCTAAAGTTCTCTCTTCAAGTGAATGGAAAGAGGATGGGGAGTCCTCTGTCTCACAAACCATGCCTGTCTGTTGGATCTGAGACACTGAGCATAAGGTGTTGTTCCAGTAGTCAATCTCTATCTCACAGTCCCTGATGGATGATCCTCAGCTTGTTCACCTCTTCCTTGAGTTCCATCACCAAGCAGAGTTCCTCTACTTGAGCACAACTCCCACAGCTCAAGTTTCCACTGGTGGCTGATACTAGTGCAAGAGAGGGGCGCGCCCTGCAGCCCAGCATCTGGGTGGCAGCGTGCACCCACTGGGGCTCTGTCTGGGAGGCTGCATCACTCACATCCAGTACAGAGTTTGGAGCAGCCTTAATTTCCTGCCAAGTGACAACGTGTTGCCCTGGTACTTCTGGCCAAGGTCCAGTGCCTTGCCCATGCCCTTGCCTGCTAGCTCTGCCTGCACAAACTGCCTCCTGAACTGCCACTCACTGTTGTGAATGGCTGGACTCGATGATCCAATGGGTCTTTTCCAATCTGGTGATTCTATGATTCTATGATTCTATGATTCTATGACAGAATTGCTGTTCTGGCAAGTCTATTCTATTATTTTACTGCATTCATGGAGAACAAGGTTTTTCTTTAACTTCGTTAATTTCATTTTAAGGCCTTGCATCTCATTATTCAGCTACTGTACAGCTGTGAAATGCCTGACTCAGTCTTTTTGTTTACGAAACCAGAGGTGCACTGAGGACTGTTAGTAGGACAGTGCTGGACAAGTTGAGCTCCCTCAGTCTTTCTGCATGAGACAAGTGCTCCAGCACTCTAGGGATGTCTTACTTGTGCTACGGGGCCCACAACTGCATATGCTACTCTAAATGGCTGAAATATATTTAAAAAGTTGCATAAATATTTGGATCAAGAGATTTAAAATGTTACAGTAGAATTTGTCTCTCATTTTTTCACTCTTGTGGGGTGCTGCTAGTCTGCTTGATCTGGTCTTCACAGATCAGAAAAAATGCCTTTTTTTGTTACTGCTAGCTCCTAGAATGGATAAAAGAAGACCTGGCACCCATTCACAGTAACTTTCTTCTATGAGGAGATGGCACAAGAATGCAAATTTAACCTGAAAACCAAAGAGGTAGCTCTTAGAGATTGATCACAGGCCCACTGAGGTAAGAACCTCTTAACTCAGTACTGGACTCCAAACAAATGCTTAGCATGCTGCCATAGGTTGTAACTTGTTACACCCCTGCTTAAGCAGTAATCTAATGAAATTGAGGCTCATCAATTAATACTCTCTCTGTGGCCCTTGTTCATTCATTTGCATATCCTGTTCAAACTATTCCTAGGACATACATAAAGCCACAGTGCTAACAGACACTGAAGCCAAAGAGATTACAATGTGTAACATGAGTGTTACACATTGATGAAAAGAAAACCATCAATAGGTAAAATAATAGCATACCACTGAATGTGCTAGTGCCAAAATTATTTAAGAAGATGTCAGAAGAAGTAAATATAGAAATAATGTGACTGTATGAGAAATAGTGTATAACTGTTCATTTCCTTATGAAATTTAGAGGACTTTCTTTTGTTTCTTATACCATTTGTTAGGACATGTAGGGCTATTCTCAGAAACAAATTACTGGACATGTGTTTTGGGTGAATATAGTAATTTCTGGGTTTCTATCTGAGATAAATGTCTAACAGATCTCTCCTGAAAGTGTGAGTACTTAATTTGTTTCAAGAATATTCATTTATCAAAGGCAGTGTTGAAATACATTTTCTTTCTCTGGCTGCACAACACGATGCACAATGGTTTTACTCTGTGACTCACATTCCTGGGCATTATGATATTAAAATTTATAAAACACAACAGTAAGGGCTAAATTTATAAAACACAACAGTAAGGGCTTTACTGCCACATTTTGCATATAATCTTAGCTAAGTGAAAACAAATTGAACTATCTTTTAATTTTACAAGCATAGTATTTGTTGACCAATTTGGTTTTCCCTTTTCAGCATGTAATTTGTGTGATATCTTTTTCCATCCTACTTATGCAGGGGTTGTATCTTAAATAAATTATGTCAGCATATTCCTGGAGATTAGTATAACACTGAGATAAATGCAAGTGCAGGTAGATACTTAGCCCCAAGTTCCTTCCAAATTTTGCATTAGTAAGAATGACTGTATGTGAACAAGAGCTGCTGAACAAGGGGTGGAGAAAGGTCACCAGTGTCACAGAAGTTAATATATGTCCAAATGGGCAAAAATTGGAATTACAGTATAGTAGCAGAAAAGTTGTTTTCCACTACAACACAAAAAGACTAGGAAAATAAATGCATCTGTTTTTCAAGGCTTGGAAATGATGTGCTAAAACTAAATTATTTTTCTTCTTCATGAGTTTGCCTTGGAATGCTGGATGAACATGAAGTTCTCTTGCCATATATCTAAGGTGCTGGAAAATGTCCTCTAGAGAAAAAGTGACTTGATATGGCAAACAGGGATGGGTAATAATTCAAAACTTTCAACTTGACTGAAGTTATTTGAACAGGCTTCTACCTTGCTGTAGGTTTGAATTTGAATATGAGACTTAAATAAAGCATTTCAGCAATATGTAGTCAGAAACATTATGTTTCTTTTCATGTTTAATGTTAAAACTACAGATTCTTTTGCTTCTCAGCAAAGTAATAAAAAAAACATGGATTTTGCATCATTAAGTAAATCCTTTTTGAGAGTTAAATTTGAATATTTTCCTCCCAGTTTTAAGTGAAATTAAAACCTGTGTCCCTTTTTCACGAGGTGTTTGTAAGCTTTTTAAAATATTTTACCCTTTGTTAAAAGATTGAGGAGCTAGAGGTTTTAGTTTCATTCCAACTAGAATGCCTAGTGAACATCTGCCAATTGAATTCCATCCAGCACTCCTCCAGTAGCAAAATGATCAATAGCAATAGAAGTAATAGCTGAGTATCAAATTGAATAATGGTTTGTATTCTAACCTGATGACATCAGTATTCAATAATTCTTGAACCTTTCAACTCAGGTTGAAGTGTTCAAAATTTACTTTTGACCAATATGCATTGGACTTTTTTTCAGGATTCCTTTTTGTTTGACTTTGCCTGTAGGTTTCATATTCTTTTCTAAAGTTTGAAGGAGAAAAAAAGTTAGGCTTTTCAAGCGTTTATAAACTGAGAAAAGACACTCTTGGCAGTAACCAATTACCATGACTTTTTTTTTTTTTCCCATAATCACTCTACAGCCGAAACAGCTGCGGGATGAAAGTTTAAATTTGGCAGGAAAACAGCTCTAAGGAGAAGTGCTTTTGAGTGTTCTGGAGAAAATCAGTTTTGATGTGATTTAGTTATAAGCATTTAAAACTCCATGTACTGAGCATGCGACACTTGTTTCTTACTAAGTTTTACAGATATTGTCTTCAATGGAGAATAAGGTTTGTTTAGATGCAAAAGTTTCATCTAGAGGCGTATTTATTTTACATTTATTCAGACAAAACCTCTCAGCCCTCTGCAGTAGAGTACTCTCCAGAAATATAAGATCATGTTAGACAGAACTAGTGTGACTTTACTCCAGAATGAAAATGTTTATAGGCCAAAATACTGTTGCTAATTTGTATTATGATTTTTATAGACTGTAACACCTCACTTTGCTGCCTACTGTTTGCACAATAAGGTAGTTTAATTCACTTCTGTCCTTTATTTGGGTGTTTGGGGTCTTTTAAAGAGCCATAGTTTGCAGCCGTGAAAGCTATTGAAAGTAGCAATATTTTTCTCTTTTCAGACATATATCTTCGAATTCTGAAGTGTTCTTTTACATAAAATAGATTGCTTGAAGGCACACAGATGACTTTAAATATTTCTGCACTTCACAGTGAATTGCTCATTTACCTGAGTGTTTAACTCTATCAGTGTGTTCGACATTATCATATTTAATTGAATGGTTCAACAAGATAATATGCCAGTGCACACACAATTCAATACATTATTGGCTCATAATAAATAAGGCAAATCTCAAATAAAACACAGGAGACTTAGGAAGGAATTACTTATGAGTCAGACATGTATGCATTGACGGTTTAATAAAGACTGATAACATCAATTCTTACAAATTTGTAAAACTATTAATTTGTAAAAAATAGAGCTATAAAAGAGAATGCATTTAAATACCATAATTAGGACAGATAGATAATTGCAGTCTCCAGTCTTTCTACCTTGCCATTTGCCCATTTCATACCCTGACTTAAACGTGCAGGAAATTTAAACTTGTTCCTTTGCTCTATAAAGGTCTAAAGTTCTATATTTTAAAGCCATTGATCTCACTCCTTAAAGGTCCCCTTTAAAGGAGGATTCCAGTGTCAGCAATGCAGTTATTTTCTATTCTTCCCTAGCAATCTACACAGTGGCTACTTGCTCTGATGCAAGACAAATGCTGAACTAAGAAAAAGGGATGCTAATAAATAACGCTAACAGAAACAATTCCTCATCACCCTGTAAAACTTTTGGAGAACCACCCTGTATCTACATTAGCCACAGATATCTCTAGATCTGGAATACTGTCAGCCTTGGCACCATGACTGCTTTCCTAGGGAGCAGTTACAGTGCTCCATCACCTTTTCCTAATGTCCAGCCTAACCCTCTCTTGGCATCTTTCTTCCATGCCCTCACATCCAGAGAGAAGAGCTCAGCACCTGTGGAAAAGAAAGCATAGTTCATCACAGTATTTAGGCTAATAAATTTAGGCTTAGATTTTACAGAAGCAGGTTCTTTAATTTAGATGAACAATAAAATTGTAATCAGACTATTTAAGAAACTATACTCTTTTCAACATTTTCTACTACACAAACTCCCTGGTAATACTATGACTGCAATGATTTGCTGAAATGAGCAATTAGCGTGAACATCAGTTGTGGAAATCTGAAGGTCCTAAGCATGAGTAAAGTGTCCACAAATATACTGCAATGATGTCTCACAAGTAAAAGACTAGGCTTGTGAATTTGAATTTCTGGCATAAAAAGATAACTTTTTTCAGAAGAAAGTAGACATTTTTCATCAAAAGCAGGTTTGTTGAAAGCCCTGTGGCTTTTATTCTGGAAAATTCACAGTAAAAACTAAAAGTAAGACCTATACTATAATAAAACTGAGTATATGCCTGCAAATACTCAAGGTCACAGCCCCAGACAGCGTACAGTGATGTTCATGGCAGATATTTTTCCTCTAGAAAGCATTCATTTTATATCATTCTAATGTAATAGAAGGTGTTTCTAAAATAAAATTTATTGCATATGCAAACAATAAGACATGTTACAGCATGGCTTGCATGCATCTTAGTCAGTCAAAAGCTCAATGATGAAATGGATGTGAGTTGTGTATGAGAGGGTACTAGTGGGCACTGAGCTTATTGCTCTGTTCTCTGCACCCTTTGGGTGCCACAAGTAAATAAGTCTACTGTAGACATATGTGTTTATGTATATGTGACTATTCCATGTCATCTGTGTCAGATATGTTGTGATCTCTCCCTCTCCATATACGTACGTAAGAGAAAGTATGTTTATTGGTGAGTATTTCAGCTGTAAGACTGCAACATTTCAAATGAAATCACTTTTGAGCTGACAAAAATCCTTCAAACTATACATTTTACACAGTCATTCAACATCTTGCCAGTGAACTTCACCCTAATTCCATTTAGTTTCACAGGTCAGAATGGAGAACTTATTTACCTTTTCGGATTCGACCACATCATATCATCTGCTGTTCAATGGGTTAATTTTGTGCCACCAAAACTAAAATTCTAGACATCAGAGAAAGGATTTTGAGATTTTTTTCCTTATTTCATACAAGGAGATGAAACTGCTGTTGTGTTACTAGATTCTAGATTAATCTACATATAAAAAATTCTGAAGTATTTTTTCCCGTTTACATTTTTTTTCAACATTGACATTATTAAGTCAGGAAATAGTGGAAGGAACTTTCTGATTATCAAAGAAGCCCTTTGAGAGGACAGGTGAGAAAACTATCTACTTTTAAAGTTATCATACTCAGACTAAATTAAGAAAGATGTTGTGTTTGCAATAAAAGAACACAAGATACATTGACATAAGAAATTCTTCTGCACACATTACTGCTGTGGATCATGCAATACATGTATTACAAATTATGTAATACAGTCATGTACTAAGATTTGTATTGTGCTCAAAATTCAATTAGAATACTTGTATCTGTATGATACATTTTTTGTAAAACAGCTGCCTTTGGCACTTAAATGCTCTATTGATTATTTATCTGTAAACCATGACAACCGTTTCCTTCTTTTCCACTATTTTAATCTAGTCTTCTTATCTTTACCTGTTTAAATGAGTAATTTCATACTTATTTGAAATGTGTATAGGTATGGATTCTATATTAGTTAGAAGTATGATTCGCCGTTTTTCAGAGATATGTCCAAGAAGATGCCAAGTTAAATCCTGAACTAGAAAACATAACAGCTAATTTGAGATACGGCCACCTGTACAAAGTCTTCCTTTTGCTTTTCTATTTGACTTAGTAATTTTTTTATCATTTAATGGCATCATCACTTAGATTATTCAACAATTTAGCAGGTAGAATTCAGTTCAATTTTTGGATTATCATTAACTAGTCACATGGATAAATGATGTTATATCATTTTGGAGGATGTAATAGGTAGTCTTTTAGCTTAAAAGATAAACTGATAACAGATTATTTTTTCCGCTTTAGCAGCTATAGTCCTTCTTCTTTGATTTAATACAAAGGTATTAAATCAAAATAGCATATATTATGGCAGTGTTCTGCCTGTTGTTTCCCAAAATACTGTTCTAGGTATGTCTGAAACATGGCTGGATCTGCAGCTGAGGCCAGAAGATGCACTGAAAGGTGGGAACGCCTTATGCATATGCATTCAGGAATGTTCCAGGCAGTTCCCATATTGCGGTTCATTCACAGAATCACAGAATCACAGAATAACCAGGTTGGAAGAGACCCACCGGATCATCGAGTCCAACCATTCCCACCAATCCCTAAATCATGCCCCTAAGTACCTCATCCATCTTCACCTTAAACACCTACAGGGAAGGTGACTCAACCACCTCCCTGGGAAGCCTGTTCCAGTGCCCAATGACCCTTTCCCTGAAATTCAAGAAATTAAATAAAAATACGTGAAATGAGGAAGGGAAGAGAATAAATTCAACTTCATAATCTAGGACTAGCTGTGATTTACCATTGCTTTTGGTAGCCTGCTGGGCATTCTTTATGTTTTCTAGTAAATTAATAAATAAAGAAAACACTGTCTCTCAAATTGGAATTTGGGAGAAGGCAGTTAGTCTGGGTTAACCAGTAACAGAAAATGAAAATTATATAGTAATGACACACCTTTAATAAAATAGTGTGTGGCTTAACATTTTAGACAAATCAAGAATTCCTGAGATTAAACAGACTTGATACCACCTTATTTTAAATGAATTAGTTATATTTTTAATACACGTTATAGATGACAGGTACTCTTCTACTTAGATGGCACTGGTTCTTTCTCTCAAAGAGGACTTTTAAATTAGCTGCAGCATAGACCTCTAGTTACAGCTTCACCTATAATTATCAAAGGAAATTATTAAAAATATGTTATGTAACAAAATTAGTTCTGGGAAATAAGCAAGAGATATTTAGAGAACTCAGTGAAGTAGTCAAAAAAATGTTTAAAAGTCAGTAAATCCAAAATGGTTTTTTAGCCTCTTATGGAATTGAACACCACTATCAGTCTGAGTGAAAATCCATTCTTCACTGCACCTTTGTATTCATATTTTCTAATATCAGTACAAGGAATGGCAGGCAAAAGAAACTGTAGACTGAAATTTGAGACGTGCTTTCTGCTCATGCAAAATCATGGAGTTAGTGGTATTAAGACAATAGATCGTGATTGAAAGTGGTATATGTGGTCTACATTTTCAGTATGCCTGAATAATGTCTGAACAGGCACAACGCATCCACTCATAATATTGTATTCACTTCAATACAAATAAAGCACATAGTATAGAGGTTAGACATTTTTAGAAGTAAAAATATTTAGAAGTTTATAGTAATATGTCCTCTCAGGGCTATCAGAAGACAGAATTTAAAAAAAAGAGCGCATGCTGGAATTTGCCTTCGTGGAAAAAATCCTGGGTCAACAATGTGTGAACCTCATGAGGTTCAACAAGGCCAAGTGCAAGGTCCTTCACCTGAGTCGGGGCAATTCCCAATTTCAGTACAAGATGGTGGATGATGTGATTGAGAGCTGCCCTGCAGAGAAGGACTTGGGGGTGCTGGTTGATGAGAAGCTTGACATGAGCTAGCAATATGCACTCGCAGCCCAGAAGTTCAACCATATCCTGGGCTGCATCAAAAGAAGTGTGGCCACAAGGTCGAGGGAGATGATTCTGCCCCTCTATTCCTCTCTTGTGAGACCTCATCTGGAGTCCTGTGTCCAGTTCTGTAATCTTCACCATAAGAAGGATATGGAGCTGTTGAAACGGGCCCAGAGGAAGGCTATGAAGATGATCCAAGGGCTGGAGCACCTCCCATATGAGGACAGGCTGCGAGTTGGATTTGTTCAGCCTGGATAAGAGAAGGATCCAAGGAGATCTTATAGCAACCTTCCAGAACCTGAAAGGAGCCTACAAGAAAGCTGGAGAGGGTCTACTTACAAAGGTTTATAGTGATAGGACTAGAGGCAATGGGTATAAACTGGAGAGGGGCAGATTTAGACTAGGCATAAGGAAGAATTGTGTCATTATGAGAGTGGTGAGGCACTGGAACAGGTTGCCAAGGGAAGTTGTGGATGCCCCATCCCTGGAGGTTTTCAAGGCCAGGTTGGACGGGACCTTGGGCAAACTGAGCTGGTGGGAAGTGTCCCTGCCCATGGCAGGGGAGTTGGAATTAGGTGATCTTCAACGTCCCTTCCAACCTAAACTATTCTATGATTCTATGGAAAACATATATCACTAAGAACTCTTTCATTATGTGTTAACAAGACATGAACCACCATCACTGCAAGGTTTTAGGCAACACAAGTCTATGCTCCATCTCTATACAAGAATGAATTTCAGTCACTGTGAATTAAATGAAACGAACTTTTGTGGATATGCAACGATAGAAAATCTATTTATGTTATTTCACACCTAAACAGAAGAGGGTGAAAAGCCTGAAGCTAAGGGAGGAATCCACTTCTTGTGCAAAAGGATGAAGCTGCACATAAAAAATGCCTGGCTCTTTAAGGATGTTTCTTACTTGCTTTTGAATGCTATCCCAGCACTTTTGTTCCTCGCCAGCTAGAGAAAGTCAAACGGATGTCATGCAGAAACATTTCTATTTTTGAAAAATGTCCTCCCTGTAACATCTTTATCTCTTCCAAATGACACTTCTTCTTAACAACTCACCACAATGTTTATCTACTTGAGACTAAGATTTTACCCTAGGTAATGAAGGCTCTTTTGAAAGCCTACCAGTTCCAGATCAACATGTGATACAAACAGAAAAAAAGAAATTTGAGCTTAAGTCAAAGCAGCAGCATTGGAAAGGTGAATCAGAGGAAATATACATTAAAGTCTGATTAAGTATTTAGTACATCCTTGACTATATGTTGCCCAGGGCATTTCTAGTGTCTGTATATTTTATTTTATATATGTCTCTGCATTTTTTTCTCTATTATAAATGACATTCGTTAAATAAATGACTTGTATTAAAAAGTCAACCAAGCAGCTGCTGCAGTTAGTGTATTTTCCTTTACCTGTTAATGTTTTCAATGGTGTAAGTTATATAGACATTGTAAAAATATTTACAGCATGTTTGCTCGAGCATTGCAGACACATGCACATAAATGTATATGGACAGGCATACATACTTATCAGAAAAAAATGATCAGCATTCAGAAAAATAGATGATGCAGAGTTATTGTTGTGCATCTCATACTGGGTTCCTTACTTGTATTTCAGCAGTTGCAGAGACGTGTTCAAAGATGCTCAAAAACTCCGGATCTTTTGCATTTTCAGGGCTTTCCATTTCATGAATTTTCTCCTTTAGTGACTTGAATTCCTTTGAAAACTGAAGCACTAATATCATTCAAGCTTTCTATATCTGAACATAGGAAGGTCAGGACTTGACCTATGAAGTCAATGGAAAATGGAAATATTCTAAAAGTATTTGTCAGGAATGGTTGTTGAAAGATATAATTAAATAACAGCAAAAAATTCAGACTGTGATATTCAACCACCCATATTTTGAAATGTTTTCATAATTGCCCTGGAAAATAAGTGTAGGTAAAAATTAGATATTTCAAGCAAATTACGATTTCAGATATTATTATTATTATTACTGTGATGATGATGATGATGATGATGATTATTATTATTACTGTGATTATTATTTTGCTCTCATATACATTTCATTCCCTTTTATTGTGTTGTTGGACTGATTAGCTTCAGTTTCTGATATGCCAAAGTAGTACAAAAATGTATTACTTGATCTGGATAGGTTTTATCTCATTTAGTTTCAATCATCCCAAAGTAAAGTATCTGTTTTCACCAAAGCTCAGAGGTCATAGCACTCTAACCAACAGCTTATGGTGTCATACTCCAATTCAGCCTGCAATGTCTATAGCTGAGGTCAGGGCTGCTGAATCTGTAACTCCAGGTTTTTCAAACAGTACTGCGATACACTGGTTTGGATATCATTCAATATTCATGAACAAAGTAGGCAGAATTGAAAAACCCTCCTCATCAGGATTCTAGATTGTTCTTTCTAACACCTGTAAATGCCCCAAAAATCTCAAGTTTCACAAAAAAAAAAAAAAAAAGTCTTATTCCAAGGTATTATTTTGATGTCTATAATAACCATATTATGAAGCTGTTTTATTACTGTCCCAGGATCACTTCCAGCCTATAGACATTACTTCTCCTGGGGATGCCAGAACGCTCATGATTTTGTCTTTTATTTCTCACCTGTGTTATTATAATTCATTACTTGCTGGTCCAGTTGTCAATTTTTGTTTTACTTGCTTACAGCTGGTGCAAAAGTTGGCTGCTTGATTGCTTATGAGATTTCTAATTACATTACTGTAATAATGAAATAGTTTCACCAGCCTCTTGTGAAATGGCAGATTGCTTTTAAAAGTTTACTTCCGACAAATAAATAACCACAAAAAGGTCATTTATTGCTTGTACCATTATAAAATGACTATTACCTTTACTCTGATTGTTGTCTTTTGGATGGTGAAAGTTTCAGCTATTTGTATTTTTTTTGTTCTATATATTTGTAACACATAACTTAGAATTTGCAGAATCTTTATTAGATAAGTATTACTTTTTCAATTCTTATCATCTATTTTTTCTTCCTACTCCTGGTGATTTATTCTAAAATATACCATGTACCAAAAAAAGATAACCATTTATATATTCAATGATGTCGGGCTGGTGGTGTTTGAAACACTTTCTAGAATGTTAAAATTAATGGCTTAGAGTTAAATTAAAATACAATTTGCTCATAGCTTAGTATGACTGGATATGTTGATGTAAGTGAACTTTGGTTTTAGCACAAGCAAATTTGGTTTTAGCAAGAAGGACTAGGTAGAAGAGGAAAAAAAAAACATACAAGACATCTTGCCCTGCAAAGACAAGGTCTAAAATCTATAACCTAAAAAACTCCAAAATGAGCAATAGATGACCATAGAACCCTGGTATCAATAAGACAGGAGGATAAACATTCACAGAATTACACAAGGGCCCCAGGACCAAAGTCAAGTCAAAAAGTTAATGAAGCTATGCCAGCTGCAAACCTTAAAGATGAGAAAAGGGACAGCTCACTTGTAAACAGGAAGGAAAGCCAAACAGGGAGTGAGGAGATTCCACCCCCAAAATATCATTGAACTAGCTGCCACATGGACAGCATGAGAAGAACACATTGTGGGGGTGGATCTTTATTTGTAAGGGTATAATTGCCCAGGGCATCATTCAGGGTGTGCTTCTCTGGAAGAACCCAGCTCCAGCTGAAAATTATCTGACTCTGGCAGAATCCAGAGTCCAGACTTTTCTATAAAACAGAGTGAAATATTGCTTTGTTCAGGTATCAGTGGCTTTTCAACAAAGATGGCAGAGGTAGAGATGAAGTCTATAGCTTCATCCTGAAAGGAGTTTCAGACAGAACAAGGCTGAGATACAAGAACTAACCAGAAAGTTTTACAACATTTAAAAAAAAAGTCTAAGTAAATCCCATTAGAATTTAAGATTATTTTCTCTGAGTTTTCAGTTTGATTTGAACTAAACATTACAGTAAAGGATGGACCACAATTACCAATAAACTAAAAGAAGTAATACAGCTCCTAGGCTCATTTACAAATGAAACCTTGAAGAAAGCTATGTGCAAGCACAGTGGTAATGCTTTAATACATTTGCTTACAAAAAGCTCCCTGCAATATTTAACTAGTCATTAATTAATAAGCTCAGTTGTACTACATCACAAGTCATGTAGATTGCAAAAGTTGAATCAAATTAATATAATCATGCTGTTATGTATTCAAGGTAATTCCATGTTTTAAATCATGTGTGAAGTTATGCTCACCCCATCTTATATAGAGATGTTGAAAGGATAATGAGAAGGTTGGAATAGCTTCATCACCCAAAATAGACTAGGACTCTGACATTTAGAAAAGAAAAAGAAAAAAAAAAAAAGATATGGAGTGCAATGGCAAGAATCTGTAAAATAAAAAAAAATACTTATGAATATGAGTGGAAGACAATTAGTCACCAATAAAATTGTTCACAATATGAATAAAACAAAGAAAAGGAAAATCCGTCTTTGAGAAATTACAGAAACAACTGTACAGTGTATTTTGGAAGCCAGCTTCAAAGGACAGCTCCTTTGGTACTTCTTGAGCACAGTCATCCTAGTGCAACTTACTCCTAATTTCTAATATGCCAGAAGCTCAGACATATACTAAATGAAGAATTATTGCAGTAATATTGTATGTCTAGCACTTCCCCAAACATCATTTGCTGGACAGTAGACTTTTTTGGGGTTTATGGCATTTCTGTAGTTCTTAAACACAACAAATACTCACTAGTACATGCAGAAGCATCAAGTTGTAAAGATGATTGTGACTATGCCAGTGACATGAAGCAAAGGTAATACAGCTATATCTGTAGTCACATATAGACAATCAAGTTCCGAATTTACATTAAAAGTCACCAGAACCAGGGGAGGGTAGACAGAGATTGACGCTCTTGCAGTAAATAAAAATTGTTGTGCCTTCTCTCTTGACAAACCTGGCTGCTGAATTCCTATTACACATTACAATTACTTCTGAGATGGAATACAGACTTCATGCATTATATTTATTTCACTTCATTTGCATGTTAAATACATAATATTTGCATTTCTACTAAAGCAATGATACAAACTTGTAACTCAAAAGATGTACTTTGGTTGGAACTTGTAATTATAATATGTAGCAGAAGTAAGATAAATTCTTAACACACATTTGGAGTTTTGTACAAGGGGACCAGTGCTGCTTCACTGAATCATTTCTAAAGAGCAGTACAGAAGAGTGAAAATTAAGAGATCCACTAGCCAAAGGGAGACAGATAGTAGAAAGAGCATATTAAAGGATAAAAAACGAATCCTAAAACCAAGACTGTCTGAAAAAAGAAGCTCTCAGAAAAGTTCCAAATATAGATACTCACTCAGCTGACAGGAATTGGACATTTAATCTCTAATACATATTGACACATAAGAAATTGATGCCGTTTTGAAATGCAATTACTGAGTATTTTACATGAAAAAACCTTTCAAGATAGGAAATCTATCACTCAGGTAACATTCTTGCATGCATGAAACTTCAAATGTTCTCAATTTAAAAGTGTTTTTTAAAAAATGCATAGTGAAATTGCAGAGCATTTACTTTAAAAATATATTTTACAATTAGATTACATTCCTGCCTGTGAATGTAAATGATGAAGATGAGAGCATCTTATTCCTCCAAACTTTTTTCTTTGTCCCCAAACAAGAGAATTCTAGTAGTCATTGGGGCTACACAGGAAATACTCTAGCAAGCTACTGAGCTCAGGGAACATCTAGTGTGCGACTGCCCAGCCCGGGGTTCCACTGCTTTTCAACTGACTTTTAGGAGAATTCCTATCCCATTCATTAGGTAAATATCTTGCAGTCTATACAGTAAAGTTAAGGCAGTAGAATCTGTCAACCAGAAATTTTTGATAAAAAAATGCTGAGTGTCTTGTAAATTTCCCAGAGCACTATTACATTTCATATTAAACAGAGTATAGGTATGAAATGTCAGCTATTTAAATTGCTCTGTGCTGTCATTTCACTGGTTGCTGCTTTTGCTACAATAATGTTTAAAACCTTCTGAAGAACACTGCTTTCTAGAATGAGCTTCTCTCACACTGAATGTGCTGCTGTAGTTATGCATCACCACATTATAAAGTGTAAAATCAGAAGTACTAACATAACTTACTTATCACTAAAAATATTTGCTAGTAACCAAGGATGTGATACTCCTTGGCAGATGCCTTTTCAGTGTATCTATATAGGAAGAAGAGGCCAGAAAACTTGGCAGTATTTTAACTTCCTTGTTTTATACACTTCAGGAAGAAATTGCAATGCTATTGCTCCTATAACTCATTTAATCCAAAATATTTATGTCAGCCACACAAAATTATAGCAGCGCAGGTCTCCTGGAAAAAAACCCAAGCCTATGTATTTCAACTGTCCCTGGAAAAGTCACTGAAAGGTCTAAAATAACAAAAAGGCAAGACAGCAGGTCAGAGAACACATAGCAAAGAGAGTCTGGATGCATGTAGTATTATAATGAAGACCGAATACTGAAGAGGGAGAGGTTTGATTTGTGGTTTGTTAGGATTTTTTTCCCACTTTCTTAGGTTTCCATTGCAGTACCAAAAGTATAATTTTCTTCTGACATTCAGATTTTACTTCAAATACTGTATTCTGAATTCTACTTTTGCGATGTGAAAAAACAGAGAGAGAAAAGTGTGCTATTTGTTACGTGGCTTACCTGAGAATTTAAACTTTGTAATTTCTAGCCTGGAACTTATAAATCTCTATACAACAGTTATAAAGAACCAAATCTTGATGTAGCTAAAGAAAATTTTTAAAAAGCCAACAGAGACAGCTATAAGGAAAATACTAATAGTCACTCCTCTCTTGGTCCCCGAGTATGAACCATATTCTTAGCTTTGATAAATAAACTTCACTGGAGCTGTTGGAAGGATTACTTCCTTGTCTGCTGTTGTATCTCAAACAGAGCTGGTTATGCTTTTTTGACTAAATTATTTGTGGACAGAAATTACTTATTTATAAAATAAACTTGTTGTGGGAAAGGAAATTTATCATGAGCATCTTGTACCTAGTTAGAAAGTATGTTGGAAATAAATAAGGTATCTTGCCATCTCAAACTACAGAATGACCACTCAAGCCACATAATAAGGAGTTAAGATAATGGGTCAAGTTGCATACACAATTTTTTATGAAACTTTTTTAATAATTAAATATTTATTAATTTATAAATAATTATTGGACAGAAGTTCCCCTCAAATAAAGGATGAGTAAAAAACATTTCTGAATAGCTGATAACCAATTAGTTAGGGCATTTATATAGGAAGCAAAGAACAGATAGGCAAGAACCTTAATTTGTATATCCTATGCCTCTAGTGACCCCTCTTCCACCACTATTCAGATGTAGGCATGTTTTACCAAGTGGAAGAACAGACTGAAAGTTCAAAGAAATTCAGAAAGATTTAGGCTTTCCCCTGACAAAGAATAGGAAACTTTCAAACATTTCACTGAATATAAAAATGATTTCCCACTCCATACTAATCTGAACAAACATTAGCTTCTATAATCTCTCCTTTAGCATACATAGTATTTGACTATGGCAAATATAGGTGATGTCAGTTATGGTGTGACTAAATCAACCAAAGCCTTCTTCCTTAGGCAAAGAAAAATATAATTAACTAATGCTCTCTAAGTTTATTGAATGATATCAAGACGAATATTTTTTTTTACATCCCACTAAAAATTTTACAGCTATGATATGAGTACACAGAAGAAAAATGGAGACAACCCACTGGGGTCTGGAAAAGGAAGTGTGTGAATAAAATAAATGGAAAAATATAAGATGCTGCAAATCTCTAAGGAGTTATAACACTAAATATGCACATGAAATATTACTTTTGCAAAGGTATGAACATGCTAAACTTGATCTACAAAGAGTACCCCAGAAACATGAACTCATAAACCTAAGGATATGTATCACTAAATATTAGGAAGATTAGTATATATAAATATTGTTGGAAGTTTAATTAAATAAAGACACATATCTTATTTCAGACTTAAGCTGAAGAAAATAAGCAGTTAGCTAAGGCTCTGTCTCTTTATTGACTGTTGTGCAATTCTGTGCTGTTGCTTCCTATCTTAGCCACCCTGACATGGAAAACTGATTATTCAATCTTTCTTATTTTTGTCCTGAAACATCTTGTATAATCAGAGATATTAGTCTTTCTTCCTTGTCCTCCTCATCTTTACTTTTTGAACCTAACATATCTCAATTCAATCAATATTACTTCCTACATCAAATATTGTGAACATCCAATTATCCTTCTTCTGACCTCAATTGTTCCACATTTTCTTGAAGAATGAGGTCCACAGCAGGCACACAGAAGCTGAAGACTGTCCAGTGCCAAGAAAGGAGTGTCCCACTCAATGTTGAGAGGAAGACAGAATTCTTCCTTTGTCTTGCAGGTAAGTGTACTAGTGGGTGTACAGCAATGTAGGTTTTTATTTTTCTCTTGAAGGATGAATTATTAACAACACATATTCAATTTCTGATTATTTTTAACTCTTAAAACCTTTCTGCAGAACTGCTGCGTATTTGTTCCCAACATTCTTTGTTCTCTTCTGAACCTGCTGCTTAGAACTGAACTTTAAAATCTTGCTTTCTTGTTGTTTTCTACACTTTCTGTATAAAATTTTCAGCAGCATAGCTTAGTCAGAGTCCTGCTGTACTCTCTTCCCAACAGATACTAAGGTAGTTCAAATCTCCAGTGAGCTGTGCATGATAATATTAAAATTTGGGGGTTTTACCATTAAAAACAAACAAACAAACCACTAAAAAAAAAAAAAACACCAAAAACCAAAACCAAATAAAAAAAGAGTAAAATCTTCTTCCTCTTCCTTATCTTTCTAGTTACATAGTCTGGTTAAATCTCTATGTGGTACTCTGTTTCATTTTACCAGAGACTTTAAATACATCTATACTCTACACAATACTACCCATGCTGTGTCTACCCGCTTTTGTCCTAATATATCCTAAACTATCTATTTTCCTGTACTTCCAGAACAACCTTACATTCCTACTACAATCATGGAAATTATTCCACACTACACATTATAATTTTAGTCAGGTATTAAGATGCCTAGATTTTCTGGTTTATCTGATATATATCTTGCACATAATTCTTGTATGCAGATACTTAAAATCTACAGCTCTGTCTTCCCTCCTCTTTTAATTCATTCTGTGAATAACCCAGTACCTTCTGATTTCAGGATCTCTGAGTGTTTTCCACATTGACCTGTGGGATTTTGGTTCCCTTCTGTCAGTCTTGAGAGTAAATTTGCTTTTCTTACTCTTTTTCATGAGATACATGAGATACTCAATCTAAATCTCACAACATAGCATTGCAAGGCTGAATTATCAGTGTGGCCTGGTGAAACCATCTCTGTTGGATGCATCCTTCACTACTACAGAATTAATGCCACTTGCACAGATACACCTCCAGCAATACTTTTTACTTTGGAATTTTATTTACCAAGAGATTTCTTCTTTAAAAAGAATATGTTTATCCAGACAAAGTTTGACAGAGCAACACAGGAGTTTCCCTCCAAGTGATAAATTAGAGCTTCCAAATGAATGGGTTGGAGGAAAATCCAGCTGTGCCCCTCAGATCCGCTAAATATTTCTGCAGTCATTATATGAGATTGATGAGAACCTCCTTGACAGATCCACCTTGATTTGGACAAGTGAAGTTAACAGGGTTCATACTCAGATAATTCTCACAGCCCTAAATAAATACAAGGTTTTTAATTGCTTATTTTGTTTTAATGAACTGGTTGATTGTGTCATGTGTTAATTGTTTCTCTTCATATTTGACCTTTTAACACTTACTACCATTTCCAGTTCTGTAAAAAAATTATTTGTAACTGCTCATCATGTGTTTTAATACTGTTAGGTGTTCCAAAATGTCTCATAATGTTGAAGGTCTTATAATAATGAATGTAGCTAGCACCTTAGTTGTTCTCTGAGACTAAAGGCTCTTTTCCCTCTCAGGCTAGTAAAGGTTTTTCTAGCCAAATTTCCTCTTGAAAAAAACAGTAGGTACTAAAATTGCCACTGCACTGTTTTCCTATTCCTTCCAAGCATTATTATCAAAAACTGAGGGTGACATTTGTGGCACTGTCTATCTGACTGATTTAAAACTTACTCAAAGACATATTAAGTAAAGACTTTAGTTACAGAATGACCAAGACTTTTACAAATACAAGCACACAATTTTTAGTATTTTTCTGATCCTAAAACCAGTGCTTTTTATTTGCCCTAATTCAAAATTAGAGAGTTTTAATATTGCCTTCAGGGAAATAATTGATTAGACTTTCAGAACCAGCTTAAAGCAATGTAGTTGCAAGCCTTCCAGAACCTCACCTGATGTGAATTATGTGCATACTCAAAGAGAATAATAGAGACTGTTCCACAGAGTAATTCTATTACATATATCATACCCTATAAACATGTTAAACCATAGGCAAATTAATGTAGCTGCTGTTTGGTGGTTTTCAGTTTCTCTCCCAGGAACAAGTCAAATATCATATTTTTGTAATTCTAGATAAATATCTCAGATTGTAAATTTTTGCATCAGAAGATATCTCCTTATCCTGCCTGAAAAGCAACCACTGTAGTGGATTTGAACAATCAGAAAGGCCTTAAAGAACATTCGAATTGAGAAATTATAAAGCAATGACCAAATAAAAGAAGAGTTTAATCAGTTCAGTTTCCTAGCATTGAGACTAAAATACATCACAACAATTTTGTGGAAGTATAAATTCACAAAGAGGATAATTCAGTGTAGAGGTTTTTACATGTAATAGGAACAAAGAGTTAGGAAGACTAGCTAGAACCTGACAGGTTAGTGAGGAACCAAAAAAAAATCCGTCTTTTTTGAAGATCAAAAAAGTAAACATCTGACAAACATCTCTGGGAGTGTGGTATATGATATACACTCTTTAAATCAAGTTTGGGTGATTTTCTGAAATACAAGCCCAGGTTCAGTCAGACATTTTTGGCTTGGTGCAGGAGCTACCAAAGTAATTCTGTGGTAGGCATCATGCAGCAGGCCAAGCTTTAAAATCTACTGAGAAAATGTTTGGGCCAAACTACCAGTTTGTGCATACTGATACTGCTTTTCAAAATCCAGCTGAATTGTATTGATTTACACCAACTTCCAATCTTGCCCTTGGAATATAATTTACTACTATCATTATGCAGTAACACCCAGACACTGCCTGTTTTCCACACTGTAATAAGAGCAGCAGACTTTGCAGTCTGGGGCCTGATCCAATTACACTCAAAGGGAAAACTCCGCTTTAGTGCAGACATACAATCAGATGCTTACAAATTGGTCACAAATAAATTCAGACTGGAAATTAATTGTTCTTTAACTATCTAGTAAAATGCTGGACTCGCCTTGCAAACAGATTAACAAGTCAAGAAATGTTTCAAAATCAAGACTGAAAATAAGGAAAGGACTGTGTGACAAACAGAAAAATGTATATACGTGTAACAATGGTTTGCTAGTTTCCTCCTTTTGTGTCCAGCAATTTGTATCTCAACAACTACACTCAGCTAAGGCAGAAGGGAGTGAGAAGTAAACATCTGGGCTGCTTGTTCTTGTTGTATCTCTAGAAGGATTTGAAACGAACAGGTAGCTCTGTTGCTTCCTAACACCTTTAGGTGTTATTCATCCTCATGATGGGTTGTGTAGGCATCAGAAAGGTGCACAAAAAGCTTCAAGGTGTGGGTGATTTATGGTTTGTGACTGTCTGTATCCTTCCCAGTGCCTGGAACGTGACTGCTGCAATCAAAGGCAGAAAGCAGGGTGGCCTCTCCCTGTGAAAAAATTAGAGGAACAGAGTGGGTGCTTTGGAGTCCCACTTACACTCTCAAAGTTAAACTAGTTGGCAGATTTTGTGTCATCAGGAATTGTATTGCCTGATTCAGAAGGACAGCTATAATTCTCTTATTTTCAGTTTGTACAATCTGGATTTTCTTTAAGAAACTACCTCACCACTTAAGATTTTTGTGAAATGTTTTATTTCTCTGGTACATTCTGATTATTACTTTTTGCTTTCTAACATGTTGTAAGCAACTTTCAGGGAGCCATAAATAGTTTTGTTATGTATTGAAATACATTGTAGAGTTTTCTGAACTAGATATCTACTGTAGATTTTCCTCCAGCTGTGGTACAATTGATGAAATAAAGTCCCATTTAGTCCCGTCTTCCTATTGATGTTGTCTACTGTAGAACACAAAGTGTTTCACTTCTGTCTTTTATTCCTGTCTACGTTGTTTTTTATTCCCATCTTTAAGCATTTTGATATATCTTTGAAACAAGAGGAGCACAGTCTGATACAGCCTCTGTAAAATGAGCCCAAACAAAAGAGCAGAAGGCATTCTGATGCCAGGTAAGGCCAAGTCTCTTCTTTATTTGACCACCTCAAATATTACTGTTATTTCTGTCACACAAAAATGGAAACACCATAAGATCAGCATCAGTGTATGACAGAGTCAGCTCTCTGGATAGAAAACCAAAAGATCTGTGAGGAAAGTATATAATTAAAATACCAGAGACAGGTTTCATCTGACTAAATATAGATACTTACAATATGCAATTTGTTATATCATGTAATGTATACTCCTAATATAAGTCAGATCAATTCTGACATGAATGTGTCCTTCCACTAAAGAACTAATCTGGGGTGACTAACTCAGATACAGACAATGGCATTGCTGATGTCAAAAGTCATATTAGGTACATTTAACTCTAAATTCCACTGTTGATCATTTTAGGAGATATCACTATGCTTAATATTCCTGTTCCTTGTTTTCCCAGTTATACAGTTTGATGTTGATAATAAGTAGTAAAGCTGAATTAGCCAGCCTTGTATGAATCTTTCAAGGATGAGAGCATAACAGAAGTTGTATATATGCTTTACACTAAGGCTCTATATAGCTTGTCTTGCTTTAAGAAACATGACCTAAAGAATGATAATATATAAGGACTACAGTTCTTATCTCATGAAATATCAGTCACTCGAGGACAAGTCATTCAGGGGAACTTAGAGTGGTTCATAGTCACCAAGCTACCATTGGATACTAGTAAATAGCAACAGTAAACAACTCCTTTGAGTTTCTCTTCCTATCCTGTCAGGCATGCACAGTACACAGTAGGAACAACTTAAAGTCTATGTTATTACACTTAAGGTATTCAAAACTTCAAATGCGTATGACTTAAGGTATTTAAATGGCAGGCACTGTATACTGCATGTATATTTATTAATGATATAGAAACATACTCCACTTGATACATTTTTCACATTGCTTCTAGAGAAATTTTCCAGTCTAGAAGTAATGGTATACTTATGGACAAGAAGTAATGAAGAATTCTTACTTACTTCTCTACTTCATCATCTTACATGAGAGGAGTTTATACAAAAATGTGTCCCAGTTTTACTCATTATGTACAATTCCACAACAGTTTCTCACAGAAAAGAATATTTGAGGCATATCTTGGTGAGATTTCTTCCATTCCTCAAGTACCTATGTTAACAGTGCTATAGTCACTACCCTTCAGAGAGCTTTTCATTCATTATTTAACAGGTAAGTGTGGTTGCTTCCAGTGCAGGTGAATTGATTCCATGGTTTGTTTTCAATAGTAAGGGTTTATTCAGCAAAACATTTAAGCCTTGATCAATTTAGAGCAATTGGGTAGTTATATATCCTGCAAATCAGGCACCTGTCAACATCAATGGGAATTATTGATATGTTTAAATATTTTTCTTATTCATAACTTAAATTTGAGCATACTTAAACTACTAATGAAATTTCAATAGTAACCTTGGCAATGACTGAATAAGAAAATAATCACTCTGATCAGTGAACTTCATATGGTTTTTAAATTTTGCTTGTGTAATTCTAAATTTGAGTTAACAACTACAAAAAACCATCAGACACAAAACAAAAAAAAAAAAAGAGAGAATAATGCAAGGTGGAAATCAAACTTTAGCTCTATCTTCTAACATATTATTTTAATTATAATCAGTTCGCAGACATTTCTGGGTAAACTTAAAACCAGTCTACAAACTAGTGAAAATGCTGAACATTATCAAAATTCAAAGGTTAACTTCTTGCACTAAGACAAAATGAGATGATAGTTTGACAAACATAGTTAATCATGCAGAATTTAAAAGTAAAAATGTCAGTGTGTATATTGACCAAGATATATGCAGTACTTAGATTTTGTAAAACCTTAGTGGCTTGTGCATCCTCTAGTCATAAAAAATGGGTTGTCTCTCGTAATCAGAGAGATGTTAGGAACAGTCCCATTGAAATCAAGAGCAAGTTCTTCTTGGTATGCATAGGAATACTGTATCACAATGGTATAAAAAATTTTCCTTTAAAAGATTTTGTCTTATTTGGGGTTTTTTTGAGTTGGAATAAAGCATCGTTCAGCTAAGCAACAAGATGTGCAAGACGTACAAGTTCATCAACCAAAGTTTCTACAGCAGATCAGCACAGGAATTTGTATTCCCTGCTTTGTTGTGGTCTTAAAAGGGCACAGTCATGTAATGTGAAACAGGAAAGGATGGGTATAGTGCTGGCTGCCACAACTATTAGCTCCATTTCTACTTCTTTTAGACATGGATATTGGAAGAGGTATCATATCTCAGTCATCTGGAGCACATGTAGTCCTCAGTTACTATGCAAGATACTGCATCCTTTTTGTGCCCAGCTGATGATGTCGGATTTGGTGCAGCTCCTTGTTTGACATCTTGTTCAATTTTTCATGTTTTAGGGCCTGTCCTGGGTGACAGGAAATATTTATACAGAAACTATGGGAAGAAGATTAAGAGAGGCACTGAATGATAAAGCAGAAAAGGAAAAATTAATGAGACAGTAAAAGTGCAAAAGGAAGAAAAAACTTGGAATATGTGACTACTGAGAAGCCTAAAAATAATTGTAAAAGTCAGTCCTAGAGATATCATCTAGCTTTTGGTTGACTACAGAAAGCAACCTTTTTCTTACTTGTATACTCAGAGAAAACAGTTATATCCATATGTTACTGCTTCTTTCTATTACATGAAAGAGAAGATTTTTATTTTTAATAAACTCTGGAGTAAATGATACGCAGAACATGTAGTCCCATCCTGAGAAATATCAGTTCAATGCCTCTATAAAATAATATTTGTTAATATGGAAAACTCTGAAAGTTCAGTATTTATCCAAGGCCTGCATACCAGTGATTTAAAGAAAGTTTACCATTCAATTAAAGGCTTGAGTGTAGGTGGTCCATCAAAATTATCCACCACCAGTTACAGAGCACTAAACCTTGGATTCTCCAGCCTGATCAAGGTAGTCCCCTTTTGTAGCTTTTACAGCTGCTGTAGAAATGTAGGTGTACTAAAGGTTAACATGGTAGCATAGAGTGTGACAGCAATGAATGTTCCAAAGTGATGTATCTGTAAAGGTGTAACTGAGAGGAAAAATACATCCTATAGATTCTGTTACCCTGGGCATCAGACCAGGGATAAGACTCCAACTATTATTTGGTGACATTTTAGGTCTTCTATTTCTGTTAAAAAAAAAAACCACTAAAATTTTATGCGTGTGTTTATGGATATGTATTATTTACACTTCCAATAAATAAAGCACCAAGGTAGACTTAACTACTTAATTATCAAAGTATGATTGCTTCTCCAGCCCTCCTCTGATATGATCATCAAGAAAGACCAATCCACTGCTGTATCAGAGAATTTGAAAAAGTGACTAGAAAATCAACGCTTACAAGGATATGGACATGCAGCACAATATTTTCTGTTGTATGATCTAGGATAAAGTCATGCATATAGTATTTTCCCATACTAATGTTATTAACTACAGGCTTATTTTGTTTTATGGTACTTCCAGAATCTCTAGCTGACAGAAGAGTTCCACCAGACAGTATATTCTATAAACAGGTAGCATGAAGCTGTCTGATCCCAGAAAGATTTGTAAGGTCTGGAACCACTGAACTACAGTGTCATCTTCCTAGGGATCACCCTGAGTTCAAAATGCAGATTGATGAAACATTTATTTTTCCATTCTTTAAGTTAAAATTAATACATTCTTTATATTTTTTCATGGTTTCTGGATTGCCAAAATTTTCATGAAAGAGAAAACAGATCAGAAATAAAGGGACATGTTTTATCTCAACAATTTAAGTATTGACAAGATATCACTCTAACGTGTTTAAAAGAACTATTACTATAAGACTAGCTTGATTCCTTGAAGAAATATAGGAAAGAAATCCACCTTTTCTGCTGTCAATAAATCCAAGATTAGTTAGTAAATCATAACTTCTGTTGTCTGTGCTGTAGCTGTAATTTACTTTTCATAAAACTACATGAGAACTGCTTTAAAAAAATCAAACTTTAAAAAATCCTATTGGTCTTTATGAATCCTGCCTCAGCCACACACAATAGCAGATACTTACAATGAGAATAGCTCCACTGGAGCAATACTAATACATTTGCCACAGCTCCCACTCTGTCATTATGTACAGGAGCCTGTGTTTATCCTTTTTTAAACTGGAGACTCTTTTAACCAGGAATCCCCAGGATGAAACTGAATCATTTTCCTCACAGCAAAACAAATCCTTCTCTGGTGAATTTTGTTATTGTTTATTGTTACAGTGTTTTATCAGCACTAAACTGTATGAAAGCTTCAATTAGTTCTTGATGAATGATCCCATAAAATCATGTAGTTACATTTCACCTGCCACTAGATATTTCACTGAGTGTCATTAAATGAAATATAATTGGGATGGGATTCAGGAAACTTAGAATCATCTTATTTTCCTTTTGGGCTTTAACATTAGAGAGTGCCTCAAATATTTCATATTTTAAAGGTAATGACTCCTAGTTCCAAACTGAGAAATGCTCTGCAGTTCACAACTGTTTTTTTAAGGCTGCCTCACTAAAAGCAGCTAGCACAAGAGTAGGAAAATACTGGTATTACAGGCATTTGCTGCACTGTTCTCTGGAAGTAGCTTTGTAAATTTTGCATTAGGAGGATTAAGTCAGATTCACAAGAAAAAAAATTCTTCCCAGCTTCTGTGAATAACCACATTGCATTCATCTCTGATGTGTCTCCATGGAGTACAACACAATTACACTAAGAATGAATATATCTTTTTTTACTATACATTCAGGTTCTGGTTTCTTATGACTAATGTGCTGTATTTTGGGACAGAGAGTTTGCTTCAGCAGCATGTAGAGAACAAATGCTTTCAGCAAGTAGCTTAACCTTTCTTTTATAAAGGAGAGATTCAGATAAATTACTGTTAATTTGTCCTTTTTCTTAGACTTCACATCCATAAACAAATGTCACAGGGCATTAGTTACCTGCATGTCCACACTGATATTTCTAAGATCTGGACTCATCTGTGGGGCCATGCTCCAACAGAACTCCACGGGACCTTTACAACATGGAAAGCCTGCTTTGAACATAGTTAACTCTCTTTTATCAAATCCTTCCACTTGGCCTAAATGCTAGCAAAAAAATTAGTAAAAGATCATCACATCTGAATAGAGGGACTAATTGTCAGATCTCATACTGGAAGGAAAGTTAAAGACTCATTGCAGCCTTCACAGAGCTATCAAAGCATCCTTTGACTTATCTGTTTACTTCTTTTCCTCTGGTATTGCAAGTGGTTTTGCAATGGCTCTGCTCGATATACAAGCTGCTGCAATTATCAGTGCTTCACAGCAAAATGTAGTTAGTCTGCTGAATGGGATAAACGTGTTTATTGGTATCAGACCAAACGCACTGGATACATCTGAGTTGCTTCAAAACAGAAGATGCTATTTTCAGTAAGAAAAACATATGGCAAATATCAGACTATCCTATCATCAAAGAAGTGTGAAGATGTTTATCGTTTGCTGCTAAGGATTTTTTCCCTTCATATGGCAGAAGATGAGGCCACTATCAGGCATCATATATTTGGTACATATTTTTGGATCAGTTTTGAAGCAGGAAATCAAACTGTAAAACATCACTAAACATAAGATATGAAAGGTTCAGATTTTAAATTGCATTAGAAACCACAGATCATACAGCATTGTGAAAGAAAAGAAGCTAATAAATGCATGGATAGGGCATGATATTTTTTGCTTCTACAGGTAAAGTTAAATAATTCCCACCATTTCTTTAATGAGTCTGAAATTTTACTAGTAAATCTTGGTGTTTTGGGTATACATGTGCAGGTCCTGGGGATCAGAAAGAATTCTCCCCTTCACTGTTGTGTTATTGACTAATGAGACAAAAGCCTACAAAAAGATCGGCACAATACATCTCAGCATCCCTCCTCTCCTGGCCAGCAAGGCAGCCGGCCTAATTGCCCAACTTATCTGGGCATTCATGTCATGACTGGAAGGTAAGTCTGGCAATTGATAATGACTTTGATGGCTACGTTAGTTATTTCTACCTAATAAATGCCAGAATACAATGGGGGATGGAGAGGACAGACCTAAAATCTGTAATATTTATTAGAGAAAGTAAGAACATTCCCAGCAATGGTACAAAAGAGATAAATGTGCTTCCTGGTAGAGCATTTGGACTCCCAGTGAACCAGTAGTGTAAGTAGATAACTGTGCTCAGAGATATTGCTTCAAAACTCTCGAAGAATACTTTGAGTTCCAGAGATCAAAAGAGCTACACAAGCCAAGCGTTATTGGTGTATTATATTGAGATCAGTTATAAATAAAAAAAGAAAAAGGAAAATAGCAAAGTCAAATTGTTTTCCTCTGTCATTCTTTTCTTTTTATCAATATTTGTTTTTAAAAGTAAGAGAGTTGTACAGGGCTGTGGTTAAATAAGACCCTTTCTGTAATTATAAATGTACACATGTAAGAGTCCTTTTAAAGCAAAATAATAGCCTACTGGGTATTCGTGAGAGAGGGCTTATTCTCTTACAAATTTTCACAGTGCTCTGGGAGTTTGTCCTTGGAGGATACATAGTGCTGGTGGGCTCTCACTTTAAAGAACTTCAGATTGCTGAGGGTGGTGTTTCCCCTTTGAAGACTGTTACATTTTTTAACAGATCCTTCTTTGAAGATATTCATATCTGTGGGGTTCTCCAAAAGAGTTGGGGAAAAAGTCCCCTGTTGATGCTATTTACCAGGTTAGAATTTCAAACCTGGGAAAAATAGCTGATCCCTGAGAGGAGGATGCTCTTTTTGAAGCAGTTCAGATGGTTTCAGCAGGCTCTGCTTCTGAAGTTCTCATTGCTAGAAGGGGTCTGGCTTTAAAACTTTATATCGTACACAATGTCAGAGCAATACTATGGAGAAAGCATTTTTTTAAGGAAATATGAAATACACTTCTATGAAAGCCTCTTTAAAGACACACAAGATGTTTGTTTGATAAATGCATAATTTGTGCTAAGAGTTAGGATTGTGCTGTCTCTGTTAAAATCTCAGCAGAAAGTTTCTTTAATATGCAAAGTCTCAGATACACAACATTTCAACATGTTGACAAACTGAAAAAAAAAGTTCTACTCAAATCTACATATTTGACTTTGGACAGCCTGCATATTCCTTTGGTGAGAGCAACATGTAAAGATTAATGTAGTTAAGATTTTCCTCAGAAGTACTCATTTCCTAGAAAAATCTTTTAAAACACATACCATACCAAAAGCGATGGTAGAAGATAATAAAATGGTGAGAAGGCAGAGAGTGACATTCCTAAATGGGTGGAAGGAATACCATACAAGTGAAGTCTTTTAAAAAAACTTACATGATAAGAAAGGCTGTTTGTAAAGAATCAGAAAAATGCTCTCCTCCATGGTATTTCTAAGAAAGGGGTTACAAGTTAACCAAAGTCAAACCAAAATGCTTTTTCTACTTATTTGTTTTAAAATCTTGCATTTGTTACTACAGCCATTCTACTGAAATATTTGACACCAAGGTCATCATAGCTGAAGACAGTCTTTCTATTGAGATTCCTAGTATATGGATATAGCAAAACGTGGATTAAAGAGAGGTGAAGGACAAGTTGATACAAAGCCCATGTAAGCTGTTGGTGGTTGGAAAGAAGCATGTAGAACACCAACAGTGATGGCTGTTTTTTCAGAAGACAGATATGAGGTGTCTGGAGTTTCTGCCTGTGTTATCAAACAGAATCCAAGGGGAAAGACTAAGGACAACAGGGAATACCCTTTATCTTGCATAAAATACATATTCAACTCCTCAGAAGCATATAGATGATAAAGACTCAGTTCTTAAGATCTCATCTAAATATGTTACACCAAGTGCACTTGTCTTTCAACAATGAGGAGCTGTGTTGCTTCAGTGAGAATCTGAATTCTGAGTTCCAAGGTGTTTACTAACCCCAAAGGAAATTTAAACAAGTGTAATTGTTTTCTATAACTAATGGTAAAGTAAATTTTGCAGAAATGTCCTGATACGGGCATTGCAGTCCTTACATGCTGTCATATGTAAAGGCATGAAAGTACAGGTACAGAAACGACGAAAAAAATACTTAAAAAACAAAGAACACTATGTCCTTTGTATTTTAATAACTATAAGTTTAAGTAGACACACTTAAAGTCTACAACTCTATTGGGATATTTGAGCTTAGAGAAGTATGATTTCTTGCATTGGAATAAAAGCATAAAGAGCAGAAAAGATCTTTAAATGGTTTCAATATAATCTTCCATATTTGTCTTCGCTTTTAAAAGCACTAAGCAAATAATGCTAGATGGTGAAAACCCACAGAAAAACCAAAACAAGAAAGGAAGAAACCAGCAACAGCATAGTATATACTGATTAATGGATGCTATAGATATCTTACTCCTCTGTCTGCTTGGTTAGCTTTGTTTCAAATCTGATACAGATCTCATACTGCACAGCCCATCCTGAAACAGTCCGTGTTCCTTTAAATTCAAGCAATGCATCACTTTATATTACCCTGTGTCAGATCAGTCTATGACTGTAAAGGATGAGTTATGTGGATATGAACCAGCATGAGGGCTCAGTTCAAACAAATCTGAAATTTCGTGTGAAAGCCAAATGTTCACAGAGACAAATTCTTCCTTTTTTTACTGCAGCATGCATTGTTTATGTAGAAAAAATTAGAAAGGAATTTGCTGCCTTATACATTGCAGACCACTCTGAGTTTTTATTTTTCAGACAGAGAGTCCTTGGAAAGCATTTACCCAGTAACCATTATAGTTACAGAGCTCCCAACTTCCAGTGGAAAACAAAAGCCACTTCCCAAATCATTCTCAGTTCAAAATTCAGAAACAGATGATGACAACTTCCCTTGGCATTGGAAAGCTTTATTACCGTTTATACCAACATCCCTCAGGATTTTTCCTGTGTTGAAAGAGGCATTAAAGTGAGTGTGCTGATGGAAAGGTCTAGCAGAAAGGAACTCTCAAGCTGTGATCCACACTAATCTTTTGTGCTAGACCAGCATGCAGTTGAGCCCAGACTTCTTTACCATCCATATAGCCTTGTGTGTTAGAACAAATGCTGGCTTTAGGCTACAGTACATCAACCAAGTCTCCAAGAAGACAAACTAAAGACAGACTGTCCAGCAGGATGGAGCCAAATGTCTCCAACTCTTTACACTAGAATTCCACCATTGATAGCAAAGAAGATAGATAATATTGCAGACTCATCATGTAAAGTCTAGAAGGACTTTTGAGATTCTAACCATCAAGCACAGGAATTCTCTTCTGCTGTTATCCTCAGCAACTTTATTTATTTACATTGTGCTTTCAAAAATGGAATTTTAGATCCCACGTAAAAGCACTCAGAAAGAGTAAGGAAACATAAATTTGCTAATTATGAAGCATTAGTAAAATAATCACTCTTCTAGAAAATTACTGTCTTCAAAAAGACCAGTAAAACCTACATCAGACCCTAGAGCAAACTCACAAACATATCTCAGAGGAGAAAATGGAGAGGAAGCAAAGGAAAAATGGCACAGGAGGACAGTAAGGGTGGCTCCTTAAAAGTCCTGCTGCTCTGCCAAACAGTGAAGTCTAAGTTGGATATGCCTGAGTTGCCAGTGCTGTTGATCTCAGCAGTCTTTCCTACTTTTCTTTCTCATCTTACCACAGATTTGATTTTCCGTTAATATTTAACATCAGAACAACCTAACTGCATTTCCTGCAACATAATCCCAGCATGGGAACCATACCTGACCTGTTCACAAACCAAATGGTCTCAGAGATGAGTGCTCATCGCTACTGTGCTACGTTACAAAAAAACCTGTGATGTGTTTGTGTCACTGGGCTACAAGGCTAAATTCTTTAATGTTCACAAATGCCATAAGATTACAGAGCAGAAATCCAAGGAGTTTGGACAGTGGAAAAAAGATGCACCACTAGCCTCACAAATTAGTCTCCTGTACATAAAGTGACTACATCCAGTCTTTGGTATCATAAACATGAGTATAAACAGCAAAAAGGGTAGACTTTTTGCCTTTGGTTTAATAGGAAAAACAGAAAATAAAACCTTTGAAGCAAAGTATTCCAGTATGTCTCTATCTTGCAAGGTAGGTACACACAATAAACATCAGCTAGACAAGAAATAAAGTTTTTTTACTCTCTTTAACTACATTATCAGACTTTATAGAAAGATTCTTTTGTATAAGAGTGTAAATATTGTGTGTAACTTGATGTTAATATTTGCAGACTTAAGAAAACAGAAAAATTCTCCAAAAGGCTTTAACCATTCCCATAATAGCAAAGTAAAAAATAAGACATCAATGACTGGAGTATTTATGTTTAAAAGTCTATAAATGACCTTTTCAGAAATACGTCTTATGTCCAGTTTTTCTGGGACTTCAGTTGGTTTCATTCACTGCAAAGAGATCATGCTTACAGCTTTGCAGTAAATATCTCTGCTCATATCCTTCTGTTATGCTGACTGTTATAATTTTGATAAATTATTTCATATCTTATTTACAAGCATGCATCTTAGTACCCCAACGACAATAAGGTATGGGAGTCATCTAACGTGAAAAAAGAAGGCAGTGTTACCAGGGTAGCTGAAGAGTATTGCTGATTCCAGTTGAGTGATGCTTTGTGGGTAACTTTGGCCCTGTAAAAACCTGCAGGGAGCTGACAGCTATGTAGTCACATTACAGTGAAAAAAAAATAGAAATTGGAAGTTGTATCCTTCTGAACAGAAGCTGTAAATGGAGTATTATCGCAGCACTAAGAAGAATGTAAATCCCAACTCACCCATGTAACATAGAACCAGCTAACTTGCAAACTCATTTTCCTCTTGTGCCACGTTTTTCTTAGCAAATTCATAGAATCACAGAATCACAGAATAAACAGGTTGGAAAAGCCCCACCAGATCATCGAGTCCAAGCATTCCTATAAAACACTAAACCATGTCCCTCAGCACCTCATCCACCCATCCTTTAAAGACCTCCAGGGAAGGTGAATCAACCACCTCTCTGGGCAGCCTGTTTCAGTGCCCAATGACCCTCTCCATGAAAAATTTTTTCCTAATGTCCAGCCTAAACCTCCCCTGGGGGAGCTTGAGGCCATTCCCTCTTGTCCTGTCCCATGTCACTTGGGAGAAGAGGCCAGCTCCATCCTCTCCACAACCTCCTTTCAGGTAGTTGTAGAGAGCAATGAGGTCTCCCCTCAGCCTCCTCTTCTCCAGGCTAAACAGCCCCAGCTCTCTCAGTCACTCCTCATAAGATTTGTTCTCCAGCCCCTTCGCCAGCTTCGTTGCTCTTCTCTGGACTCGCTCCAGAGCCTCAACATCCTTCTTGTGGTGAGGGGCCCAGAACTGAACACAGTACTTGAGGTGCGGTCTCACCAGTGCCGAGTACAGAGAGAGAATAACTTCCCTGGACCTGCTGGTCATGCTGTTTCTGATACAAGCCAGGATGCCACTGGCCTTCTTGGCCACCTGGGCACACTGCTGGCTCACGTTCAGTCAGCTGTCAACCAACACCACCAGGCCCTTCTCCTCCAGGCAGCTTTCTAGACAGACTTCTCCCAATCTGTATCACTGCACAGGGTTGTTGTGCCCCAAGGGCAGGACCCGGCATTTGGCCTTGTTAAACCTCATGCCATTGGACTCTGCCCAGCAGTCCAACCTGTTCAGGTCCCTTTGCAGAGCCTCCCGACCCTCCAGCAGATCCACACTTCCACCCAGCTTGGTGTCATCTGCAAACTTGCTAAGGGAGCACTTGATGCCTTTATCCAGATCATTGATAAAGACATTGAACAGGGCTGGACCCAGGACTGAGCCCTGGGGAACTCCACTTGTAACTGGCCTCCAGCTGGATTTAACACTATTTACCACCACTCTCTGGGCCCGGTCATCCAGCCAATTTTCCACCTGGGAGAGTGTGCGCCTGTCCAGGCCAGAGGCTGACAGCTTCCGTAGCAGAATGCTGTGAGAAACTGTGTCAAAGGCTTTACTGAGGTCCAGGAAGATACATCCATAGTCGTTTCCTTGTCCAGCAGCCAAGTCACTTTGTCATAGAAGGCGATCAGGTTAGTTTGGCAAGACCTGCCTTTTGTGAACCCGTGTTGACTGGGCCTGATCACCCTGTTCTCTTGCATGTGCTTCATGATAACACTCAGGATCACCTGTTCCATGACTTTCCCTGGCACTGAGGTCAGACTGACAGGCCTGTAGTTCCCTGGATCCTCCCTGCGACCCTTCTTGTAGATGGGCACAACATCAGCCTCCAGTCCAGTGGAACTACCCCAGTCTTCCAGGACTGTTGGAAGATGATGGAAAGGGGTTTGGCCAGCACATCCGCCAGCTCCTTCAATACCCTTGGGTGAATCCCATCCGGCCCCATAGACTTGTGAGTGCCTAGACAGGCTAGCAAGGCCCTGATCACCTCCTCTTGGACAATGGGAGCCTCATTTTGCTCCTCTACCTCCTGTGTCTGTACACAGAGGGAACAACTTTCTTTACAGTTAAAGTCTGAGGCAAAGAAGGCATTAAGTACCTCAGCCTTTTCCTCATCCCCTGTCACTGTTGTTCCTTCTGCATCCAATAGGGACTGTATGGTCTCCCTAGTCCTCCTTTTATTATTTATATATTTATAGAAAGATCTTTCACAGACTTTGCCAATCTAATTTCTACTTGAGCCTTTGCCCTTATAATTTTTTCTCTACACAATCTCACCTCCCTCCTGTAATCCACCCAAGAGGCCTCTCCCCTCTTTCAGAGCCCGTAAACATTCCTCTTCTTCTTGATATCACTCAAGATCTCTCTGTTCAACCAAGCTGGTTTTTTCCCCTGTAGGCTTTTTTTTCCAGAACATGGGGATGGCTTTCTCCTGAGCTGCTAGGATCTCCTTTCTGAAGAGCTCCCAGCCCTCGTGGGCTCCCTTGCCCTTAAGCACTGTCTCCCATGAGACTTTACCAACCAGCCTTCTGAAGAGTTCAGAGTCTGCCCTCTGGAAATTTAATGCTACTGTCCTGCTAACCACCCTCTTCACTTTGCGTAGAACAGAAAACCCTGTCATCTCATGATCACTTAGTCCTAGATGTCCTCCTACTGCCACATCGCCCACAAGGCCTTCTCTGTTCACAAACAGCAGCTCCAGGAGGGCACCTTCCCTTGTTGGTTCATTCACCAATTGTGCAAGGTAGTTGTCTTCCACACACTCCAGGAGCCTCCTAGACTGCTTCATTTCTGCTCTATTGTACTTCCAGCAGATATCAGGAAGACTGAAGTCTCCCACAAGAACAAGAGGCATTGATCTAGAGATTAACCCCAGCTGTTTATAGAAGAGCTTGTCAGCTGCTTCTCCTTGGCTGGGTGGCCTGTAACAGACTCACATCACAAAATCTACCTTCTTATGGGCTCCTCTGATTTTAACCCACAGGCACTCAACCTCCTCATCTCCACAATCCATCTCAATGGTGTCCAAGTCCTCCCTTACAAAGAGGGCTACCCTGCCTCCTCTCCTTCCCTTCTTATCCCACCTGAAGAGTTTGTACCCCACCATAGCTGCACTCCAGTTATATGAGTCATCCCATCACGTTTCAGTGATGGCAACCACATCATAGGCTCCTTGCCCTACGACAGCTTCCAGCTCTTCCTTCTTATTACCCATGCTGCGTACATTGGTGTAAATGCACTTCAGCTGAGCTGCCGAGCCTTCATCCCTCTTAGAGAGAACAGAGTTTGTTCCCAATTCCCAAGCAACTGGAGTAGCTTGTACCAGAGTGCCCGTATCTCCCTTACCACCCCCAGGTGTGTTCTCCCCCACTTTCTGTGTGGTGATGTACTGGTGGTCCTCTCCAGCACACCCTCTCCGAATGACCAGTGCCCCTCATCCAGGCTCGCTCCTGTCTAGCCTGGTCTCAATCCCCTCCCCCTTCACATCTAGTTTAAAGCTCAATTTATAAGCTTAGCTAGGTTTTTAACAAGGACTTTAGCCCCCCTAGGAGACCCACGTGTCCCATCCTTAGTGACAAAGACTGGGACTGCGTGAGCCACTCCATGATCAAAGAAGCCAAAGTCCCTTTCCTCACACCAGGCTCGGAGCCAGGCATTAATCGAGTTCTTCTTCCTGACTTCCAGGTCCTCTCTATTTAGCCTTAAACCGAAATGAAGAGTTTGGTGGCATTTAGCACTATCAAATACCTGACATGATTTAATTTGCCACATAGGCAGTCTTGGCTACTAACATGAAACTGCATTCATGAAACAATCTCCTCAACAGACCTTGCTTCTCTCCAGCAGCTCAAGAGCCCGTTGCCCAAGATGGGCATTTCGAACAAATGTCAGCTTGCAACAGGGTGGCAATATCATCACAGGCATTTATCTGCTTTTTGTTACTTCATATCACACTCTGAAATTCTATTTACATTAGTTTTTATTTTAGATTAAATAAGTCTTCGCTGATACATCTTAACTGTTATTCAACACCCACCAACTCACTGACAATTGCACATCAATACATTCTAGTTAAGCATCTGTCTCCTCATTTGCTTCCTTGTCAAATTTGCATTTTATGTCTGCGTAACTTTTCATTTTGTAGGTGTACACTGCATGAAACAGGTAGAGAACACACAGCAAAATGCAACACTTGCTCTTCAGAGCAAATATGTGGTGCAAATTCATGCTGTGAAGATCTGGAAATTCTTTAGGGTTACATATAGGTGTGAAAACCGTTGTGATACTCCTGAAGCCATAGCCTTAATGAGGCAATAATTAAATCATTTTAAAAAAAAAAAAACAATAAGAGCAATGTTAAGTCCTTGTATTCAGAAAGGGGGCTTTCATATCAGTAAAAATGGTAGGTTGTTTTAAGTGAGAAATAGAGAAAAGAAAATTTTGTAACTACTTTATTTTGAAGTTGAGTACTTAATTGTTAAAACATCTTTCCTTTGTATCCCCCCACCTCATTCCTCTCCACTGCTCCCTTTCCAGATGAAATGAAGCTTTTTTCTCAAGGTTATATCAAAGAAAAAGATATTTTCTTGTGGCAACTGAAAAGCTACTATCCAAATCCTGAATATTTTATAGAAAATAAAATTATATTTATTTTTAAGTGCATTCTACCTTCAAAACAACTGCATTCTCACAACAAATCTATTGCGTTGTCCTGACATAGTTACTGCAAAGGTTTTTCCTTTGCTGTCCCAAGGGCCCAATTGATTTATCTGCCAGAAGCCTAAAGCCCCAAAATAAGATAGCTTTGAGTTTACAGAGGTCATTTTTCATTGTCTAAATAAAAATTTCTAAACAAAAATCTCTCATCCTGTTAACCGCAGGGTCCTTATCTCCCCAGAGGCTACAGAAACCTGAAAGAAGCCATTTCAATTCTTTTATGAAGAAAGATAAAAGCAAATTTTCGATTAGGAAGTCAAGGAAAGCCTTCTTATTAAATGGTGGTAACAGTAACTAGTCGAAAAGGCAAAACCGTTCAAGGAAGGGAGGGAAAAGCGAAATCATTATGCATGAAGCAAACACTATACATGCGGCTGCCAAGGCAATCTGAGGCAATGACATTCGGGAAGAGAAGGTAAGTTCACAAGCCTTTGTAACTAGTTATAGTTCACTCCCGTCTATTTAAAAAACCTATTTTATCAGGCATGCTTTCTTAATTGTGTGTCCATAGCTTTATCAACCAATATCAACCATGTGTTAGAGTAATTATGTATTCAGGCCCACTTTCTCTTGATCTGTCATTCTTCAAAGCACTTACACAGCTCTGGCTGGCGTTTGAGATGGCACGTGATTCCAGACCTGGAATAATAGATTCTGCAGCGCTAAGCTAAAAGTGAAATTATTAGAAGTTACTTCATATTCCAAGTTATGATAGAGTCTGATAAACAGAGATGTTAACGGTGACGCACTGGGAAATTATCCAGACCTCTGAAAGCAAAAGGTTTCTGCTGCTTGGAAAATTTTTCAGCATATATGGCTGAAATACCCTATTAGTGCTTTTCTTTCTCCTCCCAATATAACAAAAGAAGAGAAATGAAGCAGCATTTAGGAGACTCTGTTATTCTTCAGAATGTCAGCTCTAAATATCTAACTACCATCTAAAATGTTGAGTTGAAAAACCCACTTGTAATTCCTTATGAGTAAAAAAATCCAGGAAAGGTTTTGGGGCTGTTTCCCCTTAATGAGGATAGTTATTCAGAACTTCCTGATTCGCAGCATTCAGGATTTTTCTCCAGCAGTAAGTTATATCCCTAAATGTCTAAGTAAAATCCATACAGAAATGAGGATGGCAGTCACATCCCTCTCCAGAACTACAAAAATCCACACTTGTATTTACCTGTGATTGTCATCAGTAAAACATGCCAGCTAACACTGTCTGCGGTAATTGCATACTGACAGACAGTAGATTTTCTTAATCTCTTATATTCTGAAAATAATTTAGAAAATAAGCTGAAATCTATTTCTGTACCCCTTCCCACTTGCTCCCAGTACATCCTTAAACATGATGAATTTATAAAATGGTCAGAATATTCTTGCCTAGCTGAGATGACACAGTGCTTCCCTGCCCTCACATATGGTTCAACAGGAAAAAAAGGAATTACATTTCCCTTTTTCTCTTCTCCCTTCCTCTGTTTTTCTATGATAACAAGTCATTTTTTGCTTTCGGTTTATATTTCGAACTACATTTACCCTCTCAAATGGAGTAAAAGAAAAAATTGGTTTACCCAATTCAAATAAAGAAGAAAATCTTACATGACTGAAGGCAGCACATCTCTCTGACGTGAGTAACTTCAGGATTTTACCTTTAACATGTAGCTTTGTGATGTTAATAACTTCAGCAGACACAGTTTAATTTATGCAGTTATCTTCTTTACCAGTATTTTACTTTTATATGTTTCTATACTTACAATAGAGATATCTATCTCTAATTTTTTAAAAAAGCTATGAAAGTTAGATTCCAACTAAACCACAATTTGCCATGCCTGCTTCATTACTTTTCAAATTTAAATATATAATCTTTGCAAAGAACAGTCCTAAAGTTCAGCAAAGTCCTGGTCTATCCCCTAGTGCACTCAACGAAGGATCCGGTCTGACTGCGGTAAGATCAGACCTTTAACAAAGGGATCCTTAACATGTGTTTTTCTCATGTACTCACCTAGTTTTTGAAATAGACATAACTAAGGGATGTGTGACTGTTTCAAAAATTCTTACTTTGGAAAGTTGATTTTGTAGCAGAAAATGTTCCCAAATCTACCTTGTGCAAGAGTAATTTTTTTTAATATAACTTTTTTTATGTTATTATTACTTAAAAGCTCTTTGAATATACTGCATGCCCTGTATGTGTTTGTAATCTGAAAAATAAAGTTGGATGGTTTAATGTTAGGTCCAAACTGATCAAAAACTATGAGAAGAATTAAAGTTTTGGAATGCCTTTATTTTATTTTAGGCCTTCAGAGAGTTCTCCCCTTATCAAAGACAGAGTTAGACAGACTAAGGGAGAAGTTAATTACACAAGAATAAGAAATTTCATTATGAGAGTTTCTTCAGTCTAAAAAAGACATTGTGAGAACTGATTTTCAGAAGTCAAAGACAAGCGAATAGAAAATAAGACCAACATTTATAATAGAAAGGACAATTAGCTGTTAGAATAGCAACAATCATTGTTAAAAATTGAATCAAGTTTTGCTGCCTTTCTGAAAGGGAGCCTTGTCTGTAGGGAGTTATAGAATGTGAGGTGGAGATTAATAACAGGATGTCCTGTGACCTTTGCTAAATAGGAGTTCTGACAGAACAATCCAACAGCCCTTTCTGGTCTTAAAAATTCTCAAATCCATGAAACCCAGGAACACTTTCTGTTGGAAAACATTTGCTGCAACTGCTGTGATTCACCCACCTTGTTACTTTCTGAGGCTCACTGCCAAACACAAGATAATACAGTTTTAAGCCCAGAAGGATTTCTGCAGTAATACTAGATATTGATCCCTGTGTTGTTTTCAGCAGCAGCTTGTTTCTCTGTCCAGATTCCTTAGAATCCCAGTGTGCCCAGCAGGTTAATGCTGAGTAACTACAAGATGTTAGGAAAACATGGCACATATGTTGCTATATATTGTTATATTATCCAGGGACAACAAAAGGAATATCAGCGTAGATTCAAGCCAGTATTTATGTTTATTGAAATCTGGTTATGCACTGAAACACCAATGGTAGATTACAATCAGTGTCACCTATACTGTGCTAATTTAACGGCAGTTTAGACAAGGATGTTCCACCTTCAAAAGGCCACAAACTGAATGCAAATATGAAAGATTGGACTGGTGCTTGGAAAGCTACACAAACACAGTGAGCCATATATCAATAAGTGCAGCAGGCATCTTAGTTCCACAGAAAACTGAGCAAAACCCAATCTGTCATTTTCATAGAAAATGCTGTGTTCTGTTCTTCTTTCCTTGGGTCTGCGTCATTCAAGAGATGATGAAGGAATTATGTTCCCTGCTTCAAAATACCTCTCAGTCTTCTAGGGATCAAACTGATGCTCAGCAATTATATAGCTGTTATATTAACATGTTTCATATCACCCATTGGCAATCAGAGCATCAGAGAGCTTTCAGCAATTTTTTTCTTAAATAACTTATAGGTTTTTTTTCCTGATTTTTCTTTCTTCTGGGTGCAGTTAAGTGTTTTATCAAAATAAAAAATTCCTGCGTATAAGTAAACCGACTTACCCATAGTTATTCATAAATCATAGAATCATAGAATAACCAGGTTGGAAGAGACCCAAGGATCGTCGAGTCCAACCATTCCCACCAATCTCTAAACCATGCCCCTAAGTACCTCATCCACCTTCACCTTAAACACCTCCAGGGAAGGTGAGTCAACCACCTCCCTGGGCAGATTGTTCCAATGCCTAATCACCCTTTCTATGAAGAATTTTTCCTTATCACACAGAATCACAGAATCACACAGAATCACAGAATAACCAGGTTGGAAGAGACCCAAGGATCGTCGAGTCCAACCATTCCCACCAATCTCTAAACCATGCCCCTAAGTACCTCATCCACCCTCACCTTAAACACCTCCAGGGACGGTGACTCAACCACCTCCCTGGGCAGACTGTTCCAATGCCTAACCACCCTTTCCGTGAAGAATTTTTTCCTTATCTCAAGCCTGAATCTCTCCTGGAGGAGCTTGAGGCCATTCCCTCTCCTGGCAGCTTTCCAGCCAGGCTTCTCCTAGTCTGTACCTCTGCTTAGGGTTGTTGTGCCCCAAGGGCAGGACCCGGCATTTGGCCTTGTTAAACCTCATGCCGTTGGTCTCAGCCCAGCAGTCCAGCCTGTTCAGGTCCCTTTGCAGAGCCTCTCGACCCTCCAGCAGATCCACACTTCCACCCAGATTAGTGTCATCTGCAAACTTGCTAAGGGAGCACTCAGTGTCTTCATCCAGGTCATTGATAAAGACATTAAACAGGACTGGACCCAGGACTGAGCCCTGGGGAACCCCACTTGTAACTGGCCTCCAGCTGGATTTAACTCCATTTACCACCACTCTCTGGGCCCGGTCGTTCAACCAGTTTTCCACCTGGGAGAGTTTGTACCTGTCTAGGCCAGAGGCTGACAGTTTCCAAAGCAGAACGCTATGAGAAACTGTATAAAAGGCCTTACTGAGGTCCAGGAAGACCACCTCCACAGCCTGAACTGTGTAGCTTGCTCCAGAGCCTCTGCAGGTGGCTCAAATACAAAACTTGTCAGAATATATCCCTTCCAGATGAACCAGAGCACTGACGTACCTCTTGCAGAGTTGTTACTATCGCTGAGAAATATAGTAATTTCCAACCTGGGCAAGTCTCAGCCTCAAGCTTGATCCACATTTGCAAGCCTTGAGCACTCTTGGTTGCCTTTCCTTATTCAGAGCTGAGAAAAAGGCTTGGGAAGTCAGCCACAATTGGAAAAGATGCTGCGAAGTCTCATTGCAGAGTCACTCTCTGCTTCGTGGCCTTTCATTTGCCATGTCCCTCATAGGGAACTGTCATGGAGAAGACGGGACAAAACTATACTCCAAGTCCTCCATGTAATAACTTTTCTTCATTCTGACAGAATGCTTACTGAAGTTGGGGTTGGGGCAGATTTGCTTAGTATTGTGTGTGTGAGAGGATGGAGCTGGCCTCTTCTCCCAAGTGACAGGGGACATGACAAGAGGGAATGGCCTCAAGCTGCACCAGGGGAGGTTCAGGCTTGACATCAGGAAAAAATTCTTCACAGAAAGGGTCATTCGGCACTGGAACAGGCTGCCCAGAGAGGTGGTTAAGTCACCTTCCCTGGAGGTGTTTAAAGGATGGGTGGATGAGGTGCTGAGGGGCATGGTTTAGTGATTGATAGCAATGGTTGGACTTGATTATCCAGTGGATCTTTTCCAACCTAGTGATTCTGTGATTTGTTCTTGTTCAGCCTGGAGAAGAGAAGCTGGGGAGAAACTTTTTACAAGGGTATGCAGTGGTAAGACAAGGGGCAATGGCTCTAAATTGGAAGGGGGAAGATTTAGATTAGATATTAGGAAGAAATTCTTCATCATGAGGGTGATGAGGCACTGAAACAGGTTGCCCAGGGAAGTTGTGGCTGCCCTATCCCTGAAGGTGTTCAGGGCCAGGTTGGATGGGACCTTGAGCAGCCTGATCTAGTGGGAGGTGTCCCTGCCCATGGCAAGGGGCTTGGAACCGAGTGATCTTCAAGGTCCCTTCCAAATTAAACCATTTCATGATTCTATGATACTATGTCCAGGGTCAAACACTCGCCAGACTTAAGGTTAAAAAGCAGTTTCCTTTCTTGTCAGTTTGGGAGGAATCTGGACCCCTTTTCATGTAGCAAGAACCACAGAGCAGATCATCTGGGTAAGTCTTTCCTAATTCATTTCCACTCACAGCACAGTCTTCAGGTGCAGGTAGCATCCTGATTTGTCCTCTCACAGAGGAAACAGCAGTCATATCCCATGAGGAATTAACCTTATCGCAGCCCCTGGACTCAGGATCGTGTTTTACTGGTGCGACAGATACAGCTTTTGGTTTACAGGATATCAGATGAGATAAATTGAATGCCTTATGAAAATATGCAACTTGCTGGTATTTCAAAATCATAGACATATTATCAAACATCTGTTATGCTACACTATATTAGCAACAATAACTATGATAATTACACATACAAAAAAGTACGTGCTACTCCAAAACATTATTTACAACTGAATTATAAATCTCTCTAACATATAGTTCTCATTTATAATGTAAAATCCTACATGAAAGAAAACAAAAACAGCACAAGATATCTAAATTACAGCTCTGATTGACATCTAAACAAACTAAAGTTTGGTGTGAGGGCAATGTGTACCGAGGGACCAAACAAAAAACAAAAAAAAAAAAGAAAAAGAAAATAGCCTCTTTTTATATCCAGACAGTCCAGAGAATAATAATGTGCTAGTTTGTCAAATCCAAGTAGCTATTGAAGATTGTAATGATTTCAGTCTAAAAAGCAATGCTGGAAAACCTCTTCAGAGATTGCAAGCTCCTACTGTGCAGAAACATTGTGTCACTGCACACCAGTGTAATGGAGACATACAAAAGAAATACTTCAAGGAAAGAGGTGGGGAGGCACTAGATGATCTACTTTTGCAAAAAAAAAAAAAACAAAAAAACTAGTTACATTTTTACCAGTGACCAAAAAACAATCATAGGACGGGGAAGGCTGGAGGGGGGAATGGTCAATTAATTTTTTGCCCTAATGTGAAAATACTTTCTGGAAACTAACTACATTATAAGCAGAGAAGTTTAAGGCACCCTTTTCTTTCATTAGAAATGGTACCAACAATTTACCATGAGAAAGGACCACCCCACAGTTTGCGGCTTCCACACATCCAGGAGAGACCTACCATTCAGGTCTGATCTCTCTAGAAAGAAACTGAGATGCACCACAAGGATTGTGTTAATCATTTTTAAACTTGTGTGCTTGCAACTTGTTTTACTCTGTATATTTATCTTGCTTTAAAAAATCATCATAGATTGTTACACAAACAAAAGACACTAATTAAGGTGATATTACTCAGACTTCTTTAGTTTATACAAAGATTTAAGCCTGGATTATCATTTGAAGATGCTGAACATTGTATAAAGCATCAATAGTAATTATGTTTTGTTTACTTCCAAGGGTTGATCCTGTATAATACTTATGAGGTGAAGAAAAATATTGTATTTTCAGGAAATTATGTTTTCCAGGAATTAGGTTTCCTATTTTTTCTTAATCAATCTGCAGAATAAAAGCATTCAACCCCATATTTTCAACTAACTACAATACTGAGAAAAAATCATCACATTTGTATTAGAGGTCAAAAGGATAAGGTTTTTTTTAAAGACTTTTTTTTTGGATAAAACTATTATCACCTAAAGTGAGCCTATATCACATTGTTAGTTGACATTAATTACTTATATGGGAGTTGCATAATAGCATCAACTGAATGAAGAGTGAACACTGAAACTCAGGATCCCTTTTTCCTTATAGGAGGACATTCTTTATTCTGATAAATCCAAGTGTCAAAGATTGATCTCTAGGCAATGGTCAGACACCTGGGAAAAATACACTAAGCAGCTTCTTTCCATACTCCATCTCTAAAGTTTTACTGCTCTGAGTACAGTCAAGGTCTTTGTGTTTCTTGACACTTTCAGTCAATACTTTTCCTGAGTAAAGTCCTACAAAAATTGAGATATATTTGTAGAAATAGCCATCTAGAAGTTCCCAGGGAAGCCAAACAGGTTATTCCTGATATCTGAATTCCTTAGCCATGCACCCACATTTTGCTCTTGGAAAGCAGCAGTGACAAACCCTGATAGAGAGCAAACTGCCTGGGTGTCAGTTTGTCCCACAGGCTGTGTCTGGGATGAAGGGTGGAGGAGAGCCTCTCTGAGTACATCTATGTTGTTGAAGTATGTAAAGGAACATCAGCAATTCTGAATTAGGAATATTTATTGGATATGTAAGGGGAGAAAACTCCTTCAAATACTGGCTGAACAGCCCTTTGAAACTTCTAGCTTTTACTTTCTATCAGGCATTTCCGTCTATACAGTGGTTCCCTTCACTTCAAGGCATACATGGAGAAGGCCAGCTGAGCAAAACATTGCATCCAGGTTACAACATCATTACAAAAGATGTTTTATATTCAGACTAGAACAAGAGAAACAGAAGAAATGATCCTGTGCAAGCAAATGGAAAATGGTCATACTTTCTCAGTAATGCATATGAACAAGGCTCTTCAGGTGCAGAAATATTGATTTTCAAACCCATGTTAAAGTTGGAAGGTCTCTTTGATGACTCTGAGCTTTCATTTTTTTGCCTGATGTTTGTTCCACACACAAAAAAAAGAAAGCCCATCCTTGCAGACAATTTTGTCCATAAGTACTTTAACAAAACCCAAGCTGGGTGCAAAGGGACTTGGAGCAGTCATCACATTTATCAGTGCCTGTGAGATCAGATGTCTCTAACCTAACCATACCTAGGATTTTTCCTGATGGCTAGCTCTAACCATTACGAGAAATGTTGGAGCACCAATAAGCACTTGTAACCCTAATAAGTTCTGAGATATAAACCATGGAAATCATTCTAGTAATGTATGTTTTACTTCATTTTCTCAGGATTCAAAAATAAATTAAAATATGAGGAAAGCAGAAAGCAAAACCAGAAAAAAATAGGATACTGCTGCCACTGATGTCTATGGCAACTGGCAGAAATCCCATGCATTTTAATGGAAGAAAGACTTTCAATTTTTAGTACTTGTGCCCTACATATCTTTTGCCTTCAGCTCTTCTCAACAGCATTGACTACATGATGTTCTGAAAAATGAACCTCCAAAATGCAGTCTCTGCCCGTTGGAAAGGTTTACTCGATATTTTTTTTCCTTTAACTTATGCTCAAATTTCAAACATGGGCATAAGGATTATATTTTTATTTTACTACATAAGGGGACTGAAGGAGTCTTGATGCTGACAGAACACTTTATGTGATATTTAGCAACAAAGAAGGAAACTCTGTCAGCTCCAAATTCACAGGAGCAGGAGTTGGCTAAATTCATGGTATGGTGTGGGAAAATTACCTCAACACTGTCTACTTTTGCTGATTTTTCCTTATGCTGACACTTCTGATGTCCTGAAAGTTGCTGTGCTCACATCCTCTGCTGCCGGTGTCAAAGAACACTCTCAGTCTTCACATGCCAAAATGAGGAAAACCTATAGCAATGCCCAAAAGACTTAACTCCTGTCAAATATATTCATTTAAGACAAACAGTCTGGTCTATGGCTCTGAAGTCTTAAAGTGATGGCATGAAGGGATGAGGAAGAGAAAAACAGGCAGTACCTTTAAGAAGCAATCTTCTGTTAAGGGATAGAGTCACTCCAGTTCATTGTAAGAAAAAAAGAGAAAAGGTATTAGCCACAAAGGTAAAATTAGACTTTCAAATTAGTGTTATAAACAAAGGATTGTATGTACTCCTGCTAAAAAATAATAACTTAGAGAAAACTCCCTCATATGAAAAAAAGTCTACTTGATCATACAATTGAAGATACAAACCTTCTTGTGTCCAGAGTTATCCCTGAAGACCACTATCATTACTTGGGTCACTTTCAGACATCAGTACAGATGTAGAATTGTTGGTTTCTATATGGAGAAAAATAAAAAAGTAAATCTGTTCGGTTATTCTGTATGCAGGATTCATGTAGTTTTTTCTGTTCTTGGCAACTCTACAGAAGCCCAATGCATGGGGAAATAATTTCATTCAGCTATACTGATTCCCTAAGACAAACGGCAATGCCACTTTACCCCTTTGTCCTCTCCAATTCATTAAGTTCACACATATGGGAATGTGGAGAATAGGAAACACTTGCAGAATAGGGTTGATTTCAAGCCAGTCACAGCCTTACTCTATGATATTGAAAGAATGTATTCCTATAAATGTAGGGAATCCCACTGGTGTTAGCATCCCCTTGCAGGTCTTGACAGGATAGGATAGGATAGGATAGGATAGGATAGGATAGGATAGGATAGGATAGGATAGGATAGGATAGGATAGGATAGGATAGGATAGGATAGGATAGGATAGGATAGGATAGGATAGGATAGGATAGGATAGGATAGGATAGGATAGGATAGGATAGGATAGGATAGGATAGGATAGGATAGGATAGGATAGGATAGGATAGGATAGGATAGGATAGGATAGGATAGGATAGGATAGGATAGGATAGGATAGGATAGGATAGGATAGGATGGGACGGGACGGGACGGGATGGGGTAGGATGGGATGGGATGGGATGGGATGGGATGGGATGAGATGGGAGGAAACCATAAGGATCACCTAGTCCAAATTGCTGTGCCTCAAAGGACTACCTCAAAGCAAATAAGCAGATCAGATAGACTACTTGTTTGGATTAGCACGTCCACCAAATGGGTTGTATTTGTGTTTCACAGTTGTAAGACCCCTGCACCACCGCTTTCATCATCACACTTCTAAGACTAACACCCAAATTTACTACTTGCTTTCCAGTTAACATAAACAAATGAGTAGATAATTTAATAGGTATAATTTACTAGATGTCAAGAAATGTGATGTGGTTGCAAGAAAATCCATAGCAACATCTGCAAGGCAGATGAAATTGTCTATTTAGTCCCAGAAGTGTCATCTGAAAATCTGCGTGTACCTCTGAGTCCTCATATTGGAAAGAAATGGACCAGGTGTAGTGCAGTGTGAATCACTAGGCCAGGAAGGAAAGTCTGAAGGAATTGGGCATGTTTAACCTTACACCAAAGGAAACAAAAGGAGGCACTTGAGAACAAGCTGCAGTGTAGAAGAGAATAATCTCTTTGCAAAGTCCATTTTGGGTAAAAAAAAAGCAATACACTTAAATTTCTGCAAGAATAAAATAGTTGTAATGGAGAAAAAAAATTAATAATAGCTGGATTAGATTCACCAAGTGTCAGTGAAATTTCACTCACTGAGGGTCTTTCAGAGCAGGTAGGCAGAAGTGAATGGCATAGGTGTACACTGATCCTTCACTGGGACCATACAAAAAATCACTTTCACCCTTTTTCTTTTTCAGTTATTTATTATTGAGGAGAAACACAGAAATTTTTTCAGTTACTAGAGTAGGCTGAAGGAGCCCTCTACCATTCCTACCCCTTCTCCCTTCTCAGTGATTTTCTTCCCCATAAATTGTTCCAGAAATTGACCATTTTTTTTCCTTTTCAAAGCACCATTAAATGCAGATGAAGTAAGATCTGGGTCTGAATGATGCTTACTTTTGCAGGAGCAAGACTTTACAAATAAGATTTTTGTTAAATATCTGCATTTTTAGACATTTGCCAATACAAATGTGCATAGAAGCATCTGAATCTTTTGCTGGGACTTTGTTCTCAGAGCAATGCAACAACATAGCTGGTAGCAAAGGAAACTTTCTAGGGATTGCCATTCAAGTCAAGATACACACACAGCTCTTATGTTTGCCTGGAGATTATCAATACTTCCTATACAGTCAGAGAAGTCATTTTATAAATAGTGAAGATTTTTCTACTGAAAAAGACAAAGCATATCACAAACTTTTTTCCTAATACTAAGATTCATAGTAAACTTACTGGAACTTTTGAAACAAGATTATGAGAAGATACAATCAGAAGTATTTGAAGAAAAGAGAAGGAAATTAATAAAGAGACACTAAACATTTATTTTTGGAAGTGTGTAATTTTATGAGATCTTCTCCAAGACAAAAGATTTGAGATCTGAGACAATTACAAGAGAGATTGTAGAGCAGATGTAAAATCTCCTATTCTTGCCCACATTAAAAACTAAGATACGCTTGAGACACTTCTCCCTAAAATGTGAACATCTCATTTAGATGGGATTAGCACAATGACAATTAACTATATCAGTTGAAGACACACAGAGGGAATGTCACCCTTCTGAAAGGTTGTGCTGCTGACTTTAGCCCAGCCTGTACTTCACCTAGAAAACACTAACAAGTGTTGCAATTTTTTAATATCTAACCTCTGCATATGAAAATCGTTCATTTAATTTTAATTGTAAAAAGTGACCTTGGTCTTTTTTCAATAAGGGCCTGTTTAGCCCTTTAAAGCATTGTTTTCTTTAAGTAATCACAGTCTTGTACTTCAGTATGTTTGTTTTTTCTCAGATATTCTTTATAAACAATACAGCAAAGTGAATACAACATGTCCTGACATCATCTATTTATCTAACATGGGGATGGAAAGATTTTGAAGGCAACAACAATTCAAAGAGAGCAGGGTCTGGCCACCAGTTATGCACTGGTTATATTTGTCAATTCCTTAACTCATCAGAATCTCAGTCTCCTCATCGTGCCTCTCTGCACAGTGTTGGATTTGAGTTGCTCCAGCACTAAGCGTTTTTTTCTTTTCTTGTATTTGTTCCAAATACTGAAGCATTTTTAAAAATAATAAAAAGAACATACAAACATGCAACTAAACCCCAAAAATCAAGCATGGCACAGAAACAGAAGAAAGCTTCTGGGGAGAGAAAGCAAAGCTGTGCGACAGATGGAAAGGTCTCAATGGATGAATGGTACTACTACAAATAAGTAGCAGGCAGCCAGAGGGAATCAAATAATGATTATAGAAGAAAAATGAGGGTTAAAAAAAATGGGGTAAAAAATCTTTGGTGCTGGCAGAAAACTCTAGAGTAACAATGTATAAATTTTTTTTAAGAGAGGTTTAATTTTATGCTCCCTGCAAACGGGGAAATCAGTAAAGACAAAGAAGCTAGACAGCTGACAAGTCAAACAGTGTGGACAATATAAAAAGCTCAACATGTCCTTGGAGAGGAAGAAAGAATGTACTCCAGGATTTGGTCTGGCATGCCCCCAAACCTGAACAGATTACTTTCTGACAATCAATACCTGTAACCACCAGAGGCTTGTTGCAGACTTGTTTTTTTTCTCTAAAAAAAAAAAAAAGAAAAAAGAAAAAAATCAGCTTCAAAGAGACCTAGTCCCAACCTCACATTTTATTTTTTCCACTGGGTGCTGAGGTAAGAGCTTTGGACAAGGCTCATTTTTCATTTCTTTATAGGGTTGTGGATTGAATAAGAAGTGTCACAGTGTGTTCTCAGGGCTTTGCTCTGTCAGTTTCCTGTCCCAGAGAGGAATGCTCTCAGGATGACGCTCATCCCTTTTGACCAAAGCTGGTATCAGATCTTTCACAACAGCCTGATTAATAAATCTCCTTTAATATCTGTGACTCATTATCCACCAATAAGGAAAAAAATAAAATGCTTATTGTTTTCTTCAATCAAGTATCTTTTTCTCTAGAGAGAGCTAGAAAAACCAAAAAGGTTTCTCATTTTATTTGGAATGTCACTGATCAGCAGTTAGCTGTTAGCTGTTTTACAGAAGACCAGTAGGCACATCTTCATGTACTGTAGTATACCTCAGTAGAAGTTAAACCTAAGATTTTTTACCATAATATAATTTAAACATAAAGACATGCTAATAAAATGCTTTTAGATATTACTATTAGTGTGAAGCAATAATTCATAAACCTTTCTGGAGTCACAATGAGTTCTGTACAATTTGATGTCTCCCATTCCATCTTTCTCTCACATTTCACCTTAATTAACTTAACTTGCTGAAAATTACCTATCTGAATAAGGAAAAACAAGACAGAGAGGAACAGAAAATCTAAGCAGCTTTTTAAGGAAACAGCCAAAAAGAAGAAAAAAAAAAAAAGAAAGAAGAGGGAGGGGGGAAGAAATAACTGTATTATTAATAGCAAACTCCAGGATGATGGATGAAAAGAACAACAATATCCTTTAATCATAAAGCAATAACATTCCAGCAGTGCTGGTAAGTGAGTGGAGCAATGAAACCATTTGAGACTTAAACAGATGGATTAGGAAAGTTTCCTCTGTGGGTTCCTGGACAGATTTCAAAACAGCAGTCTGATTAACTAATGCACAAAAAGTAAGTGATTCTTCCAATCAATAAGCTTTTATGTAAGCATATTTGAGTTATAATATTTAAACACGGCAGACAAGTGGGGAATCAGGAATTCCTCACGCTGGGCTAAAAAGCCAGTAAGTTTTACTTGAATCTGGAGATCTCTCTTTTTCCAGCAACTCTCAAAGGGGTTTTATAGCTAATGTTGTCACCACATGTTCATCAATATATTAACAGCTGCTGACAGTTTTGCGAAAATGATGCTGAGTTCCAAAAGCTATAACTTTTTTACACAGTGTTTTAGGGAGAAGCTAACTAAATTTCCACTGAATGATGGAAGCTACACACAAAAATTAATCATTGACTAAGTTTCCTAGTAAGCACCATTTCCACAAATAATTAGAGGAGTACTATCAAAACCCCAGGTCACAGAGGGTCATGCACTTCAGCACGAATAACATATTTTTCCTAGGAAATGGAAATGGCAAATGGGTGTGGGCTTATATGGATGTATTTATATATCTTTATTTCAAAATAACTTTTAAAATCATCCTAAGGTGGTTGAAATTTTTAAGGAAATACTGGCAACAAATTATATGTTTTTATCTGCCTTAAGTGCCCAGAGTTGCAGACAGAAGTATGATGTTTTATAAAAGGTTTTTAAATGTGACCTAAAATAGATCTTTATGCAAGATGGTATTATTATAAGGTCTAATATCTTGTGATGTTCCAAGGATAGAAATAGACACAGAAAGAGTAAATTTCAGGCTTCTGTGTAATACTTGGATTTCTGGGCTGTTACATCCAGTACTCCATTTATAGCAGAATCAAGACAGATGTTTATTTATACTGATTGACTAACTAGGTTTCCCTCTTTCAGCTCAGATCTACAGCTACAAGATATTACACATTACACCTGGCGCTTAGGCAGCCAAGAATTTTGCTTATTTTGTATCATGTAATTTTCTTTAGGAAACACTTCTATGACTGATTTGAGTTTTCATATTTCTGAATAGTCAGTAGGCTTTCAGAAGTAGTCTTTTTGAGATAAACAAGTAAAGAGAAGACAGGTAAGATAGTCAGAATGAACGTAGTAAAAGCACTGTATTATATGAGACTGATAGGGTAGAATTCTCCATAGCTGTCACCAAGTTATATCCACCCCTAAAAAAAAAGATAAAATACATTCAACTTACTCAAATCAGAACCAACAGAATATTGTGTGAATATGCACTTGAATATGAATCTCTGCTTACCTTAGCTAACCCACGAACCCAAATAAAGTTTCAAGAGATAAATAAGGAAAATGATTAGTTCAAGATCAACACACACGTTTGAAGAACACATCCTCAGGGCTTCATAATTCAGTCAGATGAACACAGCTTTTAACAGGACACACCTGAATTTTAAGGACAATTCTGCTATCAAATTTGCACTGCTTTCCACTCAGCACAGTTGCCCCAAGGTCAGAGCAAATTTTCATGAGGAAATATCTCAGTATCAACATTTATTGAAAATAACCAAGGAAATTCATCACTTTTCCTTCAAAGTTCAAGCCATTTTCAGCAAAAAAATCCTTAATATTTGACCAAGTAAGAAAGATCTTTTCAGTTTTTGAAGACACTTTAAGATCAAATCTCTCCCTTAGGTATAAATATGTTCTGCATTTTGCTAGCATGCAAAGTAGGCGCTACATCTGTAGTATTTGTCACTGATTTCTTGCTTGCTAAAGACCTTTTGTAATTGTGTGTTGTGATGTCTCAAGGACTTCACATTAGCTTAGAGTATTAGACTGTGATGCTGGGACTGTGCCTCTTTCCATCATGGAGTTTGGACTCCAAGACCTTGAGTTGCCAGTTTTCCTGACTCCCCTTTAAACTGCCCACCTAGGTACTCTGCTTAGTAAATGTGTGGGTCTGAATATCTCTATATATTTGCCTTGAGGTTCATACTGGAAGTGTTCTTTGTAAATTGAAAAAGGATATTGGGGGACAAAATGCCTACAGCCCTGAAACCAGTAATAATTTTACTAGTCTACACTACAAGAACAGTGCCTTTCAGTCCTTGTAGTATAACCTTCAGAGGATGAAATGTCATTGTCAGTGACTAAACAGTAGACAAGCAGGTAGTAAACTGGTAGTATTCAACAAAACCCTCTGAAGACAGCAGAGACCCTTCCAATATTCTGAAAGGATTCTTCACCTTCCTCGGCCTACAAATCTCTTCCTTCTCATATCATTCATAACCACAGAAGTCCGTCTTTTTCTCTTCAGTAGACTGAATGTCAGACTCTGGAAGAAGGAGGAGGATGATAAGAAGGCCTGTTCATGTCTTTCCTCTGGGACAGGTTGTCACCAACATAATCCCCCCCACCAATATGCACAGCATGTAGTGTTTGGAGAAATGGCAGCATAAATTCTTCCTGCTTTTTCTGGTTATTTGTATTCTGTGACATTTTGTGATGATCTGAGGACATGTTTAGAAGTAGTAAAAATATACTGATATCATGAATGGAATACAACCCAGATACTATGATTCAACTTCAGCTGTCAGTTACTTCTACTTAGAATACAAACAAATCTGAAAGTAAGAATAATAAATTAGGGACATAAAACATAATAAGCAGAATATTTTGAAGTATTATCCTATTTCTATTTTGAGGGGCATTACAGATTACAACAAAGGAAAAGAGTTCTTGGCCACAATTAAAACAGTAAATAATACTAAACTCTATGTAGCTCATAGGAGTTCAGTTCCCCACAGTTATCTGTGGGATGCTTCACACTGCCACAGTAGAGCAGTTCAACATTCCAACATCTTATTGTAAAAATGAACCTGTTTTTTTCTAATGAATTTGATCTCTCCTCACAGAAGACCACATTATATGAAATTCCCAGGCCACCATGGAGATAAAATAATTCTCCCTTTGGTGCAGCACTGGAAAAGAAAAATTCTCCCTTTCCTGGTGCTACAGAAAAAGAACAAAATATCCTTTGGGGACCACAGTGTCTTTTGCCTCACTAGAAAGAAGAATATAGATATGCATATATTTATGTAATTACATTAAATTTCTGTATTCTGTACTAAGTGGTTAAATAGTCTAGATTCTGGAGAATCCTGAAACTGAAACTGACCTATCCTACTTCCTGTCTATTCCAAATTTAGAAGAACAGTACATTAATTTCAATTGCTGCGAAACTAATATCACTTGTTACCTTCATTTACTCTGCAAGGATATTAAATACCAACACATGTAAAAAGCATATAATTTATGTGATATACAGACACACACGTGCACATATCTAAAGGCAGATGCACTTGTATGCAGATGTGTATGTATAGGTTTTTGCTGCAAAGAACAAGAGTTCCTCATTGCCATCTATATCTTGTTATCTGCCTTCAGCAGGTGGTTTAGCAGGGTGAAGTCTTGCATCAATGGTATCATGACATTATGATATAGAGAGGCTGGATTGACTTAAACCCACGACAATTGCAGGACAAAGGCTTTTCTATAAATCCCTGCTGATTAGCCCTAAAAATGACACTGGTGACCCTGCAGACAGCACTAAAAGTTTTCTTTGCTAGGATACAGAACTATTACAGTCCTGATGTGCATATATATACAGATCTCAACAGTGCTTTACTCTCTTCCAAGTTATTTTTAGGAATATTTTTAAGCAAGTAATATTTTTAAGCAACATGACTAGATACAGTGCATTTAATCTTCAACCATACCTGCATACTAGAATATATGAGAGAGGTGTTGAATGACACTTCTGTAAAAAGCACAACAAATTTACCTAAAGTTATATAAAGGAGGTGTATATTCATAACTGGTTGTGGTGAATTTCTTTTTCAATGCTGTATGCTTTAACAGCTCTCTATTCCTGCCTATATGCCCCTCTGAGTGAAAACAGTTTTATTGGATGTTGCAGCAGCCTTCAGATAATATCCACACCAACAAACAAGATATTACTTGGTGCCAAAACATTTGTATAGGTACTGAACAGTCATCATTAAAGCAGTCAACATTAAGCATTCAGAAATGGCTAACACTCAGAAGCATTTAGGAAGCTACAGATTTCTCATTGTCTAAAAAACAGAAGAGGCTTTATAACTGTTTTTCAGCTACCTACAGAATTTTTTTTCCTATTTAATGATATCACTGCACTTACACATAAGACACCACCAACTTATCTTTGAAATAAGGATATTTAAGAATGGAAATGCTGAAGTATGCTTAAGTCGTCAGTATTAAATATTACCCTGAATTAAGAATAAATGTAAATCACTATCCAAGTTAGATACTATATGTATATGTAGCGCACAATTTAACATTCATTATACTGGAGAATTGTCATGTTTTTGCCCATGCAAATGCTCTTGTAGTAAATCTAGTGAACTGTGTGCTGTAATGAGATAAGTAGGTCACATCATGGTGAAAAGAATTGACGGTTTAGCCACTTGATGTATTTGCAGGTGTGAAATAACTCAAAGGCTTCATTCTGATTAGATGAATTTGAAATTCTATCACAAGCATTAACAAACCCTGTGCAGGACTGGGTGTTGAACATGCAAAGATATTTGTAAATTCCACTTCATGCTCTTAATATTACAGTAATCAGTTTGCTCTTTGCTTTTCATTTGCCATATTTATTTCATGTAGCACAGGAGATTGCCATTTCAAAGCATCCATGTATCCTTGGCTTAAGGACATAAAGAACTTATGTTTGCTACTCGAAGTGCATCTATCCCGAGTCACTGAGTTCACTGCAGTCTCTAAATCAGGAGACCCAAAGCAGTACAAGGTGAAGGATAAATTTATGCTTTGTTAATTATTTCCATAACCTTCCGTTTTTCACTATCTTCATTTTTTGATATTTGCACCAAAATCAACTTTATCTCAGAAGACAAATTTTAGTAACATGCCTAGGATTTGCCTGCTTCTGTAACCAGCAGTTCAATGACCTACAAAGGAACGTCCTAGGCATGGCCTCTACCTTTGATTCCCCAGGCCTTACCAGCATTTCACCTCCTTTCAGACATACCAGTTGAAGACAACCAAGAGCACAAGTCCACATCAAGTCTCAACCCACTGAATTTGCTGCAAGATGTCTCCACTTTGTTTCAGTGCTCCACTTTTCTGCATCCTAATCTGATCCTCCTTCTAAGAAGAGTCTACAGTTACTCAAGTCTGAATGACACTCCTAATCCACTTGTAGGTAGGGATGAACCACGACTCAAAGCTTCTCTGATCCCTTAGTCCATAAATGAAGCTTGATATCTCTTTCACAAGAGCCTGTGCTTTATCTAGGCCATCAAGTCAGCCACAAAACTATACAAGTTAATTGGAAGCATTAAACTGAGAAGGATTCTTAATCAAGCCATGACCGCTATTAGCAGCTGAGCACTGGGGGAAAGGGTGGATAATTTTTTACTACACATAATGATTGTCTTAAACTTGCACATTAGACAAATCCTCAAACAGTGCATGGGGTCAGTAGAAATCCTGATCTGAGGTTCAACAGTTGCACAAATACGCGCACAGCTTATGTGAACTAGAAAAATGAAACCTATCCAAGGTCCTAACAGCTCCCAAACTGACAAGCAGCTTTAATGTGAGCAATCGTAAGATGATTTATTTTTTTTTTCAGATCAAATACACAAAGTTCTGGATGTAATACTGTTAAGCAGTTTTACATCTTGCCACTAGGACTTTTTTTTCCTCTGTGTTAAGCTTTAATATCCTTTCAAATGCATTAATGTGTCCCTGGAACAGACTCCTAGAGACTCCTGCATGCTTTGAATATTTCCACTTTAAAAAACAGCTTTCAATGGTTACTGAGATTTATGTACCACCTCTCTGGCACCAGAGATTGTAAAACACTAAGAGAAAAGGCTCCTTGCCCAAAAGCACGTCCAACAAGCAAAATTTTGCTTCAGATCATCCCACAGCCAGGGGAAAAAAAAGAAAAGTGGGACACTTCTTGGTCATACATACAAATATTCACTTCCCTTTTAGTTGATTCACATCACAAGGGATTGCCTTTGAATTTCAGGTGTGAATAGTTGATTAAATTTGTGACCACTGTACTTCTTTTTGACTTTAAAGGCTACAGTGTACCTCAATATAATGCAGGAGTTCATCCATTAGAAGGATACATTTCAGGCAAACAAGGCAAAATTCTTAGCAAAAGATTCAATACACAATGTCTGAATTTCAAGCCCAAAAATAAGCCTGGATCTTAACAAGTCAGACATACTTTCAGATTTATTGCAAGGAATTTGCACATGAAATATCTAATTAAGACTGCATATTACCACTCTATAACCACTCATAGTAGTCTAGCAGGGCTGAAAAAAACTTCACTGTAATGTTATTATTTCAAATAACAATTGATTTTGACATTTGATTCACTGGACATATCTCAAACCTTTGTTTAGTAACTTTAGTTAGCTCCATAGGTACTTCTCAACTGGGTTTTTATCTTAAAAAGACACATCAGAAGAAAGTTTGGAAAACTAGTCCTGGGCGCAACAGAAAAACTTTTCTAGTACTCTGATTGCATTGCTGTACCACCATGCAGGTACAGAATTATACTAGTCTCTGCATCATTCTCAGAAGCACTTTCAAAATGAATTCTTTTTTTCCTACCAGCACTGATGTTGCTTGGTAAATGCCTTTAACAGATCTATTGATATTCATGCTTTTAAAATAACAACTTTATGGACACTCCAGAAAATGAAATATTGTTAATGTCAAAAATGTAACTGACCATTTGCTTCCTTCTGAAGTGGTCTTCATAGTGAAGTTGGCAAAATCAAAAAACAATGTGCAAGGAGAATATGAGGAGTGATTTGCTGTGCAAATCAGACAAAAGTCAATAGGGAATTCTGTAGCTGATGAAAACAAAGATTAAAACTAATAATAGGATGATAGGAAATGGCCTCAAGTTGCCAGCCTGTAATTCTCTGATTCTGTAGTTTCACTGAATGATAATGGGGAAGAATTTGTTCACAGGTCATATGAAATTAAAGCATCCAACTCATGTCATCAAGCAATAGTTTTCTATTTCCAGATTTAAAGTACAGGAAAACTGGTAGCATCTTGCATTTACACCATATGGTGATTTTCTTTGTTGGATATGAAAGACACATGCAAAAAACTGTGAGAAAGTTGTATCATTTTACACAGGAAGGACTGCAGATTTCTTCAGTTGATTTCCTCTGAAGAAAAGCAGCACCTACCTCCCTAATGAAGTTGATCCATACAGCACTCTGTATGTGGCACTGATGGGAAAAGGCAGATAAGTCTGACTGTTCCCTGGTTTGAGGCCATTCTGTTTTGGAAATGTATGTAGTTTGGTGAGCAGCACTAGGTATATATGTCAGAAGAGAGATGCACAGGTATTAAGGACATGGGACTTTGAGTTACAAGAAAACACTAGTGGACCCTACAATGAAGTGCTAAAAACAAGCATTTCTGCTTAATAGTTTTTGCTAAGAGGCAAGTCAAAGGAGCTAATGCAGTAACTAAGGACAAACTAACTCGGAGAAGGAAGAGTAGAGCTATAAGATTGTAAAGTACATTGCCAAGAATTCAACATATTGAGGAAATGCAGCTATATATTTCTTAAAGAGAAAACCATACTTTTTTCTTTAAGCTATATTATATTTCATGTTTTCTTGCAATGACTATTTTTAACTACAGTGTACTCTAAAGAAAAGATTTTAGAATGGTCTGAATTGGTCTATGGTGATTACCCAGATTGTGCAATTTTATACAATTTTATTAATGCAAGATTAAAGATAATACTTTATTGGAAGAGATAGCAGCAGCATTAACCTCTCTTTACCTTGGCATAATAAAGATTTAATAAAACATGGGAAAATGTCAATGAATAGCATAATTATTCTAACATGAAATTTAAATTTAACTTAATTATGCATTCTGCATGTTTGATACTTTAAGATTAGTCATCATTGTTCTTTTCTCCCATCTTCCAGTGCCTATATAAAAATATTTCAAGCGGCCTCAGACAACTTGCTTATTAAATATATCCTAATTTATTTTCAAATTCAGAAATTTTAAACAATAAAAACCCCAAACCAACAGGTTTTGTAAGGAATTCAACAAACACCTACAACCAATATGTATCTCCATATCTCACCCTTGCCCAAATTTTTTTGTTATTGAATCAAAGAATATTGTTGTTTGGTTTATATCCTGTGGTTTTATTGCATCAGACAGGCATCAAAGGGGCAGAACACATAGGATTGAAAAATAACACAGCTGCACTTTGCAATGGAGTGTTCTGTATCTGGCCGTGTTTTGTTGTTCGTGTAATACTTTTCAATAAACAAAGATGTCAATCAACTTTCTTTGCAGCACATCACATTTCAGATTTAAACCACTTCAGACACAGAGCTGCCCCAAGCTCACACATTTAACAGATAAAAATTCAGCTTTCTGTCAAGGCAGAATATAGTATTGATTGTAGACAGTATTTAGGCTGGTGTCTGTTGGAGCTATATTACTTTCACAAACTTATACAAAGTCCACTATGGAGGCATAATGCAAATTGCTTTTCTTTTCTAGTGTAATTTTTTTTATGCTCTGCATTGATTAGTGGCAATTTGTACATAACTGACAAAAAAGCAGCCAGGTCTAGGGTCTATCCAGAAATCAGTGATGGGGAGAGTTACAAAAACACAATGGTAATCACGAAAACTTTGATCACTTGATTTGATTCTAGTGCTTTGTAAATTAGCATAATCGTTTAAACATGCTTCATTAAAAATCACAACTGTACAAGTTCTTCAGTTTAATGATCCAAGAATATAGAGAATGAGCTAAGCTTTAAACAAATACATCAACTTTGTACTAGATAGTCATGTTGGAGACTAGTGGCTTATTTGTTTATAAAGAAACATTAAATGCACTCTTGTTACTTGCACAGTATAAGAGACAAATTACTTGCTAAAAGGTGCAGCATGTTGGCTAGTATATTTTACCATTTATCCTCACATCCACCTGAACTTCTTTTGGGATCCCAAAAGATTAGATACTATGACACTCCTAAGCTACTGGGAGATTGGCATAAAACCCCAGTAAATCACCAAGTATTTACAGTAGGTGTCACAGTTGATTTTGACCTTTAGAGATTGGCAGAAGTTTGACAGTCCTAAAAGTAGCTCCACACTCTACAATACTTCTTCTATACAAAATTAAAAGGAATTAATACACTGGAGAAATTAAATGTGTACAACAATGCAGGAAAAATACTCTATTAACTCATAATATTACAGAAAAATCAAAGAAATACACTTATCCATGGCAACCAAAATCATCAAGAACGTGCTGACATTATCGTAAAACTGTAGCTGACAAAACACCAGTTGGCAACATTGAAGGGTTAAGAGAAACTTAACAAATTTGACAGAGGAAAAGGAAAACAAATTCCAAGTTAAGTTGTCACTCTCTGTTTAATTCCCTATATATATATCTCAAGACATGGCAGGGCAGCTCTTGTGTGTTGCTGTGAGTCAGGTTCCTGTTATATTGTTAGTCTTAATCTGGCTGTTTATTTTGAGGCTTTGCTTTTCCATAGTATTGGGTAATTGAGAATCAACATGTTACTCACCCACAACAATTATCTCTACTATTGTATCAGTTAATTATATCAGTTTCCCAGAAAAAATGTGCATTAAATCTCTCACTGTTGGCTTTCCATCCATAATGTTGAATGCCCTGCTGTCTGGACTGTGAACACCCTGTCATCCACATACTACAAGATACTGAAACAAAGCCATGTGTCAGCAATACCAATAGCTGGAATAGAAACATTTTCAGAAATTTGCAAGGAAGAAAATGAAGAATATTTACTCCTTTACATTAAAAAAGTTGGTCTTACAGGTCCATAAAGATAAATTTAAAGCAAAATGCTAAAATAGTTTTGACAGAAAATGGGATGGTTTCTGGACAGATTAATTCTCTTATAAATTCCTGCAATTCAGAAATCATCACCTTTTATAATATTTCTGCATCTTTTATATAATAGAATACGAGTAAAACTGTGGTGAATTAAACATTTTTAACCTACATTTGAATCTCAGTGATAGACTATGAAGACTATGTATTTCATAGCCTCTATATGTTGTTAGTTATTTTTTGTAGAGAGGCAATTCTCTGGAAAACTCTTGCACTAAATGTTTTCTTTCAACAGTCAGAATTTTGCAGTGGAGAAAGTCAGTAAATTGTTTCAAACTCCCAAATTGTGTGAGAGACGAATTCTACAAATAAACATGCACACTCTCTTATTGTTTGCTGCTTCTTTGAGAAGAGAAAACTTCACATTTATCAGGTCACTAAGAAAAAGAAGTTGAGGATAAAAGAATAAGCTTATTTTGTTTTATCAAAGAGAGGGTCAAAACACTTAGAATTGCAAATAAGGGAAATATTTTCAAAGTAATGGCCAAAAATAAGAAAAAAAACTTTCTAAAGGGACTGACATACTGGAGGATAGGGATGACATCCAAAAGGACTTCAACAGACTTGAGAGGTGAGTGCATGTAAACCTCATGAAGCTCATTAGGGCCAAGCATAAGGTCCCGCACATGGACAGGAGCAACCCCGGTATCAATACAGGCTGGGGGATGAAGAAATTGAGCGCAGTCCTGCCAAGAAGGACTTGGGACTACTGGTGGATGAAAAGCTGAACATGAGCCAACAGTGTGCACTGACAAGCCCAGAAGGCCAATCATATCCTGGACTCCATCAAAAGAAGCATGGCCAGTAGGTCGAGGTAGGTGATTGTGCCTCTCTATTTCATTCTTGTAAGACCCCACCCGGAGTAGTGTGTCCATAGAATCACATGTTGGAAAGGACCTCTTGGATCATCGAGTCCAACCATTCCTATCAGTCACTGAACTGTGTCCCTGAGCACCTCGTCTACCCATCTTTTACACACCTCCAGGGATGGCGACCTCCCTAGGCAGCCTGTTCCAGTGCCTGATGACACTTTTCTGTGAAAAGTTTCTTTCTGATATCTAGTCTGAACCTCCCCTGGTGCAGCTTAAGGCCATTCTCTCTTGACCTGTCCCCTGTCACTTGGAGAAGAGGCCAGCACCCTACTCTTTATAACCTCCTTTCAGGTACCTGTAGAGAGCAATAAGGTCTCCCCTCGGCCTCCTCTTCTCCAGGCTAAACAACCCCAGCTCTCTCAGCCGCTCCTCATAAGATTTGTTCTACAGCCCCTTCACCAGCTTTGTTGCTCTTCTCTGGACTCGCTCCAGAGCCTCAACATCCTTCTTGTGGTGAGGGGCCCAGAACTGAACACAGGATTCAAGGAGCGGTCTCACCAGTGCCAAGTACAGAGGGAAAATAACCTCCCTGGACCTGCTGGTCACGCCGTTTCTGATACAAGCCAAGATGCCATTGGCCTTCTTGGCCACCTGGGCACACTGCTGGCTCATGTTCAGTCGGCTGTCAACCAACACCCCCAGGTCCCTCTCCTCCAGGCAGCTTTCTAGACAGACTTCTCCTTCCAACCCTTCTTATAAATGGGCACAACATCAGCCAGCCCCCAGTCAAGTGGAACTTTCCCAGTCAGCCAGGACCACTGGAAAATGATGGAAAGGGGTTTGGCAAGCACTCCTGCCAGCTCCCTCAATACTTTCGGATGGATCCCATCTGGCCCCATAGACTTATGAATGTCTAACTGGCCAAGAAAGTCTCTAACCACTTCCTCTTGAATCATGGGAGCTTTGTTCTGCTCCTCTAGCTCCTGCAGATGTACGCACAGTGAACAACTTTCCCTTACTATTAAAGACTGAGGCAAAGAAGGCATTAAGTACCTCAGCCTTGTCCTCATCCTTTGTCACAGTTGTTCCCTTTGCATCCAATAAGGACTGAATATTCTCCCTGGTCCTCCTTTAACTATCGATGTATTTATAGAAAAATTTTTTATTATTTTTCACTAAATTGGCCAGTCTGAGCTCTAGTTGGGCCTTAGTCCTCCTGATTTTTCCTCTGCATGATCTCACTTCCTCCCTGTAGTCCACCCAAGACACCTGTCCCTTCTCCCAAAGTTCATAGACATTCCTCTTCTTTTTGATGTCCATGAGGAACTCCCTGCTCAACCAAGCTGTTTATTTCTTCCCCAACAGCTCATTTTCTGGCACATAAGGATAATTTGCTCTTGTGCTGCCAGGATTTCCTTCTTGAAAAGTACCGAGCCCTCTTGGACTCCCTTGGCCTTAAGGGAGATAAAGTCTCCCATGAGACTTTATCAACCAGCCTCCTGAACAGTCCAAAGTTTGCCCTCTGGAACTTTAATGTGACTGTTTTCCTAATCCCCGCCTCATCTCACCTAAAAGGGAGAATTCTACCATCTCACATCCCCCACAAGGCCTTCTCTATTCACAAACAGCAGGTCCAGGCGAGTGTCTTCCCTTGTCAGCTTTCACCAAGGAAGTTGTCATCCACATGCTCCAGGAACCCCCTAGACTGCTTCCTCTCTGCTGTATTGTACTCCCAGCAGACATCTGGCAGATTGATGTCTCCCACAAGAACAAGAGTTAGCGATTTTGAGACTACCCCTAGTTGTTTATAGAAGAGCTCGTCAGATTCTTCTTCTTGGCTAGCTGGTCTATAACAGACTCCCGTCGCAATATACGCCTTTTTGTGGGCTTCTCTTATTTTAACCCACAGGCACTCGATCCCAACATCACCACAATCAAGCTCGATGGTATCAAAGCACTTTCTAACACAGAGGGCTACCTCACCACCACTCCTACCTTTCTTGTCCAGCCTGAAGAGTTTATACCCCATCATAGTAGCACTCCAGTTATACGAGTTGTGCCACCACATTTCCATGATGGCAACTAAGTTATAGTCTTCTTGCCATACAATAGCTTCCAATTTCTCCTTTTTTTTTGTCCATGCTGCATGCATTAGTGGAGATGCAGTTCAGCTTAATCCCTGTTAATCCCTCAGCTCTCATAAAGGGAATAGTGTTCATCCCCAAATGACTGGTCCTTGGACAATCTAACCCAGCTCCAGAACCCTCAATATAGGAAACATACGGACCTATTGAAGCAGGTCCAGAGGAGGGCCGCAGAGATGGCCAGAAAGGTGGAACAACTGTCCTATGAAGAAAGGATGAGACAGTTGGGGTTGTTCAGTCTGGAGAAAAGAAGGCTTCAGGGAGACCCTGTTGTGGTGTTTCAGTACTTAAAGGCTGCCTACGAGAAAGATGGAGAGAAAGTTTTTACAAGGGCATGTAACAGGTAATATCTGTAAAATGAAAGAAGGTAGATTTAGATTACTTGTAAGGAAGATTTTTTTCACTCTGAGGGTTGTGAGGCATTGGAACAGGTTGACCAGAGAAACTGTGGATGCCCCATTCCTGGAAATTTTCAAGTCCAGGTTAGATAGGGCTTTGAGCAACATGATCTGGTGGAAGGTGTCACTGCCCATGACAGTGGGGCTAGAACTAGATGATCTTTAAGGTCCTTTCCAACACAAACCATTGTATGATTCTAAACGTATTTATCAGTTCAGCGCTATGCTAATTAATTCACTATCCCAGCTACCCCGCAGGGGCCTCAGAGATTTACTGTGCATGACAAGACTGGCATACTCTGGAGACATCCTCATGCTGTGTACACTCTCTTTTTTATTTTTTTGTAAGCAGGCTACCCAAATGTTTTCTCATTTTAAAATGGAAAAAAAATAAGAAATATAAATGCTGATTACATTGTCTTTAATTCACCATGCTGTAATTTTCTGTAATAACAGACCTTATTTTTCTGGACCTGAGAATGATCATACGCTGTAACATCACATGGTGGTGCAGAGTATTAGAATATTTCCCACTACCCTGCCCCAACCTAAGTAACACCTTTTAATTAATATTTTTGCTGTGTTGCTTAATTTGCACTTCTTATGCTGGTTTCTTATGGCTTATTTATTTCACCTTTTTGAAATCACACTCGTAAAATTCATCAGCAACAATGCTTGGAAAGTAATACTTTCATAATCGTAGTTTTTAGATTACAATGGTTACTCTGTCATGAACTTAGCATAAAGACATGCTTTATATAATCAATGGAGAAATTTCAACGAGGAACTTAAACTGAATGGCATATATCCATGTACCTAGTTTATTTATGAAGACTATTGGCAACAAAAGAAAAAACTGATCTTGTAAAATTTAAAAAATCCCTCCCTATTATCATACCAATGTGAGAAGTTTTTCAGCTTTAGTCTTTGGACAAGCATTTCCTAAAGTAATACATCCTGTTTTTATGGCTGACCCCGGAGACAACACACTTGTTGATGCAGGGATCCTAGATCAAAACTGAAATGTGTGTAGCCTGGATTTTAAGCCTGCAGGTAATTTGAAGCTCAGCTTTTCATTAATGATACACTGTCAATATTTCCCTGATATTGCCAGAGTTTGACATATGGCATTATTCCAGCGTAAGGTTTTCACACATTAGTGGCTGGGAAATCAAGTAAGTTTCCCAAGACACCTAAGGTGTAATTAATTTTCTAATAGTCTTTCTGAATCATTTTGAGAGGAAGGGAGATCTTGTACTGGGGAGGAAAGGAAGTAGCAACACTAGAAAGAAGACAGACTTGGCTTTTTGCCTGGAGTGGTGACTTGGCCAACTGCTCCACATGGAAACCTTTACCATCCTATAGCCCAAATAATATGCCAGCAGCAAGGCAGCTGGCTTGTGATGTACCTTCAGCAGAAATAATGATGACATTGAAAAAATTCCATTAAACCCTCTGTGAGAAATAGGAGGTAGTGCTGAGAGTAAAATAAATGTGAACCTATTCTGTCTGTTGGGTCAGTGATGGGGCCCTGTTGATGTTTTTGAAGGTTAAAGCAAAGTTAAGAAAAAAGCAGCACTGAAGATTTGACAGAAGCAAATGCTCAGGGATGTCCAGCTTTAATACCCCTTTGTTAAGTTGAGTATTAAGGCAAACTTTCATGCTTGTGTTATCACAAAAGCTGGACAGATTTGACAGCTAAATAGGTCCAGGTCTACTCATCATCAGGCAAGCATGGAAATCTCAGCAATGGGGAAATGATTGTCAGTGAGATTGTCATTACTGAGCCAACCAAACCCTCCAGTCAAAAGTAGCTATTCTTGTCATAGAGTAACTGCCTATGTTAATAGAATAAAACACATCAATCGCAAACAAACTGGCAGACTGGAGGAGCAATTAAACCGCTTTCAGGACTCAATCTTTGCAAAAAAATACTTATACACTTAGTTGTTTGCCGCTTCCCCACATTGTTTTGTATTTCTGAGGCATTTGCACAGTAAGAACCAAACTGCTAAAACAATTTAAATGTAAAATTTGTAAAATCATTTTCTTGCTGACTAAGCATGTATCGAGCAGCACCACCGATGAAATACAACAATTGTGTTTTAAGCCCTAAAATAGCGAGATCCATAATGGAAATGCTGATAAGACCACTAACCACTGCAGATCTGGCAGTGTTGCTACAACAAGCATAAGGTAAGTGGTGCTAGTCTTGCACACAGATTAGACTGCCTAATGAACAAAAGTCCACTATGTCCTTCTAACATGAACTTCATTATCAGATAGTTGGTTTTGGGTGCTAGGGAAGGGAATGATGAAAATGAATGTCAAAGACAGCCCATCCAACACATTAATTTCTAGTTTCAGAGAGACAGTCTGTGCACAGCAAGACAGAGACACGGAGAAACGAACCCTAGTAATTATAAACCCACAACATATATTTAACTCATCAAATCTCACACTATTTTTCCGTTGTTTTCAAAGTTGTATAGGCAATGATTTTATAGCTCTGTTTATTTATATCTGAATTTCTCTCACTGCAAATTAGCCTCGCAGTAGAACAAAACTTCACTCATGATTGATGTCCCTCTCTGTAATGTTTTTCCCATTCACTATGGGATTAACATTGCTGAGCCATTGGTGAAGCTGAAACCAATGACATTAAATGCAGAACACTGACAAAGAGACAGGATGGAAAACCAGCTTATGTAAGTGGAAAATCACGCTCTGGAAAGGAAGGTGTCTGTAAGATCAGCCATTACAGACCCTAAGATTACTCTGGTGAAAATAACATAAAAGTATTTCTAAGTGCTCTTTGCCAGCAGTGAAGCAAAGCAGAAAAAACCCACACTTCAGGAGAAATAGGCCCCATCATGTCACATAAACCTGATACCAAACTTCAGAAGGATCTCGTAAATGAGAGCCATTGGAGAAGTTATCCCTGTGGCTTAGTTGCATACCAAGTGGGAGATCATCCTCCCCCCTCACCAACATGCTGATGCTCGTGCAGAAGAGGATTGTGAGGCATTTCTGACTATTCTGGTCACAAAATGATGGGAAACCATAACAGTATGAGAAGAAGCTGGTACAAGGGCCAAGAAGCATTTGGTCACACATTTGCTGTACTCTAAGAACAGAAACACATTCTTTAGCCTTCAGGAAACAAAAAAGATACATAGGCTTTAAAGGCCAGTGCTCCTTTGCTTGTATCTTGAATAACAGCGTTCTGGGTGTATTACAAGTCTACTAGTAAAACTGATATTTGTTTAATATAAAACCTTGTAGTGTCTATACAAACATATTTAATCCCTCAACTCATACTTCCATAGAAGTTATCTGAATTTTACACGTATATTTCTCAAGAAATATCCTCTTCATGCAATCAATATGTGGATGTGAAACATTTCGTCCTTACCAAATGAGCACACAGTGTATGTGCTGTTTGAGGTTAGAGACCTAGCTTTCTCATCAAAAAATACATTTTTCATGGTATCTGCTTGTACTTTAGTTGTTTGGATATAATAAAAGTATAGCTTTTGTCAGCACTCATTTTTCTACATATAATTCATCATGTACAAATTGCTGGCAATAACAGAGAGCAGATAAAAAGATTGCCCAGCGATATTCCTATTTATCAAAGAAGATGATCTTTCTTTTCAAAGAAAATTTTGAAACAGGTTTTAATTTCTCACTTCTTGTTTTGATCATCATCAGAAATTATGATCAAGATAGAAACCTCAAATTATGATCAAGATAGAAGCCTCAAAATGCAGAATTGGTCTGAGCCCACATTTAAACCTTTGAGATACTTCAGGCTGACCATTTCAGGATTTTGGTTTCTATCCTTGTAGAGATGAACTCTCACTACACAGTGCAGATGAAGGATAAGGCCGAAATACAAAACCCATAGATACTTTACATTCAGTATTATTAAGCAGAACTACAGCCACAAAACTCTGTAAAATTGCATGTATTCCTGTGGCTGGTGTGATAGTGTAGCTGAATAATGCTCAAATCTGGTTCTGCTCAGTAACCAAAATGCATCCAGCTTTTTCAGATCAGCACAAAAATTTTGGCTTCTGAGCTAGACAGAAAAGAAGAGCACCCAACCAATCTATATTGGTCTTAAAGTAGAAAACATCAGGAGTGGGTTGTTAGATGAATTTAGCAGCAGGGAAGCCTGAAGCTCATCAGCTTTCTCTTCCTCAAAAGTAGGTACTTATTGCAGTCAAGAGGAATTATTGCTGGGGATCTCTGGGCACGGTGATGTTTTTGTAATAATAAAAAGTCTGAACAATGCAATTGCACCCCCACAATCATCCCTTTTGTTTCTCCCCTACAATAACACGTTTCTTCATAATGCACAAGGTTCATGCCTTGATTGCCAAACTATTATGCATGGAAAGAGGCAAGCAAAATAATGTCTAATATTGCTTGTCAGGTAGACAAAGCAAACATGAACTAGGCATACAGACAGGGTTCATTTCTTTTCTTCACATATTTGCTTCATCTCAGCTTCTTCCTGGGAACAGTTTCCTTGCAGAAAGTTGTTCATTTACTTTTGATGACTTTTGAAGTCTTTTTTTGAAGCCTTCATCAGAAATTCATATTTTGCTTCAAATAGGACCTGCGGGAAAACCTGGTTGTGCTGTTATAAACAGGCCCCTTCTCTTCAGCTCAGATGCGTCTCAGCAGTTTCCGTATTTTCGTAAGAGTTTTCTCAATAAGGTCCATATAAAGAAGGAGATGTTATAATAAAACCCAAAGACAAAGCTCTCAGAAATCATATCCTTAATATAAGCACAGCCATACTGTTGACCTACAATCCTATGAGAAAGTGCTGGTATTCATTTGCAACCATTGCAGATCTTAGATCAGGCTTGGGACCAGCAAGTCCTAGACTCTGCTGTGCATCTGTCTTGTATTCCTAGCAAATAAGTGGAGTGGAAGGAAAGATTTCTATTAGTGTTCACACACCACCAGCAGCATTGGTGTATACAGTCAACATTTACCTTGTTAGTAACTATCAAGGCTATTGCACAATCAGTCTTCTCTCCACATCAAGCAAGAAATATCCTGCCATCAGCACAGCCAAGCAACATTGCAAAGTAACAAATCAACATAAGATCAGCAATGTTAGGAAACTGGCTGTATCTGGGAAGGCCTGTAAGCAAAAAAGAAACAGAAATCTGACCCTTCAAAGTGAAAACATTCCTTCATTTTTTTTTATATTAAGTATCTGGGAAAGTTAAAGAAGGAAAGAAACTTTTAAGTCATATTCCAAAATGATTGTTTCAGGAGAAACAGGTAACAGTACATGAAATAATCAGACTTCACCCCACTGTTGATTTTATTCTTGAATGTTCTTGGTTTGTGCAATAACGCAAGCCTACAATAGCAAAAGACCATTAAGAAGGGCTGAACTTCCATTTTCTGTTCTGCCACTCCCTGTATGGAAGATCAAAAAAATGTTTCCAGCTTCTCAATATTTCTTTTATTTACAGCCTGCCAACCAGATGCAATAGAACAGAATTGAATTGTGTTGTTTAATTAATATATGTAAAGCAATAGGCTATTAGTAGACAACAAAAACTGTATATTTGCAAAGTGCACACTTTCATCCCCACAAAATACATATGACAATAGTTGAAGGAAATTCAGGATTCACTTTCTTCTGCTTTAGGGATGAACCTATTTCCATTTTTAAAATGTGTTCTATTTTAGATCAATCTTCAGAAGTTTGTTCTCTCTAACTTCTTGCTCATTAACACTTGAAAAATGGCATTATATTTAAAAAGTGGCACAAATATGGTGAGGACTGCTCTGAAAATAATCACTAGGAAGGCATGTTATTCACACAATGCTGATAAATTCCAGTGTTGTTTTTCTTGAGGTAAAAGGGTCTCCTTCCCATACTGTACAAACAGCATAAAATATGCAAATGAGACTTATATTCAACAAGTCAAATATTTTGCATGTTTAATTTACAAATCATTTTAAAAGCTACAACTACGCCATAAAAGATAAGACGTTGCACATGGTAGAAGCTGTAGTGTTGCTCATGGATAAATTATTTTCTGGAATTCACATTAGCAGCCACGTTACTGAAGTGCTCTTTAGCCCTCCAGTGTTACAGTTCAAGGAAAAATGTGACAGATTTGAACATTCTTAAGGAAGAAAATCTCCATAGTATGTAGATTTCAGCTTTGCTCAGTGGGAGATTACAGTGGCTTTTATATCTGTTACAAATGTGCAGTTATACTGATAACTTCAAAAGTGGAGTATTACGTATCATGTTAAAATTCTTCACCAGCCGGTTATGTTTTTTCTTTGTTTCTTTCCTGCTTGCTTTTCTTTTTTGTCTTTTTTTTTTTTTTTCCATTTAGCTATTGCTGGCTTGCCAGAGATCTTGAACTTGAGAAAGGTTAGACATCACAATGCTGGAGCAGTTTGTGAGCATCAGCAGATTTAGCTTGTAATTTCATTGATCTATGTGGGCTTGCTGTTTGCAAACCAGCTGCTGCACTGTTTCCCCACAGCTACTGATCTGAGTAGCATTGATTTTTCCCCTTACATTAACATAGCATTACTTCTTTAATGGGCAATAAATGACTGAATGTAAATACAAACAGGGCTGCAACAACAAAAGACAAAAAATGCATTAGTTCTTTAGATTTAAAGAACTCTTCATATTTTCCACAAAAAAAATCAAAAGCATGAGTTATTGATCAAGATAAATGCTACTTTTAGTGGGTTTATTTCCATAGACTTCTTTTGCTAAGAAATTATCTTTGCTGTATTTACTTATGGTCCAACATGTTTTACCTTTTAAATACTGCATTTTTGCCTCAGTATAAATGGTAAAACAGAGTCTTTTCAGGAAGAATTATATAAAGCGACATAGAAGATTCTCTTCATTGTGCTTATACTAAAATTAGATGAACCCATATCAGTTTTGAAGGAGACATCATCTGTTACTGTAAAAAAAACTGAATGGACTTCAGTTTCAGCGCAGTGGATGCAACACCTGCAGTACTGAGTGAAATGAGTATCTTACATACAATATGTTTATTATAAGGTCATGATTTGACCACATGCTACTTCAGTCCCTTGGTGGATAGTGTTTTAAATAATGTTACAGATTTAAATTCAAGGACAGTGAGGAAAAGATAAAGTAAACAAAAAGCACATAATGAAACTCAAAAGCTAAACCCCATAACCTATTAGATTAATCATTTCTGAATGAACTTGATCAGGCAAAGGTTCCTGATCCTCTTTAACAGTAGATGACAGCCAACAGGGATGTCCATACCAGAAAGAGATGTAAAACTGAATGTAGTTGCCACAGACACTTCATGAAGAGGACATGGGATTAAGAGGGCTAGGAAGTAAAAGTTAAGAGCTTCCAAAGAAAACCAGTAGGGGGTTACAGCATCCTGGGCTGTAGATGGCAGTGGGCAGTAGTGTCAGTGCCATAATTAAGTCACTAGTACCTCAAAAAACACAGATGCTCCAGCAAGATCCAACAGGAATAGGACTTTCCTTTAAAGGAGGAGTTTAGGTTTGGGTTTTTTTAATGATAAACACAGATCTTGATCTGGCCATGCAGCCTGGTTACTCTGAGTCAAGCAACCTGACAGATGGGAATTCTTCATTCTCATGTAATCCATTCTACTCTTACACATAGAGAGGGCAAATCATTTCACATAGACCTTGCTGTGGTATCTATTGGATCCTTCCTCAGAAAGCAGATAAATTTTTCTGATTAGAATATCAAGGTATATGATGAGATGCTGGAAGTGAAAATAACCCACAAAATGAGTAACAAATTTTACACTTATGCAAGTTAAAATGTGTGTGTTGTCAGTCTAATCATTCTTTCCTTGTCTAACAGTCCTCTCGCTTTGACTAGCTAACAGTTAATGTCAGTTTTAGCAGATGCAATGTTCAAACCATTAAGACTATATTAAGTTGCAGTGACTCCAATGTGAACCTTTAAAGCATCCTAATATCAACCTCTTTACACTCTAGGAAGACTTTCAGTGCAAGTTTTCGTCATCATTTATTCAATTTTTAATCCACTGGTTTTTCGCCTTGCCTCATAGCTATATTTTTCCTTTAATAGTCTTTTATGAAGGACTTCATCAAGAATTTTTTGAAAATCCAAGTAAATTATGTTCACCTGGTCACCATTATCTACTATTTTATTAACTTTTTTCAAAAGCAGGCTCAAGAAACATGCTTTCCCTTTTCTGATGTTGTACAGGTTTGACTCTATTGGGATATACTTATCCATGTTGTGAACTATTTTGTCCTCAACTAGACTCTCAATCATTTTCCCCAGAAGCAAGTCGACATTCACTGGGCTGAATTCCTGGCATCTCTTTTTGGTCTGGTTTTAAAAACCGACATTATATAAGAAATCTTCCAAACAGCACAGGTCTATATAACATCTTCCTGTAAGTGTCTCCTCTATTTCATACTTTATTCTGATGAATGCTACCCACTCTTAATTATTTTCCATTTTTACATGAGCTTGTCAAATCATTTGGCAATTCCCTTGTAAAAGGCTACAATTTTTACTAGTGCTGCTCTGCTTTTTACATTTTTAGCGCAGTAACTACTTCAGCTCCCAGCTATAAGAGAGAACAAGGTGAAAGTCTGTTTAAGTCTATTAAACCCTTTTGATGTGGTGAGTCAGTAACTGCAGCTTTAATTGTTTCTTTTTGGGGGAGGGCAGGGAAGGTGGTGTTAATTACTTTGCCTCTAAGATACTCAGATGAACAACTATTCATTTCTTTCCTCAAAATCGTAACATTTATTCTGAAGTTTGGGGGGCTTTTTGGTTTTTATTTTTGTGTATAGACATGGCCCATCAACTTCAATGGATCATTTTCTATCCTTAGTTTAAGCACTATTCTTGGACAAAGAGTGTAAAGGAAGGATCAGATCCTAATACTGTCCTACTTAAATAACTGGTTAGTCTCACCAGCAATATCTAATATCAGGAGTTATTAAAACTGGTTTTCACATTCATCTGACAAATGACAGGAAGAAAGAGATTGTACTTATATGAAAAGATATAGATTTGTATTCTGGGTTTGTAGAAGAAGTTCTTGGTCTATGCTTTAGGTACACAGGTCTTAATGATCAGAAAATATTGTTGAACACGATTTTTAGTGAAAAAGCGTTGAAAATTCCCACTGAAATGTGTACATGGCTAAGTAAAGGTCAGTAAGATATTGAGTAAACCTGAAGTGCTCACATTAGAAGATTAGAAACTCAGAATTTCTAGCATTCAGTGAAGTCAATGGACTTTTCTCTGGAATTCAAGACTTATTTTCCTTAACAATCAGGTCTGAATTTGAAGGAATAAGAAAACTGAAATGGAACTTCAGCTGAAAATTCTGGATCTGGTTATGAGCCATATAAAACCACCAAGCATGAAAGCCTAGGTTTCAAACTATGCCTCACTTCTACAGAAAAAAAACCAAACAAAACCCACACTACATTTACTTCACCTGGGTTTGAATTTCATTGCAAAAATATCACATAGCTCTAACTATAAGTATAAAGGTAGATTAGTGCTGACTTTTTTTTCCCTTCAAACAGAAGTTCCAGTTTTATCTGCATTTGGATGTTCTATGTGCTGCACTGTTAAACACAGATTTCTGCTTAAATTATATTTCTATCAGATTTAACATACTAAAATAGAACACACTTTAATGCATGTGTTTAGCATTAAATCATTTTTGCTTCAGGGAAACAGTAACTGTCAAAAATTGTAATGAAAAATTAAAATAATAGAAAATAGTCTGTAACAACAGCTTTTCTAATCATGTTAGCAGAAGTTCAGCTCTGCATCTTCTAACTATTTCTTTTAAAAAAGCAGAAAGGGTGAGGAAGGAAAATTCAGGTACCCAAATATACACAAACAACAGTTAGTAATTATTATTGTTACCCTCCTTTTCTTACTTCAGTCAGTGTAAGAAAAACACAACCAAACAATCAAATATATGAATATTTTTATTGTTATGACAATGATTTTTAATACATAAATATTTTTTCATAAAGTTTTCAAATATGGAAGGGTGTCATTTAAGCAATGTAAATTGGAGCAACCTCTGGAAGCCCACATTATGTCATAAAGAAACTGATGTTTAGAAATTAAACTGCATCAGAAATATTGACAGGCATATAGATTGAATTACATGAATATAAGATACATACAGACTTGGAGCAATTATGCTTAGTCATCAATGTAAAATGAATTTCAAAATTATTTTAATTTATTTCTGGTGTCTTGTTTTATTTTAGATTTTAATTTAAAGAGTAGGAAATAAAAATCACTCTTTATTAACTTTTATTTACAAACAAAAAAATCTAACCAGTAGAAGCTTATTTGAAGTTAAAAATCTTCCATTTTATGGTGCCTAAGTAACCATTTAGTTTATCATGATATAGATGATCCAAAATCAAAATGAAAACTAGGATTTGAAGGTTTCTGCCTATTAATGTGGCATTCAGCTGATGTACATGAGCTATATGATGAGGTTGCATTGCCCCCTATAGTCACTGTGCGTCAGCTGGGAGGGAAGGGGAAGAGAAAGGGAAGAACGGGAGAATTCTTTTGCCCAATTTCTATGCATTTGGGTTTGATTCATACTTAAGAAGGAGCATGGTGGAGAACTGTGGACAAGCCCAACTTGGCCATGTTGTTTGAGAAGAATTTGTATGTGCCATTCTCCAAACACACGTGAATTAAATAAATATACTCTCACATTCATATCAGAACACCTCTGCAGGTCCTGTCATCTGGCTGTGTTGGGGTATATTCATCAGGTGCTGCTACCTGCACCTTGACAGTGCTCTGGGGTCACGGCATAGCAGCACCACGGATTGTCACAGGGAGTGGCTGACATTGATCCATCAGTGAAAGGCAGAAGGTCCCATTGTTGACATCTCTTTTGCTCCCAATGGGCACACCTTTAGGGGTATGAGCATAACAGGGACATTCCACTCCAAGGCACGCAGTAGTCTCAAAGCAGTGCATAAACTGCAGAGCACATGCACAGCTGTTTGAAGCATCTTGAGCAGAGGGACCAGAAAGAAAGAGAAGAAGCTCAGATACAGGTTCCGCTTCAGCAACAGGAGTAACTGCAAGGAACACAGGTGGCTTGTTCATATGCCACCCATGGACACTGGCAATGCTGCTCATCAGCAGCCCCTGGGCCTAGGGAAGGCGGTATGTTTCCCACATTCCTGCAGTATACGACTTTTCCAGCACAAAGACATATCTACATGCCACAACTCAGATTTTTTCCAGTTAAAACAAACTTTCTTAACTTTGCTGCCAACTAAAAAAAGATGTTATCCCCACATAAAATTAACTGAATCTCAGCAGCTGTCCTAATACTGTTCTCTTATGAGCACAATTATGCACAGCATTCAGTATGTAATAGGCACAGACAAAATATAACAAAAAGTATTAAATTCTTGAGGATCTCTTAAAAATATCTAATCAACTACTGGTTCTACTGTGCCAAAAATGTCCTGGAAATAACAAGTATTCAATAAGCTCAAGATTACCACCATCTTTTGTGGGCCACAATACACTGTTATCACTATTTGTCTTATTTCTAGGGACACGTTTCATATTACTAGAATTCTAGGCACACCTTCAGCTGGAAAAAGTTAGCACTGCTCCTAAGAAGTGATAGTTCTCATTTTTTAATCACCTATCTCTATTCTTGTGGTGGTACAAGCATGCTTGTAGTGACATGATGAACTGACTGGAGAACTTATGTATCTAAAATCCTAGGAGTTGTTCTTAGGGGTAATATTTTTATTTTGGATGAGATGTTAAGGCTCACCATGTAGCAGCACCCATGCTTGCACTTGCACAGCAGACAGGAGAAAAAGACATAATAACAGCAGGTTATGGTAACTTCCTAATTCTATGGCAGTGACGTCTTGTGCCAACTAGAGTGGTTTGTGTAACTACAGTTTCAGGTATATGAATTGTCCTTGAAGTGTCTTTATATTTCATTCAGTCTGAGAAAAAATATTCTGAGTATTCCCATCCACATACATTCATGAATATTCTCTGTCTAGGCAGAAAATATAGTCCTGCAAAGCAGAGCTGAACAACTTGTTTAGTTTTTGTGAGTATATGCCCAGACATACTCCCATATCAAATCTTTATTTTACTATGATGACTATAGACTCTATAATGACTAAGGTACTGATGAGATGTGATTGCTGCTTACCCAGCAGATCAATACTGTCTCACTGCCTTCTGATGTTGAGGGATGTATCCTGATAGTATTCACCTGTTTGGTCATCTTACTTTTAATAGAAAGCTCTCTGAAGCAGGGTCATTTTTTCTGTTGGTAGCATGAGTTCTGCAGCTCATCATCTGAAGTTAAAAATAAATGTCTGCACAGTTTACCCAGTAAAAACTGTAAAATATTCACCAGAGGTGTCACATCTTCTAGTTGCTTCACCTAGATAATTGAACTTATTCTTGTTGTTTCTAGTCTCTCATTTTGCATGCTTTCTATCCTATATACATTGAAGCGCTGTTCCATACTATACACCGTCATGCAGTAATTCAGCCAACACAAACTTCTAATAGTGAGCAACTCAAGACATTATTATCTTTGCCCTTTGTTTTCTCTCAGCTATGATTCTTTTTCTTATGTGTTTGTACTCAAACAAGTATGCAGACACATTAAATTATTTGACTGACTAGTGAAAATTTCTTTAATGATGATTGTTCCTTGTCCATTGCCCTTTTTTTCCTAGATTACATCAAATATTTTTCTTCAACCAACACGATTTGATTGTGTCCAAAGAATATACAAGCATTACATTCTGCTATTCATGAAAATGGGAGACTTTCATCGTGTTAGCAGCATACTATGCCTTCATGCTAGAGAAACAAAAATCAATGCGTGACATAAGTGTACCCCCGAAATGTGGAAATATGTTTCAGCAGCAGTGCACTGCCTATGTGGTACAGAAAACAGCAACACTTTTAGGGAAGTAACATTTCTTATTGCCAAACATAAAGAGATAAGCCATTAAATGTTATGAATTATCCATGCAGAGCAGACAGAACATTTGTATTCAAGGTCAAATGAGAAAGATTCCCTGACCTGTGTGGTAAACTATGTGTTAATACATTTATCCATCTGTGGATTTTAAGGGACAGAGTCAACACAGAGAGAAATGAATCAGTGAGGTAAGTCTGCCAAGCCACCAAAATCATTACACCAACCATTTTACTGGCATTTTTTCTGTCTGTGTAGGTGAAAATGAAAAATAGATCCCTAATTCAAATTTGAGTTTCTTCCAAACCAGATTGCAGTATTGAATATATTTACATTCTTTGGATAACCCTTGATTAATTTTGTTCTCATACTGGTTTTTTTGATATTTGTTTAGTCACCTCATAACTAATGCAACAGAAAGAGTAAAATAAAACAATATTAGATTTTTTAAATGGAAATTTCAGCACTGTCTTATAAATGCTTCCCGTTTCCTCTTGGCATGCACCGGGCAGCAAACTTAAAGCTGGCAAGATTGTCTCAAAATAGCGTATTTTGTTATGGTTGTCAACACTAACATTTAAAGGATAACAATTCAGAAAAGAGACAAGGTGGTCAATCAATGCCTCATGAATACTTTGGACATGTAACACTTAAGTTTGGTTCCTGAGCCTGATGGGCTGTTGAAGCACAACTCTTTGATGGTTCAAGAGAAGGCAATTGTGCTACCAGGACAGCAGATGAGAGAACGAATTCTGACTAAGAATGTCAAGTTTAAACTCCGTAGTAGAGCAAAGGGGCTCAAAAGTGAATGCAAATCCATCCTAAAGCCCTTTACATTATCAGAATAGGGTAAAAAAGACTTATTGGGACTCAGTGAATCACAATTTCTCTTGCTTTTCCTTTGCCTTGCCATAAAGAATAAATGATTTGGCTCCTTTACAGGGCACTGTCCTTGCCTTGCATTTCATCAGCCTCATTATAGAGAAGCCGGAATTTCTTACGTTCCCCACTAGACCTTTTTCTCCCAACTGCAGTCACAGTGAGAGCGACAGATGTATCTTTTCCATTTCTCCCACTACACTATTTCAAAATCTGAGCTGGACCATGCCCTTCTCTTAGCGGATTCTGGCCGGCAATATAAAGGCTATGGCATATGATACATGGAAGGTACCAGTCTGCATGTATTAATTTTTTTCTAAATCACTGGGATTGTATTAGAAAAAAATACTATTCAAGATTTGTATGTCTGATGAATGTAGAGTGGTAGGATCTTGCAACAAACATTTCAGAGTACTGCGCTTTTTGGTATCTCTGTACAGGCAGTTAGTTTAATTTCTTATATATCCATGTCATTTTTCTTTCATATCAATACTCCTATATGACAAGTACATTACTTCAAGCTGCTGAATTGATTTTTCAAAAGGAAACTTGGTTCACATAAATTGTTACTTCTCATGAAACTTTTCAAGAAATGGCCAGATTCAATATCATCCCTTGTAAGGAGTACTGATAAGTAGGCTAAAGTAGGAAAAAATTATAAGCTAGCAGAATCAATCATATAGTTTTCACAAATGCTTGTGAAAAGATAAATTAGTCACTAAAAAGTCTGATTAAGAAAACAAATCCACCACCTCAATGTATTTCCTCCCCTGAATAGTTCAAGTTTACAAAACCAACACACCCTTTAGAGTAACTGAAAATAAGACTGCACTTCTGCTTTACCACAGGTACAGCATCTCTAAGAACAGTGAAAGGTGTCAGCGAAGCGTCTGTCACATAACTACTCTCTTTCTGGCAACACTTTGGAGAGTGGAGCAAAAAGTACAACATTGCCTATCAGAACTTGTCTCTAAAGGAACTATCTACTGAGTGGGTTATATATATTGGCGCTTTAGCACTGCCTGCAGCCAAAGTCTAATCATATAATAGGTTCTGGTCCCATATAGTTCATTCCGTTATATCACTGCAAATTATTTTTCCTAATTGTTTCCTGTATTTTCCTAACTGAATCTCCACTATTGTTTTCTTCATTGTGGAAAAAAAAAAATACTGTTTTTCCCTTTATCTCTCCTTCTCTCCCTTCTTGCTTTTCTTCTTCTCTTCTCTTCTCCTCTCTTCTCCTCTCTTCCTTTCTCTTCTCCTCTCTTTCCTTCCCTTCCCCTCCCTTCCCCTCCCTTCCCCTCCCTTCCCTCCCCTTCCCTCCCCTTCCCTCCCCTCCCCTCCCCTCCCCTCCCCTTCCCTCCCCTTCCCTCCCCTCCCCTCCCCTCCCCTTCCCTCCCCTTCCCTCCCCTTCCCTCCCCTCCCCTCCCCTCCCCTCCCCTCCCCTCCCCTCCCCTCCCCTCCCCTCCCCTCCCCTCCCCTCCCCTCCCCTCCCCTCCCCTCCCCTCCCCTCCCCTCCCCTCCCCTCCCCTCCCCTCCCCTCCCCTCCCCTCCCCTCCCCTCCCCTCCCCTCCCCTCCCCTCCCCTCCCCTCCCCTCCCCTCCCCTCCCCTCCCCTCCCCTCCCCTCCCCTCCCCTCCCCTCCCCTCCCCTCCCCTCCCCTCCCCTCCCCTCCCCTCCCCTTCCCTTCCCTTCCCTTCCCTTCCCTTCCCTTCCCTTCCCTTCCCTTCCCTTCCCTTCCCTTCCCTTCCCTTCCCTTCCCTTCCCTTCCCTTCCCTTCCCTTCCCTTCCCTTCCCTTCCCTTCCCTTCCCTTCCCTTCCCTTCCCTTCCCTCTTCCCTTCCCTTCCCTTCCCTTCCCTTCCCTTCCCTTCCCTTCCCTTCCCTTCCCTTCCCTTCCCTTCCCTTCCCTTCCCTTCCCTTCCCTTCCCTCCCCTTCCCTCCCCTTCCCTCCCCTTCCCTCCCCTTCCCTCCCCTTCCCTCCCCTTCCCTTCCCCTTCCCTTCCCCTTCCCTTCCCCTCTCCCTTCCCTTCCCTTCCCCTTCCCTTCCCCTTCCCTTCCCCTTCCCTTCCCCTTCCCTTCCCCTTCCCTTCCCTTCCCCTTCCCTTCCCCTTCCCTTCCCCTCCCCTTCCCCTCCCCTTCCCCTTCCCTTCCCCTCCCCTTCCCCTCCCCTTCCCTTCCCCTTCCCTTCCCCTTCCCTTCCCCTTCCCTTCCCCTCCCCTCCCCTTCCTTTCCCATATAATTAATTTAATTAAGGAATGAATACTGTAATATTATAATATTTCAATGCTTACCTATAACTCTGGAATAATTACATGTAATTTCTCTACATATAATGTGCCCGCGCCCTATAACAAACTCCCGCTGTTTCTTGTTGCATTGTTTAGCTCTCTTATCTGTCGTGTTTTATTTCACTTGACATGATATTGCAGAATAATAACATTAAAACCGCATGTTTATTGTATTGGTAAAATACCACTGTTGATGGTCAAGTACTAATGAAAAATGAATTCAATTCCTCACTAAATTTAGACTGTCATTTTAAGAGCAGCCATCTAAAAACAGGGAGTGTTTAGAAACACATGGCTATGATGTTTACCCATGAAGAAAACAGTGTTTCTTAATATTTCTAAAGAACCATATGTCTCTTTTAGTAGATCACACCAGTTTCTTTTGTGCAGGCCAATAAGGGTCACTAAACACCAGTGGGTCTCCAAGTCCTTCTTCAGAGTCAATGACATTGTAGGCTTCACCAAGGATCTCATTTTCCTTCTGTACAAGACCTGCAGGGCAAGGGAGACAAATGAACTATGAAAAATAATCACTGCTTTTACTGTGACTTTTTTCATCATAAAAACTCTATTTATATAAATTCCATTAAAAAACCACATTTGTCTACTGAAAACGTAAATACATACTTTTGTTCTATTTACACTTTTTTCATTTAAACATAAAGTTCTTACATACTTTTTGGAAAAAAAAACAACCTAATATTCTCTATAACAAATATTCATACAATCTTCAGGACAAAGTAAGTGGTTAACAAAGCAAATTCCTCTAGAACAGTTTCTCAGAGGTGACAGGAAAATATGTCACAAGTACATGAATGGACTAGTAGTCTAACACTCATTTTCAGAACTGACTTGAGCATGAAGGTTCAGCTTTTCAAAAGTATCTGGACCTTTAACTCACATTTTAGTTTAAGAAATTTAGACCTTCAGAACATCTGAGGATCTAGAATTCAGGATGAAGAGCCTTATGGAAAGTCAAGGGGATATGGGTTATCAAAGTATTTTAGAACTTAGCGGCAGAGATAGGCGCCTAGCTGAATTTTTTTTCAAAGTAAAGTGAAGACAGGTTAAGTCAGTAACACTCACTGAGACTAGTGTGCTCTTAGAAAGTGCTAGGTACATGTCTGCATCTAAATACCTTTACGAAATCTTCTCTTGAATTGCTTTTGAAAGTGAGTTTTATCACCTACATGCAGTGATATATCCTGTTCTTAATTCTTGACCTTACAAAGATTACCATAGATGTGCTTAATTCAAATAATTTTGTGTCATGATATTGATGGAAACGGACAAGATTAGATAAAAAAATCTTATTTTAACAAAATTAGAGTTGGCATTTGTATCCAGAAAATCATCAAAGGTTGAGAGCTGAAAATAACCAACAATTTTACTCCACTGTGATCATACTTGGGTGAGCCCTGTTAGACTCTGAGCATGTTCAGCTTTGCGAGTTCACCCTATAAAGGCACATATGTATGAAGTCATACTGTTAGCAGTGCTAGAGTCTGACAATATAGATAACTAATTCACTTTCCCCACATTTGCCACAGCTGGGAAGAAGATGAAGGGTAGAATGAAAAAGAAAGTTGCAACACAACAGAAACCTGGCAAGATGCAGTTTCAGATTTTGATTTCTGACGAAGTAGAATTTCTTTCCGATTACCCTATGAATATCTGTGGCTCCATTTTTTTTATTAGCCTCTGTTAGGTATTCTCCTTGCTTTTATAATTGACTCATATAATTATATAAATTTCTCTGTAACTGATCTTGGTATTCAGGCTTTAAAATGAATCCACTCTTTAGTACTGAAAAGAATAGTTCCTTCCTGAGTAACATTTGATTTTATTCCTGCACTGGCTGGCTTCTGAACATACTAGCTGATGGTAAGCTTTGTCGTGAGATACTGATATATAAAGAACAACAGGTTACTTCATAATCTCTTCTTGTTAATGCTTCTTCAGGAGAGCACCTGCTGTCTTTAAAAGGGATTTGAGTGACCCAAGATTAAGAAGTCTCCCTACAACAGTTACTGTTCTTATCACTGAAGAATACTCATACCAATGTGACAACTTCCTGATGGCTTCAAATTAACAGACTGAGGAAGAGATAAAAGAACCATACATAGAGTGTGCAGTTATAACAAGACATCAAACTGGTCCAATATTATTCTATTTGGAGAAGAGTAACATTACTAGACTAATTGATTTCTATCTGCAAATTTTCTATTAGGACAAAATAATCCCTGATTTCATTTAAAGACATTTTAAAGTGCTACAGTGCTTATAATATTTCTAATCATCATTGTAGTTCATCCTTATTATGCAAATGAAATAACAGGCACAGGGAAGGTAACTGAGCTACACAACCTCACACTAGCAATACTTCAGAGAGGGTATTACAGCTTGAGAGTACAGAGAGCCAGTGAGTCTCGCTACTCCTTTGGTTTAAAAGATACAAAAAGATACTTTCATTCTTATGAAGCCCAGTCAAGTTTCTGATATAAATAAAGGATCTGCTACCATGATATCCATCAGAGTATAACCCATGTTGTTCCTCAAATATTTTTCTGAGTTTAATCACTTAGCTCCCGACTCCATTACTTTATTATATTTGTACAAATCTTGTTCTTTGAAATATTACCCAAAGCCATCAATATTTTAAAAATACATTTAGAAGGATGAAATTATCAAAAATATGGTACCCATTGTACCTTCTCATCCTTTCTTCTTTCCGGTGATCTAGGCGCAAAGAATGGATATTAATTATAACTCTGTTTCTTCTCCTTCCCCTCCCTCAACTCAGGATATTTTCAGAGAAAACAAGTATTGAACCTAACTACCAAATATTATTAACTAAACTTCCAATTTAGTACTCTCTCATATTAACTGAGAGGGTGAGCTTGCTGGGAACCTTTCCTTGTCCAGTCTGAAGGTCTGAGGGCATGTTGAGGTCTCCAGATAATCAATCATGTTCTAGGTTAAAGCAATAAAGTGTGCACAATCTGATTCAGACTGTACTGAACCAAAATGGAACTGACCTAGTTTTATTTCCAAGTGAAGAAAAAACAACTAATGGAACTCACAGACTGGTTAGAAATGGAAATTAATTATTTTAAATCAGATACAAATAGTAGAATTGCCAGAAGGAATAAGTAATGGAAGGCAACAGTGATAAAGGGTAATTGAAGACTCACCCTGGATACTAGGTGATAGAAAGCCAAGATGGCACTCTGCTACAGCTGAATAAAGTTTTGACTGTCCCAAGTTGAGAAGGTAAAATTATTATCTGATGTCAATTCATTTTTGATTGGCTGTGTTTAGAATTCGTTGTGTGGAAAAGAGTACAGTTTAGGGCTTATAAGCTCTCTATTTTTAAATGCATTAGAATATTTTCCTTTTAGTGCCAATAACAAAGCTTGAAGGATAATCCAATATAACTTTGAGAACATTATGCATAGCTGTCCTCTTGACTGCAGAACACCTGAAATCCATTGACTATATCCACAGCTGTAGAAAAAAAAATGTGCAAACAGCAACCAAATTAATTAGCAAACTGTAGCATGTTGCCAAAAGCAAAGATAGCTAAACATTAACTTTATTGGAGTGTATGCATCTAACATCTCAATAAATAAAATGTTTCCAGCACTGCAGAAACTATATCAGCTGCATTGTGGACCCCAGTGGTATATGATGATCTACTAAAACCCATGGATACAATAAAGTAGACTTCTGTTTGTCTGAGCTGGACACAGAAATCCAGGCTCTTTCACTGATCCACAGATCAGTTATTATGCAACAAACCAAACCAATTCCTTCACAGCTTGCTCAGTCTGCTGTGTCACTATGTAGTTAAGAAGCCTTTAATCTTCAGGCTGACACAGGCACAATGTGTCTACAGACTAAAATTTTATATACAGTTTGGATGAAAGCTAATTACAGCCTGTTATTCTAGATGCTTTTCCCAGAGTAGAAGAATGGGGGGGCGGGAAATAAAATGCATTGCTTTAACTGCTTCGTGCTTTGTGGTATGAACTGCAACCATGTAAACATTAGTACTAAAGTAAAGATATTACTGTTTTAAGAGTATAAAAGATAGTCCTTAAATAATGCTGGTCAAGATGTGCCCCTCCAGATATGTGCTTAGTTTACCCCAAATTTAAATTCTTTTCTCCAGATGAAAAATGCATTTTCAGATCTGAGCAACAGTCTTTAAAATGGGGCTTTGTGAGACAGAAAATGAGACCCCTAAAAGTAATTAGTGCACAAAGTTTATGCTCATATTTGTAACTCTTGAACTCCAGTGGGATTGTTCACATTGTGCAATATGAGTAAAATGAATTACTGTTTGCAAGACTAGGGACTTTAGTGTAACATCACTAATACAATTATAATCTACTATTTAAAAATCAGACAAGCATAAAGATGAGTCTAAGTGAAAACTGTTTTTATTGAGTTTAATAGATCAAAGCAAAGGAAGCAAATATAACAAGGCAACCAGGAAAAACAGCAGTAAAATCAAAGAATGTGAGCATGTATATGTGAGCATGTGAATGTGAGCATGGTTTACCAGAGGTAAAAAAATGACAAATAAGCGAGGAGATAATGTGCTTCAAAATTCAACAATCAGAGGAAAATTGTGTATTAATAAGGAAAATGTTATCTTCCAAAAGTAATATTTGTGATGTTTAAGCCAGATTCATACATATATTCTAAAAAATGACAAACTGCAGATTCTGACAATAAAAGGCCTTTTCATAATCAGAGAATGGTATAAGAAATCTTATTAATGAAACAGTTGCACTGTCTCCTGTTACAATATCCTTTGATGACAAATTATGCTTCAAGGTGAGAGCCAAGTCAGTTGAGATTCTTGTTCTGAATTACCCCATTGGAATCCATCCATCTCTCTCTTTCTCTGCTGCCTGTGTGTAGAACCTGATGAGCGGAGAGACCACACAGTAAAGTCACTCTTTGCAACTTCTTTCCTATATAACAGTTTTCTGGTTAACATATCTATTTATTTTTAGTTTTGAAAGGAACAAATATTTTAGCACATTATTTCAAGGAACTGTTTCTTCCTTAGAACCTTTTCTTAAGTTCTGAATTCTACAAGAGTGGCTTTCAGCACTTCTCATCATGCATTCATATTCACCACCATTTCATAAAAAAAGAATAATTGTAAATATAGCTTTCGCAGGAGTTTTCTTCTATTACCATATAACCCATCAACAGTTCCTTTACATTGTACACTCAAAAACTGGCTTGCATGTGTATACTATTTCCCCCCTCTCAGTTCTTACTGGCTGACTAGTTCAAGATCAACTCAAAACAAAAAAATTTCTAAGGGACATTGAATTACAAAATAAACTCATTTGTGCATCATAGGAAACTTATCCTAAAAGACAAGCTTCCTTCACACATCACTCTCACCTTTCCCAATTGATCTTCAAAAATGTCTTTGGAATCAAATTTGCAGTTAGACTAGTGGCATATATTTTTGACATTGAACTAGCAAAAATTGTGTTGCCTATCTCATTACATTTTTTTTTTGTAACTTACAAATTTCAGAAAGGTTCAATTCACTAGGAAATAAACAGGGAAGAAAACAAGAACATGATCATGCTGCTTTTTAAGTTCATTGTGTACCTACATCACTAATGCTATCTGCAGTTCTCATCACACTGTCTCAGGAAGAACATGAGTGATAGAATTTCCAGATGAGAAGATACTGGAAGTGCTAGGACTCTCCACCAACAGAACTATTTCAAAGCCAGGTACACTCTGATCTAGCACTGATTTTTAGTACAGCGTACCAGAGCATTGCCGGAGACAGACTGCTGAGCAGCTAGGTTCCATGATCTGACCCAACACAGCAGCTCCCACGTTTTAATAAGACTGTGAGTCTCCAGAAGAACAACCAGAAGAAGCTTCCTCTTCATTTACCACATTGCCTCCTCATATGCACTTTATTTTGAGGCAAGGGCCAACCACAGCTGAGTGGGCTGCTAGCTATTCTAAATTATATCAAGGCTGAGAACACTGTAAATCAGTCAGGAAACTTTAATGTCTCCTTCGCTGACAATGACTTTCAATCCTTTATTTCCATTAGTGACAACTGGAATCCAGCCCAAGTGTCTGCAGCCTTAATTGAGATACCACCTTTGATGGCCAGGGTCCAGCAGACTTAAACTAGTTCAGTGACAAAACAGTTCTCCTCCACAGTCCATGGAGTTCAGGAAAAAACAGTGAGAAATAGGATATTTTCCATGAAAGAGAGTTTATATGCAAAAAGAAAAAATGTGCTCCTGCTACAACCAGCAATCTACCAATCAACCAGCAATCATTTCTCTGTAGGATTTTAAGGAAAGGGTCCTTTCAACAAACACTTTCAGGTTAAAAAATAAGTTTCAGGTGTTATTAGAAAGCTTGTTGTCCAGATTGTACAAGTATGGGAATGACTAATATCTGTGATACCCAGCGACCAGGAAGTTGAGAAATTATTTGAAAGTTAATCAAAAATTTAGGCTTGAAATGTCATTATAAACCAGCAGAATGCCAAAAATACATGATATGATATGATATGATATGATATGATATGATATGATATGATATGATATGATATGATATGATATGATATGATATGATATGATATGATATGCCCATTTTTGTGCAACTTTCGTTTTTCTGTTTTCCATATCTATGTTTGATTTAGCCACTGTTCTGTTTCCTGTGACTGACTGGGAGCAAGGGATCAGATACTCAAAAGTAATCATGCGGGTCATATATTAGGCAAATTTTCTGACAGTGTGTACTCATTTGTCTCTTGAAGACCAAGTCCTACTTTGGATATTTCAAGTTAAGAATATAAAAGTCATTAATCCTAAAATTGCAGACAAAGTCAGAAGCAAAATGATCAAATCCATGGATTTAAAAGTCAAAATATACTTGAGAAAGTTCACTTACTATATGATTTTTAAAAAAATATGTAGAAATATCTGCAAGATAAAATATAGTTTTGATTTGGCAGCTGTTGGCTCCCTTACAAACCTTGTGTACAGTTAACAGTCTTTGGACCTTAACCATTATTTTGAGTATGAATTATTTCTCAAATTTTATTTTCTTCCTCTTGTAGAACTAATCTCTCTATTTTAAAAATAGAAATGTTCAGTCACCTTTCTTCAGACTGACAGGGTAGAGAAAACACAAGTACTCAGAATTTAGAAAGCACTTCCCAATCACTATTACTTGAAAGTAAGAGTTTTCACTCTCAAAAGGCATGATGTCCAAAAAGAAACAATGCTCTGAACAAAGATGAAAAATTGTAGATTACTTTCACATACTCTTCTTCTACAATGGAGAAAAAGATCCACACTCTTTGAAAATAACATTTTCCTTTTATCCAGAGACAAAAAGCAAAGCTTTCAGGTCAGAGGCTATAGGGAAAAAGAGCTAATGTCTTCCTATGCATTGATGTTACAAGTAGACCCTCATTACAGAAGTGTATTAGAACTACTAGTAAACTGAGCCAGCATATTTAATAACCACTTTCAGTATGGGTGGTATATGGATTGCTCTGTACAGAACACAAGGAAAGTCATACGCACTATGAACAACACAGAGACTTTTATTTTAACATGTTAACATTGCTTTAAAATACAGCATAGCTAAAAGGTAGTGTATGATTTATAGATCCCATAGGAAGACCTCTCTTTATAAATATATATGAAAAACCTATAGAGAGCAAACCAGGATAAAGTGTTCCTCTCATAACACATACCGGTTTTGTTCTTGTGTACAGTCTCAGAAAACAGCAAATTTTAGTCTGTTGAGTACTAAACACAAGAGTGATGATTAATAGCATATGGTGTCTCTGTTGCTTTTGAAGTTGAAGGTTTGTGGACTGGAGGAAACAGTCTAAACCAACATGGTCTAGTTCAGCTGTCTTTCACAAATTCTTAGGAGCAACAGCTGGAGGACCTAATGAACCAATTTGCACCAGTGCACTAATGGACAAATCCACTTGCTCCACCATTTTGAACACTATGTCTCAAAATTCAGGAGACACTGGAATGATACCAATAAGGATTACCTTAAAATAATCAATATTAATCAAAAATTTTTGTGTTACGTAGCACTAAGATGTATAACAGTAAGATATACTCTTAGAAAACCCACATAACTTACTGAATTTTTTTTATACCTGTGTAAGTTGAGACTTGCTAGAGTAGTAATCTTCAAATCCACCAACCAAAAGTCTTTATTCTCTTAGGTATTTGATATCCTCCATCAGACCACTGCACAGAAGAAAATATAATTTCTGATTAAGTTTTGTATAATTTTGAAAATTATGCTTGTTTGGATATTAGTGAAATACTAACTGCTGACCAAGACCACTGACTAAGGAAATCTAAAAATTACACAAATACTATTTAGAAACCTTGAAGTCTGAGCATTGCTTAGACAATCAAACAGAGAGACTGTCCACCAAAATCTCTCAAAATCTCAAGTAATCAGAGAACTGGAATGCAATTACCCTACATTTCAACCCGAGGCAGATTCACTCTGGCAACTTTTCCTGTCAGAAGTGCCTACAGGAACTTTTGTAACTGCTACAGATTTCAGACAGAAGTGAGCCACCACAAGAAGGGTAGCAATGGTTGTGAAGGGCTTACACTAGGCAAAAGATGGAAAGTCTTCAGAAGAAACAGAACAGCAGAAAGGCTGAGAACAGGAAGGTGAAAAAGAACATGGGCTAAGAGGAAAGTTAAGAAATAGTGGATAATAAAGCTATACATATGAGGAGCTGGGAAAAAGAAAGAAAACTTAAAGAAAATAAATAGAGAACCTTAAGTAAAGGGGAACAAAGGAACTATCAGATTCATTAAATGTTTTCTTGTAATAAGAAGCAAATCATTCCCCCTATAGGCTCAGGTACCTGCCACAAAAAGTCCAGGGGGAGTTTTTTGAGCTTGATTATTCTTAACAGATTTCCAGATTACATTTTTAGCTTTGTAGGGTTTGTTTAATAAATATATTTAAGATTAATGATTCACTAGAAATAATGGAGAACATAGTGTTCTAAATAACAGTAGATTTTCTACACTCAATTTCCATGTTGGTAAGATATGTTTGAATTGATCACGTTGGCTTCACAATGCTATGAAATCCCTCCGCTCCTCAGTTGGAAGCTACATCTCAGACAGCAGAGTGGTCTGAAGGGAATCCATCTCTGTCCCTCTAGATTTTAAACCACTGCACTAGCATGAACTCATCTTCTGAGACAGAATAAATGCATCACTATACAGACATAAACATATGCTCTGTGGATAACGGGTATAGCAAAAAAGGCTCGGAAGCCTTATTATGATAGCATCAGGAGCAACGAGTTGTAAACCAGTGTCCAAACCCATGGTAGCTCTATTCATCAGAAGTTCTCCTGAGGTGTCTGACAGTTGTTAAGAGGTAAAATAACAAAAAATGCAAACCTACTTTTACAGTTTGCTTCTCTCAAATGATAGAAAGAGCCAAAGTTATCATGGACCATGCCTTGTTTTCTATTTCAACACTTATTTTGGAAATCTCCCTTTTTCTTACAGATGCTTCCATGTTACCTCCTTAAAACTTCTGTGCTCTGGTCTGCTATTTCTTCATCCTCTCTCCACACCAATTTCTGCCTTACTGTTTAGGTATCTATGCAATGCAGGTGGGCTCCTCAATCCCTTTTTCTTTTCATATGTCAGTGTACCCCTACTCCATTTGGATGATAATGATAATAACTTTTAGGCTTATTTTCTCCCCTTTCCTTTGGGGAGACCCTACAGGAACCTATTCTAGCTTTCCAAGCAGGGTTTCCAGGTGAGAAGAGCAAATGGGGTGATCTTTGTATGCAATTTGTGTCCATTTGGGGTGCAGTTGTAGGTATCCCTAACTGGTTGGTGAGCTTTCTTCCCCAGTACACTTCTTTTTTGCCCTCATTTCTTCTTAAACCATAAGCCACTAGGAACAAAGACCATCCAGTGCATGGGTTTGGAAAGAAACATAAGAGAAGGCTCTCCTGCTAACAAGCAATAGGGATGAGAGTTTTCTCTAGTAAGCTATGTGAATTATAAACAATATACTACTGCCATGTGTTAAAAAAGAACAAGGTCACTAGTGAGAAAGAAACTAACTGTTATTCTTAAAAGACAAAGTCAGAAGATGCAAAAGGGCATGCATCATTTTCTTTTGAAATTGTATGATAAAATGACAGCAAAAATCAGCTTAGAAGCAACACGTGAACTAGCCTTCTATGCCTCCTGCTCTCTTCCTTCCAAGACTAAATGGATCTGTGTCTCTCTTTTGTCACATTGTTGTAACTTTCATTCAGTCTCCCCACTTCACCTTGACCGCATCTGAACAGTGACAATATGTTTCTTGTTCTTCATACTTTTCCCAGCAAGGATCACTGACAGCCTCTTACTTTATATTTTCTCGGCTTTTAAGGCAGTGATTTTTTTTTTTCCCCCAGCCATCATCATTGCTATTTGGAGAGAATTTGGTTCAATTTCTATTTTAAACATAATATCTCCCAGCTTGCAGAAGAAAGAGATGGTCTTTAAGAAAGAAAGAAAAAAAAAGTTTTATTTTACAAAATAAAAAGTGGAAAGCTGCAGAATAACCTTAAATCATTTTAAACTGCACGTAAAACTTGAAAATAATGAGAGCTCTTCAATTTAGAAATGATTGGGGTTCTAGGCATATGAATCAGAGAGCTGTAAAATTATTAGAACACTACAGCATCTTTCTTAAGCATTTCAATTCAGAGGTGATCAAAGATTCTAGACTTGCAGAGGAATTTACTTGGCATTTACAGGAAAACTTCACTCTTTCAAACTGAAGTACTCTTAACAATATGAAGAACTCCAATAATTCTAAATTGCTGTATACCATACATGCCTAGAAATCCAATTTAGTCTTTAAATAAAAACATTATAACTTCAGAAGTCTGAAGGGCCCACCCACAACATAACAGCAATCTAGCCTTTCCAAATCACATGTCAGCCTAGCTGTTATTTCTCCCATGCTAGTTTTTTTTCTGGCACGAGGAATTGCTGAAAACATTAGAGATGAGTATTTGTTTCTTTTAACCCTACCCTTCAAGCCTGCATTCCAATTATCCATTAATTTTTTCTTAAACCCAGTGAATTTCTGGACAGCCTCAGATTTCAAGCTGATTTGCAGGGTGTAAATTGTACTTCTAAATATTTTTAATACTGAAGATTAAAACCAAAATGCACTGTTTAAGCCCCAACAAAGATGCAATATATACTCAATCAAAGCCTTGATTCAATTGAGTTTAAATTTGTAGATATCTATTTTTAATTTAGCAGATCTTAAGTTTGCAAATAAGTATACTTGTTCTTAAGCCAAACACAAAGTATGTTGAATTCTAAAACAATATTGATAGAGAAGGAAAATAAAATTAAGTCTAAACTTTAAAAATTACAACTCAAGTGTACCTGAAAAAAATCATGAGAAGTCCCCCAGGCAAAAGAGGTCTTATGTTGCTGCTTCCATGCAAATTGTCCTTCTATTAAAACTCCTAACACCAGCCAACTTGTGCAATCTCTCAGTTTTGCATAGCAGTAAACCACTTTCCCAGTCACACTGGCCACGCAAGAAATCCAGTATCTCACAAGGCTTGTAAGAGATCACAGGAGAACTACTGTTCATAGAAAGTCAACTTTTCCTTATTGACAAAGATATAGGACTGTGTGAGACATATGAGCCAGATAGTGATATTTCAGGTTAGATGTGGTCTTAGCGTTTAGTTCAGAAAGTATCATATTCACTTCTAATTAGGTGCTAGGTTGCTACATCAATGTGAGTTTGGATACACCTTGATAATGCTGGGGACAACTGGTCCATAAGAAACAAATAGGTAGATGGGACTGATCAGACTAGGTGACAGTAAATGTTTCCCTCAGGCTTTAAAACCACTCCTACGCTATTTTACTGAACTCAGAGCACTCAGAAACCAGACATTGAGAGCAAAAGGGCATTGAGAGCCAGGCTGCCAAGAGTATCGGCTGCTCCTGGCAAACTTCTCACTTTATGCTGAGCATGACATTTGTGGTATGAAATGTTTTCTTTGGCCAGTTTAAATCAAAAGTCCTAGCTATGTGCCTTCACAGCTTCTTATGCACACCTGCACTTGCAAAATATGGGAAGCTGAAAAAGTCCTTGATCTCCCAGCAACGCCTATAAACATCAGTGAATTTTCCACATTCTCCTTATACTAAATCTAAAAAAATAGCAGCTGCTGCAAAGAAAATTAATTCTCTCCCAGCTAAGTATAAATATTACCAGGTAGCAACTAGAACCAACATGTGTTATCAACATCATGCTCATACTAAACCCAAAACACAGCACTATGCCAGCAACTAGGAAGAAAATTAGCTCTATCACAGCTGAAACCAGAACAAAGACCTAATAGAAGTGTGACCTAGTGTAAATTTAGTGGAGATTATGACCCTTATAAAATATCACACAAAATATTAGCAAATGCCTACCTCAAACTATGCCAGGCTCACTGGCAAACAACAGAAGTGCTTATGAGTATCCATCATAACATTCTCAAGTTTATAAAATTAATTTAGCCCCTTGTGGTGGTGATTGACACTAGCTAGCAGAAGATGCATCTTAAAATATGTGTTCTCTTATCTTCAAAATAGAAAAGAACAATAACCTTCACTACAAAGTCTAACCAAAGCCTCCTCTTCTCAGGGCTGAACAAGCCCAACTCTCTCAGCCTCTCCTCATGGCAGAGGTGCTCCAGTCCTTTCATCAATTTTGTAGCCCTTTTCTGGAACCATTCCAACAGTTCCCTACACTTCTTATATTGGGGACTCCAAAACTAGACACAATACTCCAGGTGATACCTCACAAAAGAAGAGTAAAGGGGGAGAATCACCTCCCTTGATCTGCTGGACACGCTTCTTTTGATGCAGCCCAGGGCATGGCTGGCCTTCTGGGCTGCGAGTGCACACTGCCAGCTCATGTCGAGCTTCTCATCAATCAGCAGCCCCAAGTCCCTCTCCACTGGGCTGCTCTCAATCACATCCTCCTCCATCCTGTATTGAAACCACTGATTGTCCTGACCCAGGTGTAGGACCTTGCACTTGGCCTTGTTGAAACTCATGAGATTCACATAGGCATAGTTCTCCAGATTGTCCAGGTCCCTCTGGATGACATCTTGTCCTTATATTGTGACAACTGCCCCACTCAGCTTGGTGTATTTTGCAAACTTGCTGAGGGTGCACTCCATCTTGCTGTCTATATCATTGATGAAAATATTAAACAGCACTCGTCCCAGTACAGATCCCTGAGGGACACCACTTGCCACGGATCTCTATCTGGACATCAGTTTTGACCGCTACTCTGAATTAAGCCATCCAACCAATTCCTTATCCACTGAACAGTCCACCCATTAAATCCATCTCTTTCCATTTTAGAGACAGAAATATTGGTGGGGTACCATGTCAAAGGTGTTACAGAAGTCCAGATAGATTATGTCCATTGCTTTTCCCATGTCCGCTTATGTGGTTATCCCATCATTGAAAGGCACTAGGTTGGTCAGGCATGACTTGCCCTAGGTGAAGCCATGCCAGCTGTCTCAAATCACTTACTTGTCTTTCATGTGTTTTAGCATAGCTTCTAGGAGGATCTGTTCCATGATCTTCCCACAGAGGTAGGGCTGGCAGGTTGGTAGTTCCTATGTTCATCATTTCTACCCTTTTTAAAAATGGGCAGAACGTTGGTCTTCTTCCAGTCACCAGGGACTTCCCCGGATTGCCATGACTTTTCAAATATCAGGAAGAGTGGCTTGGCAACCACATCTGCCAATTCCCTCGGGACTCTGGGATGTATCTCATCAGGTCCCAGATATGTTCAGGTTCCTCAGATGGTCATGAACCTGATCTTACCCTACTATGGGAGTGGGTTTAGGCCTTGGTCCCTGTCTTGCTGTCCATTGACCCAGGAGGGGTAAGGAGAGTGGTTGTCAGTGAAGGCTGAGGCAAAACTCTTGTTGAGTACCTAACCCTTCTTGTTGTCTGTTCATACGAGGTCGCTGTTTTCATTCACCAGTTGGGTTATGCTTTCTTTAACCTTTCTTTTCTGGTTGATGTACCTATAGAAGCCTTTCTTGTTATTCTTTGCTTCCCTTGCCAAGTTCAGACCAGCTGTGCCTTGGCCTTCCTGACTTCATCCCCACACCAGCGGGCAGCATCCCTATACTTTTCCCAAGTTCCCTGTCCCTGCTTGCACTGCCTGCACAGTTGCCTCCTGGTATTCAGTTTGATCAGCAGGTCTCAACTCAATCACACTGGTCTGTTCCCTTCCCTGCCTGGTTTCCTACATCTGGGGACTGAGCCCTCTTGTGCTCTATGGAAATCATCTTTAAATATTTGCCAGCTCTGTTCTGCTCCCTCGTCCCTGACAGCTGTTTCCTAGGGGGATGTACTGACTAACTCCTTGAAGAGCTGGAAGTCTGCTTTCTATCTATATCATGTTCATGATGTGACAAAAAACTAGAAGTCTTAACCTATAGATTATGTTTCCACTTCCTTAGTGCTGAAGATTATTTTTCTGCTTTAAATAGTTCTATCAGGTACTTAAAATTTCCTTTTATGCACGTAGAAGCTATCTGAAATCAACTGCCTTCAGTCTTTCCAGAAGCCCCAGGTCAGGAAGAGAAAAAGGTAAATAATGTCAGAAAAATCTCTACTAATAACTTGATAAATTTTCCTTTAGAATTCTACTCAACCTCTTAATATGTTTTAGAAACTAACCTGCCTAATGCTTGAAAGTTTTACTACGTGGTAAAACATTTTCTAAAATATTATTTTTCAATATAAATTTCATAAGACATTGAACTAAAAAAAGAAAGAATAAGCCATTTACTACTTTGGTTTTAAAATGTTTCTGTATAATGAGAAAAGAAGGAACAGCCCTGAACAAGCAAAACAGTCATCTGAGTGAAAAACAGCAGCTATCAGTTGCTTTTGCTGTAGTTTTCTCAAAAAAGGGGGGCCTATTTTCTGTTGGGTTTGTTTTGACTGCCTATTAAACACAATGGAAACAAAGTATGTTTTGCACAGTCCCATAATTCAAAAATTCTGAAAGAATTCCGCTGCAGCTTTCCAAATAAATTCTTTGATTGCAAAGAGCATCCATTTATAGTTACATTTTCAGTCCAAAGACAATGGCTTCACACAGTGATGAATGTATGACAACAGGAGTATATGACAAACAATTAAGATAATTCAACCATGGAGGACTTCATCAGGTGTCAGCAGTAAAGAGTGTGTCATACTGTTCCTTAACAATATGTGTAGGCTATTTGATTTGTACTAAAAGAAGTTGCCCTGCCTATAGGACACTTCCTTCAAAATAAAATCACATTCTCCTACCTTTTTCATCAAGTATTTTTTTTCCACTCAGATTTGATAAAAAATAAGAAATGGAAAACAACCACTCTTTTTCACTCTTCCAGATGATACCATTGGAAAAAAATCCACAGAGGCTAACCTATGAATGCTAAGGTCCAATGAGGGCATTACCCCAAGGATGAATACTAATCATATGGAAGCACTTATAATAGAAAGCACTTGTATACTTACATACAGTGATCAATCTTCAAACCATCACAAAGTACAATTGGTTTTGCAAACTGACTTGAATTCTATGAACAAACTGAATACAGAGTAATCATTTTTCAATTTTTCAGGCTGTCTTCCAAGTCCTTAAAATCAGATTGTACATTATAAAACTACACCTGAAAATTAGATTATGCTTTATGAGATAAACTTGTCCATACCTCAATATACCTATCTATATACATATTTAAACAGTGATACTCTGTAAATACTATAATTACCACATTAAAGTAGATAACCTTGGGACCATATGACAAAGAAGTATTGAAATCTGCGTATAGTTTAGTTATGAAAACCCTCACTGTAGCCACCAAGAATTTACAGAACCTAGGTGAAGATATTTATTTCTGTATTTATTTAGCATCTAGATTCTTGAAGCAATGCATGAAGCAGCATAAACTAGTGGGTGCTATTTTTAATTAAAGAATTCTTCCTCTATCATTGAGATAAATCCTATACTGAAGGTGCAACTTTCCCATGTCCTTTCTTTTTAATTATAAACAGAACAACCACAACCTCAGAACGCCTTTGTTAAAACTGTGAGAAAGGGACAGGGAAAAATAAGGAAGGTGGAACTGTGCATGCAGGAAGAGGGGATTTTTGACAAGTTGTGTGATTAATTTAAACTTACATTAAAGTTTTTGTAAATGAAATTTCAAAAGGAAAAGACATGTTTATAGAGGCTCTGTTAGCCAGCATACCAGTCAGTGGAACAGATTATTTACTCCTTGAAGGCGTGGTAAGGGATGGAAAATTATCTGTTAATGCTTTCACTAAACATGTGAAATGAAAGATTAAAAATAACCAGCTGGAGAAGATTTGAATGGGGCACTTCTACTACCACTACAAGATGCCTCTTCCTTCTGTAATTCTTGAGGCACTTTTCCTGAGCTTGAGATTCGCTGCACAGCAACTACAAGGTGAGGCCCTATTGCTCACACTCTTCTTAACAGGCTGCCAAGGAAGGTGGTTGATTCACCTTCCCTTGAGGTGTTTAAGGCACGGGTGGACGAGGTGGTAAGGGGTACTGCACAATTTCCCTCCTGGATCCTTGGGCATCTACTCACACACAACAGAATCTATATCTTCTGGCAGAGGCAGAAAAAGAACATGTTGCATTATTTACCAGTGACTGCCCTCAAAATACTTGTGGACAGTGTGGGAATGGGGCCTCAGTGTTTCTGAGATCACATCTCTTTTCACGGCTACCTGCCTGGTAGATTCTGAGTTGGAGAACGGTATATTTTATATTATAATATATTATATTTATTTCTCTTCTGTTTGTCTTTGCTCAGTGGGATTTCTCTCTTCCGATTGTGGCCCTCTAAAGTCTGACAATTAACTCAGTGAGAGCTCAAGACACTTACAATGACATATTTAAACACAGGTGTCTACAGACACACTGAATAGCCCTTGAACTACAGGGCTTGGTTCAGATGATCACATGTTAGTATCTAATGCCATTTGACATGTCCTGAGAGATCTAAGATGTATCTGACAGGTCCACAAAGATGACACAAGAAGTGCAGGAGATCTGCTTCCAGAAGGGGCCATTCCACAACATCTCAGATACTGCTAGACCCTATAAGAAAGCAGCTCAATCAGGTCCCTCATTAAAACAGACAGACATGTTTAGAAAATAATTCACTACAAAGTACAATATCTGCATTATGGCGAGCTGAATGTCTTTCTGGGCCCTGGTGACTATACATCCACTGACTTAACGACAGCCTAACACCTAGCACATATGTCAACAGCATCATTAGAAACCTAACAGTAACAGGATTTAGGAATCTTAATTGTCAATGTCTGCAATACGGACCTGAATCTTGCCGTAGTTGTCTAGGTTCCTTTTTCTGTAACGGAAAATATTAAGCCTACCCAAAAGGGCAATTCAGTCTATCTGAAAATTTAAGTCTAAAATAGGTGGGAAGATTTACCACTTGGGAGCATTCCCCCCTCCTACGCAATTACTTGAATCCAGGCTGAGATGACTGCCATAAAGCAACGAAGTGTAAACCATCTGACATCAAGCATATCAACATCAAATGCTGCAAAACAAATTTTGAGGTAGTATCTTACAACGATCAATTACATATTTTCAAACATTTCTATTTACACCTGGATAGCAGTGACACACTCTTGAAATTAATACCAGGCCCTCCTTCATTGTACGGTAGTTATTCTGACACCTTTAAAGTTGATGTCATCAAAACAGGACTGCATTTAACCTGAATCCTTCTTTCACTCTGTTCTTCTTTAATCACATGGACAGTCTATATACAACATAAATTTTTGATACAAACTTTTTTTTTTCTTGTCTGCTAACAGGAAAGCTTATTTTTCCCATCTGTTTAAAATATTCCTCATTAGTAACTCCTACAAATCCAGACAACTAATCTGGTTATTTCAGAAATATAAAAGCATACTTAAGTTGGATTTTAAAATGATAAACAATAAAGAGTCCATATAATTCTAAGATTAAAAACTTAAATAATAATTTTAAAAATTGATTTAAAAATTATTTTAATATGAACTTGCATGCCAAATTTCAGCATAACTGATTTTTATTTAGAAATTTATGCAAATTAAAGCTTTTGTCAACTTTATCCCACAACATTTAACATCCAGAATTATTTTGTAGAAGAAAGCATAATTCTCAACTGAAAAACAGCCTTTTTTCAAAACCAGTACATTTCTTGAAAAAAATTTTTATCTTTTCTTTTCCTTCCTCTGCTTTACTTTTTCAAGCATAATGCTTCTTGTTTACATTGTCCATTCTCATTCTTTTGTCCAGTACTCTTCATTTCTCTAAGTGGTTTTAAGGTAGGAAGAAAAGAGCAATGCTTGAGTCAGAGAAAAAAAGGAAGGAGATTTTCAAAACAGTTTGTAAAAAAATCTAAAATAGGGCTGCAGATTTTCACAAGTAAGTAATCAGATCAGATCTCCATCAGTAAATAAGTAATCCTTTATCCCTTAAGACATGAGAAATGAAAAACTTTCTATATCATAAGTGGAAAATGTATTCTTTCTTAACCAGATCCACCCCTCAGTTAACAACAGAAATTTACAAAAGATACTGTTTGTACATTGGTCAGATCATCAGTGGAGAAGGAGTTCAGGATAGGAGAAGAACTGAGAGCAGTTTTCCACACATCCCCTTCCACTCACTGCGGAGGCTGTTGAATGCTTCTGTTGCTTTCACCTGCCAGGGCTATAGGGGAAAACTTTGGTGTATCCCCCGCTGTAAAAAGACATCAGCATAAATCAAGGCTTAGTGTGCCGAGAGCCTTTTTTCTTCTTTATGGATAGAATTCCTCTTGAATGTGGAATAATTCTTCATTAGTGACAGACTAGGAGAAATTACTCTGGATTTAAAAAATAAAGTTTTGTTGAATCCTATCTCAGTATATGCAGAACTTAGTTCAAGTTGAAGGACCTTCAGGTACAAAAAAAGTGCATGTTCCTCCTTGCTAGTAGATGATTCACACTAACAAAGTTACTAAACCAGATGATAAACTGGATACTAAATTGATGGTTAGTGTAAGGTTTATATTTCAAGCAAAATGGGATTAAAATTTTGAGCAAGGTATTTCAATACTGGGAATAAAGAAAATCTCAAAGGGTATAAAACTTCCAGTTTTGATTTGATTTCCTCCTCCACTACTCCCTCCACTTTGTACAAATATAGGAAGAAACATTCCACAGATGTAAAAAAGTCTGGAAGACCCCGGGGTCCCAAAGTGCCTGGTCCTGCATTCTGGTGTAATGGATGAAGTGGGGTCAATGAAAATCAAAATAGCAGCTCTTTAACTTGCATGGTGGTGGCCCAGTGGTGGCCCCCTCTACTACACAGGCAGCCCCTGCGATCAAACCAGCACATTCAAATAGTGTGAGATAATTCAAGGCAAGCAGCGTGCAATTTTGCTTGGTTTTGAAGGTCATCGTAGACCTATGGACAAACCCCAAAACCCCAGAGACTGTGACTTTTCAGCTTCAACCACCAGACCCCCCCAGTCTGAGAGACAAGGAGAGAGAAATGCTCCAGGGAGCTGCTCCAGGTGTAGGGGCTGAGAGTTTCTGAAGTTCTTCAAGGTCCCTTCCAATCCAAACTGTTCTGTGATTCCGTGATTCTTTAATTCTATTATTCTAGTAAGAGAGCCAGCAGAAACATTTCATAGAATCATAGAATCATCAGGTTGGAAGCGACCCACTGGATCATTGAGTCCAACCATTCCTATCAAACACTAAACCATGCCACTCAGTGCCCTGTCCACCCGTGCCTGAAACACCTCCAGGGAAGGTGAATCAACCACCTCCCTGGGCAGCCTGTTCCAGTGCCCAAAGACCCTTTCTGTGAAAATTTTTTCCTAATGTCCAGCCTAAACCTCCCCTGGTGGAGCTTGTGGCCATTCCCTCTCGTCCTGTCCCCTGTCACTTGGGAGAAGAGGCCAGCTCCCTCCTCTCCACAACCTCCCCTCAGGTAGTTATAGAGAGCAACGAGGTCTCCCCTCAGCCTCCTCCAGGCTAAACACCCCCAGCTCTCTCAGCCGCTTCTCATAAGGCCTGTTCACCAGCCCCTTCACCAGCTTCATTGCTCTTCTCTGGACACACTCCAATTTAAAGTAATTTTTAGTACACCTGCAAAAATCTCTTATTTTCTCCCAAATAAAAGGAGCGATAAAACTTTAAGCTGTCCATCACAGGGTGGCACTTTGTCTGGTGGCTTTTTTTTTCACCTCCATTGCTGCAAGACACGGAGAGGTAGACGTCCAAAAGCTCGCGGGAGCAGCGAATTTTTGGAAGGCGTCTTTTCCGAGGGTCCGTCTCACGGTTACGCGTTGCTGCCTTTCTCTGATGAAGAGGTCAGAGCAGAAGCCCTCGGCTGAGGGCGGCAGGGAACACCCGATGGCGGGGAAGGGGGGCTTCTGGCAGCCCCCAGGGCCGGACAGACGGCGGGCGGCCCCTCGGGGAGGGAGGCCGGAGGGTGTCGCCAGGCGGTCGCCTTTCCTCGCCTCCTCTCCCGGCTCCCCTCCTGCCGCCCCGGTCCCACGGGAAGCGGCGGCGCTGACGGCGGCCCCGTGTCCCTCCCGGACCGACCGTCACTCTCAGTTTCGCCGCTATTATCTGCCGTGAGGCGGGCAGCCCCCAGCCTGGCAGGGCCGCTGATCGCTATCGCTCAGGCTACGAGCTGCCCCTGCCGTGAACCTGGCTGCGGGCTGCGGGCGAGCGGGGGGTGGGGGAGGCGCTGATACAGTTTGGTTTCTTTTCTTATTTTCCTATCCTTTCTCCGGCGCTCAGTCTTTTGTGTCAGCTTTCAGAAATGCTCTGTTTGACTGGCAGGCTGTCACAGATCAGTTACCACCTAAAGCCGCTTGGCAGGGAGAGGTGACGGCCCAGGAAGGGATCTAAGTGGGTTTATCAGTGCTTCTTTACGCCTCGTGAGCTCCTTGACACAAAAGGAAAGGGTATTAAAGATCTAAAGCGAGCCCAAAAGCGTGAAAGCTCCTTATAGGCTGCAAGATGTGGATGTGACTAAATTTTTAAATATTTTGAGTTGATGCTATTCATTTTGCCAATAGAGTAGAAAGAATTTTTGTTACAGAAATGAGTGTATGTTCCACTTGAGTGAGATTTGGAAAAGGGAGGAAGTCCCTAAATATGTGCTCGGAATATTACAACCACCCTGTATTTACAATCATGCATCTGTTTTGAATATATATAAATCTGATGTATTTCTTTTTTCTTAAAAAAAAAATACCAACCCACACCATTTAGCATCTACAGTATTCAATTTCCCGCTACTATTGCTAAATTCACTTAGGGGTTTTATGTTTGTTTGTTTGTTAAAGTTAAAACATAGTAACATAGTAAGAAGGCTTGGCAATTTTCAAATCCTATAAATGGTAAGCATGGAAAAGGTCCAGAATTCATTAGGTATATGCCATATCTCCTTTCAGGCTCTTTTATGCATGGATTATTGTTAAAGTAGAGTATTTTTAGCATGCCAATGGCTTCTCACAGCACATTACTACAACCATAATGGTTACACTATAGGCAGCAGAGCACAAAGCCTTTTCTTTTGTTCCAAATTTACCAGATTTCAAACTCTTTTATTGTCTGATTAAAATTAAAACACATTTTTATGGGAGACAACGTCAGCAAGGTATATGATTTGGAGGTGATGAAATATTGAAAAAGCCTACCTACATCCTGGTGGTCAAAATAGGCAGATATTTTTTTCATCAACTACTTTAGGAAAATTCTATATATTCTAAATCTCACATAATCAGAGGATAATATTCCAGCCTTGGTCAATGTTAATGAGAGTTATAAAGACCTCAAGAATTTTCTTCTTCAAGATTACTGTTTATATTTAAAATAGAAAATGCTTATTTATTCATTTATATTTTTCATAGTTTTACCTGCTTAATTTTGAAAGAAAGTTTTAAAAGTGTTTCTGATTATAACAACATGTGTGGGATTTTTCTTCAAATACAAAAGAGTAAGTCTCAATCCTCCTTCTCTCGAGTCTGTACAGTCACTCAAAGTGTTTTTCATGTCATTATAGCCCCTCCTAGCCTTCACATCTGCTGTCTACCATTTTCATTGCTTATAAGCAGCAGGTGAATGGCCCAAATGAAAGATTTAACAAGCCCTCAGCGGAGCTACTGCCCTGAAATTTCACTCCCCTACACAATGCTCTTTCCCTCTCTTTGTCTGAAGTAAAAAGGGATTTTCTCAGACCATTGTCTTGACTGTTGGCTAATATTGTCATCCTCTATAAAGTTCTGTAAGTGGCTAATGAGCAGGATGAAGTGAACACTGTTAAAATATTTTCATGCTATTTCCTCAAATTCATAAAGCAAGCAACTTAAATCATCCTCTCACCCATTTGCATTTAGAAACCTGCAGAACCTTGAGGAACTCTGCTTACTGGTACAAATATTAAAACAGCAAATTGACTGCCAATATTTATACCAATGGTTCTTGCGCATCTCCCTACACATCAAGTGCCTACCAGAGCAAAGACAACCAAACACTCAGGTTCTAAGGAGTTATGATTAAATCCTGCAGCAAACAAACTTTGAAAAGAAATATATCTGAATAACTGCAAATTCAGGGAAATCAATACACTTAGTTTTTTATCCACAACTAATATTTAAATTTGTCTTTTCATTTTTTTTCCTGTGCACAAATGACGAGACTTTCAGTTTATCCCCAAATATGCTTGTAAGCATAACATCTCATCTCCTCCACAGTGAAGATCATAACGTCTCAGGCTGCATCTATAATGAACTGGATACTTCTTCTGCAGTTTAACCAGAAAGATTACTAACAAGCTAAACCTGTGAGGAGAATTGAGGTAAAAAGAAAACCCAAACTGAAATAAAAAATCATGGGATTATCAAAATGAAAATTTTCACTGTAAGTGAAAACTGAGATCTGAGTGTAAGCCTGAAATTTCACTGTAAACTGAAATGTGAAGACCAGAGCTTTCTAATCTAAAACCTAAACATTAGATGACATCTGATTGTATCTCAGATTACATGCATTATATGCCACAATGAGCTCTACTATAAACAAGCTGAGGACTAAAATTAGGTTAAATTTATCATTGCAAACAATGAGGGGGCAGTGAGAGATTTGTCAAAAGTGTAAGCAGCAGTTGCAGGCACCCAGTGCAGCACATGGGGGCTATTGGGAGCACTGGAAATCCAGTTCCCTACAAACACACACAGGTTCTTTAGAGTCCCTTCGATTATATTCATATGTATTGGTCATAATATTTTCTTTGTAATATTCAATATTTGGAGACTAAATGTCAAAATGCCTAAGTTAGAAGTATTAGTGACTTTTAAAGCTATATATATTGCAGCTGGAAAGAAACATCTTTGCTATATTTGCTGCAGAGATTCATTCTTGAAGTACATAGTTCCTCAGATTGTCTGAGAACATCTACAGCAAAGGTATCTCTCAGCTTGAGGGGTGATATGTTCTCTGCATCCTGAAAGCCTAGCTGTTTTTGTGGAGAGAACGGCTGGAAATCCTAACTCTATTTGTATTTATGGACAACCTGAGGCACTGGCTGTGCTAAAGTAGATGTTGACAGGTGTAGGAGACTTCTACAGCAAGACTGCCAAACTGCTCATGCTTATGAAACAAGCCGATAAAAATAAGCACCACTGCTTTGCAGGTGTTACATAGTATGATCTTTTAAACCACTGCATTTGGAAAGCTACTTTTAACACTTACTTTATCATCCCTTTATACTAACAGTGTGGTCTAATGGACTTCAATATGAGTAAGAATGTGGCTGTAGTGCTAAACAAGGGAAAAGGAAGTAAATGTGTCTGTCTCTCGCTATTTCCTATGTCAGTCCTTGGCCTTGCCTATCAGGGCTTTTGTAGCATTTTCCCCTCTTAGCATATTAAGTTTTTCCTTTCTCAGGGTAAACTGCATTGCAAAGCACCCTTGCTTAAATACTGATGAGGGCTACAGCCCTACAGGCTGAGGGAGGAGGTGACCTATCGAAGTAGAAAAGAAATTTCAACTTGCCAGTACATGAGACTCATTATGGTACATCTAATTAAAAGCCTGCTATGGAGACTGGGCAATACAAAAGACGAAGAGGAGTCCAAGAAGAAGGGAGGATGATGGAAATGAAAAATTATGAGGGAAATGTGCCAATTTTAAACTCTCCTCCTCATGAACACCATCACTTCTTGAGACCTTTGGCCCCCTTGCACTTGCTGCTTATTATTGAAGGCAGAATTTTAAAATGGGCTTTTAATTGGGTACGTGCTGAAGGAGTAAATTGCAAGAGAACTGAGAGTCACAGCCTGCTCTTCACTGGCTGTACGCCGTAGCAGGTGACCTCACAATGGGGACTTACAGGCATGGCATTCTGGTGCCATGAGGAGTAATGGCAGGTGTAAGAATAAGCCTGGCACTTGCACACCAGCTCTCAGGCACTATGGCTATGAAAGAACCAGGGCAAAGAAAGATAAATGACATTATTTCCGTCTGTTGCAAAGTGGAAGCTTGCACCAGTAAATGAAACAATTCACTCGGTGTAACAGGGTGTGATAGCAGAAACCTAACCACTTTTATTCCAAACCTTTATCTTGGATGTCAGAAATCCCACCTTAATTTTTGTGTTTTAAGTTTTTGCCAGAGTGTACAGACTATTGGGCTAAAAATATGCAGACACATCGTCAGTAGGTAAGGGATGGGTTGGATGGTTGCATTCAAAGAACAATGATCAACAGCTCAATGTCCAGATGGAGATCCATGACAAGTGGTGTCCCTCAGGGGTCCGTACTGGGACAAATGCTGCTCAACATTTTCATCAGTTACATAGACATAGCGAGATTGAGTGCACCCTCAGCAAGTCTGTAGATGACACCAAGCTGAATGGTGTAGTTGTCACAACAGAAGGACAGGATGTCATCCAGGGGGACCTGGACAAGCTGGAAAAGTGGGCCTATGTGAATCTCATGAGTTTCAACAAGGCCAAGTGCAAGGTTCTACACCTGGGTCAGGACGATCCACGGTTTCAATACAGGATGGAGGAGGATGTGATTGAGAGCAGCCCTGCAGAAAAGGACTTGGGGCTGCTGATTGATGAGAAGCTCGACATGAGCTGGCAGTGTGCGCTCGCAGCCCAGAAGGCCAACCATATCCTGGGCTGTATCAAAAGAAGTGTGGCCACAAGGTCGAGGGAGGTGATTCTCTCCCTCTATTCCTTTCTTGTGAGACCTCATCTGGAGTACTGTGTTTAGTTCTGGAATCCTCAACGTAAGAAGGATATGGAGCTGTTGGAAGGGGTCCAGAAAAAGGCTACAAAGAAGATTCAAGTGCTGGAGCACCTCTGCCATGGGACAGGCTGAGAGAGTTGAGCTTGTTCAATCTGGAGCAGAGAGGGCTCTAACGAGACCTTATATCAGCCTCCCAGTACCTGAAGTGAACCTACAAGAAATCTGGGGAAGGACTTCTTACAGGGGAATATCGTTAGATAAAAAGGGGGAATAGGTTTCTCAGGGAAGTTGTGGATGGCCCCTCCCTGGAGGTGTTCAAGGCCAGGTTGGGTGGGTCCTTGATTAGCCCGGTCTAGTGGGAGGTGTCCCTGCCCATGGCAGGGGTGTTGCTATTGGATGATCTTTAAGGTCCCTTCCAACCCAAACCCAAACCATTCTATGATTCTAAGATTTCTGTTTGCAAGATTTTCACAGGCACAGAACTTTTTTACAAACTGTGGTTCAGCAACAGTGACAACTCTCACTGTTCAACCTTTTGAACTTCAGAACTCCTCTAATCCAAAAGTGCTATCTCTGAACCTTTACACATTTGAACATTAATTTTAAAGATGCAAACTATGCAATAGGTATAAAGGATAAGTATAAACACAGCAATACCATGCATACCAGTAATTTTTTTACATGACCAGTTGGTATCTGCCACATGAAGGCAGTTGTATAACAGAGACAGAAAATCATAATCCTGTCTGTGAGGCCTTTAAAGTTTCTACTAGAATGAAGGGCACTATAAAAATATTTTTAAACTTGTAACTAGCAAAAATGACTTCATTATGATCTCATGTGCTGCCAGAACGCCAATTAAATTGACTTGATAATGTTATGATTAGGCTGTACTTTTCATCAGTTACAAAGCTCTTGATTGAAGAAGAGATTTGCAACAGTGAAAGAAATGACCTTGTGATATGGATTTTTATCAATGACTTTTTACCTTGCTGGTTTCCAATTACATGACAAATAAATAATAGTACTTGTAGCTTCTATTATACTTCTGAGGATCCCAAAGTACTCTGCTGATTAATTAGCTTCACAAGAGCTGTGAGAGTTAGATACATGCTTTCCTGTTCTTATTATTTCAGAATTCAAATGTGATAACTTTGCCCCATTCAAATAAATGGTAAAAATCCTCTTGACTCTAGTAGGGGTAGAATTTCACTCAGAGAATTTAAGCAATTTGACCAAGGTCACAAAATCTATCTGAAACATTGCTGGGACATCTTTCTCTCTACAACTGCAGTTATAGCCATAAAGTAACTCAAGTAAAATGTACTGAAGGTTTGAATTATACTTGATCCTGTACTTCAACTGTCAAAAAGTCACCTTTAAAAGTCAAAACATACAACTAACAACTTCATTAAATGAAAAAACCAAGAAGCAGATTAACACAATGCAAAAACATTTAACTAGTGGAGGAAAAAGAGCATACACTCCACAAAACATTCTTTCAAGTCCTTTTCAGTCTATAACATAAAATTCCAGAATACTTGTTCTTCAGTATTCATATGAAGACATACATTGAATAAATGTGTATTTGTATTAAATATGTTCTAATATTTGTCTCAACAAGAATTCATTTTTGAGTAAGTGAAGATACTTGTATCAGAGATATAAAAATAACACAAAGAAAACCACAGGATATTCAGAAGTTTTTATTTACACTTACAAAGCCTGGAAAAATCCTGAAGATATGCCTGTAGGAAGGCTTGTTAGTACCTCCTGGGATATTAGCAATAAGATTTATTGTCTTCTTCCAAAGACTCCTAGCAAGAACCAGTGTCCAACTGAGTTTGGAGAAAACAGATAAAAGGTTTGACCTCCCATCTGTAATAACAGCAGTGGACACTGAACTAGATTATATGGCCTGCAGGGTGAATTAGCTTGACCACTAAGTGGACGTGATTAAAATCAGGGATGGATAGACTTTCTAGCAGACAATAAGAAGAGAGCAACATAGATCACTCCATTTCATATGTTTTCTAGCGCTCCATAATTTGGTTTTGGAAGAATATGTTGCAAGGCTGGACACAAATAGATCATAGTATCTATTTGTCTGCTAAGTCTGCAGCTAATAAATTTAAAACATGTTATGTATTATTATATTAAAAGCAAAAACAGTTACTTGAATTTCCACACACCTTTCCCCCAGCCCCCCTCCCCGAAAAGCATCTGTGCTGCAAAGCACAGAAGATACTAAAAGAGAAACAATATCAAACATTTTTTTCTTGATATTTCTGCATTGGATTTTCTATCTCTTCTCCTTTCACCTATACTCTTTGCCTTTATTGAATGCAAACTCAAAGAAGCTTAAATCAAATATACAAAGTCACTAAGTTCAAGCAGATTTGAAATTGGGTGAAGAAAGTTCACTCAAACTCACAGACTGTATTTCTGGCTTCAGCAATTCTGAAAACAAATATAATCCATATCCACAGGGGAAGAACCAGAAGCAGAAATGTAGATCTAAGTCTTTTCAAGTGCAATGGATTTTAATAAACTTTTCTTAAAATGTCCTTTGACTTCCTATTGGCTGCTAGGTGGAATGGGGCCATAAAAACCTCACTTCTTCCAACCAGCTACACCCTAGTGTGGATGTTATGTCTCTTTCTTTCCATGAAAGGGTTCTAGTTTCTTATTTGCCCAAAATACTCTGATAACCTATTGTTTACTTCTAATTAGAATTTGGAGGATCATTTGCATTTTTAAAGCTTCCAAAAATATGCTAAAATGAGGTTTAAATAAGGATCATACAATGGTAGCATTCATTTGATCAAATATATACAACTGGTGTTCTAATACTTATTATTAATGCAGCACTACGAAGGACAACAAAATAAGCTGAGGCAGCCAAGAATTTAACAATGAAGTAGATACACACAAACTATAAAGGCTGACAGTTCTTTCAAAGCCACTCTAACACTCTAACAATTAACATACATACGGTGAGATTTTATAATCTATCCAAATACCAACTAGTATTTTGTCTAATTCATATTCAGATACTCAGTACGTTGAATCTGAATCATTTTACATTACAAAGAACATTAAAGAAAGCCTCTTAATGTAAAGATCCTTTCTGCACACAAACGGTCAGTGATGCTTAACCACGTAGTTTTTTCCAGCATGTGAATATACATGGTGAAATTTTACCATCATTAATGAAGATCTCCTTTCCTAGGTATGGGGAAAATTAATTTACTGGTTGTAGCATGAATGGAAGAAGAACAAATAAAGGTGTGGAAAATAGACTAGGAAAAGCGTATAAGGAGGCAAAGGGAATGTGTGAATAAGATATGTTGGCGGGGGAGGTAAAAAGGTATGTGTACAAGATGGTATTAACAATCAAAAAAAGACCCATGTGAAGATGAGAGGGTCTAGAAAGAAGAAAGTGACATCCAGAAATGATGGAACATTATGCTAGTGAAAAAACAGGTTGGGGCAATAGAAAAACAAAAGTTCTTTGGCCTCGCACATCAGTACTGTGATCTACTCTGAAGCACAGAAGAAAAATAGAAGCTGCATAAGCCAATGATGTCTATAAAATCTGTAACTAGTTTTCTATGAATATAAACTGGGGGTTTGGAGAAAAAGTAGATTTCATAAGTAAACACATGCTTACTTATCTGTAAGCACAAACTTCCTGAACACTCAGCTTTCAGGGATTTCAGGGGCAAAAATCAGCTAACAAGGGTAAAAGAACTGAAGTTTATTTTAGCCTCGCAATTCTCTACTGCAAAAGAGCCAGAATTCAAGTAGTTCACACTGTGAATTTTGCAACCCAAAGCAGGCATGTACAGGACTATTATATAAATTCAATATAGAAATGTCATCTGCAAAATCCTGCCTGTCCTGCCCACCCCTATACCAGAACCATTCTGTGCTAATAAAACAAAGTGCAGCTGATCCATGCTGTCCCTGGAAGGGGGAGTTTTTTTACATCCAAATCTTCCCTCTTGCCCTTTTTATTTTTTTTGTTGCCAGTGCAAGCAGCAGAGATAATTCCTTCTACTTTATCAAATGGTTCATTAACAACGAGTTTTGATGAGATACTAATGATGTTACCCTATTTGTCTGCAGCCTCACCTCATTTCAAGCCTGGAGGCAATAACAGAGGAACAAAAGTCTTAGGAGTTTCATCATGGTCATCATTAGCAGACGTACACTGGCTGTGGTGACCAGAATCATCAGGCTGTATTATACTGGTATGACGTGGGACAAAGAAAAATCCTGATGGTCAAAAGCTTTTAAAAGACAGCTCCTGAATTCATGAACTTGTTGCTGCCTTATTTTACTTACCATAAATAAGAGAAATAAATGCTAATCCATAATCATAGCATGATTCTAATAACCCTCATTCTTTCCAGCATGAAATAAAAGTTAAATATTACACATTTGAAACTACAAAATCATTTATTTGAGCTTTAATGATTTTTTTCTTATTTCCTACAATTTATTACAGTAATCATGATATTTAGACAAACATTTTTTCATCAAAAAGAGTTGCAAAGATCCATAAGAACATGTCGTGACTTAGAATAAAACACATCTATTTTTCAGCTAAATAGCACCATAAGCATGTAGTAGAACAGGAAGAAAGTCATCTCAAATATAGTAACCATCTTCCCCTAATACCAATCCACTACTTCATAGTCTTGTGCGGTCTGTGGAGTATCAGAGATCCTTTTAAAAACATAAGTGACAGTTTCAGAATTGTTTTATAATTTTGAAAATAAATCTCCAGTGGATTTACCTCACAAATCTAAATCAAAGCTGATGTTTTTAGCAAACAACACTCATAATAGAGATGTCAATGGATTTATCCCTTTCCATATGTTCTTGTCCATTTGGTTTTGTTTTGCTTTGAATTTCGATTTTGATGTTTTTATTGAAGTATCATGAAAACATACACATACATAAGAATTTAAGGGAAAACATCATAACACTACATGTATCAAATACCGTACTGAAACCTAAGCACATTTACTGGTAGAAACATTATTATTTTTGAAAAGCATACAGACTGCAGAGGAATGAAATGGGTGGGAAAGATGTCACTGTACTGGAGGAAATGGTATATAAAAAGGGCTGTTGGCATTATGTGCACCAGCTGGCAAACCCCATCATTATTTTCAGGCCAAAAAACTCCACTAAAAGGATTCAGTACTTGCTTTATAGCATTGTCCTGATCTTTGTCCCATAGGACTTCCCATGAGGGCTAAAGGGGCTCCATCTCAAAGGTGCTCACTCGCCAGGAGATTTGGAGAGAATGACTGTGTCTTTGAAGATATTTTGATGCTGCATGCTGCTGACATTAAATAATAGGCTATGCTCTTCTTTATGTTACTTAGAAATTTCATCAGGCTTTAACATCTGATGTTCCTAAGGTCTTCAGCTGACAACTTCAAGTAGAAGAATCTGAAGTAATCCAGCAGAGTGCTAAATAAGCCTTGAATTACTGTAGCAAAGTCCATACCTGACAGTAAAAAGTGCAGTCTTCAGCACAGCCAACAGCAGACAAAATCTTTCTTTCTATTTATTTATCTAAGATTAGGAAACTCAATTCAGCACTTTAACTGTCAAAAGCAAATGTCCTCTTTAGAGATGCTATAATCATTCCCTCAGTTCCTGGAAATATTTTGCTTTCTCATGGGCATCACTTCTATCATGCCCAGGAGGAATCTAATAGACTGTTCTTCCATCAAGTAACGTCTTTCAGACACGGGGGCACGTTGCTGATGCCATTTTTTCTTCTTGACAAGAAGAAAACAGAGTTGAGTGTATCTGTATGCTGATTTTATAACTTCTGATAAAGACATTTAAAGTTCCAGCACATATACCAAAAGGGGACAAAGCTCAGAGATCTTAGTAGAGAATAAAAAATGGTTGTACTGCTAGAAAAGGGCAGGCCTGCAGAACTAAACACATCAGTACTGCAGTTAAAGAGCTGGTATTGTGGCTATTCCCACTGTAAAGATTTGCACAGTTACCAGAAATGCTGGAATATCCTAAGGATTCTTAGCTTATTTAGTGATTTTCTTCTCATCAAGGCTTCATGTGGGTTCTTTAAAGAAATACTGTGTGATATTCTTAAAACATACTCAATTTACATGTGAAATGTTTTGTGGTTTGCCTTCTTTATGATTAAATTGTTACTAAATTCCATGGATACTTTTTTTTTAAATTTTTATTTTCTAAAAAAATAGCAGTCTTGTAGTAAATAGAGACAGTAGTTGACTGTTCATGTTTTAGACCCAGACATTTGACCCTGAGATGACAAATTCTGAAAAATCTACATTTCATAAGTCAAAATGTTACTTGCAACAACTCATTCTATACATGAAGCGTGCAAACACTTTTTGCTTACAAAAACTTCATACAAACTATCTGGAGTAGGGAAGCAGGCTTTTATAGATGGACATTCACATAATTTTGCAGATGAGAAATCACATGCCATGAGTCCTTGATAAAATACAGCCAGGAAAGCATAAATAATTTAACAAACAAACTAAATTCAGGTAGGTGAATATAACTGAACTGTTAATTTAGAAATGTAGATTTCTTCTTGGTTAAGGAATAATTTGGAATTACGATTTCTAATTGTTTCAGGATCTGAACTCCTTTTCTTGCATGTATGCGTGGGGTCAGGGGAACTTCTGAGTTTAGGGAATTCGCCACTGCAAATATTAATTACATTACTTCAGTAGAAATTATACTGTATGTTATTAGGCAATATAACATTACATTTATCACTTGAATTAAGCTGTATAATTAACTTTTTTATACTTAATACTGTGGTAAAAAGAAGCTTGACAGAATGGAGCATAAAATGTATTTTACAAACAATCCCTTCTGTAATTGGATTGTTCTGAAAATATAATCCTTCCCCTCTGGTTTAAAATTAGTATTTATAATCACAAGTCATGGTAAATATAAAAATGCAGAAGTCTGAGACTGAGCAGAGGGTTTTCAGTTCTGTTCCTCTTTACCCTCTTCGTCTCCTGCACCTAAGAGTATTTTCCTTAAGACAGAAAGAGGGATGCAGGCTGAATGCTGAATGAAATCTTGCAAATGTTTTCTGGTTTTGCTCCCTCACAATTTCCTTTTCAAAGTCCTAACTTAACACTTCCCTGCGCCATCACTTATTAAAACCCCAGCTCCTGAATTGTTGTATTTGGCCAGCAATTAAGAAGCTCCCTGCATGAGAAATCCTCCTCCTCACAGACGACTTAGCTCTTGTTCCCTGATGTTAGCTGAGCAAAACAGTATATCTTTATACACACGGTGCAACCACCAAGAAATCAATTCTGTGTGTTTTCCTCCCTTTTACACTATTAAAGGAGCATGATCAGCTTTCTGTCTGTTTCTTTTGTACATTCTTTCCTAGCTTTAAAGTGGTATTTGAGCCCTTCTCCTGAAAAGAAAAAAAAAAAAGGCAAAACAAAACAGGTAGAATTACTCTGTTACTATTAACACCTAAAAATATGATCATGAAACAAAAGCTTTGCTCCTCTGTCCAATTTGATGTCTTTTTCATGCTGCCTCAGTGATGGCCAAATAATTGGTTGTTCACTTGTGTCCTTGTCTCCCCCGACAGTTCCACAGATGCCCTGAACAATGCTCCAAAGGCTGCTTTCAGTAGGGGCAAATCCTCATTAATCATTCCTGGCTGACAGCACAAGGGAACACCTGCATCTGGTGCAGGGACCAAGCAGTGGCTTCTGGGAGTGCACATTAAAAAGACCAACCAATTCAAGTTGTGGGAGTAGGTTTCTAACAGCCATGTGAAAAATCTGTCTCTCGCCGGATTTTCCTTTCATTAAATATCTAAAATTAGACCTGTAGCTCGTGTTGAGATTAAAACACCAATGTATTCTAAGCAAATCAGGAAATGAACAGGACTGTATGTTATGATAAATGGCTGCTAAATTCTTTATGTCTAGATCAAGCAATGTTAGCATTAAATACTGATGAACTGTCACATAATTTTCATTTAGAAATGATTGCACTTTGAGCTTCATGTCCTGTGGTGCTCATAAATATTTTTCTCTGCTATATTTCACAAATAGACTACACAGACTACACAGATATTTCTACCACGTAGTCCCAAGTCTTATACTGTATATAAACAGTTTTTTCTGTGCAAGCACATCAACCTTTCCATGCAGTGTTATCAGAAAATGTTTGTAGTGCAAAAAGGTACCATATCACCCTAATGCTATAAAGTCACGTTCCAGATTCCTATTTATAACACTTGCTTAACAGAATAGTTGCCAGAATTTTTTTAATTGTTTTTGTTGTATTTAGAGTAGAGTACAATGGGGAAAGGAGTGAGGAGAACAAAAATAAATTGGTTATTTTATTTATTATTTTGTTTTCAAAAAAATGAGTCAGATAAGTACCTCAGTGTCTAGGGCCATTAACATCTATGGTAGAATTCAACCTGATTTCAATGGTCTTTAGGTCAGGCCCTAAGGCCCCACATTTGGGCCGTGATAAATAAGTACATGTCTTCCCACATATAAACTGGAGAGAATCACCATGGGCTGAGGATTACAAATGACTAACGATGTATTTTTTCTATATAGGACTGAGCAGAACCAGGCTTTGTGTCTATCCATAAAATATGTTCACATCTCAAACAAGAAAGCACTCAGCTGATACAAAAAGTATCTTTCAAAAGGCAGTCAATTATCACTGATACACCATAGTGAAGGTTTTAGCAAAAGACAGGACGGGGAGCAAAGCAAAAAAAAGTGAGGCAGGGATAAAAAAACTACAGAACTCTGAGCATTAAAACACCACTAGTGCTTAGATGCTCTATACACTATAAAAGAGCGTAAAACACATTTGCAACATTATTTACAAATTTAATGTGAAATACATTCTCCTGCAAGTTGATACTGATGGAATTCATTTGGAAAAAAAATACTGAAACAAAATTTTCAAGTGGCTTTTTTTAACCTTTAGTGAGAAGGAAAAATTTGCACCTTCATTTGCAAAGTAAGATCATGTTCTCTACAAGGAAGAATAAAGCTTGCATGCAGCATATTTATCAAAAAGAAAAGCACTGATGACCAAGAGAAAAACTATGAACTAGATCATCTGGGAAATCAAGAGTTAAACGTGCATACATATATAAATTACATGTCCTTTCATAATTTATCTTAATGTGTTTAGTACTTGTTTTTTTACAGTTATTGAACAAAAGTTTAAAGATCTTTTGCATGTCATTGTCAGCTAGAAATAGTGAAATTTGACAGAGTAATACTTTCTTCCTAATGAATGCAGTGGCATCATCTGCACAATATAAGAAATTATGCCATCCAAGTACTATGAGTTAAGGAGGTAAGAGCTGCTAGAACAATTCAGATGCCTATTTGGCCTATTCTCTGATAGCTACCAACATATGAAGTCTTGCTCTTTTCGCTACTACTTTCTACTATACTTTCACATAAAAAAAATTAAGCATCTGTTCTTAAGAATTTCATTCAGGTGTGGAGGAATTTTGGCTTATAACAGATCAGTTTCTTTTAAGAATAATATTTTCATGAGCTCTGTAAAAAATTTCAGATCTTTCAAGTCCCTGTAAAGACCTTATGCAAATATGTACAGAAGTCAGGTAAATGTGTACATGTGATGTAATTATATTCACATCTGTTCATGGGGAGGGTAAACATGCTGACACATATGGTGGGCATAGGTATACCTTTGTGGTAATATACCTCAGTTACAGTGAGAACTCTTGACTATGGGAAAAGTGTCCTTCCAGTTGTTTGGGGTTTTTTTAACTGAAATGCTTAATAAATTGTCACACAGGCAGGAGGCTGGAATGCAAATTCTAGCTGCCCTCAGGCAAATTTCATTAGGCTTTCTGAATTCTTTTAAAATTTGCCATGTAAATAATTTCACATATAACTTGACAGTATCTCCTGCTCAAAAGCAACACATTTCATGTATTCTTCAAACATATGGAGGGTAGGCTTAAAAGAGATATTGTAAAGGTAATAAAACATGTAAAACACCATCTTGGTCCTTATTAGAAGCTCTGATTATTGTCATATTAAAGTTGGAAAATAACTTTGAAAATCTTTTATTGCAGGTGTCACTCCCTTCTCTTAGGACAGTGAGAGGAGACTAGCAAATGTCACTGCCTGTTCTCACTCTCATCAGTTTAAAATTAATAGGGATCAGCACAAAAGTTTGTGCAAGATTAAAGATTAAATCCAAATTTTATTTTAAAAAAACCTTATATTTCAATTTTAAAAACTCATTTCTTTACATTATTTCAATTCATAACCATATTGAAAATATTGTTGAAATCCTATGACTCTTCTCTAATGGACATACAGGGAATGTGCACAGCGAGCTACATTCACTCCCTCTCCCACCTCGATTAAAACTGGGAATCAGTCATATTTCAGAGGCAAAATGAAACTTTATGTACATAATTTATGTACATACTAGGGAAGAAGTGGGCTAATTCCAATAGGAATTAGGACAGAAGGCCGAAAGTAAAAATATAGTCCTTAATAAAGTCCTGTCTTCTGCCCAGCCCACCTCTATCAGCCCTGGAGAAATGTTCTTGACCCAGCCTAAACCATATGCATAGACCATATACCATGAGGGGTAAATTTTAAGTGGAATTATGCTAGTAATCTTCATATTATAAATATGGTGTCCAAAATCAATCTATAATAGCTTTTTACTAGTTTCCTTTGTCTTAGTAGTTACAGGCAGAGTATAGTATACAAAACAGTCTAAATGAGTAAGGCCTTCCCAAGTAAAGGTGGCTTTCAAACACTGCATCTTGCTTTTCCACTCCATTTTTATTCCCTAGCCTCTGTAATAGTCACATGGAGGCCAATTTATTTGGGGTGGGGGTGAAAGGAGTGAGGAACTGCTTAGCTTAAATAATATTAGAGCAATTATTATGTCAGAGAAGTTGTTCTTGCTTTTTTCCCCTATATTCCTTTCCTATAATCCCTAAAGTATAAAGAATAATTAACTGAAATCCAATTAAAGCTGATTTAGAACACCTGTTTCCAAAATCCTTTGAATAACTTTTTCCTTTTTTTGTTTTCTTTGCTCTTTGTTTTAAGATGAAATACATATCCCTATTCAGTTGCTCTTAGGAGCCCAGAGATTTGCATTTTCTAGACATGAAGAGAACTTGTTGTAAGAGAGCTGTGAAGACTTAAAAGACCAAAAGAACCTGGTTTATATATTACAGCAGCAGTAATGTCTTTAACTCTTGCTTTTCCAAATTTCATTCCTTCCAAAAACCAAAATACCAATATTCCCTCAACCCCCCAATTTTGTCATGAAAATTTCTGCCTTAGAAATTTACTACAAGGATGGATAAAAGCAATCATTTCTGGGTGAACACTTATACCGCAGACATCCTGTCAGGAGAGGCACTAAAGACAGCGCAACTTGTGCAATAAACACCCACTACCCATGAAAAAGTATTTGCCTATGCTGTTCACCGCAGGTCTGAGCATCTTTCATCCCCATTAGCTAGATATACTGACCTAATGTCATGTAAGCACACTTGAGGATGTGGTTCCCTGTCCCTGTCCCGTTCCTTCACCAACTATTCCTATGCAAAATGAAATAGGAGCTGGATCAAAGAATAACTATTTCTAAAGCAAATAACTGTTCACCAGTGCCATGGAGAGTTTTAATAGGATTTGTGTTTATATATTGATTAGGCACCTCTAAAAAGCTCCACCCTGATAATTTAGACACATTGAAGACATTGACTTAGTAAGACAGTTATTATTATAGACCTTAGATTAGACACAGTAATTCACTCTAAGCTCTGACTGTAACAGTGTGTACCATACTCCTATGATGTTCAACTGAATGAAAGAACTCCTTCTACTCAGTATTTAGAATTTTTTTTTTGCAATATAGCTGTCTATGCAACTATCCTACTTTGTAGAGAGCCGAGGAGCATAAATGAGACCTCTCACCCCTTTATCCTTAAAAATGTTTTTAGCTGAAAAATTAGACCTCAGCAACTATTATTCAATCTTAATTTCTTTTGTACTAAGCAATTCTTATAAATCATGTAATGCATTCAAATGACCAACTTGTGTGGATACTGATTAAATGTACCAGAGGGGCTGTCTCATTATGTATTTTGAGCCTTTTTCATTAGAGCAAATCTGCAAACAAACCTTGAGTGGTTAGATTATTTTGCACCACCCTGTATATCTAGCCACAGATACAGAACATATCAACTTTTTTTAAAAAGAGTATAGAAAACACAGAAGAATACTTCCTTAAATATTGACAGCTGAGGGGAAAAAAAAGAGTATTAATAAAGAATCTGAAAGAATTAGCAGAAAGAAACCTTTTGTCTCTTTAAAGAGCAGCTGCATATTAAACATTTACATTTTTGAAGCACCTTTATAAAATTAGCATTACAGTGTTTTATGACAAGTTCTATGAAATTCAGAAATAGTTACAAAAGAAGGAAAGAATAGACAAGAAATAAATAGCATTACAGAGAACTACATAAAAATTACTGTTGACTTATACAAGCTGTTATAGGTAACAGGCATGGGTGGAGGGGAAGGGTTACATATTACAAAGATTATAAGTTCATTTAATGAAAAACACATGTGCCTTCCAAAGCTTTTTAGCATCCCCAGTGGTAACTTAATGTTACGATGAATTGAATTAAAATATTGCACGCAGTGAAGAAAGGTTTTCTACGGTTCATATTTATTTTTACTATCTCTCCTACTCTTTTCTATTTTGCTGGCTCTTTAGCACTACATGACTGGTATATAGTTTTTAGGGTACTTTGCCTTTTGATGGTAAAAATATATAGTCTCCTGTCAATACTGGAAGGAGATTCTAGATAGAGACATACAAAAATAGATTCCACACTTTATGTTCACACACAGGCAGGAGTGGTGCAAGGTTCCATACATACAAAATACAGACTTCACTGACCACAAAATATCCACCACATCCATTGGTGAAGTGTACACACATGCGCAAATGACAGATCCAGGCTGAACATGTTGAAAAGTGTCTACATACTGATGTGCAACTGCTTGAAAGCTACCACAAAAATGCACATTTCTAGGTGTAGGACAAGAGGCAAGTCATATATAAGATTATATATTGATGACAGATTTCCACTCATACATCTAAAAAGCATCCTCTTAAAAAAGAAGTACAAATGGTGATATTCCACAGAATGAAACAAAGAAAGGAATAGTCCATAACCAAGAATATTAAAAAATAAAAAACAATAAGGGGTCTATCATTTAACAAAGTCAAAACACTACTCAAATAAGCAATGGGATATGTTCAAGACTTAAAATGTATACAGTCAAGAGTCAGGTGCAGGATATTTGATGAGAAGGCTTTTTAACTGGTTTTCATTCTGTGTTTCCCCACAAGATTGAAGCTCTCCCAAGAGAAAAGAAGGATAGGATCTGCTTGGGTATGCTGGTTTGATTCCCTGAGTTAAGCGTCTTCTGGTTTTGAAGAAATCATTATGAGTCAAGAGGAATTTAATTTATTTTTCCTATATTAGACATTGAAGAATTTGAGACACACATCTCTCTCATACAAACAAGCCTGAATACACAAGGCTCTGAAGGAAAACCTTTTTGTTCTACAAGTTGTAATCAAAATCCCATTGCCATGGCTGCATAGTAAAACAAGTTAGAATCTTTCACCTTTGGAGATGCATGTAGGTACCTATGCATACCATTAAAAGTGGAAGAAAAGGTGATTTGCAGCTGTGTTATCACGTGCATTGGGCATAGGAACAAAGATGCAGGCAAAGAGGGGTCTTTCACTCACCTTTGCACAATTACCTTTCCAGTTCTGTTGTTCTCATGGCCTTTGCACATCCACTACCTTTTCAGAAAGGTTTGTAGTGCTCCACAAAGGAAAGGACTGTCACTATCTTTGCATGGAATATTAAAAATATACCACACCAATGAATGAGCTAAAACTGAAATATTTCATGAAAGCTTTCCATCCATTGAAATATACTAGGCAATAATCAGGGTGCCAGTGGATTAGAGAGTTAGAGAAGGAGATCCTCCTGGTAAGAGCCTGGATAATCAGGATTCTATTGTTTCCAATATTGACAACAAAGGGGGAAAAGTTAATAGTAAAACAGTCACTTTTATTTAGTGTTCTTTTTAAATGTTACTATTTCAATGCCTACTATCCAAATAAAAAAAAATTTGTATGAATTCAATTCCAGTTCAGCATGTGCAGGTGCAAATCCCAAATAAATTACTGGGGAAAGGGCAGATGCTGACAGGATTGCGGTCTAAACTCCTCACTCTAAATCCATTTAGTGCTATTAACCATGACTGGGTGTAATAGCTCTGTGTACATTAGCACCAGGATAATTTTCCCTATTTTGCTAAATATCAAATGCGTGTATTCCTACATGCTACAGAAAGAAAACATCAGAGATAGCAAAACTAAAAGGCCTCTTTGCAGCCTAGTCTTTATTTTCTAATGCTGACTAAGAAAAAAAATCAAAGTAGGCAGGATTTCTTAAAATGTAGCAATATTATTCCTGGATTAAACAGTGGTACCAGATAAAGTATTTCCTTTTACTACAAATAGATTTTATACACAAAGAGGACACAATTAAAAAACAACGTTAAGAAATGTACACTTCCAGTGCATGCAAACAGCAACAGAAACCTAATTCAATCAAAAGATAATCTCATTTAAGTGAATACATTCGCTGTGTAACAACCCATATTTTATTAAGTTGCCCAACACTTTTGAACCCTGATAAGGAAATGAACCTATTCTGGGGAAACACAGATATCTGCTACAGAGATTATTGCTGCTGTATACATCTACCCCTGTTAAGAAGCAATGAAGAAAGGTGATACATAAACATAGAGAGGAAACAGAAGCAACACTGAAAGTGATATTGAACTAGAGAGCCCCCCTTTGTGAAAAGAAATAAAGCATAACATTATCTGGAAAGAAGAGAAACTAGCACCAAAATGTAGGGAGAGGCAAGAGGTGCAAAGGAGGGACGGGCAAAGAACAGCCAGGGTGTGTGGTGACTGGCAGAGTCAGGTTGCACTCAGAGAAGGCAAAGAGATCTAAGGGTAAAAAGCCAATTAATGGATTAAAGGGTAAGTATCCAAGTCCTGAAACAGAGGGGTGATAATATAGGCAGCTAGGGAGAGGATTAGAATAAAGAAGTGATAACAGTATTCAAGCTGAGAGGGAAGGCTGTCAAGAACTGAATGGGAAAAGAAGGTAAAACAATGAAAACAAAAACCTGTCATTTAATCAAGAGCTGTGATGGTGAGAGCCCAGACACCAAAAAAAAAAAAAAAAAAGGAATAAAAGAAAAAAGAAAAAAAACCACAGTTTGGTTTCAGCTCCAAGTGTCCTGAAATCATTGTTGAAGGGCAGAGACAGATGGAAGATTTGGCCATGACTATATGAATCGAGTAACAATGAGTTTGGAGCAATTACCACATTTACTTCCTCAGTGCTGTTTCTCTGAACTTCATGCCACTAGGCAGTTGCTTGTCCCAAGTGTGTAGAGCAGAGGATTTGCAACAAAAGAAACAGTGCCTTTTTATGGAGCTGTATGAGGCAGTGTGGCATCTCTTTCCTGGGATCTCACAGTACCAAAATATAAAAATTAAAATTTAAAAGAATGCTCAATTTCCATGATATTTCTTATCTTACTGTGCAGTGTTAGCTTCCACATCATCTTTTATACTATCCGAATCTTATTTTATAAGTAGCCCTTTTCCATTAAAATGTTACAGAGGATTTCTAGGGAGGTTGGGGTGGGGACTGGTTTGTTCAGGTTTTTTCCTTCCAGTCCTCTTTTGCTTCTTAGTGTTCAGACTTTACTGACTTAACAATATCTTGTTTTCTTCTTCTATATAATTTATTACTATTGTCCCATATTATATATCTTAAATATGCTAAATCTATAGCATAGATATAAAAAAAACCTGCCGTGCCATATTTCTTCTGAGGGAAAGTTTAAGAGAACTTCAGCATGGTAGAAATTAGCAATAATGTCACATGTCAACAGGATGGTTTTAATACTATCTGAATGAAACAAAAGTTAAGATCTTTTTGCCAGAAACTTACTTAAGAAATCATGGCAGAGTACATCAGCAAACTTTAACTAAATCCATTTGTTAAAGGAAACATATTTAATAAATAGAAGTGCTCCCCTCGGCTTGGAAATTTTAGATCCCACTGATGCTTCAATCAGTCTTAAAATCTGTCTTTTCACACATCCCATACTTTTCTCAGTGAATGAGGAAAATATTTTTTCTCATTATGTTGCATATAACCAACCACAGAATGATGAAAAATTATGAATAACCATAAAGGCTTGATTTTGCCTTAAGATACTGACATCTATCTTCTACTGATGTCAGTGACCCAAGGTCAAAACTAAGCCATAATTGTCAAGTAAAAAAGGTCTAACGATAAAAGCACAGGACTGGAAGTTGGAAATGGCTGTGGATTAACACTGCCTTCTTCTGCTGCTCTGTACAGCAGCAAGTGTCTTAGTCTACAAAATGAAATTTATGGATTTTCCAGAAAAGACAAGATTCTTTGACCCAAGACAGCTAAGCTCAGAGCAGATCAAGAATTTACATGGAACTGGGACAGCAGCAGAAATCAGTTGTCAAAACTGGTACACCCATATCCTAAGCAAATCACCCGAAAACTGGGCTAGAGATCAGCTAGCATTTGACCACGCCTGTTGGACTGCACCATTTGCAGAAGTACAGACATAGTTATAAATTCATCTTGAGAAGCAGTTTAACATAAGCCAGCAGATTTTATACCAAATCAGATGGGAACCGTGGAGCAAATAATTAACACAGAGCTACATTGAAAGGAGGAAGGTAGAGAAGTGGAGGTAAAGGGATGAAGAGGGAAAGAAGGAGGTAGAAGACATGGCTGAACAGTGGGGAGGATAGCTTCTTAAACTGCTGCACACAGATGTGCCACACAAATCTGATTATATCCTGCTATTTTTTAAGCCAGATGAAGACTGAAACAAAATTCAGTGTAACTTTTGTCAAATAAATGCACTGAGCGTTTGGATTCTCAGGATGACAACATAGGAATGAAAAGACCACAACTATATTTCTATGCCTAACAAATTTGATCATTATCTATTAGAATTTATGGAGCCTAAATTATTTCTTCCCTTTCTAAAATTTCTTTCATTTTATATGTCCATGAGGGCTGGGCGCTCTTCAAGAAGGAACTCCTAGCAGCTCAGGAGAAAGCCATCCCCAAGTTCCGGAAAAGTAGCTGGTGGGGTAAGAAACCAGCATGGTTGAGTAGGGAGGTCCTGAGAGACATCAATAGGAAAAGGAGGGTCTACGACCTCTGGAGGAAGGGGCAGGCATCCTGGGTGGACTATAGGGAGGAAGGGAGAATGTGCAGGGAAAAAGTCAGGAGGGCTAAGGCCCAACTAGAAATGTGATTGGCCAAGACTGTGAAAGACAACAAAAAGTCTTTCTACAAATACATCAACAGTAAAAGGAGGAATAGGGAGAATCTCCAGTCCCTACTAGATGCAGAGGGAACAAGAGTAACAGGGGATGAAGACAAGGCTGAAGTGCTCAATGCCTACTTTGCCTCAGTCTTTAACAGTAAGGAAAATTGTTCCCTCTGTGCACAACCCCAAGGGTTGGAAGACAAGTATGAGATTCCCAAGGTCCAAGAGGAGGTGGTTAGAGACTTGCTTGCCCAGCTAGACACCCACAAGTCTATGGGGCCGGATGGAGTCCATCCAAGAGTTTTGAGGGAACTGGCGGATGTGCTGGCCAAACCCCTTTCCATCATCTTCCAACAGTCCTGGATAACTGGGGAGGTTCCGCTGGACTAGAGGCTGGCTGATGTCGTGCCCATCTATAAGAAGGGGCGCAGGGAGGATCCGGGGAACTACAGGCCTGTCAGTCTGACCTCGGTACCGGGGAAAGTCATGGAGCGGGTGATCTTGAGTGCAATCATGAAGCACTTGCAAGAGAACCGGGTGATCAGGCCCAGTCAACACGGGTTCATGAAAGGCAGGTCTTGCCAGAGTAATCTGATCACCTTCTATGACCGAGTAACTAAACTCTTGGACGAGGGAAAGGCTGTGGATGTATCTTCCTGGACTTCAGTAAAGCCTTTGACACAGTTTCTCACAGCATTCTGCTTCGGAAACTGTCGGCCTCTGGCCTGGACGGGTGCACACTCTCCTGGGTGAAAAACTGGTTGGATGACCGGGCCCAGAGGGTGGTGGGAAATGGAGTTAAATCCAGTTGGAGGCCAGTGACAAGTGGGGTTCCCCAGGGCTCAGTCCTGGGTCCAGTCCTGTTTAATGTCTTTATCAACGACCTGGATGAAGGCATTGAGTCCTCCCTTAGCAAGTTTGCAGATGACACCAAGCTGGGTGGAATTGTGGATCTGCTGGAGGGTCGGGAGGCTCTGCAAAGGGATCTGAACAGGCTGGACTGCTGGGCTGAGACCAACGGCATGAGGTTTAACAAGGCCAAATGCCGGGTCCTGCACTTGGGGCACAACAACCCTAAGCAGAGGTACAGACTAGGAGAAGCCTGGCTGGAAAGCTGCCAGGAGGAGAAGGACCTGGGGGTGTTGGTTGACAGCCGACTGAACATGAGCCAGCAGTGTGCCCAGGTGGCCAAAAAGGCCAAAGGCATCCTGGCTTGTATCAGAAACGGCGTGACCAGCAGGTCCAGGGAGGTTATTCTCCCTCTGTACTCGGCACTGGTGAGACCGCACCTCGAGTACTGTGTTCAGTTCTGGGCCCCTCACCACAAGAGGGATGTTGTGGCTCTGGAGCGAGTCCAGAGAAGAGCAACAAAGCTGGTGAAGGGGCTGTAGAACAAATCTTATGAGGAGCGACTGAGAGAGCTGGGGCTGTTCAGCCTGGAGAAGTGGAGGCTGAGGGGAGACCTTATTACTCTCTACAACTACCTGAAGGGAGGTTGTGGAGAGGAGGGTGCTGACCTCTTCTCCCAAGTGACAGGGGACAGGACGAGAGGGAATGGCCTCAAGCTCCGCCAGGGGAGATTTAGGCTTGAGATTAGGAAAAAATTTTTCACGGAGAGGGTGGTTAGGCATTGGAACGGTCTGCCCAGGGAGGTGGTTGAGTCACCGTCCCTGGAGTTGTTTAAGGTGAGGGTGGATGAGGTACTTAGGAGCATGATTTAGAGGTTGGTGGGAATGGTTGGACTCGACGATCCGGTGGGTCTCTTCCAACCTGGTTATTCTGTGTGTGTGATTCTGTGTGATATCAGTACTATCTGACCACTTTTCACTGTCACTGGAAATATAAACTTGTAGACATTATCTCAGATCATTTCCTGTTCTTGACCTCTTCCAGACACAGGGTACATCTCTTTTATTATACATTATCAGTATTCATTTTATTTTCCATAAGTACAAAAACTCCAGTCTCTCACCTTGACTCTGTCTCCCCAACCCCTGCAGCTTTCTTCCCTCACTACACTTCAATTCTTCTCCTGTGTGTTGATCCTACCCCAGTACTTCAGAAATACTTAGGATTGGGTAGTATTGCCTGTTCCTCTCACTGCCTGGACAACTGCAAGTGATGCTGGCTTTTCAATGCTCACATGCTACAGAACATGTGTTTGCTAAAGTAATGAATTTGATTCATAAGATTCCCATATTTAAAAAAAAAATTTAAAAACCATACACACACTTCCACCATGCACACAGATCAGTACTCAGAAACTCTTGCAATAACAGATGAGATGACTTTTCTGAGAAAAAAATGGTTGAATCTCTGCCTGGATTCTTGTATAGCTTGTAGCCCTATTAGTAAGGAGCAAATATCCTCCTGCCTCACACCCCTCCTTCCCTGACTGGAAAAGTTACAATATTCTGAACAATTTCTGCACAATCTATTTTACTTCCTCAAGCAAGCAGTTAACATCTTTTTTAAGAATTCAAGTGTAATCTTGTGTAAAGCCTGCTAAAGTTCTGGGCTTAGTATCAGCCAACATCTCAGCATGGAAAAATCTCTTATAGGAAAATTTTACTAAATTAAAATAGTTAGATGCATCATTTTAATGAGTTTTACCTAAATCCCTGGATAAATGGTAAAATATTTTTTCCCAGTCTGGGGAAAAACTCGATTCCCAATTTCGAGTCTGCTTTGTGGTTGTAATAAACTGGCTTGCTGGAAAACGTCAGTGCTAAAGAGGCCCTAAAAAACTTAACTGAAATTTTCTCTAGAGTAAAATGTGTTAGCATTGATGAAATGGGGTTATTTTCTGTCCCATATTTGGAATAATTTGTAAGAAAATTCATTTAAATGCTGAGATTATTTTTCTCTTTTTAAGTAGGAAATAAAATTTTGTCAGTCTTAAAGTGATTTGAAAGATCTAAAAGTTTTAAAAAAACCCTGAAACATAGAGAAAACTATGTTTAATTATTTTTTTTTACTATGTCACATTTGAGTTGATTATCTCTAAAGTCTTTTCCAAGCTGATGATGATTCTATGATTCTATTAAATGTGAGTATAACAACATTTAACATTAATTCAACATATTAGGATTTTTTGGACAACACAAAGAAATACACTTTCTGAAAGACAGTATTTTGATAATACGTACAGGTAAAGAAAGCACTAGAACAATTCTCTGGACATTCTTTGAAATATCACTTTCCAAAAAAAAAAAAAAGTGAAACTCACAAATTTTATAAATTGGAAGTTTGTTTTTTAAAAATAATTGAAAATAATTTGGTTTTAAAATTATATGTTTGGGACATGTCAGGTGTTACTCAACTAATGTGACTCCAGCTGCAGTTGACACTTTCAAGAGACTGTTCAGTGACTGTATGATATGAACAAATGGAAATGAATTTCAGCACTGAAGTTCTGAAATCAAATACCAAGAATTATGCCAATAAACTTAAGCTTATGAATAGTATTCAACAAAATGGTTGCTAGAGTCCCCATACAGTCAACAGCACTCCCACTAATCAATATTATCTGGCCTTGAGCTAGTGAGTTGAATCATCCTCCCTCTTAACAACTATTTTACCCTAAATTTCAAAGATTGTAAGGCCTAAAATCATAGAACATGAGACTTTTCCAGCCATTTACAGGAAAGGACCTTGCATTGTCTGGTGTAAACATCAGAAGTCAAAATTAACCAAATGCCTGATGACTGATCATTGGCAGATTGTTTACAAGGTTGTGTTAAGAAGGTAAAATGTTATGGGACACTCCAGGAGATCACAATAAGCATCCAGAACTGATAAATCTGGAACTGAGTTTGTGCTGAAAAATCATTCTTAAGAAGACCACTAAAAGATCTCATAAAAGCAATTTTAAACAACCCTTAATACAGCAGGCTGGAGCTTTAATCATTACTGCTAAAGACTGAAATCATATTCTGGAGACATCTATTTCTCTCCATTGCCTCAAAGTCATCTGGGCTGACTAGGCTTCTTGTAGATATTACAGTGAAGTTTATGTAGCTGGGACCTTCAGTTCCTAAGAACTCAAGATACTTAGTGTAAAATATCTAAGAGGCCTGAAAGTAAATGAGTCACAGCTGGGATTATTTCCCTGATGCCACACTCCATGTTTCAGAAAGAAACCTCTACAGTACACAAGGATCACAAGAAATTTCGAAAATGGAATATAGAATAAAACATAATCAGCCACCAAGGGTAGCTAATGCAGTCTTATATCGACAGCTATCTGTTAAGGTATCTGATTTTTCTGGAGAGAAAAAAAGAGAGTAGATCTCTCTCTCTCAGACTAGTGAAGGAACTGGCAGAGTGCCACGGCATATTGCTGATAAGTTGGAAAAGATGGAAGTAAAAAGAAAGCTGTACAGGGAGAAAGGAACTTGTTATACAAGACAAAAACACATTATAGGTACAGATTTATGCCTTGTCTGGGAGGCTATTGCTAAAATTTTTTATGGCACATTCTTGAGACCCACCTTGTTTAATCAGAAAAAGAAACAGAACTGCTTGATGAAATATGCAGATGAAAATGTTGGGAGATATTTTTCCATACAAAGAATTATAATATCATGCAAAAAAAAAAAAAAACTCAGAAGATCTCTAGGACTGGAATAATGGAAATGGGTTGACATTTAACTGTTCAGAATGCAAGGTCAATCACTAACATTAATAAGAACTTTTGCATTAAATTTGGAGCTCATCAAATGGTAAAAACATAGGAAGAAAACTACACTGACATCTTGATTTATCTTAATTTAACAATGAGGAGCAGTAAAACATGGCTATGAAAGAAAAAAAAGAGAACAAAACCAAACAAAAATCTCAAAAAAACCAAGACAAACAGTACTCTGGTATCCAAAAGGCATTGATAAGTTAACTGGACCATGTTCTTGAATATGAACACTTGGTTCTCATCATGTATATTTAAATAAGACAGGTCTGAAATAACAGAGTTGCTAAGAACCCCTGCTAGCTTGATCAGAATAGTATAAATCTCATGAAAGAAAACAATAATATTAACTTTTTTTTTCAAGTGGTACAATGGAATTTGAAGGGCAATAACTGGTCTTGTTAGGAAGGACTATATCTGAAAACAGCAAAGCAGCACCTAAGATGAAGGTATGAAAGCAAGGAAAATGCACTTTTCATGGATAAGGTCAAGTTAGAAACCGAGGGAAAAAAATTTCATATGGAATGAAGTTCTGATAGCAGCTTCCCAATAAGACCAGACTTTTTAAAGTTGTAAAAGGAATTAAATATTCCATTTATTTCTAATAGCTAAAGAATGGGTTAAGATTCCAGAATTCTCTTTGCTCAGGAGAAGCATTCTGAAAGGAGAGTAAGCCAAACAGTTTACTGTTTATGCAAATACTGTTCAGACAACTTATTTTACAGTAAGGGATATTTTGCAACGTATGTTGTCTGTATGCATATGTGGCGAGAAGTATGTATACCTAATTTTTAAGTCTGAACATTACCATATAAGCATACCTGCTCTCCACTCCTGTGTATAGTGCATGAAAAATATGGCAGTAGCATATATTGTTGTTTCTTTTAGATAAATAATAACAAGGCTTCAATGAAGTGGGCAAAGAGAGTAGTTTTTGATGCATCTTGGGGCAGTTTATCTCAAAGAATATCCAGTTACTGTTAAGAACAGTTGCCTTTTTCTACAAAGTATTGTTAGTCTGCACATTCCTGTTGTCATATTGCAGCATCTAACTCTCACAGATCATCAGAGGAAGACTCAGAGACAAAAGAAAAGATAGGAATGTGCAACTGTCCAAACCAAAGGTCACAGACAGAACTCCATACAACTCTAAAGACAATAAAATGAGAACTTCCCTCAAAGACGCTGTTCAGATAATCTTTGAAAACTTGACCAAAACACAGCAAGTGTCTTCATTTTGACAACTGTAGGCCCTAGTACAAAAAAGCTGTTTCATAATATTCTTTCAGACTAGAGAACCAGAAATAAGTTGGCTTTGAAAGGTAACATTTCTCAATGTCCTTTGCACTTTTTTCCTCTCTGCATTGCACTAACACTGAATCACCCAGTATGGCAGAAATTCACTTCAAGAATAAGGTTCTGAATTTCCCACTGATGCTCCAATTGGCTGAAATGGCTTAATCCATCCACCTAAGTAGATCTTCTAGCAGATAAAACATCAATAAACTTATGTGATGCCACTCAAGCCACTTCTTCAGACTCACTCCTTCCTAACACAAGATGGACAAATAAGCAAATTAAGACTTTCAACTTTCATAAGTCCCAGAGAAGCTTCTATTCTTTTTTTTGTTGTTGACTTTGCAGCTGTCATAAAACCTTTTTCCTTTCAAAACATGGAGACGTCTCTCTGACCCTCAAAATCAAAAGAAAAGCCACCACCTGCTGCAGCAGACACTTATGACAAAGTACAATATTTCCAAGATTAAGATGGTGAGAAGTCAGCCATTACAAAATTTAAGGCTCACAGAATTCAACATCCTGACAATATCTCATTTGCTTTGCTAAATAAGTCTCCAACTTGGACAGAGAGGATTGAGTCAGTAAAGAAAGAGTCACAGCTTCTGGCATACCTTCAAAGGTACTGATTAGAAGGCAAGAAATGAATGGAAGCTGGAGTTGTAGCATTTCATTTGTACTGAAGTTGTCAATGATTGTACTTAATTTCTGTCTAGGCATTCAAGAGCAGGAGCATGAATAGAATCTGGCAAGCCAAAAAGAACCCTGAGGTCTTGGACCAAGACTTGGAGGGACCTGCTGAGTTGTATTCAAAAGAAAGAGCAATTGAAGATGTAAAATGATGTGTCTTCAGTGACCTGGATGTATATGCATGAGCACCCTGCCTGAAGTGCCAGATCAAAATATGAAGGAGAAAGACCAGCAGTTTGTGGTACTCATCTTTTTACCAATCAAATCACAATTTGTATGATCTCTGATACCTCATTTGCCAGCTAAGTAGCTGAAGGTATAAATTTCAAGAGAAGAAAAAAAAAGAAAGAAAACTACTTAATAGGACTCCAGGAGAGAGGTGAAATGTAGACTTACACATCTTAACAGGAATAATAAAGGTGAGGGTAAAGCTGTCAGAGTAACTTCCCACAGCCAGCTAAATGTGACTGAAGGCACAGATAAAATTTGTGCCAAATCAGAAGAAATGTCTAGGGCTCCGTGCAATGTAAACAGTTCCTAGTATGAAGCAGAGGGTATTCTAGAAATGGAGGACCATCCAAAGAAAGCTATGCTTTGAAACACTTACTTGGTGAAGTAACAGGCCCAAGCTTTTCTTGTCCTCTGCCTTCTCATTAAGCTGTATCACAGACAGAAAGAAATTCAAAAGTAGGTTTCATGAGACTCTGTACTCCTCATCCCCTTGAGGATGGAAGTTCAAAGATTGCAAAGAATAAGATGACATTAGAGAAACAGCCTTTGTGAAGCTGTGCATGGGGGCTTGATCTCTTACCTTAGTAACTGAACTGTAAGACATGCTTTTTTTTCTTGCTGGAAGTAAAAGGCAGGATTGGGCACCACCCAAATGCTCACTACTACTCAGATCTGAGACAGATCTAACAGATTTACCTCTTCTGCCTCTCTTAAAGGGATTTAGATCCCTAAGAATTTTCCAAAGAGAAGCTTCTGTCTGAGATAATAAAGCCTTGTAGTATCACCACCTGACAAAGGCAGAACTTCCCACTATTTATGAGGCAGTTTGATAAGTTCATCAAGGAAACCATGAAAGGGATAAAAAGTTTTAAAAAGATAGACACAGGCAAAAGAAGATTTAAAACAATCCATTAAAAAAGCTTTACAGGATAAACACAAGGTCAAGAAAGAGTAGGACATGGTTTAAGCCCAAGGTGCATTTACCATGTGTTCCCCCTTTTACCATGTGTACTGTCCATTGAATGGGCATGGGCATAGATGCACCAGATGGGTATTGCTAAAGCTAAGGGGCTCATTCACACCCAACAGGAAGATGCATACAGAAAATCACCCACAGGAAAAGCAATCATGAATGTGGATGGAATCATATATACAGTTATATAAAAAGCAAATTTAAATTTAAAATTTTATATTTATACCTTTAAATACAGCTAGAAATCCTATTCTGGATGGCAGTAGAGTTAAGACAGAAGTGGTATCATTCTTATAAACAACAGGAATGATATGTGAAATGATAAAGCACCTTTCACTCAACAGGAGACAATTTCTGGTAATTCAGAAATTGACTTAAGAGATCAGAAAGAATGCATACGGTCCAAACAGAGAAGGAAGCCCTCAAATTCCCTCATTTGGAAGGAAAGGACAGTCAATAATAGCGCAACAAATTAGAGGGAGATTTTAGATCTGAGAGAGATGTCAATAAAATAGAATATGAACAGAGACAGATCTTCCTGAAATTGTGGATAAAATTTTGTGCTGTTAAACTAAATGTTATATGTGCAATGCAAAATAAAACAAGGCAAAAAGAGTGAGAACTGAATTAAAAAAAAATGTTATCAATTCACTACCAATTTCACTTTCACGATATAACTGACATCAACATAATCTTCCAAATCAGTCTGGGGTCCAAACAACTGAAGTTTTACACAGGTATTTGCAGATATAAAAGACTTAGCTTTTTTTAATATCTGACGTGGAAGTTTTCTGTTAGTGAACTCTACAGCCTGTTGATGTAAAAAAAAAAAATAAGATATGTATGTAATTTCAGTATTTGTCTGAATGAATTCCAGCTACTTTTGAAATCTTCCACATACGCTGGGAAATGTAGCTACATGACTATCTTTTAGCTTACGTCAAAATTATTTTCCATAATTACTACTTAGTAGGCCTTGGGTCAAATTTTCCTCTCACTTACATCAGTCAAATGAGGCTTGAGTAAAGTTTCTGTGCTGTCTCCTAGACAAGAATTTTGCTCCCAGTCTTTTCATTAAGTACTGTGTTTAGAAAAAAGGAGAGGATGTCAGATCATATGAAAGCAGCTACCACTGACAGACCTGCAGCCATTTACACCAAATCAGAATCTATCCTACTAGTGCAGATTTATTGTGAATTTTTAAGTAATACAATCAGATGGGAATAAAATCCCTTTTGCTGTTATCTCTGTCATCATGAACAGAGTACAGGACTTCTCTACCATCTTTCTGCTGTAACTTTAAATAAATCTTTTTCATTACATATGATGTATTAATTCCCTTAGATATCCCTGCAAATGTCACACTATAACACAAGTGCCAAAAGTCCTATATAAAAGTTAGTGTTCATATTGCCTGAGAGTTTAGAAATTTTTAAGTGAAAAGTAAATAATATTTGAATGTTCAGTGCAATATAAAATATATTTATATAAAACTAATATATATACAATGGCTATTGACACATGTACATACTGGTGTACACACATTTCAACAAGAACTTTACACTTGGTTATAATGTAGACCTTTTAGTACTGAAATATTGTTTCATATGCATCATCACATAAATTTCTAAACCTAAGTTCTAGATGTACATTGGTATGGACCTGAAATCCATACATAAGGGATACAAGTGCTTTGTTTCCATTTGATCTTTTAAGCTTTCATAACCATATACATATATTAGATACAAAAATGCTTTATTTCTTCTCTCCTTAATCCCCTTAATTCCATCATCATTCTTCATTGTTGTGCCAAAATCTCCTTATTCCAATTGACCAAAGCTCAAAAATCCATGCACGTGTACATACAGACACAGAAACATAGCCTGGCATAAGATGGCTTTGGAAATCAGCGTGTAAGGCAGCTTGAGGAGAGCACAGCTAAGCATGTAGTCTATGAAGTTTCACAGTGACAGCACTAATGAAGCTCCATGAACTTTACTGGAGCATCCATTGCCTCCTGAACTTCTCTGTCCTCAGGACAGAGGATAATTCCCAGCCCAGTTGTTTCCTATCTGGTGCCATCTCTGTCATCAGCTCCTCTTCTTGGCCCTATCCTGCTTGCACATCAAGCTGCAGCTTGTGCATGGGTAGGTTTCTGCAAGTGGCTTATGCTGGGCAAGCCTCTAAGAGGGAGAGTGAACCATAACCATCTCAACAGAGATGTTCAGGCTGACGGTTCCCTCACTACTTAGCTGTTTGTTTACACAAAACTTGCAGAAACCTCCAACTTTTAAGGTTTCCAGCCCTCCATCAAAATGTCCTACAGCTGAACAGACTATTCAGCAGCAGGCTAATGGAAGGCATCTTTAGGAAGCAAAGTTAAAACCAGCACTATCCATACATTCCAGGGACTGCAGGCTTTTTGGGGAGCAATGCTATCCCCATTTATACTCTTTGTTCATGCCTTGCCCTTTGTCAATGTAGACAATCACCAAGAAGGAAAGTTTATTGGAGAAAATTAGTGCTGCAGCAGTGCGACAAGGAAAAACATTTCATTTCAGCTACAGATCTCAGCTGATCCCTTGCAACTGCAAGTCATCACTTTGTTGTTGCCTAGACCTGCATTTGTGCCATCCCAATTCTCACTCTTTCCTCCAAACACTCAGAGCTGTGTATCTCATGTTATCCCTCTTCTGGTACAAACCTTCCCCCACAACTAATGACCCTGTAGGAACCCCTTCATCTTTCTCAGCTGTGTGACAGTGCAGACAAAAGAGCAGCTGTCCACCTTGGGCACTCACAGATCACAGCAGCACTATTTCTAAGGAAGTCCTTAAACACTAAATATTTAAGTTAACCCACTACTGAGGAAAAAAAGAAAACACATTCAGAAGGAGGACAAACAGATGTTTAGCACTTAATACACCAATTCTTTTAGCATCTGTACTGAGAAAGACACTGCATACATATACTACAGTAAATAAAATAGTGCCTTTCCTATGCATCTTGAAAATGCAGGCACTTACATTCTTTTTTTTATATGCCCAACTGTAGCAGTGAGTGGAAAGAAGCGGGAAGTGTCTTTTCATTTTTTTAACTTTGCCATGTATAAAGGCGAAAAAGGTTATCTGAAAAAAACCATCAAGTTTAGTAAATTTCAAGATTAAAGCACGTTCAGCTTTGCACTGCATTGAAAATTAAGCTCTGTAAGGTTCACACATTACCACTAACCTCAGTTTAAAGATAATAAAAGGTTAGGGAGAAGGCAGAGATAAGGGTTTTTTTCTCCTACCTAGGTAAAAAGAAAAAAGCAAATATGATGGTTGCAAAAAGACCTGTATTCCACAACAAGTCCTTAAAACTCCCATGTGCTACATCAGCAGCAGTACATCCTCGATTTTTATTGTAATCTTGTGGCTTTTTATTTGTAACTTATATGAAAAGAATCACATTGATTGGGGCAGATTTAACTCGGTAAAACCTATTCTACTGAGATTGTCTGTGCTAGGTGATTTTATCAAGTTCTCTTTTGGTTTCATTTTCTTCTTCATCCCTATCCCCAGGGGAGATTGCAGCCCAGCTTGCAGAGCAAATTGCCCTAAATTGAGTTCTTTCTCTGCCATATACAGGCCTGCCTTTGGCTCCTCAGCTTGAAAACTTTACGCATTCTTATTTTTCTCCATCTTCCTTAACACCCCCCTTCTCTTTCCAATTAAAATGGAGAAGTTTGCACCGATACCTGCTCCCAATTAAATGAATACTGTATTACCAGGCACACTCTCCAGAACTCTTTTACCCTCCCTTCATTAGCCCTATTCCTCTGAGGTTTCCTGGCTGTCTGCCAGGGACTTATGGCAAGAATTCAAAATCTTGTACACTTTATCCCCTAAAAATCATTCCTGAATTTAAGCAGGCTGCTCCTTGGGTCCAGCATGAGAGATGCTAGTAACTTATTCAAAGGGAAGGGGAGGAAAGAAAGAAAATGATTTATTTGAAAGGTTAAAAAAGCTCTCATAAAAGAAGCTAAGCTAAAAGAGGTTAAACTTCCGGGCTAATTGGCTTCCGTTTCCTTTTAAAAAGCTTTCTGTAAGACAACAAATGACAGGAAGGTGTTCCTGTTTTATTTAAGAGTATTCATGCCTACAGAAAATGCATCATTCTCTGAGCACCTCAGGCATTTTCACTGCTGCTCACTCAAATTATACACCCAGCACAGAAAAAAAAATTAGGCAGGCAGAGGCTTAAGCAGCTGGGTTGTTGAGGGGGAAGATGTTAGGCCTTTTTTAAAAACTCACCATCTAATTTTCCAACAAACGTGAGCACTGCAGTGCCATGGCATCAGCCACTCTCATCTGACACTTAAAATAATTAACATCATGTCAAGCTGTCAGCAACGATAGCCGTATCGGCAAGTCTGAAACAGCAGAGGGAAGTACTGTATCCTCACATTAGTACTTAAAACTATGTAAACTCTCCTCATAGATTATGAAAGTTTGCTGCATTTATCAAACTATAATTTTTCAAAGGCTCAGCATAATTTAGTAGCTGAAGGGCCTTGTGTGGAACTGTAGCTTTTCTTGTGACTTGATTTGAAACAGTCATTTAAAGCCTTTAAGGCAAAATTCTGATATTTATGGTCAGATGCTCAGTGACTGCTTGACTCAAAATCATACTCCCAAACCAAGCAGGTCTCCTTTCCTGTGGACTCCAGAAGAAGCTTTTATCTTTTAAAATGCTACAATATTTTTGTTGCATTATAGTAGTCTTCACAGATGTTTCACAGGAGAGAATTTTAGCAGCTTGAATACCTCCAAATGGGTTTACCTTCTCTAGAAGACCCAAGGAAAACATTGGTTTTGTAGCACTAAATTCTTGCCTTCCATTTGCTGGCTGTTTCTCAACAAGCTACAGCTTCGCAGGTAATACTGAGGTGGTGGCAATGGTTTGTAGGAGATAAGGGGATGAGAAAGGTGTATGTGTGTCTGTGTGTGGCCAGGGGGTTAACAATCTGCTATTAAGGATTTCAGTGACTTGCAGGCTACACATTTAACTTTCTCCATCTCTTCATTTTTCAGCCAGTATTTCCTGATGCAGGGTCATTCCTGCCTAATGAAAGCAATCTTCTTGGAAAATTCTTTATAGGAGGAAAACAATCTCCTATTTTTGAAACCTGCTTCTCATCTTGCTTTTCCCCCATTATTACATCTTTCTTTACTAATTACTGCTTCTCATTCTCTTTTACAGATGGAAATGGAAAAGGGTATTGTAACTATGAGAGCTGATTGTAAAAATAATAAATAATACAATAAGTAGGTCTCATAAATCTTTCTGTAAGATTTTATTGCATTTACTCAAGTCATGTCCACAAGCAAGGGACAACCCTCCTTCACTCCTTCCCTTGCAGACAGGTAACAAACAGGTAACAAACTGGTGCAGGATCAGAACTAACATACACAATTTTTAGAGGCAAATAAAGGAAAAACAAAACTGGCCACTATGCAAAAATATAAAATACACACATAGTGCTCAAAAAAACCTAAACAATACATTCTATTAGTTAATAAAATACACTGTGAAAATCAAGTGTATTAAAATACCATAAAATAACAATTATTTAAGTAAATTAAATAGACTCACTATATCATACTAGAAAGTTACAGAGAGGAACCACTAATATCTCAGTGTTAAAATACAGTTGGGCCACATTCAATACCTTTAGTACTCTCTGCTTAGGAAGGGCCACAGATAATACAAGCCAAGAAAGAACTGTGCTAAAGAACTGCAGATTAAATAATTCAGGGATAAACAGAATGGGTACATTGTACTGCTGTATGTGCTGGATATTCCTGTGACCTACAAGCACCATCGAGTTATGAATGTTATGTAAGCTGTTCTACAAACAAAACAGTATTGTTTTCTTCAATGATCATGCTAATTTAAAGATTGGCCTTCAAACAAATTTGGCTCAGGATTTAGATCCTGGGCTTTTTGTTGTACCCTTTCAATAGATTCTGTGACTATCCAAGAAAAAAATATAATCTTCATAAAAGATCTGTCATTCTGGTATTTATAAGTTTGATGACCAGGAAGAAATTACAGTATGTAAAATTCAGCTGCTAAAATGAGGTAATTTTTAGGTTTCTGATTCTCGAAGTGAAATCAAAAATCTCTTGTTCAGTTCCCAGGTTCCTTAAATAGTACCTGGAGAAAATGAGGTATTTTAGAAGGAGCCAGTGAAGCCCTGAGCTGCGACTTGCCTAAAATGATAACATTCAACAAGCAATTGCATAAAATGCACTTTGGGAACTGCTAAAGACCAGCACTTTAACCATACTCCCATCCCTCCCAGCTCAGGAACTGAAGCATTACCTTTGTCTGTAGAGGACGAGAACCCTGAGCTTTCTTGCTGTGTTCTCCCTGCTCAAACTTATGGTCTTTCTCTCTCTTTCTCTCTCCCTCTCTCTCTCCTTCTCTCTCTTTGACACTATGAATCTCAGCATTAGCAGGGTTTCAACAGCTAGACTGGAGAGCATGATTTCCATGCAAAGTAGCCTTGCATCTAACAGCATGAGACAGATTTTGAACAATGTAGATTTACACCTGCTCAGCTAGAGAAAGGAACAGAGCCCAAGTTTTAACATATTAAAGAATTTTTTTAAAACACAGTCATTCTCTAAAAGGGTAAATTATTCTTCTGTTGCCTTATTTTAGGAGTCTGATACTAAGTTGATAGTCACATTTAGATAAGAGTCTACTGCAGTTAATGTGTGAGCACATGATGAGACTGCCAGCTGATGGAGCTTCTTAGAATTATACAGTGAAAACAATTGTTTCTGGACATCATCTGTCCTTCACCTTGTGTAAATTTACACCAGTTCAGCATGGTCAGATTGGGATGGTCCTGAAAATCTCACAAGTTCAATTCTATGCACTTAAGGACTTTTAACTTAACAAATAAGAAAGAAAACTACATCCTCCTGCTTAACCCCATGGTGAGATGGCAGCTAAGTATGGATTTTCAGTTTTAGACTTGGATGTCTAAGTTCAAATTAGAGCTGCAAATCTAAATTCCTTCTGTCCTTTTGGATCTGACTGTGGATTTACTGAAAGGTCTTTGTCTTCCTAGATAAGCCCACACTGCAGCCCAAAACTAAATTTTTATCATACAGATGTGTTCTTTTCTGGTTAACATCTATTTTTGTGACTGAATGAAAGCCATTTAAGTTTTCCCAACTCAGATAAAAATATACATATTTTGGCATAAAAGCACAGCCTGCAGAGTAATACAAACAGGTCTGAAAAACAGATGGAGAGAAGAGAGACCACTTCCCTATGTTGCCACTCATTATTGAGAACGCCTGTTACTTAAATTGTTCCTTGGACCAATTTTCCCTTAATTTGTGAAAATCAGCATCATAGATCTTCCAGTTCATGTGCAGTACAGGTATCTGCAGCCCTGGCCAAAAAAAAAAAAAAAACCAAAACAAAACAAACCCCAAAGAACAACAAAACCAACCAACCAAAACTAACCACAATCAAAAAAAACTAAAACCCATACAACAATAAACAAGATTCAAAGTAAAAGCACAAAAGCACTTTTCTCCCAACTAAGAGATCTCTGAAGTTCTGGTTTGAGTTGCGTTTAACTTCAAAAGATATATTAATATATTTACAGTGCTCTTTTAAGGAACAGTAGAACAAATCTTCCTATGCATTTCAACTATGACACAATTCCCAGTGTTAATGGGACCATGTACTAGGTTTGTTACTTCTCGTAGTCTGCAAAAAGCACTGAATATGTTCTTAGAGACACCCTCAAATGTTAAGCAATTAAATTATGTTTAGTATTTCTATAGTTTTTGGCAACCTCAAAAGGGACAATGAATCACATCCACCCTACTCTCATTAGACCCTATCATCATCACAAAGGAATAATTATTCTTTGACTATGGCATAGTAAATCCCCAACATTAAGGAAGCATTTCATCCGACAGTTTTGGAACAATCTCCCTTCCTCAACAAATGCTTCCTTTTTACAGCTACAGACCATCAGCATTTCCAGCTAGAATCCATTAGACCATGGAAAAATTTCAAATAGCTACAGTACACTAGAAATAATAAGACAGAATCAGTAATCTAATGTGCAACTGAAAGTACAGTGGCAAATACTTCAACAACTTAATATTTAAAGTCCAAAGTTATTTAAAAATCATGACAACTTACTTTTTATCACAAAGTTATATTGATAACATATTAATTATAACCAAGGATTCCAATTATTTTTTGATGCTAGAATCCCTTTCCATCAACAGTGAGTTTCCCAACACAACTACTATTTGAAGGAGGATCTAGAGAAAGGAAAGTTAATTATTCTCCCTACAGTAGTCTATTATTGGGAACTTCTTCAAGTATCTCAGGATTTCTAGTAACACTTCTGTCTTTTACATGCTGGCTAATAGCTCATGCCTCTTTGATGAGTCCAAGACACGGTATTATAGAGCTCTGTCTAAAATAATGAAGGCACTATCCGTTTCCTAGTTTGAAAATTAATTGTTATTATTATGACTACTCTTAACATTCACAGGAGGAAAAACCACACTTCATAGTATTAAAAAAAAATATATATTTCTAATAAAACTGGCTTCTTTTTTCAGAAATGAAAACCGAGGCACAGAGTGAATAACTTACCTCTTCGAGGTCATACACTGAATCTGCAGCACAGACAGGATTGGAATTTCAGGTTCTTGAATCTCTGTGCCTCACTAACCAGTATCCTTCTCATAACATACTTTATGTCATAGAAGGTATACTCATACATGTCATAAAGTGCTAAAACATAACAAATAAAGCACAACAAAGTAGCATCAGATGAACACATAATGAAATGTGTCCTTGTACAATGTTAAAAACGTTTTGACTTCTTTGGTTCTCATAATTCCCTCATACAGATGCAAAATCTTGGTGCTGCTTGCCTCTTGAACCCAAAGAAAACACTGAACACAATGCAGCTGTAAAATATCTCATAGTTCTTCTTGAGCACCTTGATCTGAAGTAAAGGACTTCTTAAATGAGGCACAGCATGAAGACCAGGCAAAGAAACTCTTCCAGTCTGGGAAAAGCCCATTCAGTTGCCAGCATGATGCTTTCAGAAGTAACAATGCCAGGACATACAATACAGCCAGGTGCATATTAGCTTGGTCTTTTAATTTTCTGAAGAGTGTGAAAGCAAAAGTGAGAAATTAGTGTCAGACCTGCAGCCCTATCAAGGCAAGAGGACAGCAGTAGGGATGAGTGGCAAGTGTTTCTGGCCAAAGCATGAAGATCTGGGCTCACGGGGGACAGAGTAGTGACTGTTACCTGGCTACCAAAAGGTGCTACTACATGCCTACTGCCACTTTACTTACCTACTTATTATTAATACTTATTTATATAAAGGGAGAAAAGAAATCAGGAAAACTAGCTTTAAAACTCTAAAAAGTTTTGCATTTATGGCCAAGCAGTATGGTGCAATTAATAATACCATAGAGAGAGGCAAGCCAGCTGATCAGTGGTATCTTTCTTTTAAGACAGACAGAAGCTTCTCACTTTGGCTGGTATCTTCGCATGACTGGAGTGCAACAAGTTACTATCAGTCAAAACTCAGTTAACAACTGCCACTTCACAGCTATAGAGCAAATTAAGTTGCTCTGTCTAAGGCAGCATATTCCAATGTCAGATCTTGCAGAAATGGGAAACTATTCTTTCACAGAAGTGAGATACCACTGATCACCTGACTACTGGACCTTTCAGGGAACTAACCTGACTCACTAACATAAATATAACTAAACCAGAAACAAAACAAAACTGATGGTTTTCTTTAGAGTCAGTAAAATGAATTGCCTCAATTCAAGGTTCAGCACACACCACTGTTTTCACCACCAAAAGGCATCAGGGCCTCCTTGCCACTGGTAAAGGCATTAGAAGAGAAGGAAGCAAGATCTTTCTGCCCAGGGCTTTTACCTTCGTTCATCTGCTTGCAGAAGTGCAAACCCAGGTGGGTGATGTGTACATTTCCTGTCTGTTTCACACTGTTAGTTGACTTCCTCCAGATTTCACAGAAGTTATTTTACATATAGACCTTTGGAAATTAGAGTCAAGAGGCACATGTTAACTTTTAGTGGCTCTACTGGATTATTCCCTTGAAAAAGTTATAGACCTTGAGTGTGCTCAGCATCATTTGCAACATGCTAAAAACATTTTAATTTATTTTTCTAATTACTATATGCAATTTAACACCTCATGTTTTTTCACTACTAGAAGTCTGTAAGACTTATTCCAATTTCAATTACACCAGCAAAATGAGGAATAATTCCACAAAAATCAGCGAATTTTGTTGGAGTAAAAACTGGAGGCAGTTACATAATGACTTCAAAATATGTTTTATGCATGAATCTTCTATGATAAGTAAACCTGAATTTATAATAAGAACTCATCATGAAAAGAATTTCAATTTAGGACTTTATACTGTCTGCTATACTCATAGTTTTCCATTTCCTATCTCATTCATATACACAAATATTTTAATCAAACAAGTTTTGTAGTAGAAAAATATATAGGTCCAGAATCAGCACTGGTCTAGATACTTTATTTTATAAACTTAAACTACCATTAAAAAAAAAAAAATCTAGATTTTCTAAAATACAAGAAGCTAAAATGGAAAAATAATATTTAAACAACATAGAAGAGCTATCAAAACCTTTCAAACATTAGGAAACTTTGGGATGCAATCATATATAATAATTTTCAAACTAACTAAACACAAAGGATGAGCCACAGTTGTTTCTGAAGTCACACACAGCTTTGAAAGACTGGTAAGATCATATAAAATGTCAAGGAAGTAAGGTCAGGTATGTTAGCATAATTGTTTTTCCTTAAGAGTTTCTTCATAATTGTAACTCAAACTGCATAAAGATTACATTACTTGTTCACTGGAGGAGAAAGGGATTCAGGGCTATCCACAGTTTATCAAACCATCTCTCTAAACTTCTCTAAGAACTGTTTCCAGTCAAAAAAATAGCACAAATATATTTACTATGACATGACTTTAGACTAAGGCAGAGCAGCAGGAGCAAAATGAAAACCTTTTGCATAACTCCCTGCAGAGCTCATTCCTGAGGTGCAGGATTGCATTTCAAAAACTTACTAACATTCAAAAGACTGGAAACCTTGACTTTCCCCATGCCACCAGATGTTGCTGCAACATTGGCAAAAATAATAGGATCACAATGCGTATGATAATTTAGCTGTCAATAAAAAGTTCAAACATCCATTTCTGCTACTGCAAAAATCAACTGTCCATGAAAGAAAACCCAGAAAGCAAATTTATTATTGAACAAAGTAATTGACTAAACTAGTTTTTTTATTCCACAATACATCATATGTAGTTTAAAAAGAGATGAAAAGCAGTAAAGTATTTACAATTAAAGATAAATCACATAGCAATAACTATATATCAAACTCTTAGCAACTACATGTCCTAACTTCTGCTCCCCAGGTAGCAATACCACTTTATTTGGTTTGACAACAACACATTCATGGTGGCAAAGAGTGATGAATCACTTATATCCTCCATACTTCAGTAAACTGACCAACTCTCTTCAGGGGAATGAAAGTATGGTCACACATCTTTAGTTCATGCATCAATAACAATTATATTCTAATGTGTTTCTTGAGAATTCCACTATAATAAGGAGGGTGGGGGGATGCCTGGGGTTTTTGTTTGTCTTTTTTTTTTAAAAGTGCTCCCTCAAATAAGTGAATCAAAATATCCAGAAAACAAACCATGCAAGTCATTAAGTGACTGATACAACATCAAGTACAGGAAGAGCTGTGACAAACTCACAGAGAGAATAAACAAGAACATTAGCCTCTCCCAATCTTTAATATTGTATGTCACTAAAAAATTAGCATGCAATGCATTCAGATTTTGTTATTGAAGAAAATGAGCTGTAAGGAACACATTTTCATGTTATAGAAAAGGAAACACCTATTTGGAACTCTACCCAAAGTTTATCCAGCGTATGAATGACTAGGAGATGTTGACATTTGTCTAAAAGTAAGCCTAGTCCCAAAGAAAATGCCAAGGAAATAGATGAGTCTATAGAATTTTCTTACTTGTCTTTCCTTTACCACTTGTAATCAGATATGCTTGGAATGGTTGGATTTGATGATGTCTTCCCTCCTACAGGCAGCAAGCTCTGCTTGAGTTGAACAACACTCAACTTGCTTTGGGATCATGAACTAAAATGGCATGGTTAACTGCAGTTCATAAAATAATACACTCAGGAAATGCCTCTCTCTGCTGTTAATAGAGTGAACTTAGGAAAGCTAGGCTCTTAACTCAGGAATACAGAAGTAGCCTATATTTACGGATTTTCAAATTAAAGCAGATTTTGGTTAGTATATCATTTCACTTCTCAAATGTAACTGGTGAAAGAGAACTTGCGGAAGAAATATCTTTAAGTCTACTTTTCCTGTTTTATTTTGTAAGGAATTAAAACTCATGATCTGTTTGCAGTTCAGATGCAATTATGTGGAAAGTTTCCATCTTTATTCCCAGTTTCCCTGAACTGCAATATGACCTAACACAATGTAGTACTCTCTTCATTATTTTATCAGTAACATTCATTGAAACACAAACCCTCACAAAAGAAAGTACATTCCAGACAGGTAGCATGATTTGGAAACTGTACTTTTAAATGGTTCAGCTTTGGAAACAGATTTGTTGTGCACATGACTTGTAATTAATAAAATAGTATTATAGTAGTCAGTGCTTGGAGACCATTGTTAAGCACCATATTGTAAATAGAAACTGGAAAACAATAGTAAGTACTAGTGGAAGAACACACAACTGGAGATTTGAGGAGCTATCACATACAATTTGAAATATTTTTGGAGAAGAGAATCACTGAGTTAACATTGTGCCAAGAAGTTCCAGTTTTTGACAGGCCACTGAATCAAAACAATTGACAAAGAGATCCAAATTGTCTCACTCTGCATTTGTAATCAATGTCAATTGCCCACGTCAAAGATGACCATCAGAAAATAACCCAATTACTGACAACAGCAGATTTTATTGCATTTCATGTGCTCAATAATTTCAGCTTCTTCAGATACAAGATGTCAACTATGAAACTACATTGCGAAAATATGAGTGCTGTACTGCTTTCTGAGAGGGATATATTAAATCTGAAAATACTTAAAGAAAGTATAAAGAATTTGCACTTCATCCAAGCGCTGTCATTCTTAAGTAATCCAGTTCCCAATAAAGACCAGATTGTTGTTAAAATCTGGCAAGGGAAAGAAAGGATGAGAAAGGACATCTAAGGCTAGTCTTAGGCCAGGAATTACAGTGTACCAGGTACAATTTTCTGGCCCTATGGTCAACTGCCGTAGTACAATTTGCATCCATATGACTTCTCTAATTTATCTCCAAACCCAGACCTTGACTTATGCCACTCACTCTTCTACAGTGAGGTAGAATTCTGACAGAGACCATGCTCACCATTTAACAGTAGGAATAAGCAGAGGGTAGCTTTCAGGTCCATGTACCAACCCTGTCTAGTTTACTAGAATATATACAGCTGGGAGACTAGAAGTAACTGAAAATCATAAGCAGAATGTGCCAAGCAGAAGGAATCACTCCCTCAAGAACAATGCTTGCAGAAAGGGGCAATATCTTCAAGTATAAATAAGATTGAAAAACTAGCTTATACAAAAGATACCTAAGGCATAATAGCAAAAATCAAAGCCACTTCAGAAGAGACCATGGACTTGCACAAGTATGAAAAATAGCAAAATATCTGTCAGATAAAAAAAGATTAAAGATATTTAGTGGTTCATATCAGTGCATGAAAGTTTGCAGGCACCAGTCAAGTATGCACAGCACAGGCAGAGAGGCTAACTACAGTGTAACTTCCTTGGATGAATTTTTTGTGGAAGTATTGCCCATCATTGCAGCAGAAGATAAACAGACTGTCAGCCTGAAAGCAAATGGGACAAATATTAACTTTAAGCTGGGCATTAGAGCACTGAGTCAGTGGGGTGTCAAATACAGTGTTAGCAGCACTAAAAAAAAATAAAGTAGCAAAATGCCATTAAAAAATTTACACAAAATAAAGCTGAAGGTAGACAATAAACTGCTAAGGAAAAAAATTGCAGCAGTAATTTGCAGAAACCAAGCCTTGTCTTCAGAGGCATGACATTACTGAAAGGTCAAGGAATCAAAACAAACACAGGGACATTTGAAGACTTCTTGGGTGTTGAGAAACTGAGGAACAGAGAGCAGCTCAGAACCCAACAGGTGTACATTTCAGCTTCCTAAAATTGTTCCACTTTGGCAGAAGGAAACAGATCAGATAAAGGAACAGGTTGCAAGTAATCTTCAGAAAAAACAATGAAGTTTTCTTATTTTTCTTCTATTTAAATAAATAGCAAAATATCTAATCTAAAAGTAAAAGATACAAAGCATTCTTGTTTCATTTCCTTTACTTCATTTTTTTAATAGGAAACCAGGTTCTTGATTCAAAATCTTAAACTCACTACTGTGCAGAGGTGCAGACTTGAGGAAATACAGTATCAAAGTCCAAAATGTTGATCACAAGGAGTCAACTGGCAAAATTCTCATAACACAGTGCAGCTGAAATTGTAAATCAGTACCTTCTTCACTCTGGCCACAGACAAAAGCTGAGTCTCGTGCAGGGAAATTAATTTTGCATTTAGTCCATGGCACAAAAATATTTATATCTTTATTAATGGAAGACTATTATTAACTGTAAATCACTTAGTAAACACCCCAAATCAGCTAAGCAAGAACCACAGCAAAAGTATAGCAATTATTTTTAAATTACAAACTGGTGATTTGCAAATTGATTACAAGCTGAGGGAAACCTAGTGACTACATGAAAATCCTCAATAACATTGATTGGAATTCATTCATTGGAATAAAATCCAGACCAAGAGTTGCTATCAAACCAGTTTTTAAACACTGTCCCATCACAGAAAAAGTGTAGGTTGCAGCAGTTCAGGATAAGAATATGATCATTAGTAGCACAGACTAGATGGAACAGCATATTTCAAGCCCTAAAAAAATTCGAAGCCTAAATTCATTCTAAGGACTTAAAATTATCAGAATGGTGAGCTGAAAACGTTACTGAAAGTATCTTAAAAAAAGATAACTGAAAAATAAATCAAAGGCCTGAAAAATCCAAGAGACAGGCTACAGATGTTTGACATTGCTCTTCAATAGTGCAGTTGGAGAATTTATCCAGGCTTTGCCACATGTGCAAAACTACAAGCTCTGTCAGTCCAAAGAGACCTATATAGTGGGACAGAATAAATTGTTCCCTGGAGTAAAGTAGTCCTTGATTTACGTAAACTGACTGGGAAGATATGTATAATAATTCTAGACTATTATTTAAATTTTTCTGTGATAGCATTACTAGATTGTACTGCAGTTAAACAGGTGATTATGTAAATGAATTTTTGCTAGACACAGAATATCTCACACAGTGTTTAACACTGGGCCACAGTTTACTAGGGAGGACTTGAAACAATTTGCAGTGAAGTATGTGTTTACCAACATGATGATCTTTAAAAGGCTATTGTAAAACAATCTGGATCCAAACAAAATGAACATATGTAATTTAAGCCTCATTAAGTCTGCCTATTTCCTTCAGTTTCTGTCAGCTCAACAAAAAACATATTTATAGTTTCTTAAAACAGTTAAGCATCCCTAGCCAAAATTTACTTCCTTGTGAAAAAGGTAAGCAGTCAGCGGTTACTCCTTTGCTGTGTTTCTTTATGAGCAAAAGAAATACAGCTGTACCTCAACCACAGCAAGTGACTACAATTCATCTCATGCAGACACTCGTATACAGAGGCAGACCCCTGTGACCTCATGTGCTCTTGTGGAAGAAATTGGAAGGGGGAAGATTAGATATTCGGAAGAAATTCTTCACGATGAGAGTACGAGGCACTGAAACGGGTTGCCTGAGGAAGCTGTGGCTGCCCCATCCCTGGAGGTGTTCGAGGCCAGGCTGGATGGGGCCTTGGGCAGCCTGATCCAGTGGGAGGTGTCCCTGCCCATGGCAGGGGGGTTGGAACTGGATGGTCTTTAAGGTCCCTCCCAACTCAAACCATTCTGTGGTTATAGAATCTTATCAATGTTTATAAATATCTACGGGGCAAGTGTCAAGAGGATTGAGGCAGATTCTTCTTAACAGCACCCAGCAACAGGACAAGGGGCGATGGGCACAAAATGGAACACAGGAAGTTCTACCTGAACATGAGGAAAAACTTCTTTACTGTAAGTGTGACAGAGCACCAGAACAGACTGCCCCGGGGCATTGTGGAATTTCCCTCTCCAGAGACATCCAAAACCCATCTGGACACATTCCTATGCAGCCTGCTGTAGGTGAATGTGTTCTAGCGGGGGAGGTTAGATTAGATGATCTCCAGAGGTCCCTTCCAACCTCTACCGTTCTGTGGTACTGTGATAAGAGGGTGCTGTTACTTATCAATGTCCCTGCAGAACAAACAGAATGATAGGGATGATATAGTGAATAGACAGATTCATTAACAAAACTTCCCTGTGTCATGGCTATCAGGGTAGCTACCTACTTATTCACTTTCTGGTCTGCTTGATTTTACTCCTTTGAGCATCTTCCTGTTCTGGGGCTACGTCCTACTTTTAAGCTAGATGTTGGGTTACAGCACATCTTAAATTTTTATTAAAATAGTTGATTAGGCCGAGTTCTAGACTGCTCCTTGTCTCTTAAGAGTCTGTGTTCATTGGCACGAAGTGACTTGACTGGCTTAGTTTGAAAACAAGATACAGTCTTATCTTTTTGTTTACGCTGTGTAAAGGCTTAGTTTCCCTTTAACACAACAGAGGCAGATGAAAGCAATGTGCTCTGTCATCTACCAAAGTTATCTGTATCATCTTGGTCTTCCTAAGTAATTTTCTTTTTCAAAAGAGAACTTTTTTAAAAAAAAATATCCTCCATATTTCTTCTTACTGCAAACAACCTACCTGGACACCAAACTAAAGTGTCAGAAGCCCTAAAGATGGTGAAATATTTAGCTCAATGTTCTGGTTAGCTGCTTAAGAAGACCAAATGGGACAGGCATTAGACAACGTCACTTTAGAAGTCCTGTGACCATGTTAATGTATCATGTCCAAGTTTAAAATGCTGTGTAAGGGCAGAGCGTGATGTTGACATAGAAACTACAAGTTCTTAGTTCTAAATATTATTAGCAGTTTTATCCTTTACATTCTTGACAACATTTTTACTCTAAAATATCAAGAATAAATATCTGATTTGGTTTTGGCTGCTAATGGGATTTTTTCCAGCTGAAGCTATGGGACATATTCTGCATTTTTTTAAAAAAAATCCTTTAACGTACCAAATAAATTCAAATTTTTGAGGAAATTACTAATTGTCAGGAATCTTTTGTTTGGTTCTGCCAAAGAAACAGAATCAGTACCATTCCATTCCTGCCACCACATTGTCTCTGTGGTTCTGTGGCTGTGAATAAAATTGCTTTTTGTACTATAAGTCTTAAGGGAGCTATTGCAATGAAGAACCAAAACAGCAGATGTTACCCAATATAAGTACTAGTAAGCATCAACTGAAAAAATAACACACAAAAGATAATACAAGCACTTAAGCATTAGGAGATACAAATAAGCACAAAAGTGTACTCTGTTTTCAAGAAAATATGGTACCCAAAGGCACTAATCAACTCTATGGACTAAATAATGTATTTAGCAGTGTAATAACAAAGCCTTTATCAACTTAGAGGAGTATAAAAAAGCATCAAAACCCACAAGCACTTTTTCCTTCCACTAAATAGCAAAATTGATTTTAAAACTATTTTAAAAAGAAAAGCCTATTTTGATACCACTCATGCTACTGTTTAAGAAATATAATTAGAGAAGGAGACTGAGGAGAAAACTTAAATGAGAAAGATTCAATATTCCCGTTATACTACTGGAAAAGTATTATCACGATAACAATCATATAGCGGTTGTTGTTAACGTCTCCAAATTCATGCCTCCATGACATTCCTGGAAAATTGGAAGACAACTCAGGACTGTGTTTGCCTAGTTTTTAAAAGAAAGTAGCATTTCAATGCAAGTGAGAAATGCATATTGTAATGACAATTTCTTCTTACCAGAAGCTTTGTTTAAACCATAAAAAAAACCGACCAACCTCAATGATTAATCTTAGGATTCATTCAAGTTTTAAGATTTGTTGCTTTTAGAAAAAAACAGTTATGACAAGAATCAGAAATGTAGAAAATGGAGCTTCTGTTGGCACACTGCAGCTCCGTATAGTTCAGGTTGAATATTTTCCTAATGGATGACCCTCATAAAGAAGAGCATTGCAAGGACATGGTAAAGCTAAAGAGGAGACTCCTCATGTCTAAGAGGATGTGAACATCTGAAATGAATTTCTGGAAACTAACTATTACAATTCCTCGCCACAACATTCACACTGTGACTCCAGCTTTTCCACAGTAATTCTAGGTAACTCACTTACACTAGAGTTAATGCATTATGCAAAGACTGTCCAGGGCCTATGCTGAGAAACAGGTCCTTTTCTTTTTTTAATAATCCTTTACAAATGAGAATTTCTGCTCTGTGTGCGCAAGCACAGGCAGATAGGTGGTTGCACAAAAAGAAGCAGAGAGAGCAATTTAACAGCTACAGTAGTGGAAAGGAATTTTTTTTCAAGGAAACATGGGACATGGAGGAATCCAGGGCAGAATTAGAGGAATTACATTTGCATAGCTCTTCCTTTTGCTCTCTTCTTCCCAAAGGACAGCCACTCATTACAGGTCTGGAGTGTAGACTCAGAGCTATGAACTGGTGGTGGGTAGTAAGTGGAGGCTGATAATCAGAGCAGGCTAGTACTTGGGTTGAGTGCTGATTAAGAAATTTGAACCTAATGGCTTAAGTGGTTCAAAGGGTATAATAGAGGTCTTTCTCAGTGGACTGAATTTTACTCTTTTTGAATGTTACAAGCATAAGAAGGTACTACAAAGTCAAACGGAGAAACTGGAAGCAATTTCTTGTGAACTGCACTAAAACTTGGAGATATGATCAGGATGCAAAAAGAGGAGGGGGCTTGTTCCCTTTCTATGTATCTTCTTATTTCTTCTGCCGTCCTCTACCTCCTGCACAATGGTAGGAACTGCACTACAGGTCTGCATATGCTTTCCAAACAAGAGCTGTGGTCTGTGACAAAAAGGTGAATAATAAATTATGAACAAGGCAAACTGGATAAATGAAGACTGGCCTTTCTTCCATTTGCCTATTCAGTAATACCCTATTTTAAACACAACATTGAGTAACTCATGGAAGCTTCAGAGTATGTATAAGAATGACTTTCCAACAGCGACAGACAAGATTCAGAATGAAAAATTTCACTGTCAGGCAAGAAAAATTTGCAATAATTTTCTGTAATATAAGCAGACTTTTTTAGCACCTTTTTTGCAGAAGCAATTCTAAATAACAGAGCTTGTCTTATAATAGCATTTCTATAATAATGGTGTTTTATAACAGAAGTGCTATTATTACAGAAATGGTATTATAATAGTAGCATTATTATTGTAGAATCTTTTCTGTAACAGGAATGCTAAATAAGCCCGTTTGTATTATAGAAAATGATTGCAAACTTCTTCCATGGTGCTGAAAATGCCTAAGCCTTTATGTCTAATGTGATCTAGATTTTAAGAAGGTTCATGAAAGCCAAAAAAAAAAAAATCTTTCAAAAGGACTCCATGCTGCAGACCAACTGAAAACCCTGGCATGTCTCAGCAAATGGTGTATCTGTCACCAAATTTTAAAATCTAACTTGAATTCCAAATCAAAAGTGCTTCAATGCAGAAGTTAGCAGAATGTGTCTTTGGGAAGAGTGAAATATTTTCACTGCCAGAATAAAGCACTAAAATGTTGGAATATCATCTGAAGTGATAAAAAGATATAATATTCAATAACAGTTATACAGCAAAAATGCTTTGGAAGAAATCTTATATCTATATCAACTACATTAATATAAATTTCACTCATCATTCAATAAAGTATATATTGCTTTGCCATATACTTAGGAAGCATTCATCTAAAGAATTTCACTTTATATGTAGGAAATGAATAAGTAAATTTTAGTTTATAAAATTCAGCTTCTTTTTATTAAAGTTATCTAGTAATACTTCAGTGCTGAGATTCTAGTGCGGTATAGAAGACAGAAAGAATTTAAGTTCCAAAGCTACTGACCTTTTTAACATTAAAATAAAATCCTATATACTTCTAGGTTGATACAATCAGATTATACCATCTGGTTAGGATGGAGTCTATGAAACAGTAAAGTAAGAAAATTCAATAAACTTATATCCTCTGCAGGCATTTTTACATTTCTTAGACTGTCATGAAAGCTTTAGATGTGTGTTTGTATGAAATGAACTTATTTTATTATTGATTTCAGGCAGAAAGGGGTTTTGCAGGACCTTTTTTTGCAGCCTGCATTGTCATACAGAGTAGTTATCCTTGCAGAAATGGTCCTAGCTCATAGTCATGAATTAAAATTGTCATCAGCTATCTTTTTTTTTGAGATTGAAAGATAATGTACAACACAGAAAGGCATCTTTTAAAATGCATATTTAAGAAATAATTCTAACACAATACATTAAAAATAATACTTATTGATTATCTTTTTAAATTAAGTTTCTGAAATACACATTCCAATATTTGGCGTGCTTACAGTCTATGTAGTCAAGAGATTTTATATTCATTCCAAAAATAATGGTAAAATATTTTCAAAAATTATCTTGCAAAAAACCCATGAAACTAACCCTGCTTCCTCAGTGCTTATGACCACCACATTTAATCATGGGAGGAAATATTCTCATGTCCAAGTCTCTTGCTTCAACCATGGGTTAGTTCTGCACTCACTGAAGCTGAGGATCACTCAGCCACTCTGAAAGGTACATTGTAAATGCTGCTGTTTTTCTGAAGCTCAGCAGAGTGACTTCTCTACCTACGCTTGGATTTCTTTCTCTTTCTCTCTCTGATTTTTATTTCTTCCCACTCACTAGTTAGGTTACCAGCAAAGTTCATCACACACTGCTATTTCTTCTGCTTCCACACGTGTTTTACTTCACAGCCTGCCTTGTGTTCCAGTACCAGTTTCATAGTTAATACTGCAGCTGCTTAACTTCTCATTCAAATCACTGCAAAGACCTATAAGTTCCCTTATGTCAAAATACTAACAATGGTGCAATATTAATGATGATGTTTTCAAAGAGAAAAGTTTTAATTGACACCAGACACGGCCTTCCAGTGCATTTATTTCCCTGTTCTTCACATTGTGTCACCTCTTTGGGGTATGAAATGCCTATTTCTGTCATTTTCATAGGAAAGAATAAGTATTTACATGTTAAGAAGTGACAAAGTGAAATAAGGGCGAAAATCAGAATGCCACATTGTTCCTAAATAGCCTGTTGGCAGCACCTTATGCAAGGAAGTTTCTCAAGTCCCCACTCATGCCACGCTCTCTCCTGCCAGTTCTGTCTTGCTTTCCATAGCACCAGAATCATTGGAATTCTTTTCACGCATTTGCAGTTATCCTGCAAAATACTTTCCTCGACTATTTCATTTTGGTTCAGCACCTTTGTATATACGTACTATACTCTGCTGCAAGTCCATGCCTAGCTTAGGCTACTGTTTTATTATCTTCTCATACATTTTTTTTAAAGTTTTGACACATAAATTTATAAATTAGGAAATGAAAGTAAATGCCTAAGTCTTTTCAAGGTCTGTTGATGTAATACTAACTAGCAAAACAATACGCTCTCCCTTCCAGGCTTCCTACGGCCCAGAAGCAAACCCAATTCAAAATGAGATCACAGTACAGTGACCTCATTTTGAATGTTACCTTATGCTTTTTGCAGCCCAGAAGAAAACACCCCTAGCTCTTGTGCTGTGTTTCGATCCCTTTGAATTTCTCCAGGGGTTTGAATATCTGCTGAAAAGCTCTCCGCAACTCTGAATACACCAAAAGAGGAAAGGGAAGGAAATTGGGAGGGGGAGGCAAGGAGGGTAGAACACAAGGGAGGGGTGTGAAGAGTGGGGATTAGTTGATGAAAAAATGTCAAGCTGCCTGCAGTGGAGGCAAGAAGGGGTCGAGTGTAATAAAGCCAATTAGCGGTGCAGAGGATAAGAAGCCATATTTGAAATAAAGGAGTGATAATTTTAAGCAGTAAGGGAGAGATTAGAACACAGAAGTGCTAATGGTATGCAGTTTAGAAGGAGATGGTAAAGTACTGGATTGAGAAAGACTAGTCCAAATGCAAACCCTAACATTTCTCGTAGATACATAAATTAATGTTCCTTTATTTCGGTACTAGCCTCCATGCTGAATGATGCATAGATTATACAGATTTACTGATTCCTTTACTTGCAGTAGGATTCTTGTACATATGAATGCTTCTTCCTCATTTCCACGCAACTTCTTTCCTTTGTCTTTTATTACATACTGATTTAGTAGAATTCCTCTTGACTAATTTCTTTCTGTATTGCATGGTCTTACAAATATTCAGTGTCAAGTATTACTTTAAAATAACCCTATTTTCCATTTTGAAGTACATCCTATAATAACTCATTTTATTTTGTAGGCTATTTGCTGGTACATTACTAACTTGTTTCCATATTTTTCACAGCTTGCTACTTGATAATAACTGTGAGGAAAGGGCACAATGCAGAATTTAGGCTTAATTTAGATTCTGCTTATATTATTCTTTCTTTTTTTAAAAAAATACTTCAGTCACTGAATGCACTGGCTTTGTTTTTCAGCTGTGTAAATGGTCTTAAAGAAGGGAATATATGCAAAACACCTCAGTCCTCACTGCTTTCTGAAGTAACTTTCACTTCTCACACTATCAGTTTAAATCAGAGGAATAACTGTAACATAAATTTATGGCTTTTAAATACCTAACAGCATTTTTGGGGTGACTGGGGTTTACTCACACATCTTGAAAAATGTATTTGGAATTTAAATAAATTAGCCTCCCATGTTGTTGTACTCCTACTCAGGTATTGCTAGTTTGAACATAACCAATCAAGGATCCAAAGCACACAATATTTGTCAGTGGATTTACACCAAGGCTGAATTCTGTATTTCTAAAATTAATACTCAGCTTAACTTCAGTAGGACCAGCATTCACTCCATGAATCTAATGTTCACTAGAGAAGCAACCATAAGATTACTGTACCAGTGCCCTTCTTTGCCAGGGAAGAGTTTTAAAAAAAATATCTCAAATTGAAATAATTTAAGAGATCACAGAATCACTAGGTTGGAAAAGACTCACTGGATCATCAAATCCAAGCATTCCTATCAATTACTAAACCATGCACCTCAGCACCTCATCCACTCATCTTTTAAATACTTCCAGGGAAAGTGACTCAATCACCTCCCTGGGCAGCCTCTGACCCAATGACCCTTTCTGTGAAAAATTTTTTCCTGATATCCAGTCTGAACCTCCCCTGGAGGAGCTTGAGGCCATTCCCTCTTATCTTGCCCCCTGTCACTTGGGAGAAGAGGCCATTATCCTCCTCTCCACAACCTCCCCTCAGGTAGTTGTAGAGAGCAATGAGGTCTCCCCTCAGCCTCCTCTTCTCCAGGCTAAACACCTCCAGCTCTCTCAGCCACTCCTCATTAGTTAGGTAGTAAAGAATGACCATGAGTCAGAAGTAACCACCTATATTTTTAAAAGATTTCATGCATAAAATTGCTGGTCTATTAACTGAGGTATGTAAATGACCATTTCAATCTACCCTTGTACAAGGAAAATGGAGATGGCATATGTAATCGCAATTTGTTAAAATGTCTCTAGAGGTGATGTAGGAACTAGCAACAGAAACTCTGACTTCTTTATCCGTCAAAGTGTTACACATTAAAATGAATATGTTAGTAAATACACAGAGCAGCAGAAATTAGGGGGTTTTGAGACATATGATTCCAGTGATCCCTTGGATATATATTTCTCACCAAAAGTTCTAAAAGTCAACAGCAAAAATAGGGGGATAAAACAGAAGGTGTCTTTAGAAATTATTGATTGAAAGACAGCAAACAATATTCCAAGTGAAGAGTAGCTATTCAATCTTAAATAAATCTAATTTTAAAAAAACTTCTTTGCAACCAATTCCAGCATTTTATTGCACTTTATGGGAAAAAAGAACAAAACAAAACAACAAACCAAAATAAATTTTCACAGTCTAACTAGAACTTCCCCTTTCACAGCTCTGATCTTTTCACTGTGTACTTCTGAGAAGAGTCTGGCTCTGTCTGCTCTGTAAGGTTGTTTCTGGACGTTCTTTCCTAAAGGCCGAATAAATTCTCCTCTCTCCACTTTAGTGGAGCATAAATTTGGGCATAGTACTCCAGCAGCACCAAAAGTCCTGAACAGAAAAAAACCAAACACTTCCCTCCAGCTTTTGACTATGCAGTTGGCCTTCACTGCTGTAAGGGCTCCATGCTGATTTGTATTCAATTTGTCCACCAACACTCCCAAGCTCTTCCCTATAAGTTTCATTTTATCCTGTCACTACTCAGTCCCCAGTCCATCCCATAAACTGATCAGCAGTAGTAGTAAAGAAGGCAGGAAAAAGATTAAAGAAGTTTACAGTAAAACAGAAAAAAATCACTGTGCACTATTCAAGAAATACATCTACTTCATCAATACAGCATGTGACTCTGATTTGCCTTTTTTACAAAAAATAATATAGCAGTAGAGGAGTAGAAAGAAGCAAGAATGGTCAGAGGAATGGTTGGGTTTTCAAATGAGAAAAAACTTAGCACATTAGGACACAACACAGAGGGCATGACTGAGTGGCAGTATAATAGAAATCCAAAGTCAAAGGAAATCATAGAAATAATATATATATTATATACTACTACATAGAAATCCAAAGGAAAAAGAGGAGGTTGAAATATGTCTCATAAAACTAAAACTATGAACACTCAGTGCCATCATCCAACAACAGATTTTTTTAAGAAAAAAATATTGCTTTTTACAATGCTTAATATGCTGTGAAAGCTGCAGTTTCTTTTTCTGAATCTCTAGAGGTCAAAAGTGTAAATGGCTAGAAGGACTAAACCAGTTGATGGAAAATAGGTACACTGAAAGTTATTAAATGCAGAAGTCCAACTGCAACCTCTCACTCAAGCAAGCCCCAAAGCACTGTTTGCTGGAAATCCCAGAGTCAGAGCAATTCTGTAAGTTCCTGTTGTCTTCCTTAAGTATCCAGTACCCAAAAGCATTATAGGCAAGACTCTACCCTAGATACACATTTGATATGACCGTTCTTATGTATTTCATGTTCACTAGACCTATGAACTACAGACAATAAAACTACTGCAACCCTGGTTTAATGACACTAACTACTTGCTAAAGCAGGTTTTAGGGCTGCCTGTCAGAATAAAGTTGCCTGTCTTCACACATACACCTAAAAGCATAGTTTGAGGTCTAGCCAGAACACTTAAACTACTATAATGCATGCCAGGCACTCTGACAGTAGAGCTTTCAGAGAACAGGTATAAACTATCGGTAGATAACAGAAAAGGATGAGGAATGGACATAGCAACAGATCTTTCACAGTCAGGGATCTGTGCCAAATAGTGCAGGACTCTAGAGCAGAAGAAAAAAAAATTCTATGCATATTTCTGTCTGTAGCTAAAGCGTTCTCTAATCTCCTTTCACTCACCACTTACTCTCAGCTATTTAGTCAATAGCCCATCATAAAATAGTTAAAATATTGTTTAGCTTTGAACACAGTCTATACAGACTGAATTCAGATGTTGAAGCACTTCAAGCATGTTCCATATTAGTATCTTATCTGTCCTGATAATACTCTATATTTGGTGGCTACAAACTCTGGGATAGAGAAACTAAGGGAAATGCAGCATATGCATGACAGAATATTATATCACTCATTCCAAGGGAAAGCAATTCCATAGAATTTAAAACCATGCCTGAAATCACATTTAGCAAATAATAAAAATAAAATAAATAAATAAAATCAACCACATACCACTGGAACCATTTGTCTGAGACATTTCTACCAGAATACTTGTTCTAAGATGTTAATATTGAGAGAAAAAAAAACAACTATATATCTAATAACTAAAGAAAAAATATAAAAGATGCACAAGGACATAACCTTAGCATAAATTCTAAGAATTTGATGTTATATAGGTTTCTCCTGACAGAAAGAACAATTGCAGATTTTTCCTTGCTCCCATAAAAATTATTTGTAATCCAAGATCCACATTTCATAGTCTGTCAGCTGGAAGACAGTTCATGGAAAAGTTCTTCCAGGGCACTTTGTTCTTGTTGACAAGCAGATTCTAGTTACATTAAACTGACTCTACCTGGTTTTCAGAGGAGTTTGCAGTACCTCTCTCAGCCAGGTCTCCTTCAGGGATTAGTCTGCTCTAAAGGTTATTTATCTTATCTTGTAAGTGGAGTTCATGGTCTATTTACATAGCCTCTTCCTCCTTTATTATGCAAACTAGCTTTCTCATTCTCCCTCTTTATCACTTTATCTTTTATTTATGGCTAGGAAATTCATCAGCCATCTGACTTACCTAATTTATTTCTACATATTATTTACCTGTATTATTCCTATACTCTTCCACATGAGTTGGAGAGAAGGTGGTCTAGCAGTCAGCCAGTATGATGACCCCCTACCTTTACTGAACAGACAACTCCATAAGTCCTACATTAAGACGCCAACATTTACTGGATGTACACCAACAACTACAGGCAAAACTGACATAATGAACTGATCAATGAAATTACAACATGAAAGAAATTGTCTTGGGAATGTCTAGTGGGCACCTCCCACTAGAGGTATTAAGCACACACAGGAAAGTTATTATAAAATATTGTAAAGATCGAGTTTACTGTTTTGTCTGCCTTAAACATTTGTATTTTCTGAGGGCCTTGTTTGTGATGCCTGGTTCAATGGGAGGGGAAGTGCAGGAGCAAGCACCACTCTCCCTCACCTGGCCTGGCTGAGCTCATGGTCCTGAGCTGGCTCCTCTGGGGGAGCAGTGGGCACTGCCCCCCCAGCTCCCCACGCCCACCTGAGTGCCCTGGACAGACCCTCCCAAAGGAGCTTCTGCACATGTGTAAGACCCCCTCCACGTGTGCTGATGGGGCTCGGACTGGCCTTACAGAAGAACTCACAAGGAGTCACGCAAGGTGCACTCACCCATCACACCCATTGGGCCAACTTGGACGATGCTGCTGGTGGAGAGATCATATGATTCTTTTTTCCCCCCTTCTCTCTCTCTTTTTCTCTCCCCCCTCCCTCTCTCTCTTTGTATATATCACATACCTCACTATTTCTTGACTTGCATCGCTGTGTGTCAGATCAAATCTGAGTGACCTTGGTTGTGTTCAGGGATCAGATTTTGATCTGATAAGACTGGTATCTGCTTTCTGCAACTTTGGAAAGTTGAACCCCATATCTCAGCTATGCATCCGAGTATTTTTGTCTGTTTATTTTGGTCAAAGCCAGACTAAATTTTGCTTTTGATTTTCACCCATTTTCACCTTGTGAGTGACCTTATCGGCATATGGATTGTGGCACAGATAAACAAACCATGAGTGCCCAGACATGAGTGTGTAGCTCATGAATCCAGGGCATGACAAATATTATTGTCCATCTTTTCTCCATCCATAAAGTAAGCTAGTTCAGTTATTGATACGTATAATTCATCTCAAGGAAATTATACTACTCAAACTCTATAAAACCCCTCTGAGTTGCATTTATTGCTATTGTAATTGTTCTACAAAGAATTTCTCACACCCTTTCAAAGCATATTTTTAACCATTGGCCAGTTTTTAACGATGGGTTAGTTTTTAATAACTAACTTTTTTTTTATACTAAGTTGCAACTTTGGAGTTGAAAAATTGATTTTGTATTTTTCAGCCCACATTTTTCTTTGGTTTAGAAAGCTAACAAAAAGACCTCTTGTTTCATATTTCTGATATTTTTTATATAAATTGTTTATTTTCACTATTACCTTTTAGAAACTCAAATGGAGTAAAGACACCAGCTGCTTAGGTATCTTAGGAATTTTATGAGGATTCCAACCATAACAACCATGCTGATTACTTCAGTTAGCATTTATTTTTTATACTAGATATAGCATGCATACATCAATTCATTTATCATATGAGTTTCACTTTGAAGATCCTTGCTATATGTGTTACCACAACTTCTTAGGAATTCCAGTAAGTTACTGGTGAAACATTGTCTTAATGTTCTGTGATGCTAACAAGGAAAGAAGAGGTGGTAGCTCTTTTTTCACACTTGGGACAACTGGGCTTCTTATACCTAAATTCTCAGCAAAGTTTCCCACGTCTTAAGAAATTACACTTTCCTTGTCAACCTAGTCAAAAGGATTTCATGCAAGTATGATATCATTATTTCAGCATCTCTCAACCTGCAAAAATAATCTTTTTACTGCCTGCATCTAGGCATACAGTCTATAGATTAGTTAGACAATAAGCACTCAGCTCCCTACTTTGTAGTACATACTGCTCTGTCTTGTTAAAGCAAAAAAAAAAAAACGGCTAGAAAAGCCTCTAGGTCAATAAATCTGGTCACCCAACATAAAGTGTAATCTGCTGTATACATCCCATTCACAAATGTATCAAGTTCCATACTAGAACTGTTTATTTCTGTTATTCCTATAGCCAGTAATACCTGACCAGGTGTTCCAGAACTGTACATCTTATAATCACAAACTTAACTGTTTCCATCTTAAATTTATTCAGAAATACAAACCCATGTCTTCTCAATTTTAATTCTCAACTTTTATTACCAAGTTTACAAGACCAATTGTTTACGTGAGCACACATTATACACTTCTGGCCATATCTGAAACTGCAAGAAAATTAAAAGGGAATGGGGCTGTAAATGAAAATGCTGTTATTGGTGGATGTCTTCTAAGTGATATATGTGATAGAAGTGATTAGCATTAACTGATCTTCTTGAAGAATGTGCAAGTATAATTCATTATAATGGCTTAGAAGTGCAATTAGTGAACTATAGTGTAAATGACACGGCTGTTCATAGACCAACTCATAAGAGTAATTATATTTTGAAAACTACTTAGTGAAAAATTGATTGAATGGGTCCTATGGGCATAGATAATTGAGATAAAAATATGTAAACAAATGCCATTAATAAGTTTTATGGGAAATTTCTATATTTACACGTTTAGCTATTCTGGAAATACATGTAAGGAATGAGAATTTTCTGGTGTTTCACTTTGAAGGTATATTTAAATGAAAAAATATTTTATGCCTTTGCAAACAATACTATCTGATTATTCTTACACTGCATAGAGAGATTCATTGTCATTTTCTGCACACTGTGCCCTTATACTTCAAAAATAGTGCAGCTCATGAAAAAAAAATCCAAATAAACTTGTCCATCCTCAACCATTTAACTTAAGCTTCTAGCTGTGTCTAGCTTTAGAGCAGCACATGCTAAGTCAGAACAAACCTGCCTAATGGTGGTTGTAGGGATTCCTGGGGCACCAGGAGCTGAATTAGTTGTATGATAGCAGTACAAACTATGTAAGAAACTCATTTTACAAAATAGTAAGTTTTGACAGCATTTCATTTCTTTCATCAGTACCTATGTTCATTTGAGAACTTACTGATGATACCTTGTTGGCTTAATTTCATTAATAAATATTAATTTCTTGTTCTTTTTATAAGTTCAATAGCTTTTATTTGGTGCCGGGTTTGGGGTTTGGGTTATTTTTTTTGCTTAAACACTGTCCTTAGTGAGCTAATGTGCAAATATCGGGTTACTCTAAAAATAAAGATTCAATTGAATTTGCAAGCACAGCAAGTATTGCATGGTGTACTTTTTCCCATAAAATGTATTCAGTGTGTTATTAGAAGGGCAGTGTTTTCCGCTGCAACTTAGCTTACTTGATTATTTAATACAGGAAACAAGGACTATCAAGCATCATTTAAATGTATAACTTCAAGGGTTAATGCTGAGAACAAACTTGTCATGGAAAGATACAAGACTGATCGAGACAAAAATTAATGCTGGATAGCAATAGCAAAATATTTCAGTTTTAGGCCCACAGGAGTCCCAGTGCAAATTGTTCCTGTGAATCTAAACCCTTCATCAATCAGATGTAAATTATAGCATGCATGACTGGCTGCCTTTTCCATTCTAGAGTTCCCTACAGAGAACAAGAGAGCCAACTGCTACAGAGGCTCAACTAAACTGCAGTCTCTTTTTTGCTCCCTTGAGGATATATTCCAACACATCAGAAAAGACAGCATTCACTTGTATTCCACATCAGGAGATCTTACAAAATCATAGACAACAAGTCAAGGCACCACCTTCTAGAAAAACTTATAATAAAGGGAAGCAGGAAGGGGAGCGGGAGGAGATATATACTAATATAAAGCTAAAAGGTTCCCTACTAATGCTACTTTACACAGAATCACAGAATCACAGAATAACCAGGTTGGAAGAGACCCACTGGATCGTCGAGTCCAACCATTCCCACCAATCCCTAAATCATGCTCCTAAGCACCTCATCTACCCTAACCTTAAACACCTCCAGGGAGGGTGACTCAACCACCTCCCTGGGCAGACTGTTCCAATGCCTAACCACCCTCTCTGTGAAGAATTTCTTCCTAATCTCAAGCCTAAATCTCCCCTGGCGGAGCTTGAGGCCATTCCCTCTCGTCCTGTCCCCTGTCACTTGGGAGAAGAGGCCAGCTCCCTCCTTTCCACAACCTCCCTTCAGGTAGTTGTAGAGAGTAATAAGGTCTCCCCTCAGCCTCCTCTTCTCCAGGCTGAACAACCCCAGCTCTCTCAGCCGCTCCTCATAAGATTTGTACTCCAGCCCCTTCACCAGCTTTGTTGCTCTTCTCTGGACTCGCTCCAGAGCCACAACATCCTTCTTGTGGTGAGGGGCCCAGAACTGAACACAGTACTCGAGGTGCGGTCTCACCAGTGCCGAGTACAGAGGGAGAATAACCTCCCTGGACCTGCTGGTCACGCCGTTTCTGATCCAAGCCAGGATGCCATTGGCCTTCTTGGCCACCTGGGCACACTGCTGGCTCATGTTCAGTCAGTTGTCAACCAGCACCCTCAGGTCCTTCTCCTCCTGGCAGCTTTCCAGCCAGGCTTCTCCTAGTCTGTACCTCTGCTTAGGGTTGTTGTGCCCCAAGTGCAGGACCCGGCATTTGGCCGTGTTAAACCTCATGCCGTTGGTCTCTGCCCAGCAGTCCAGCCTGTTCAGATCCCTTTGCAGAGCCTCCCGACCCTCCAGCAGATCCACACTTCCAACCAGCTTGGTGTCATCTGCAAACTTGCAAACTTGCTAACTTTACTAACTACACGTCCAAGCTTTCCTTGAATAGCTGACTCTGACAAATCAAACACAAGAGGCTTAATACTCACAGAAGGATAAACTCTTTATAAAAAATAGGAGCATAAAACTTATTCCCAATATTCACATAAAACTGGCTGTCATAGACTTCTATAAGTAACAGGAGGAACAAAAAGAGTTATAAAGGAACAAATTGAAAATGGGGCTGTTGAACCACCTAACAGTAGATACTTGAGCTACCATTCAGGAGAACACTTCTATTAACTGAATTTCAGCCACAGATGTGGAAGCTGAAATTCTGCTGTGCTTGTGATCTTCACTCACCTAATTATGGGCAGTGTTAATGTATGAACAGACCCTATGATCTGTAAAAGCAAACCACAAACATCAAACTCTGGAGTAAAATCAGACGACAACTACAACAGTTGAAAAAAAGGTTCAGCTTAATGTAGTGCTTCTCAAACTTGATAGAAAATCACAACCATTTTTTGTCTCAACAACCTTCATGAAACTTTCTGAATCAACAGCAGCTCAGTTTCTGCAGAGCAAAGGCTGCTCATAACTAGCTGAAAGTATTTGTATTGACTGACCTGTCACAGAGCACTAGAGCTGCTGCTTCATTATAGGTAGTTAGCTTAGCATCTGATAGCTAGTGTAAACAGTTGCACCTTGTAATTATCTCACCTATTATCACCTCTCACTCCCAACATGAAAGCCTCTAAGACCTATTTAGGAACTGTCATCTGCTATTGGTTGCCCTGTTTCAGCCCCAGATGGCAACTAAGTATCATGCCATTGCTCACTCACTCCTTCCCCACCCCAGTGGAATGAGAAGGAGAATACGAAAGAAAAACATAAAACTCGTGGGTTGAGACAAGGACAGCCTGCAAAGAACAGCAAAGCAAGAGAAAAATGATAACAATAAAAAATAAACAAATCAGGTAATGCAGAATGCAGTTGCTCAGTACCCAGAAACCAATGCCCAGGCTGTTCCTCAGCAGTGATCTGTGCCCACTCCCTCCCCCTGCAGGCAACTGCCCCAGTTTATATGCTGAGCATGATGTCGCGTGGTATCAAATACCAGCCTAGGTCAGCTGTCCTGGCTGTGTCCCCTTCCAGCATCCCATGCAGTCCCTGCCCTCCCCTTGGCAGCTCAGTATGAGAAACTGAAGAAAATTAACTCTGTCGCAGCTGAAACAGGACATTGGTTTAATAAATACAGATCCAGACTGGATGTGGGAGATCTCTCATCCTGAAAGTCATTTGACCTTTCCATGTGTTTATCTCCTTCTCCACTCTTTGTTGGTCTTGTCTGTTTATATGGTAAGCTTTCACAGAAATGAATTCTTACATATGTTCCTATGATATGAGAATAGTGTCAACGTTTCTCAAAACACATTATTAATACTATCAGCTTCTCCATCACAGTCTGTTGAATTGTTTTCTATAATAACATATTTTTTTTAAAAAAATTTTTTGTTGTTACAAAGTTTTAGAAAGGCCCTTCTAAATTCTACTCATTCTTACAATTTAACTTACTGAAATACAACTTGGCTGCCTGGGAACAAGATTGGAAGCTACAATTTCAACTGTTGTTATGGCCTTTTAATTGTTTTTAGGGTCTGGCATGAGATCTCCAGTTTTTAGACAGGACTTAAGCAGAGCCACCAAGAAACAGAATTGCAGGAACTGAAGCTACATTTTAAGTTTCTTGAGTAAGAAAGAAAAACAGATACTCACAATTTGCATCTTTGTAATTATTTACAAATGCTACAGACCATTATCTCTGTCTGGCAGCTGCCGAACAGCCTGTGTAATATGCAGTGGTTACTGAAACCCAGTTTCTATTGGAGCAACATCTACATTATTAAAGGTTTTGTTACTTTTTTTTTTCCTACAGCAACTGATTTTTTGAGACCCAGATTTTAAGAATCTTGAACCTATTTACAGTTTATTGTTACAATATTCGCCTTTTGAAATTTTGAAATTCTTTCAATTATCGCTTTTGTCTATACATTTTGCCAAAAGATTTGTTGTACCTTGTGAGATTCTACTAATGGCTTCAGTTTATAATACATTCTCAACATGCATGTTGCATTTCTGAAAGCCATTCTGTTATGATCAATTTATGTTTGCTCTTGATTTAATGGCGTATTGCTCAGGATACCTTCAATACTAAAGATAAAAGAAACTATAAAAAGTAACGGAAGACAAAGAGAAGTATGTAGCTTTATGTGAGAACATAACATTAATTCCACTGCTATTTTTTCATTAAGAAAAGTCATTAAAATTACGCTTATCAGTAAACAGCATAAGAAATCATAGGTATATTCGTTATCAAGAGATTTACAATCTGAATAAAAACTTTGTGCACAGTTATCACAAACTACCAAAAGGTATCACTCAAACACTCCTCTCTCACCTTTCACCCTCTCTACCTCCACCCCGAGAAACGCATCAGCACTAAAGCAAGTCCATACAGTAAAAAGAGGCCTGAAGTCGTTCAAGCACACTTTACTCAAAAAGCTGGATGTAAGCCAGCTCCAGTCTAGAAGCAATCTCAGCATGTTCATACTGTGTTGCATGCAGATTTATAAGCCCTGCCTCTCGATGTTGATGTTCCCCATGATGTTTACCAGAGCCTTTGCTACCGTTTTTTTATTTTATTTGGAAGGCATTCAGATGCAATGGTGATGAGCCGCAGTACAAAACCCTGTGAGAGAGAGTGAATGAGTGTGAGACAGAGATGAGAATGATAATAAAGACATTTTTATTATGTTCACCTTAGTTTGAAACTCATAATTGAGAAATTCTCTGAACAACGCACTTAAACCACAGTCAGCAATTCAAAAGGAACAGATTCCTCACATTAGCCTCTTGGTGTGTGGTGCCAAAAGGTCAAAAACATTGAATACGATTTAAATGTGTAAGCTGAGATTCTGTACAGAAACCACACATCTTAAATGGTGTGAGAAATGACCACAAGCCCTTTTAACACTAGTTTCTGTCACAAAGCAAATCTTCTCTAACACCAATCTCCTGATTATATTTTACTATTCCACTAGTTAAAAGTCTAAGGGATCCTCCTGCATCCTCTTACTGCCTGAATATTCTCTGTTCTGCTCTCAAAGGACCTTTACATATTAGGCTTTGGACACCTAATTTTGTTCCCTTATTTTGGGATGCTAAAAAATGTAGAACTAAATCATAATATAGTTTATTTTATTGTAGTAAAAGCTTTCTTAAATCTATCTCTTTCATGCACATATACAAAGAATATATCCCATATTTACAACCCTGTTCCTGTATGGGCATAAAATTGCCATGAAAAAAAGTGAGTCACAGTTTATTCTCTATATCTGATAAGAAAAAAAGTTTTAAACCTTTTTATGGAGTGACAAAATAGAATACAAATTTTATAATTTATTATTCACAGGATGCAACAATTGATATTATAAAGAAATTTAATCAGTCTTGCAGAGCTCACAGACATCACAGTAGGAGGTTCTTTGACATTTCATGGAGAACTAGGCAAGATGAGGTACAATATGTGTGCATATTGCAGTATATTATATATTTTCTTCAGCTTTTATCCTTTCAGGAGTCATTGTCATCTTCGACGAATCATTTCCTTAAAAAGTTCTAAATACATGGAAAATTGAAGCCTCAACTTTTGTTTGAAGAAAAACAGAGCTAGAAATACCTGCAGAGGTAGCCAATTTTTTTCCTTATACAGACTTCACAAGTGGAGACATATCTTCAAACTTTTTCTATTCCTCTTGAAATCTGTCAGGTATACAGCACCTGCCTAATAATCTGGTTACAACTCTAATATCATGTAGAGTTATGACTGGGAACATTGTGCCACAAAGCCTATCAAGGATGTAGGATAAAAAAGTCAACTCAAAGTCATGGACCCTTACTTAACCACCCACAGCTACTCCATTTCAAAATTCCAAACAACTAAGAACTGAGTCTGAAGAGGGAAATATAAAACTATTATTTTCATTTTAAATCTTAATATTCTTATTTGCAGTTTGGGTTTCTTATGTAGTGGACAGTGCCATAATTCTACTTCATCTTCCAGTATTCCATTATTCTTAATTGAAACAATTTTGCCTCTGAAACAAGTTTACATCAGAGTACCATAATTATATTTATGACTATTCAGTCAACCTACTTATGCGCTATTATGATATTAGTGCTTTTGGACTGAACATCCGAAGCTTCAGATACTTTATCATAAACCGATGATTATGGCTATTGTCCCAGCTTCTCATTAGGAATCCAGGCAGCTATGTAGACCTCTTGGTAAATGTTATCTGATACATTATTAAACATTTTGGGCTGCTGTTATCAAATCTATAACTTGTTCATTTTTTTCATTCTCTACCAATTTTTATTATACCCCAAAGTTGTCACTTAAACACACAACACAATACTAAATTTTTTGGTGGAATCAAATTCCATCTTCAGAGAGCTACCTCAGGAAACATCTTAAAGATAAACATAAAATACCAGAAATAGCTCAAAATTATATATCTGGCCAGATAACATGCAACTGTCTTAATACAGTGCTCTACTATATTATTAGGTGACAATCATTCTTAAGATTATGCAGCAGGAACAAGAATCACAGCTATAAATGACTCTGAGTGTATCTGGATTAAATACTCTTTAAGATGTTTTTTCCCAGTAAAAACATGCAGCATTTGTTTCTTTGTTTTACTTCAAGTGAAACTATGTTGTCTTAAATTACATGTAAAAAAGTATCAACCAAGAAAACAGTGTAAATGCAGTAAACTCATGATTAATTAGGGTGGGTTACCATTGACGGCTAGATGGCTGGCTGAAGAGGTTTCCATTATTATCTGCTCTGTCCCCAGGGCAGGAAGGACAATGACATTCGTCAGACATATTCCATGGCTTAAATAAAGCCTTGGATATTAAGATAAATTCACACTTTTTTGTTTGTTTGGGGTTTTTTTTTGTTGTAAACAGAAATAGCTGAGCAGCTATTCTATAAATGATTTTCCTATGCCTGGAGCAGAGATTGGACAGAAACAGACAAAATAGATAGGTGGGAGCAAGAGATTAAAAGAATCACCCCAAGATGAGTATCCGCCTCTGTGATGCAGAACCCTGAGACAATAAACAGGTTGCAAAGTAGCATATACAATCTCCTTATTCCATAACTTCTTGATCATTGAAACTTACTGTACAGAAATAAATCCAAAACCAGTTATAAATCCTCAAGATGGTAATTAATTATTTTCAACTTTTTTGTTTGTTTGTGTGTTTCAATGCAATTAAAATTTATGTTAGAAATCAACCTGTTTAAAAAGTATAGAAATTAGTCATCATCTTAGGAGTCTAAAACAAAAACCATCTAATTTTCTTCAAGCTAACCTGTGTCACAGTAAGCTATCAACCCATTTAAAAAGGTTTTTTTGTGGCTTGTAAAAGTCTACCTATGACTTCTCTGATTTTTTTTTTTTTATTTACCAATTTTGACCAAGGAAGTTGCAATTTGGGTTTACATGTCAGTAAAGCACAAAACTTCATCTGGAGAAATAGAGCATGAAATCACTTTCTCACCCTGCTTCTGTGCATCATACCTCACAACACTGAAACAACAACAAAAAAATCCACACTACTACTAAAGTGGTGTAAAAATAAGTTGTCAGATTATTTTCTCAACTCAGAATCAAATCCAGAGGTACACACGCTTTCATTGCTAGCTGGAAATCTGAACACTTCATTGCAATTGCTGCATTACCTTTACCTTTTATTTTCCACAATTAAAAACAAAAGCTGGAAGAATCTCTGAAAATGAGACTTACAATTCATGCTTAAATCCCAGGCATTTATGATAAAGTGATAATGAATACAGTCAAATTTCAGTTGTCTCAGGATGCAAAGCAATTATTAGTGAGAAACACTGATGAACATTAAAGACTTAAATGCTAAGAATACTATCTGGATTCTGAGAAAAGAGAGCTAAGCAAAACAGTCCTATGTAGCTCATTAGAAGATTCATGTAACCTTCCAGAATAAGAATAGTCTTTCTACAACTTCAGCATCAGCAGAGCTTCTTCAGACTAGACATCTTTCACTTCCTTTAGGGCCTCACTTGTAATGAGGCAAAGCATAAGTGAGTAGATGATAAAAATATGCTGTATATGATGGGGAAGATTTATTTGTGAAAACAGTTATTCATAAAACTTTGGTTTAAGATACTAGATATACAAGAAGGGAAAAAAACAGTAACATTTTGGACAAACTTTCTCAAGTAGTTCAGAGAGTGTTTCAGATTTGAGAGGTTTTCTGCTTACCACAACCCTTTTACAACTTATCATTCTCCATTTTCACTTTCATTTCAACCTAGGATTCATTCTTTGCCATTTTTATGTCAGCCTCAACTCTTACTTCTAGTTCAGTCTCAATTTTGCATGGAAAGAGAGAAGTGAAAGGACATCCCTAACTACTTCTCCTCTCCCCAGGCTGTGAAACTGTTATCGTCAACCTTCAGAGGATATGAGACTTACATCCCAAAGATATCCCCTAATATTGGTCTGCAGTTAGAGATGAAGGGTGTGAGTGAAGGGTGAGTGGGAGTGACCTTGCTGATCTGGCAAGATGCATGTGCACCAACAGAAGGTCTATCTAAGCTTACTCTCTTACTCCTTTATCACAATGTATAAGAAAGTCACAGTCCAATGCTGTCTTGCTTCTGCTTCTTACTCAGGGCTTCAGATCAACTACATAATGGTTTACAAAGAAAGAAAAAAATAAAAACAACCAACAAATAACCAGCAACAACAAAACCTAACCCGTGAAGAAATCTAAGAACCATGGAATCATTAGGGTTGGAAAGGAACTCAAAAATCATCTAGTTCCAACCTCCTTGCCATGGGCAGGCACATCCCAATAGATCAGATTACCCAAGGCCCCATACAACCTGGCTTTAAACACTTCCAGGGATGGGGCATCCACAACTTCCCTAGGCAGCCTATTCCAGTGTTCCACCACTCTCATGGTGAAAAAATTCTTCCTTGTATCAAGCCTAAATCTGCCCCTCTACAGTTTATACCCATTCCCCCTCATCCTATCACCACAAGCCTTTATGAAGAGTCCCTCTTCAGCTTTCTTGTAGGCTCCTTTCAGGGACTGGAAGGTCACTATAAGATCTCCTTGGAGCCTTCTCTTCTACAGGCAGAACAAGCCCAACTCTCTCAGCCTGCTCTCATAGGAAAGGTGCTCCATCCCTCAGATCATCTTTGTAGCCCTCCTCTGGACCCATTCCTACAGCTCCATATCTTTCTTACGTTGACGATTCCAGAACTGGACATAGGACTCCAGATGAGGTCTCCCAGGAGAGGAATAGAGGGGCAGAATCACCTCCCTTGACTTGCTGGCCACACTTCTTTTGATGCAACCCGGTGTACGGTTGGCCTTCTGGGCTGCGAACGCACACTGAGCTCATGTTAAGTTTCTGATGGACCAGCACCCCCAAGTCCTTCTCTGCAGGGCTGCTCTCAATCACATCATCCCTCATCATGTACTGAAATTGGGGATTGCCTGGACCCAGGTGTAGGACCTTGTGCACTTAAAAAATCTAAAAAAATCTAGTGCACTTAAAGGAAATCTAAACTCCTGTGTCCTATGGAAGCTCCATAAAGGCTTTCACAATTCTAGGAAGTTTTCTTCATGCAAAGGAAAAATCTCAAACCAAGGCTTCTATCACTCTTTTAGAAACTAGTACAATTAAAAGCATAAATTTAAACTACTAGGTATGTGTTGGAGGAGCGGAAATAAAAAATCAGTTAAGGCTTCTTCATTTGTAGCTGCTTACTCAGGCTTTCTTTGGCTGGCACAGTTGATTAAGAGAATGATTTATCAGACAGATGACAGCTGTGTTCTTGCTTGCTGCTTTCTTTTCAGATTTCTTCTGTCCTGTCTTTATCCTTCTCTGTTTACCTCTATCTCTTTTTCTATTGATAAAGAGAAAGTAGGTTTCAATCTCTGCTCCACATTTCCCTCAAATTAGAGGGAAATGATCATTAGAAGGGAGAGAGTCTAGATACAGTGGTTCGATGGCAGCTTCTTGTCATCTGTTACAGAGATGTAGCCATAACTGTGATTACCTCTTGCCTAGAAGAAAGGTATAAAATTGTGGGCCTTACAGGCCTTACTTCCCCAATGCCTTTTTCGTTCTTGAACAGACTGCTTTAGTCACCAATGTTCTCAGATTGGATTCATCCTGAACATGTAATTCATGTTTAAAGAGGAAAGCTCTCCCACAGTTGTAAACAGAGCTAACATTTTTATGAGGATTTGAACATTAAGGTGTTCACACATTGCTGCAAATCCCTAATATAACTTGGAAGTTGTATATTTTGAAGGAGATGAAAAGATAAACATGGGAGGAGTTGCTAAAACAAAATTCAGGCTTTTTACATTGGTTCATTAAGCACAATAGTTGCATCACTCTTGCTATAATGCAATAAGAGTAAGCACTACAGATATAATAAAAGGCAGTACAATGTAAATGCAAGCAATACATTTCTTTTAAACAGGCCTGGAAAGTAGGTCCCAGGATACTTTTAGGGAATGTGTACTTTTTGAACTAATTAGTCACTGGATGTCAGTACTCCACTCCACTGCATATGAAACAATAGTTCTCTGGCACTTAAAAATCTTAGACAAAAAGAGGTTCAAGTAAAACAGCTTTAGAGATATATAACTTCAGTGCAAGATAGATTAGCAGGAGTTAATTCAAAGTGCAAATGGACAATTTAGTTTCCTTCATTATTTGTACTATTTTCATGCATATCAACTGAGAATAATTTCTTTTTTCCCCTTTTTGTAACACATGAAGTGAATGGTTTTCTGGGGGGAAGTGGACATGGTAGACTTGTATTGCAGAAATAAAGAACTGTTTAAGGTTTCCGGCAACGTACATCATCCCTAAGATCCTTGTCAATACAGTGTTTTATAGTGAAGAAAGACAACATTTTTTTCCAAATATGGATCTTCTTTGTCATACGTACAAACAGAAGTAGGATACCAAAGCATGAATTTTCACTAGTGACCCTAAGGCAGAATATGAACCGACGTCTCCAGAGGGGAAAGGCTAATGCACTAACCTACTGCACTACCTAGTCCCCTTCACTTTCCAATTATCACAGAACCTCTCCTACTGCTGTGACATTCTTCCTGCCACATAGGTCAAAAAGTGAGTTACTGTCAAAAGTGATTCATCTATCAGCTGGCTCAGGAATTCTATAGAATAAAATGACTAGTGCTTTTCCTGAGTATGGCTGCAATGTTACAGATTTATGTTCAGGCTTTTTATATCTGAAATCATGACTGCTTTTTCATTCACACAGTATCATGTCATACCAGATTTAGAGACATCTTGTACGAGGGAAAAATCTTAGTTGTATCTCTTTCATAATAAAGTTCAGGTTTATTGTTACTACAAAACAAAGAGCTCTGTTCAAACAGCTTTATTTCTAATACATAAAAGGATATATGAGAGGTCTTTTTTAAAATGTGTAGCCATATTACAAATGTGATCCAAATACATTTTTTTCTAGCACGCACTTTCATTATGAAAAGTAAGCTGCTTAAAAGCTCAGAAAAGTAACGTATATTAAATTTCAAAATGCCATGATTTTTTTCTTCTCTCACTTTCCTGTATCCTGCACTTTATAAAGTAAATATCAAGAGACACTATGCAATCATTCACAAGAGTAGCTGATTTGTACAAAATTCCCAACATTCATGCTCTGCCTAAAATCATTTTTTCAAACTTAGATTTGCTCTAATGTTGAGAAGACATTTCCTCAAATATTCATTCAATAGAATGAGACTTCTCTTCCTTGAAAGATTTAATAATTTAGTACTGCAGATTAAACAACACTGAGAGGTTTCAACCTATGAATCCTTTTTGCTTTCTTTGTAAGGTTATTGGCTTCATTTTGCCTCAAATCATCGCACTAGCTTACTAAAGATGCTAAATATTTATGAAGTTATTGGCCTCAGTGGTGTGAATCACTGGGTACAAAATTAGATATTTAACAGATTAATCACAGTCTCCATTTTATACCAACAGTTAACTGCAGTTATTTTGGTGTTTAAAGACTTTCTTTTCTCCTAAACTTCCAGCTCCACTCTTGTTGCTAGGCCAGGTAAAGAAATCAAAATGAAACCAAACAAAAAAAATCAAAAAAACTTACATAATTTCAGAGTACTTTAATGCAGTTTCACATTCAGACTGTTACATAACTGAAGTCTGCAAGTCAGAATCCTCCACAAAAAATTTGCCTCTAACTTCAAAAAAATTCCACCCAAGGCTCTGCCAGCTTCATTGATCCTACTGCAGTTGTATCAGTGCTGTGTCATCACTTCCCTGCCAATCCTTTGCATTTGCTGCACGCAGACATAGTGTATATAAAACTGTTAGAAAGGTATTCACTCATTTTTTTCCCTAAATATTACAAAACCAAGTCCTGTAAATTTACCAGGTATAGGTCATATAGAGCTATTTTGCATTGTAAAACTTTACCTTGGTAAGAGATTTTTTTAAGGTCAACCATTTGCTAGTACCTCTTCTTCAAACATCAAGTAATAACTAATAAAATGTTGCTAAAAGAAAACACCTAGCAGAATACTTACAAATTTTTACTTCAATAAAAATCATAGCATATTATTGACTTTTAACAGATTTATTTTAAAAATACTAATTAGGAAGTTTTAATAATGAAACTTATATAGAAATTCCCCTATCTTTATGAAAACAATCCTTCAAAAATGGTGAAATAAACAAACCTCTGAACAAAAGAACAAGATCATACATTATTGTTACAACCAGAGAATAAAACCAAATGCAGTTTCTCATATACAAAATATAATTTAGTTCAAGAAAGAGTCTTGTGGAAAAACGCAGAACTTAGTTGTCCTTTCAAATAATTGTTCTTGAACTAAAATTATTCTTATATAATTATCCAATAGCATTTTCTTACATTCCATATATAACTTTAAGCCATTTGTGTTTATTTAGTGGCTTCATATTATGTAATGTTGATATATCAACCTTTATATTAGAGTATTTTTAAGGAAATCGTTATTTTATGTTTTATATGTGTTGTTTACATATATTAATTAACATTTCACTGCTAACACTAATTCACTGCTAACACTGATTCACAACAGAAAGAAAATGAATGATTGCATATCAGAATATCATAGTAAAGACCTCAGGTGTCATTTCCTTACAAAGAATTTAAAAATCTACTATGTCTTGCTATAAAAAAGATAATGCTAATGTTTTGGTCTCTGAAACACTATGCTGTAATTAGCTAGTACTACATAGTAAAATGATTTTTTTAAAGCAGTTCCAAAAGCTACTACTTTTTAATCAGCTGAAATATGTAGATATTATGTTGGTTTGATTGCATATAATATTTAGTCTTCATCAGCTGCAAAAAAGATTTTCTGTGATTGAAAATACCTAGGATTTCAGCTATCAATATGGAGTTTCTTTGAAAGGAAGAAAACATTTTAAAATAGCAATTACCACCACAATTGCAAATAGCTGAAAGTTTTTGAATTTTTTTACGGTCAGATTCTAGGTTTGATTTGGAACATAATTTTTGATTGCATTCCTCTGTGAATCTTCTTATTCACATTTGGGTTTTTCTTGTGTTTCTTTTTTTTTATTATTATCAACATCGGTAGAACCTGTAATCTAAAAAAGGGGGAAACAGTAGGTGTAAAGAATCAGGAAGGATGAATGTAAAGATTAAGAATTAGTGGCATCTATGATTTTTTCACAAATGGATACGTCATGGAGTTCAACAAGGCCAAGTGCAAGGTCTTGCACCAGGGTTGGGGCAATCCCAAGCATATTTAAAGACTGGGAAGATGGACTTGAGAGCTGCCCTGAATAGAAGGACTTGGGGTTCCTGGTGGATAGGAAGCTCAACATAAGCAAGCAGAGTGCTTTTGCACCTCAGAAAGCCAAATATATCCTGGGCTTCATCAAAAGAAGTGTGATGAGTAGGTCAAGGGATATGATTTTCCTCCTCTACTCTGCTCTCATGAGACCTCTCTTGGAGTGCTGCATTCAGTTCTGGAGTCCTCAGCACAGGGAGGACATGGATCTGTTAGAGCAAGTCCAGAGGAGGGCCACAAAGATGATCAGAGAGCTGAAGCACTTTCACATGAGGACAGGCTGAGAAAGCTGGGATTGTTCAGCCTAGAGAAGAGAAGGCTCCTGGGAGACCTTATGGCAGCCTTCCTGTACTTAAATGGGGCCTACAGGGAAGATGAGGAAGGGCTCTTTATCAGGCAGTAACAGTTTTAAACTGAAAGAGGGTAGAATTAGGTGGATATTAGGAAGGAATTTTTAACTGTGATGATGAAGAGGCACTGGAACAGGTCGCCCAATGAAGTTGGGGAAACCCTATCCCTGGAAGTGTTCAAGGCCAGGTTTGATGAGACTTTGAGAAACCTTATCTAGTAAAAGGTGTCCCTGCTCATGGCAGGGGCGTTGGAACTAGATGATCTATCTATGTATTACGTCAATCAAGAGAAAAGTCAAAGAGAACGTAACCCCACTGATGATTGGGAATGGTGACCTCATATCAACAGACAAGGAGAAGGCTTAGGTACTCCACTGTTTTGTCTTAGTCTTCTTCACTGATAACTGCTCTCCTCACCCCTCCTGAGTTATGAGATGTCAAGATGGTGACCAGGGGAATAAACCCCCTCCCACAGTAGAGGAGGATCAGGTTTGTGACCAACTGAGGAACCTGAAGTCTATGGGACCTGATGAGATGCATCCCACTGCCCTGAGGGAACTGGCAGATGTGGTTGCCAAGCCCCTCTCCATGATATTTGAAAAGTCATGGCAAGCAGGAGAAGTCCCTAGTAACTGGAAGTAGGGTAACATTGTGCACATTTTTTAAAAGGGCAGAAAACACGACTCTGGGAACTATCGATCAGGCAACCTCACCGCTGTGCCTGGGAAGATCGTGGAACAGATCCTCCTAGAAGCTCTGCTAAAGCATGTGGAAGGTGATTTATAGCAGCCAGCACAGATACACTAGAGGCAAATCCTGTATGACCAGCTTAGTGGCTTTCTATGATGGGGTAACTACAGCAGTGGATGTGGCTAAACTGACAGATGTGATCTATCTAGACTTCTGCAAAGCCTTTGACATGGTCCCTCACAACATCCTCCTCTCTAAATAGGAGAGATATGGATTTAATGGGTGGATGGTATGGTGGATAAGAAACTGGTTGGAGGGTAATATTTAGAGAGTAGTGGTCAATGGCTCAAAGTCCAGATGGAGATCCATGACTAGTGGTGTTCCTCAGGGGTCCATAGCAGAACTGGTGCAAGTTTGCAGATGACACCAAGCTGAGTGGTGTTGTTGCCACACCAGAAAGACAGGATGTCATCCAGAGGGACCTGGACAGGCTGGAGAAGTGGGCCTGTGAGAACCTCATGAGGTCTAACAGGGCCAAGCACAAGGTCCTACACCTGGGTTGGGACAACCCGCAATTTCAGTACACAATGGGGGATGACATGATTGAGAGCTGCCCTGCAGAGAAGGACTTGGGGGTGCTGGTTGATCAGAAGCTCGACATAAGGTCACCGTGTGTGCTCGCAGCCCAGAAGGCCAACCGTACACTGGGCTGTATCAAAAGAAGCGTGGTCAGCAAGTCAAGGGAGGTGATTCTGCCCCTCTATTCCTCTCCTGGGAGACCTCATCTGGAGTCCTATGTCCAGTTCTGGAATCGTCAACGTAAGAAAGATATGGAGCTGTAGGAATGGGTCCAGAGGAGGGCTACAAAGATGATCTGAGGGCTAGAACACCTTTCCTATGAGAGCAGGCTGAGAGAGTTGGGCTTGTTCTGCCTGTAGAAGAGAAGGCTCCAAGGAGATCTTATAGTGACCTTCCAGTCCCTGAAAGGAGCCTACAAGAAAGCTGAAGAGGGACTATTCATAAAGGCTTGTGGTGATAGGATGAGGGGGAATGGGTATAAGTTGGAGAGGGGCAGATTTAGGCTTGATACAAGGAAGAATTTCTTCACCATGAGAGTGGTGGGACACTGGAATAGGCTGCCTAGGGAAGTTGTGGATGCCCCATCCCTGGAGGTGTTTAAAGCCAGGTTGTATGGGGCCTTGGGTAATCTGATCTATTGGGATGTGCCTGCCCATGGCAAGGAGGTTGGAACTAGATGATCTTTAAGGTCCCTTCCAACTGAAACTACTCTATGATAACCCATCTTCTTTCAAAACGCTTGTAGAATATATTCCAAGGGATTTTTCTAAGCAGATTTTACGAAGGAGTTACTCTACAAAATATTTTTAGTTGGAATGAATTTATAAGGAATAATTGCCCTAATATAGTCCTTTTAAGTGCTATTCTTTATTTCGTTTCAGTTCAGAAGCTAAACTACAAAACAACCAGATCACCAGGTCAGTCTCCCATTTATTTCCTTCCATTTAAAATGAATGCAGTTCTTCCTCAGGCTGAAGGTAATATTCATAGTCCTAAATACATACTGCATGCCCATACATAATTCTTCTTTGATTATTTTCAGAAAATATAACTGCTTGGTACCATCAATTGTACTGATGAGAACCATAGCAATTACAATTGGCAGAAGCAGATCTGTGAAAGGTTTTATACTATTTTAAAATGGTTTCTGTATAACTAGTGGCATACAGTTTGGAAAATCCTTTTTTACTTGATTGTACTTTGTGCATTTGTACTTTTATTACCCCGAGAGGGTAATTATTGGTCAAGTGCTGTGTGATACATGACTACACATGGAAAAATCTTTACCCGTGGTAGTCTCAAGTCGCTGTGTATCACTGATACATGCAGTTTGAAAGAAGCCTTCGAGAAAACACAGCTGAAATGTGGGTGACTAGGTAAATTATTTACTTCTATCCATCACAATCATAAAGAATGGTGGACCACACGGATGTGAATCAGTTCTTCAACATATTGAGTAAAATTCCTTACAAGAAAAGCAATATAACAGTTCAGCAAGAACAAAACCTAATTATTCTCAGTTTTCATAATATGGATTACAAAATAATATCACTAAACATATATAGTTTACATTATTTTTTACAATACTTCCATATTTAATAACCATGAAGAGACTAAAGAAAATCATAGTATGACTAAAGGCATGTCAAAGATGAAAGTGTTTTGAGATGCACAGTCTGATGAGTCATCTTTTATGACTGGCTAGATTCTTAAACATAACTTTTCACTCTCCTTTTTAACTTCTGTTTTTTCAAGCACATTCACATTTTTATGCATTTGCCCTTCAGACTTTGCAGAACTGTCTGATGGAATAAAAGAGAAATGTCATCTTCCAGAAAGTGAAGTTTCAGTGTCAATTTATTAATTATTTCCTTCTTCCTTTTGTAAAATTTCACAAGTGCAAATTAAAAGGTGAGGATTTTTTTTTTAATTGCCTCACCTTCAAATCTTTAATCTGCATGTGATGAATTGAAAATCAGTTCTTTGTTTACCCTTACCTGAAAGGATGGGAACTTAAAATTTTTTAAGTCTGTATTTGTAAATTTGAACAAACAGTTCTGCCCTCAGTTTTATTTTGTAACTGCATTTCATATTTGTCAAAAAAAAACATAACTAAGAAAAAACCAAAAAGACAAAGGGAATATCCCACCTGTTTTGAAAGTAAGGCCATTATGAGGTGGATATGGTAATCATTATCTTCAGGGTTATGAAATGCACTGAGCATATGGCAATTTCCATTTACTTAATTACATGTAGACTTAATTAATTGCTAGGTTTACCTGTACATTTACTAACATTTGCTCTCCTTTTTTTAAAAAAACACGTTAAGTGTTAGGAGCACAACAGAAATATGTTCTTTGATAGGAAAAAACATATCACAAAATCCTCATAATGCATGTTTCTTACTACCTCATATATTTCTAAAAATTCAAAGGAGCAGCTTAAGAGACCTGTATAATTTACCAACTGGTGGTTATTTATGGAAGGAGTTTCAAGGACCAGGCATTTTCTAAACTGTCACACTTAAATGCCTGAATATAAGTATTATAAAATTGGATTGAGGTAAAATATCCAGAACATAGGCTGTAACTGGAATATGCTGTCCCTTACTAATTTACTTTGGCAGAAATAAAAGATGATTCACCAAAAGGTTAAAAAAACAACCAACATTAAGTATGCCTAAATTCACCGGAGTTTCCTATAAAGGTGGCAACCTTTCCTATAAAAAAGAGCTTATATATTTGTACCAATTTCACTAGTTACAACTTAATGAAACCGGAGTAACAGAGTATATTTAAGGATCACTAAACAGGATAATTCCCCACATGCTCATTAACAGATCACTCCTTGCCTTTTATTTATTATTTTTTTAGAGTGGAAATAATAATGAAGCCATCTTTTTTCCAGCAGCATTTCCAGTGAACTCCAAATGAGATTTTCTTCCGCTTTATTCATAGAATCATAGAATAACCAGGTTGGAAGAGACCCACCGGATCATCAAGTCCAACCATTCCTATCAAACACTAAACCATGCCCCTTAGCACCTCGTCCACCTGGTGAATCAACCACCTCCCTGGGCAGCCTCTGCCAGTGCCCAATGACACTTTCTGTGAAAATTTTTTTCCTAATGTCCAGCCTAAATGTCCCCTGGCGGAGTTTGAGGCCATTTATTCTTCTCCTGTCCCCTGTCACCTGGGAGAAGAGGCCAGCACCCTCCTCTCTACAACCTCCCCTCAGGTAGTTGTAGAGAGCAATGAGATCTCCTCTCAGCCTCCTCTTCTCCAGGCTAAACACCCCCAGCTCTCTCAGTCGCTCCTCATAAGGCCTGTTCTCCAGCCCCTTCACCAGCTTCGTTGCTCTTCTCTGGACTCGCTCCAGAGCCTCAACATCCCTCTTGTGGTGAGGGGCCCAGAACTGAACACAGGATTCAAGGAGCGGTCTCACCAGTGCCGAGTACAGAGGGAAAATAACCTCCCTGGACCTGCTGGTCACACCATTTTTGATACAAGCCAAGATGCCATTGGCCTTCTTGGCCACCTGGGCACACTGCTGGCTCATGTTCAGTCGCTGTCAACCAGCACCCCCAAGTCCTTCTCCTCCTGGCAGCTTTCTAGACAGGCTTCTCCCAGTCTGTAGCTCTGCTTAGGGTTGTTGTGCCCCAAGTGCAGGACCTGGCATTTGGCCATGTTAAACCTCATGCCGTTGGTCTCAGCCCAGCAGTCCAGCCTGTTCAGATCCCTTTGCAGAGCCTCCCGACCCTCCAGCAGATCCACACTTCCACCCAGCTTGGTGTCATCTGCAAACTTGCTAAGGGAGCACTCGATGCCTTCATCCAGGTCATTGATAAAGACATTGAACAGGGCTGGATCCAGCACTGAGCCCTGGGGAACCCCACTTGTAACTGGCCTCCAGCTGGATTTAACTCCATTTCCCACCACCCTCTGGGCCCGGCCATCCAACCAGTTTTCCACCCAGGAGAGTGTGCGCCTGTCCAGGCCAGAGGCTGACAGTTTCTGTAGCAGAACGCTGTGAGAAACTGTGTCAAAGGCTTTACTGAGGTCCAGGAAGATACATCTACAGCCTTTCCCTCGTCCAGCATCTGAGTCACTTTGTCATAGAAGGAGATCAGGTTAGTTTGGCAAGACCTGCCTTTTGTGAACCCGTGTTGACTGGGCCTGATCACCCGGTTCTCTTGCATGTGCTTCATGATCGCACTCAAGATCACCTGTTCCATGACTTTCCCTGGCACTGAGGTCAGACCGACAGGCCTGTAGTTCCCCGGATCCTCCTTGCGACCCTTCTTGTAGATGGGCACAACATCAGCCTCCAGTCCAGTGGAACTTCCCCAGTCTTCCAGGACTGTTGGAAGATGATGGAAAGAGGCTTGGCCAGCAAGTCCGCCAGCTCCTTCAATACCCTTGGGTGAACCAAAAGCTTATAAACTTCACCTGAAAGAATGCTGCCATTGTATATGATTTGCCTTTACTACTGTCCTGTATCAACCTGTTTTTCAATTGTCTCCTCTTTAGTTTTCATAATTTGATACAGTCTTATTGTTGTATATATGAGTATGCAGTATTTAGTAAAATGGGGTACAAACGGTAGCACAAGGTTCATACTAGATAAAAAAAGCAGTAATACCAGTAACATGACAAAGCCCTCACTTGAAGCTGCCAATTCATATTTTCCCCTGGAAAAGGTACACTGTATCGACTTTAATAATGTGAGAGATGCATTGCATTAGTAAACACTCATCATGGACAACTATATACAATTAATTTACCAACCAATTAAAATACTTGGAGATTTTCCAACTCTTTGACCTGCAGACCCAACCAGTAACACATTTGTCCTCGCTCTCTCAACAAAGCAGACCTTCATAACAATACTTCACATGTAAGGCAACTAAAATACTTTAATTTTAATAACATCCAATCTGCCTGTCAAATCAAATTATTGCCTTGGTGACAAGTAATAAGGACAGCTTGAACACACTGTGAGTCAGGAGTAATAATTGATCTCTTGAATACTTTCTCCCGTGCTATGAACCTTGTGCTTCAAAGCAGTGTATCCCAGCTATACTTCAGAAAGCTCAGGCACAGACACTTCAAAGCCTGGTGATGCAAGATAGTCACGCTATAAGAAAGGCCAATTCATACCAGTTTCCTCAGCATTCCACACCAATATATTTCATTAATGTAATTAGATCACATGCTTTATGATGCAAGTGTGTAAATTAATTTTTATTTAGGTTAATAACAGTTTGGATGCAGTCTCACTTTCAAGAGAATAGACTTTCCTTCAAATAGCCCAAATCAGAAATGTTCACATCATTTTTGACCCCCCCAAAAAACCTCACTTCTGTTTTCATGATTGAAATAGTCGTTTGATTTTATAATCTTTTCTATGAGATATCATAGATGTTAGAAAATGGTTTTTATATGTCCGTTTCATGTCTAAGCTTCAGAAAAAAAAAATTAGTCACTATACATTTTTTTCACATTTTCTTTCAGAAGTTGTTTCCTTTCCTGAAATTTTTAAGCACTAATAATGTGATTTGTAGTTTTCTTCTATAAATTGCATCTCTTCCCAGACATGAATGTGAAAGACAGAGAAATTAGTACTCATAATTACTAAGCTGTTTCTTTCCATCACAGTAGGAGAAAGACACATAGTTTGCCAAAAGCCAACATAAAAAAATAGTTTATATGTGAGCCCTATAGTAAGGGAAAGGCTGGACGATTTGTGAAAAAAATTCTTCCTAGGGGAACTATTTCTTTGCTGGTCTTGAGAACAAAACAGAGTAGGTTTTGAACAGCGTCCCTACGTACTCACTCCTGTCCTTCCTAAACAAAAATTAGTATGAAAACAATTTTTTTTTAATAGTTAAGAATAAGATGAACCTTAAAAATGCTGTGAAATCAAGAGGAATTTATGGCGGAATATAATGTGGTGCAGTATTCCTTAAGCAGGATTATGCACCAAATAAGAAAAGATATTTTTCTACCTAAATAACAAAAGATATTTTTCTACCTAAATAACAAAACAGGCATCCACTCTCATCTCTGTCACCTCTAATGCGCACAGTGGACCATTCATAAGTAAAAGCAGTCAAGACTGTTCTTATGCTAAATAAAAAAGTAATCAAAAGTGATAATTTATATCAACAACTCTATTTAGTTATAATAAATAGGAAAGAGCAAGATTTACCAATTGAGTGGGGCTTCTGAAAGTGGGACTATGGAGAAAAAAAAATGCTGTTGCTGACACAACCCCATAACACTTACCAACTCAAAAGGCATCATCAACTGGCATACTAATACAAACAAGTTCAAAAGATATCACATTGCTAATATGGAATTAGTTTATTTCACAAATAAAGTGTGTCCCCTGTTGTGAAGAAAGGAGATACGTCAAACTTATTAAAGTTATGCTGAACAAGGAAAGGGATTTTAGTAAAAGTCCCAATTTTTATAAAAGTACAATGCTAGAACATCCTCTCCACAGCACCAATGACTACCAATGAAAGCAATATAGCCTTGATATTTAACTGCACCCTCAATTTGATGCTGAAAAAAAAATGCAGAAGAAGAAGGAATCAGTGTTATGCACTGAAAATTACATTAATTTCTGATGAAGGTAATTATCAGCAGTCCAATAATCATGACTTTCATAACGAGCTCCAGTCATTTCATAATATGCAAATCTGCAACTTGGTTACAAGTCTGGTACCCCACCACACAAACAGAAATAACTGCAGCTTGTTCTCCTGAATTAAAGATTGATACAAACAGTATACAAACACTATGTATTGAAAGACCAGCTGATAGCGCACATTAACCAAACATCACTAGGAAACATCTTATGGGCAGACAGACAAAAAGAAATTTTAGATTTCAAAATATCATCCTATCGGAATAGTCAGAAAACTGACTTATTTTACTAAATAAATGATGAGAAATACATATACCTGTATTCAGTAATTTTTGAACACTTCCAAAGCTTTTACACTGATTTTGCAATTTTTAGTACAAATTAGCTAATATTTATTATCAAAAGTTTTTTAAAGCTACACTTCAGAAAAACCTATCACTTTTAAAAATTTCATTTGTCGAATAGCAAATAATGTCATTTTTCAAACTGAATGATTGTTCTTCTACTATTGACCCATACCATTGCCACTTCTAATTTCAAAGCATGAACTATTTGTACAAAAAAAAAAAAAAGAATTTATGGAGAATTCCAAATCAAGCTCTAATATCAGCTCTTTTGAGGATGAGAATAAATTATAATTGTATATCTCAATGTGTTAATACTGAACAATACTAAGCATTAAAGAACTATCATTAATATTTTTCAATTAAAAATATACTTGTTCTGTGGTATTAATTTTTTCCTTTTTTAATATTTTAATTTAGAAAAACAATCTTGAAAAATCAGTATACTTACCAATTCTGTAGAAATTCTATGTCAGTTAACTTGTGCACACTTAAGCTTTTGAAAGCATCCAGCTCAATTTTTTTATTTATTTATATTACTTTTTCCCCTTTTTTTTCCTCTTCTCTGAAGCGTTACAGTTCTTTTGAAAAGAACAGTCAAACTGGAGAACATGCTTATTATGAAGTTTCTTAATCACTACTTATTTGGATATTTATACAGCATAGGCCAAACAATAAGAAATTTTACAGAAACTATCATTGAAAATAAATTCTTCTAATGAATCAATTGGACCTACATCTCTACACAGATGTTCAAGAAGTTCAAGTAGTTAGAGAAGCAGGACACATAGGAAACAATAGCTGTCTTTTTTTCTCATCTTGCTTTCTAGGGGGTTGTGAAATTGTTTCTATTACATATTTTCAGGATTGTGCAGCTTTAGCACTTCTGATAGTCATACCTGATTTTTGGGTTTGTCCCAGTAAAACCATTGCACCCACGAGTAACTCTATTCTCCAGTTCCTTTCAAGGGTCAGTTTCATGCTCGCTGGTGACACTCGTTGCCTAGGTCAGGTGAGGTGTCTGACTGTTCAGACAGCACTTGCTGCTCAAGCAGCTTCATATCGATTTAGCTAATTTATTTTTAGGATAGTAAATTATTTAAAGAGAGGAAAGATTTGTTAAAAGCATGCTCAGCCTGACTGGGGTTGATCAAGGCCCTGTTATCTAAAATAGACTGCTTTCAAGGAAATCTTTTTTTAAATGGCATGACTCAAACTCGCTGTTCAGAAAGTGTGGTTGACAAGGCTTTCCCTTTGCAAGAGCAATGATTTCATTCCACTATCACTAACAAGAAAAGGAGACATTTGCAGTTTTAAAATACAACGTAAATTAATTGCAGGAAGATCATGCCAGACCAAACTAATAGCTTTCTTTTAATAAGATAACCAATAGGCTTGATGAAATATCTATCTGGATGTCAGCAAGGTACTTCATACAACACCACATGTGAAAAGGTTAGTTAAAGTTGAAATTAAATAGGGTAGCAGTGACATTGAAATGTGAATAAGGAACTGGCTAGAGAAGAAATGGCAATAATCTGGTTCTGAAAGTTAAAACATCAGGCTGAAAGAGTTAACAACTAGAGGCCAATTTTGGCACAAAAAGTATTTGCAAATACGGAATGAAAAAATTAGAATGTAAAAGTAAATAATTTACTAAAAGAGAAGTCAAGAAAATTTTTCTATCAGCAAAAATCAAAAAGTTCTAAGATGGAGTTTGCTTAGTTTGCAATGCTAATACAAGAAACGCAGAGACAAAGAATGTTCTTGTTGGTCCTGAGTTCCAAAATTTCTTACCCCTTATATTTCTATTAAATCCTGTTATCTTAACCATCAGTTTATCACCACATTCTTTACATAGCCCATGCTTTCTTAAGGTGCATTTTTTTCCTGAATTACCTGATTTGAGCTACTCAAACTAATATTCTTCGAACTTATCACTCATGACCCACGTAATAAGGTCCCTCACCCTCAAAAGCCCATTTAAGCCATTTTCAGTGAAAAAGTAATCAATGCATTTCTTCACTACCTCTAGCTTTGCTTTGTGCCTTTTCTCCTTCTCTTGTTCTTATAGATGCCTTTCTCAACTCTTTCCTCATGCTTTTCTGTTTTTTCTTAATACTCATTTACACTTGTTAACACTGATTTCCTTAGCAAATATGAGGAATGCCAATAGCAATGATTCATTCTTCTGCATGAATTACCTGCCAGATTCACAGTTCAACTTTGCTTTTAGAAATTATCTTGCCTAAACCATGGATATCAATACCGTAGATTTGGGAGAAATTATATAAATCAGAAGTATATTTAAGTCTTTCTCCTTTGTCCTAACCAACTTGAAAATAAAATGCACTAAAAATGCATTGTAGCACAAAATTACTGGGTAAATATTCTGATACAGCTCATCCCATTTACATATTCTGAGTTTATCTGAAGTTTATCATGCCTATTTTTGGACTTACTGTATATGGGTAAGACATGTAGAATCGATTCTTAAACCAAATTTCTTTCCTGCTCTGTGTGCAGGTGTTCTGCAGGCAGCTGTGCTGCATGTGAAAAAAAAATTTAAAAATATCTTTACCTTTTATATGGATCTGTGATAAGCTTTGCTCTGCTGGAAATCACTCTCATATACATCACGCACAAGCTTTATAGGCCAAGAGACCAGTACCTAATAAAAAATTCAGAGTCACTGCATGTAACAGGTAATGAAGTGCTGGTTCTAGGCAGCAGCACAGGAACTTCAGGTGTTTGCTTAATATTCGCAAAGCATATTCCTAAATAGTCTATGCACATTTAAAAAAATTTCTTTCACATAATTTTGCACCTTTTTAGATTCTATAAAAGACACTTGTTCAATAATATCAACTAAGTAGCTGGGTCTGGGGAAAAGATATCATTTGCACAAAAGAATTAGAAAGACATTTAGTAGAAAATGACATATCTTTGGCTCCAGCATTCCAGTAAGATACTATAAGAACTTAGGTAAAGCAAGCTGTTTGCATTACTTACATTTCATTTGCAAAAACGAATTTGAATTATCAATTTAAACATATTTAAAGCCTAAATCACCCAGACAGGAACCAGCAAATGGGCTAGCATGTAACATACATCCATTAAAAATACATTTTAGTTAGTAAGCTTTTGAATTAGTAAAATAACATATATTAGTAAAATAAACCATGCCTCTTGTTTTCAACAACTAATTTTTTTTCTCTTCCTTCTTCTCTAAAGACACTTAGTATTTGCACATTTTTGCCACCCAGCTTGTGTATATTGTCAGCTTCTAATGGATTGGTAAGTAGAGAAAATTAAAATATAAGGGAAGAAAGAAGTAAAATTATGTAATAGGAAAACTACACTATGAAAGAAATTGAGGTACATTGAGATTATCAGCTCTCAAGACCAATAAAATCTTAATGCATTGTTCAAAATTTTAAAAGATTTAAAAATGGTCATTCACTTTTATAAAAAAAATACATTGCTTTGGCTTATAAAGAGAGACAGATCATGGAGATTCTAAATAAAATAGCTTGCTGACAGAATTATTTTAATGTTGAAAAATAGTATATAAATATGTAGGCTGAATCTGACACACTAACTCCATGACAACAGTCTCTTCTTTAGCAGGAAAGCCTATAACATTGGTATGCCTGCTTACAATGTGACAGAATCTAAAATATCTTTAGAACAATGTCTAGTGTACATGTTTCTTCATAATCCACACTAAAATGTACAGCAGAATCAGGTTGTGGCACCTCCTTCCCTGGAGGTGTTTAAGGCATGGGTGGACGAAGCGCTGAGGGGCATGGTTTAGTGATTGATAGGAATGGTTGGACTCGATGATCTGGTGGTCTCTTCCAGCCTGGTGATTCTATGATTCTATGCTAATTCTGTTCCACTCAAACAAAACTTGGAGATCCTGGAACTATCTGCCTCCCCCCAGAATACACTGAACCTTCTCATTGTTTTTTTGCCTTCTTTTATAAGGGAACCTTGTGGTTGGTGTATACTTCAGGCCACCTGATCAAGGGGAGCCTACTAATGAAGCTTTCTTCCTCTAGCTACAGGAGGCTTCATGCCTACAAGCTCTCATCCTACTGGGGGCCTTCAAGGCACCCTGACATCTGCTGGAAAAGTAGCATAGTACGCTGTCAGCAATCCAGGAGACTTCTAGAGTGCATCAAAGATAACTCCTTAACCCAGGTAATAGACACCCTTACCTGAAAGGATGCAGTAATGGACCTCATGGTCACCAATGCAAATTAGCCCATCAATGGTGTCAAGATAAGAGGCAGCCTGGGCTGCAGTGATCATGCATTGTTGGCGTTCATGGTCTTGAGAGATATAGGACAGGCAAGGAGTATAGCCAGGAGTCTAAATTTCAGGACAGCAAAATTCCAGCTCTTCAAGGAGTTAATCAATAGGATCCCCTGGGAAAAGGTCCTCAGGGATGAGGGAGCAGAACAGAGCTGGCAAATATTTAAGGATAAATATAGCACATAAAGCACAAGAGGGCTCAGTCCTTAGTTTAGGAATCTAGGCAGGGAAGGGAAAAGACCAGTGTGTCTGACTTGATACCTGCAGGTCAAACCAAAGTCCAAGAGACAACTGCACAGGCAGTGCAAGCAGGGACAGAAAATCTCAGATGAGTATAGGGATGCTGCCCAGTTGTGTAGGGATGGGGTCGGGAAGGCCAAGGCACAGGTGGAGCTGAACTTGGCAAGGGAAGCAAAGAATAACAAGTAGGACTTCTATAGGTATATCAACCAGAAAAAGAAGGTTAAAGAAAGTGTACCCCCACTGCTGGTTAAAAATTGTGACCTCATATCAACAGACAAGGAGAAGGCTGAGGTACACAACAACCTTTTCCCCTCAGTCTTCACTGACAACTGCTCTCCTCACCCCTCCTGGATCAGTGGCCAACAAATGAGGACCGAGGAAATAAAGCCCCTCCCACTGTAGGGTAAGATAAGATTCATGACCACTGAGGAACCTGAACAACATCCTTCTCTCTATGGAGAGATATGGATTTGATGGGTGGACTGTTTAGTGGAAAAGGAATTGATTGGATGGTAGCATTCAGAGAGTAGTGGTCAATGGCTCAATGCCCAGATGGAGATCCATGACAAGTGGTGTCCCTTAGGGATCCATACTGGGAGAAACACTGTTTAATATTTTCATTGATGTACACCTTCATTAAGCTAAGCGGTGCAGTTGTCACACCAGAAGGATGCAATATCATCCAGAGGGACCTGAAAAAGATGGAGAAGTGGGCCTAAGTGAACCTCATGAAATTAACAAGGCCAAATGCAAGGTCCTGCACCTGGGCAGAAGCAATGTGAGGTTTCAATACAGGATGGGGATGACACAATTGAGAGCAGCTCTGCGGAGAAGGACTTGGGAGATCTGATTGATGAGAAGCTTGACATGAGCCAGCAATGTGCACTTGTAGCCCAGAAGGCCAACTGTATCCTGGGATGCATCAAAAGGGTAGATGAGGTGCTTAGGAGCATGATTTAGGGATTGGTGGAAATGGTTGGACTCGACGATCCGGTGGGTCTCTTCCAACCTGGTTATTCTGTGATTCTGTGAAAAGAAGTGTGGCCAGCAGGTCAAGGGAGGCGATTCTCCCCCTCTACTCTGCTCACATGAGATTCCACCAGAAAAACTGTGTCCACTTTTGGAAACCTAAACATAAGAAGGATGTGGAACTGTTAGAACAGATCCAGAGGAAAGCCATGAAGGTGTTCAGAGGGCTGGAACACATCTGCTATGAGGACAGGCTTAGAGATTTGGGTTTGTTCTGCCTGGAGAGGAGAAGGCTCTGAGGAGACCTTATAACAGCTTTCCACTACCTGAAAGGGGGCTACAAAAGAACTGAGAAAGGACTTTTTATAAGGGCATGGAGTGATAGTATTGAGGGGCATGGCTTTTAATTAGGCATTAGAAAGAAATTCTTCACAATGAGGGTGGTGAGACACTGGAACAGGTTGTGGATGCCACTCCCCTGGAGGTGTTCAATGCAAGGCTGGATGGTGCCTTCTTGAGGGGAAGAAAACACTATAGTAAAGGAAGACAAAAGTAGAATTTCTTAGAGTTAAAAATATTCAGGCAACAGATCGACTGTTCTTAAACACTTTTATTACTTTCCAATGTCCAGTACTATCCCCTACTTCTTCTCAAGGGAGAGAGAAAGTATTGCATATTTTCATGAGAGGTAGGACCTCGAAAGACAGGTAATGGCCACTCTGCTGCCAGATCATACAATTGTAGACTCTGAAAACTTAAGTTGAGCAATAATTTCATGGATATGGATTTTGAAAAATGGTGATGTTCCTCCACCTCACTATGGCATCTTTCCATAGAAAGATAAACCTGATATACATGTATGTGAGATTCATACAGAAGAAATGCCATAGGGGAGAAAAGCAGAAGAAATGGCAGCATCTCTATCAATAAGCAAACATGGGCCAGGCACAAGAAATATGCCCAAACTGGTTCAGATGCAAGTAGAGCACTATTTTAAGTCTATTTTTGCATGCCCGTTTGAATTCTGTAAGCCTCCATAAATGCAGTTATCATTACCATTGTTGCCTTATCATTCTCAGTGATTGCTCTCTTTCAGTCAAGTACAAAGGCAGCCTGAATATAAATGTTTTGTCATAAAACTGCTATTCAAACAATAAAAAGGGTTATAATAGTACTAAAAAAATCACCCCCAGGGCTGCAGCACAGACTGGTAGTATGCATATCGAGGCAGCATAAAGCAGTTCTAGTCACATACTCCTACCCATAGGACCCTTCTATTGCATCTGTACTTCATACCAGCATGTCACCAAAAGTGATCCAGATATTACCAGGTAGTCAAGATATACAGAAGATTTTAGAATCTCATTTAATAAGATGAGCACAGTTTAATATTATTGCATATTTGTATTGAACTTAGCTAATATCAACATATTTAGCTTAAGGATTTGTCTTTCATTTTTAAAAAGGAAAACTGCTTTGATTATGTTTTCTGCCTTTATCCAAAAATGCTTTTGTTGGTCCCAGATCTAGCCATGTAGTGCTACCCAGGGGCCCACGGCAACATGGTTCAACACTGCCATCTTGCCAAACAACCTCAAAAAAGCATTATGCAAAACATCCCAGACCACCTTCTACGCAGGCTTGAGTATTCTTTTCAAAATGTCTTAGAGGCTTTGCTATCCTTTTTTTGTAGCATAAATACAAGAGAGGTAGGGTCAGGTCAGGCAGGGAAGGGTGAAAGCACATGTAACAAGCAAGGGACCACCAAAACATAGCAAACTAATTACTCCCATAGAGTGACAGGATGGTTATCTGATCCCCCACGCTTCATTCCCCCACACCTGAAAAAAGGAAAAAAAAAAAACAAGAAAAAAAACCCCCACAGGTAGAATTTAAAACAAAAGGTTTATCAGCACCAGAAGCCCACTGCCCTGGGTAAATGTGCTTCCTTGCTACAATAAAGACAAATAAAGTACTAAAAAAGGATAAAGCAGGAGATTGCAGACCTAGCTGTGGTTTGATAAATGGCACTCTACTCCACTCTGCTTATTGTGTACTTCATACCTCGCTCTTGAATATGGAAGAGAATTTTATTAAAGATTTAGCCACGGTGGTGGTGGTGACTGGCTCACAGTAATTTTCCTACAAAGTAGTTTAATCTATCACAGGGCAGACAGTGCACCTTCTTACCATGTATCATATCTGTCTATTGAGTAAGTGCTATCCAAATCCAATTTCTTTTCATTTTTGGAACTCGTGATGCATATTCAAGATACATTTTCTTTTTGTCTGTGGCCTAAATTAGGTGCTGTATAAAGAAAAAAAAAGTGAAGTAATAAAAAAGACTGGACTCTGGAGGCTACATTTCTCAGTGGGCATTTTTTTTTCTTTTTTTTTCCTTGAAGGTTCAGTACAGTACTAATGATGCAAAACAGTGGGCATGTGTGGTTGTCAGTGCACTCACAACACTGCCAGTGCACAGCCTTACCTCCACACCCTGCCCCAGCTCTTACAGGTGAAACTTATAAAATCACTGCAATAAAGACTTAAATTTCTTTAATAGCGGGACGCTTGTTTTCTGAATTTAATTAAAATAAGGATCAAATAATCATGCTTTATTTTACTGAATTACCTGAGGCTGGAAAATTTGTGGGTTTAGGCTATCAAAAATAGAGTCTAAGTACTTAGAAATTACAAAATGGTTCTTTTTTGCCCCGCAGACTAAGATACGGCTTCTAACAATTCCTTCATTTTAACCATACATGATTCTATATGATTCGACAAGAATCTAAGAAATTAAGTACCTCTAGTGTCTGAGTACACTGTCTCAGTTCTGGTGTTTTCTCTCAGTCCATGGCTTTTTTTTTAGGGTTTGGGGATTTTTTTATTTCCTTACTTCTGTGTGTCCACTAAGTATTTTTGGCAAACAGAGAGAAATTTGAGATGTTTCATCCAAATTTTATTTTTACATCTAAAGACATCTTTTTTGGAAACTACCATTAATACAGAATATAGTAGTCCTCCCAGATCTCAGGATGAAGCACATCAAAGCATAAAATATACAGGTAGTTCAAAAAATTTTCCAGGGGCAACTAAAGGTGAGGGATTTGGTCCTTTGTGGTTTGTATTCTCAGTGCATCAGAGCCTGATTACATTCCCTAAACCATCACCTAAGATCAGTATATGCATTTCAAGGTGACAATCGGAATGTTTAATCTAACTACTTGTTTGAATTTATGCCTGCTACACTATGGGTGATTATCAGATGTTAAATTTACTATGCCATAAGAAAATAATTTTTATATACATGAGCAATTTTACCTACAGTAGCTTCCAAAGGGCAGTCTTGGAAATGTGAGAGTCTCAGTCTAGAAGAACTAGCCAATATTACCAAACATATGCCACTTTTGATCTTTTCCAGGTTGTATCAACAATAATATTTCTTTAAACTTTATCTTCCTTTATTTGACATATGCAACAGGCTGTAACAGTTACATCCAACATGTTTTTTTCACTCGATATCCACTATATCATAGTTTTCTTTTGGACTTTCTGTCTTCTTATCGCTTTATTTTTTCTTTAATAATTTAAGCATCGTTGTCCTAGTGCCATTAGATGTAACCCATTCAGGTCTGAGACTTCAACAACAGCAGAGATTACAAAAAATGGTATTCATGTACTCAGCACTAATGGTTTTCATTAGTCTCTGCAAAAAGTGAGCATGACTAACAATGACAGTCCATATTTTACCTTAGACAAGATTACTGAAAAAGCAAGTCAGGTTAAGATACTCTGAGTTTGCTGAGAGCTTATTACTCCCTAGAAGTTGTTCTCAAAGTCTTTCCTAATCAATTCTTTGTTCCTACAAGGATAACTCTCACACTCAGCATTGAAAGGATTGTTAGATTTTTCGCTTTATCATGGGATTTCTTCCCAGTTTCTATTAGAGATCATTTTTGTCTACTGAAAAATATGCACTGTTAACAGACAGTTTGAATGAAAAAGCATACAGCTTAACCCTTTAATTTCCTATTATTTCAGTTTTTCCCCTAGTGCTACTACTACAGAATCTCATTATTTCTTAGTTGAAATGTAAATCACTTTATGTCAGGTTACTTCCAATCTGACAATTTAGTTATCTTTGACTGCAATGTCCACTACTGCTCCTGTGAAGGGTATTTCCCATCCTTGGAGGTGTTCAAGGTCAGGTTGGAGGGGGCCTTGGGCAGTCTAATCTAAAGGCATGTCCCTGCCCATGGCAGGCATGTTGGAACTAGATGATCTTTAAGGTCCCTTCCAAACCTTACTATTCTATGATTCTCTGAGGTAGCACTCATATAGTGATGATAGCCTGTAAGAGCTGTAAATCAACGGGAGTTCAATTCTTGTGATTTTTCCTCAAAATCGGGCTTTTTATGGAGTTTTTATGTTCACTGAGGTTACAGTTATGCTTCTTTTGCTCTTCTAATGTCTCCCTGCCTACTGTCCTTTTTGCAGCAATGCAGATCCTCCATTGTATCCACAGCATCAAGGCACTATCTACTCTCACTGAGCAGCTTTCTAGTATTACTTTACCTACCTAAGGAAATGACTTTTTACATTTGAATTAGTCAGCATTAGATCTCCAAAGTTTTCTGTCCAAGGTCTCAGGCCTGTTTGGGTTTCAGAGAAAGAACTCAATTAGCTCTCCAACCTGCAATATTTAAATTTGCCATTAAATAACTCCCAAACACTCTCAGAGTTTCATCTTTGCTTAGAAAATGCTTAGAAAAAGTATCTGGTTTATATTTATATGGAATGGAATACTCTTCAAATTTCTGTAATGCAACTAGTTTTCTCAGTTGATTTAACCGAGAACTATTGAAAACATCAAGTGATTGTCATTCTATCAAAAGAAATAACACTACCACTTAATGTCTTTATTCTGAGGTATCTATTTCTTGCAGTTACTTACTGGAAGTGCTGTTTAAACCTTATTCTGTTGTCCTACAGATCTTCAGAGAATTTTTAATGGGTAGAGATTTAACAACTCTTTTTTTTCTTTTCCATCAAGGATATTTCCTCTGTTACTTGTGCTATTTTATCTTATTTTAGTTGTGGTATTACATTTTCTTGAGAAAACATTCTGATCTATGACAGAGGCCCTTATTATTATTATTATCTGAGCTGAAGTTGTTCTTTACAAGGTACTACACACTGTACTAATGAAGAACAATTTTCCATGGGCTTTCACAGCTACAGTTTCCCAGACACAGGACCAAATCTTATAGATTATAGTAGAGACAAGATGACCAAAAAAGGACCTTACAAAATCACTGTCAGTAAGGATGTTGTCTAGATAAGCAACAATATAAGCAAAGGTGAGCAAGACCGGACTTAAAGCTCTACTTACATGAAATGTCATATATAGCACCAAGGAAGCAGGTTGCTCAGTTTTTGTGCTAAAAGGACAAAAGGAAGTATGCCACTAACTTGGAGAAGAGGATATTGGACATCTGAAGAAGATGCTTTGAAAATTAAGAGCAACAGATATCTAAGATAAGAACTAAATATTTGCGCATTCTGACTTTCATGTTAAATAGCCTGGCCCATGTTGTTATAAGTGTGAAAAAAGAAACGGAAGAGAGAATAAGTCCAGGACCATCTCAGGTCAATCCAAAAGTTTTGAAAATCTGTCACCTTGTATACGAGCAAAATGCAATCATACATGAAGGAGGTCTATCAGCTTAGAGATACGCAGAAATAAGCTTGGTGTAGGAACAAAATTATAGAAATGTTGCATGTCAAAAATTCTAACAGTGAGAATGGAGGAAAGAAATTGCAAGATATTTGTTAGAATTAAATATACCTTTACTTGCCATCACATTCAGAATGTTACATTCATAAAAACTTAGGATAATATCCAACAACAAAAAAAAGTTTAAATAGAAAAAATAGTAATCAATAATACAGTAAAGAAATCTTTATGGTAGTTTAGAGTAACTTGCAAACAGAATGACCAGAAAAACTAAGTAGAATTATCTTTTTTAATAATTTTGATTAATAGGAAATACTTGAAAATGTCTTTTAAAATTGTATAGATTTTCCCACCTAACACAAAAAAATCTCTGTCAGAGCTCTAATTTTGGTACAAGGATCAATATATGATATGTCCAGACAACTGTTGTCACACTGTCCTTTCTCTTTCAGCTACTTTTGTCAAGGTTTACATCTTGTCACATGCATAGTAAGCACATACTTCTTCAGCATCCCTGCAGGATTTGGTTCTCAGTCTGGACCAGCAAAACTGAGTAAGCCAAGCAAGACCCTCAGCATGCAGAGTGTGCTGCCTTGAGGTAGGGAGGGTCCACACTGCTCCCTAACCTGCATACCTCAAATTTTCAGTCAATGTTTGGAGTGTTCAGTAACCAAAGGCACAACATAATTAAAGAAATATAAACCAGTCATTAAACATCAGCTGTCACACTCAGATGATACTCAAATAGTATGTAATATACATTTTTGGTCCTTCTGTGTTTGGAACGCAAGTTGGATTCTTCATCATTTAAATAAAACTAGGAAGAAAATGAAAACACAAATATGTTGATGTTGCTTAGACTCTTCAAAGGTCTTTTGAGAATTTTTAACATATATATTTTCCCCTACAAACAGAACATCACTCAGTTACACAACAAGTAGGTTCAGCTGTTATGGTTATACATGCAGTAAACAGAAACATGCAAAGAAATTTATTCTTGTTGAAAAAAACTAATAAAACGTAGGAGATATTAACAGATGCATTAAGGTTCCTCTGTCCTTCTTGAGCTCATTAAGAAAGGAAATAAGGAAATTACCTCTTCTGCCTATGTATTCAATACCAGCTTTATCTAGAAACAGCATGTTTTCATTAGTATCTGTCACAACATTAGCTTTATATTAGAAATGGCTTGAAGCCAATATCCCAGGTAAAACTGTCCCAAACCCTGGGAAAGGCTGTGCGATACAGAACGCCCTTTCATCTAATGAATGATAGTTTACTGCTAGAAAATTTTACTTTTTTTTCTTGGTGTCATCTATCTAGGACCTTTTCATATAACCCATGGCTAACAATGTATTTTTGTAGGTTAAATTACTGAAGAAATAATGATATTCTAAAAGTTAAAAAAAAAATCACTGAACTAAATTATTGCACAATATAAATATTTGCCCAGAAGTGTTTCTCTAATCAATATTTAAAGTAAGTCAAGGAAGTTTAATAGCTAAATCTTGTTCTCATTACAAGTCATCATCCTTCATCTGATATCTTCTGAAGCTATAGACCCTCTCAGAAGTCTTGAGAAAGCAAACAATTAATTTCAAAAAATTTTCATACAAAAAAACTTCTACTTTGAAAAAAACATAACAAAACCAGATTAACATTTTCAAGCAGTCAGGATGGCACTAAAATAACACAATAATTTCTTTAATAATGAAATAAGATTTTATCTCATTGTTCATTTAAAAATAATTATATCCTGTCAAAGCACAAAAGAAAACAAAAAATACAAATGGTTCACAAACAAAAATAATTGTAAATATGTGTACACGCATGCTCGAGAATTTATTGTTTTGATGCCTACTAGAAAATGACTCCTGATTTGGTGTTTGCTATTTCTGCCAGCATGTCTCTGTGACAGCCCTGTGCTGAAATCCAAGTTAAATCTGCATTTGCACTGCCACTTTCAACGTAACAATTAATAAAACATACTGCTGTTTTCTTTCAGTTGTAGAGAGATATCCGTTTTTGTAAAAAATGTTACCAAACCCTCCCACATGAACATGATATCAAACTTTTTTGCAGCATGAGTCACTGATGACAATGAGCGTTGGAGAACTAGATGACAGACACTTAAATACTAAAACATTTACTTACAGTGTACTTGTCTCTTACAATGCCAGCTCTGAATAGGGAAACCAAAGCAGTAGGTGCTAGCCTAGACACTGACCAAAACAAATCTCTCTGTCCCAAACTGCTTATTATGAAAGCACAAGACCAGCAGAAACTCTTTGTACTTATGGACAGGTACAAAAGCCAAGGAAACAACACTATTAATAGAATAATCAATAGTCTCAAAATACCAGTTTATTAATTACAAATTTTACTGTGAATGTGCTATTTTTAGACTTAAATGCTGAAAGCTGCCTAGAGGAACAAATCCCTAAATTCTGCAGGAGCTCTGTAGCCAAATCAAGTTTCCTAATAATTTTGCACCAGTTAAATTTCTAGGTAAAACAGAAATAGTTTTGAAGCACAGAAATGCACAGACTGTGACTCACTTCACTCATCAGCAGATGAAGTGATTATAATTTTTTTAAATTCAATACAAATAAAATTATCTGCATTGCCTTCTCAAAGCTTAAATATATCTTTAAAAAAAAACTTAACACTTGAAAGTTCTAGTTAAAGCCATATTTTCCATGTAAAGCATGATCTGCTCTGGTGAATTATCAAAGATGGCACAGACCTCTCAGCAAAAATCAAATGAGCATTGGTAGTCTCAGTAGCCTTTTGTTGTGAAACTGGGAAAAATACATTGGCACACAGGTACAGTTACTCCACTGCTTTCTTTGCTATCAACTTGTGCCTGGTATGACTACAAAAGTAGTGACAACTCTAATGCCAAGATGAGGCAATTGAGAGTCAGGAAAACAAAATAATTGGAAAAAAATTACCTGAACCAAAACTAAATGCAGCGAAAGCCACTACAGGTCATCAAAAAGATAATTTTATTCACCTGCTCCATTCTTAGTATTGATCAATCATAGCAAGTGTGGTTTAGGAAAACATTTTAAGAAAAACTTGTGAGAATCTTGAAGTAAATTATCTTATGGAAGGATGTAGATGATGTAGCAGTGATACTACTGGACTGGAAACCTGGTAGGACTGCTGCTGCTGAATACCGCTCATTTTCATTATGTTAAATCAAATGTCATCTTGTATTTCTTAGTGAATGCAGAAGTTTTTACCTATGCCTTAGTGAAATAATGCATGAATTCACTCTTACCTATGACATGCTTTTAGATGCCCCCATAAAATGGGCTTTGAAAATCTGGAATCAATACACTACTAGACTGCAGTGCCTAACATTGTTTTGTGGTCATCTGCTTCATAGCCAATGTTGACCTCACCATTTAATTTCCCATTGCTTAAATTCTTCTCTGGTAGTGTAGATAACACTTGCTTTGTCTAGAATTCTGTACTTCTACTGTATAATGCTATACTTCTTCTGTACATCATTACATTATAGGTTAGAAGAATCAAAGGACTATGACAATATATTTTGCAAAGATACAGATACAATAGCATTGTTCAGCCATTACTTCAGCCTTTTTAAAGTGGATCCCTGTTCCATTTTGGACACCAGATAAAGGTGAGAAAAATCAATACTGAACTAAAATATAACATAACAAGCACACTCAACCTCTTTAAACTATCACCACTTAAAATCATTTAAATTTGCACAACATTAGTCATGTTTAACTGTTATCCAGCTTGGCTTTTGTTTAAGTTTTCCAGTCCGACCACGGATGTCAAACATCAAAATAAGCTCAGCTGTTTGAAATCTCAAGGCAAGGGACAGGGAATAAGAAATTACACAATACTATTTTTGTAATATAGGGAGGGATTAAGTGCTATATAATTATACAAATGTACAGTGCCAAGAGTAAAGGAGGGAGAAGAAAGATATACTTGAGCTTTTAGCAGTGCAGTTAAATTTGGATAAACTTCCAGAATCTAACTCAGTGCAGAGTGACCCCAATAGTGAAAGAGGCATGCAGGACAAGCCACAAAGAAACTACAAAGGAGCAAAAAGGTGTCCCATTTGCCTCAAACTAGTAATCAGTAACTAGCAAAGTTGTACCACAGATTCACTACTCCAGCATTCCTCCTCCGGAGGTTGTTGCTAGTCTGCCTCATTATCATCTGGATGGAAAACAACACACTTTCCTGGGAGTTCTCTCCAACAGTCTTATTGATTAAGTTCCCATAGTGTTAAATCATCCCGTAGGTTTCTGCTTGCCTTCCCATCCCTGAATAATAAAAGCCTTGGTGGATTTATAGGAGTGGTGCTGTAGATGAGGAGCATTTGATAAACACCATAGCATAATACAGTTTCTATTCGTGCGATGCCCTTAGCTTCAGAACATTTCACATGTCAAGACAGTATCTAAAAAGAGCAAAATTAAACCATTCTGAATTTATTCTTGCTTGTATATTGCTTTTTTTACTCTTAGAGATCTCTGCCAAACACATCCAAAGGTGTCGTTTCCTGGCTCTAGTGAATTTGAAATTACAAGAAAAAAAAAATAGTAAGGCAATGATCACTCCCTTTTCATCATCCTTCCAGTTGGAGTTTCACAACAATTTCAAAATACATTTTGTGTTATTTTTCACAGGCATACATATGAGAGAAGCAAATTTGGATAGTACAATTTAAAAAAAAAAAAAAGTAAAGAATGAAAATTTAATTTCTACTAGAAATAAAACTGCATTATCTCTCATTATTAAAGACCTTATCCAGAATCATGGATCCTTGTGTCTCTGGGACAACAATAAAGTGTTAAGCTTAAGACTACTATAGGCTTGGCTGTGTCATTTTGGAACTGAGGTAACTGGGGAATTTTTTTTAATGGGTCAATGCACTAAGGAAACACTAAGGATTAAGTTTCCTTAGAGGACTCAGGCAAGGGAAGAAACAACTTATCCAAATGGACCCTGAGCTATCCTGAGGGAAACTGAACTGACAGAAAGCCTCAGGAAAGATGTTCTGATAGTGTAAGACTAATACTTATTATCCAGAAAAAAATGTTGAAAGTGACTGAAACAATCACTGAAAACTAAGATAAGTGTATGTTAGAAAAGTGGAAAGAGGAAAATGAGGCTGGACCAGCTTTTTGGCAACATGGCCAAGTAATAAATTTCAGGAATTTTCAGTTGAAAACAAAATATTTGCTGTTCAGCAAAATGATAAAAACCCAAAACATAATGTCTGTTACAATATCTAATGGTATAATCATAGAATCACAGAATGGTTTGAGATGGAAGGGACCTTAAAGATCACCTAATTCCAACCCCCCTGCCATGGGCAGGGACACCTCCCACCAGACCAGGCTGCCCAAAGCCCCGTCCAACCTGGCCTTGAACTTCTCCGGGGATGGGGCAGCCACAGCTCCCCTGGGCAACCTGTGCCAGGGCCTCACCACTCTCATGGTGAAGAATTTCCTCCTTATGTTTGGTCTAAATCTGCCCATTTCCAATTCATAGTCATTCCCCCTAGTCCTGTCACTACAGGCCTTTGTTAAAATTCCCTCCCCAACTTTCTTGCACGCTCCCTTCAGGTACTGGAAGGTCACTATAAGGTCTCCTTGGAACCTCCTCTTCTCCAGGTTGAACAACCCCAGCTCTCTCGCCTATCCTTATAGCAGAGGTGCTCTTTGTAGCCCTCCTCTGGACCTGTTCCAACACTTCTATGTCTTTCTTAAGTTGCAGATTCCAGAACTGGACACAATACTGCAGGTCAGGTCTCACAAGAGCAGAATAGAGGGGCAGAATCACCCCCCCTGACCTGCTGGCCATGCTTCTTTCGATGCGGCCCAGGATACAGTTGGCCTTCTGGGCTATAAGTGCACACTGCTGGCTTATGCCGAGCTTCTCATCAATCAGTATCCCCAAATCCTTCTCTGCAGGGCTGCTCTCAAACACATCCTGTATTGAAATCACAGGTTGCCCTGACCTAGGTGTAGGACCTAGCACAATCGCTATGGCACTTTAAAAAAACCTATAAATATTCTTGTTATGCATAGAAATATTTTCTTAAGTAAAACATGAACAAGATTTTATTAAGTTGGTCCAAAAATAATTGCCATTTTAACCATCAATTCTAAAGCATTACACTTCAGCTTAGAAGAAAATGTATGAACTGAAATAAGAACTATCAGAATCGATGCATTTTTGCCATCAAGAAACAAGTCTATTTATTCCAGCACAGGATGATGAATTCTTTAAAAGCATTTGAGCTGCTGCTTGGTTGTGAAAAATCTCTTCCAGGAAGTTGTTGAGATGCTTGAAAATGTGGCAGTCTGTGGGAGACAGGTCTGGTGAGTAAGCTGGGTGAGATAAGAGTCTCCTGGCCCAGTTCATGCAGTTTCTGCAGTCATTTGCAAGACATGCAGTCAGACATGGTCATGGAGAAGAGAATTGGTCCTTTTTAATTGACCAGTGTTGGACATAAGCATTGCAGTTCTCAGTGTATTTTGTCAATTTCCTGATCATGCTCCTCTGCTGTGATAGTTTCACCAGGATTCAAGAAGTTGTAGTGGATACCATTTGCCGAACACCAGTGGCCATAACCTTCTTCTGATGCAGCTTTGTTTGAGGAAGTGTTTCAGTGCTTCACCTCAGTCCAGCCACTGTGTGGAATCCCATACATTGCTGTACAGAATCCATTTTCATCACCTGTCACATTGCAATCACAATGCACTGTTTCTGTTGCATGAAAGAAGCATGGACCAGAATTCATAATGCCAATTTTTTAATTTTTCATTCCGCTCAAGTGGCACCCATTTTTCAAGCTTTCTTGAAAATGCCCAACAACAGTTGAATAGTCTATTTTTGGTTCTTCCACAACTTCTCATGCTCTTTTGTGTAGGTCTGCTTCAATACTGGCCCTCATTTGGTTGTCATCTACTGGGCAAGGACATCCATGACCCTCCTCATCTTCAAGGCACTTGTTTGCATTACAAAAAACAGGCTGCTCAGGGAGGTGGTTGATTCACCTTCCCTGGAGGTGTTCAATGCACGGGTGGACGAGGTGCTGAGGGGCATGGTTTAGTGTTTGATAGGAATGGTTGGACTCGATGATCCGGTGGGTCTCTTCCAACTTGGTGATTCTATGAAAATTTTTGGTACCAATGCCAAGCTGTACATTCATTGATGGTCCCCCGGTCAAATGGCTGGTTGCTATTGTTAGTGGCTTCTGCTGCTTTACATCTCTTTTTCAACTCAAAACCCAAAATCACTAGAATTTAGGGGGTTTTCCATGTCTAATTTGATAATGTAATATAAAACAGAATAAATAGTGAAAATAAAACCATTATCATAAATAAGTAGAGCGAATTCTGTGCTTTACAGTGGTATACTACATGGACATAGCTAAGTAGTTTAATCCAAAATAAACATCACAGTTTACAATGACAAAAATAGCAATTATTTTTGCACCAACCCAACATTAACTCAAACTGCAGCATTTTTAATTCAAATCTGTACTTGTGAAATGCAGATACAGAGAGGGACTAGAGTTCATGGGTTTTAATATCTTTCTCATATTACTGATCATTAATGCAACAACCTCACTGATCAGCTTTTATTTTGCCCTTGGTTGCACACTATTTGATTTCTAGTGCCTTACTGCCATCAGCAAGTAGATTGACTCCCTCCGGCCAAACAGCACAGCATCCTTTCTCTTTCCTACAATCATTTTAAAACAAACTAGATGGTGTCACAAATGCACCTCTTAGGCATGTTCGGCTGAGGGAGGCAGGTGCCTGCTGTTCACCCAGTGGACTCTGCCCTGCAGGTCCAGGTGCATCAGCAGAGGCAGCCAGCAGGAGTTAAGCCTGTAGCAGTGAGAGCGTTCTTCCTCTTTTGTGGCCAAAGGGGTATTTTTGCTTTCTGCATTTCTTTCTGCCTGGATATACCACTAATCCATTATTGAGAGGAAAAATATTCCCAGAAAAAGAGGAAGAAAAATTGCTCATACTCAAAGTTACTAGACACTTAACACTTCAACAGGTGAAGCGTAGCACTGCAGGAAAGAAATTAAACAACTACATTGAAATTAGTTCAATTAGAAAAGCAGAAATCTCAGACCACCAAATGCTCCAAACACAGTAAAACCTGTGGCAGGAGCATGCGTTTTATTTCTAATATCCCAGCTTATTCCCACTACAAATAATTATACCTTGCTACCTAATGACATCAAAAGGCTTACTTTGATTATTTGAATTGTACTCCTTTTATCACCATCAAAATTATTGTATTGTATATACTTCATTACTTTAATTTTAATCAGGGTATATATATTTACATCTTATTTGCCTATTGTTATTGTTTGTGAGGAGCACATTTTCTTACTCATCTTTACAGAAAGTACTAACTTATTCCACAATTTCCCACCACTTTCAATCCAAATGCTCCCAGTGTAAATTACTAAACAGAACTAGTGAAGCTGGAAATTTTGCATTAGCTTATGTACTTAGCCTAAAAGGGAAACAAAACAAAACAAAACAGAGGTATGCTGTGTACTTCCTAGTACTAAACATACATACACACTCCTAGCATTTACAAAAATCAGTTAAAAATTATCCACTGGAAATATTTCAAATATTTTAAGTCACTTCTTGGCTACCAAATTATATTCACACTCAGCCATTTGCAAATTCTTCATTATTTTATGAAGTAATATCACCACGAAGACAGTTCTCAAAGCTACAGCTGTAACAGAAATGAAATATTTTCTTGAAGAGAATGTCTTTTTCAACTTCAGGAAATACTCTCAAATAGGCTGAGTCTCCAAATCAGTAACTATGATTCAGTACAGATTTGTCCTAGGAATTGTAATAAGGTTCAGCAGAAAGTTCTGTAGCCCAAACTGAAGGTTTCAGCTGAATATAATTACAACTTTTAGTACAACAGTTAACCAGGGGACCATCCAATAATTAAGATATGAAAAAGGCCATAAGGAACATACAGTTTCCAGAGTTCTGTTCTAATAATAAACAAAAACTGGAATGCTTCTGTTACTCTGTAGAACTGAACGTAATATTTGACATTTGACCATTACATTTTCTTACACAACATTCTCCTAGTTCTCAAATAAGTAAAACATGAAATGCAAAAATCCATTTTCAAACAGCAAGCACTGGTTGATATTCTTCGCATATAATTTTATCTATCTAAAAGTTAAATATTTAGTGTAAGATAAGTTTTCAGAACCTACTGAGCACAGAGTGAAGAGAAATGTGCCAGTGTGTGAAGAGCCCATTCTGCAGTTTGCACACTGTGGAATATGAGTAGGATCTGTTACTAATGAGCTGGTTTCTCCCTCTTTCATTCTCTTCTGGAGGAGTTACATGTGCAAAGATATTTTTTGCTTGGTTTTGCTTTTTTATTATTTGTTTGTTTTATTTAAATTCTAATCTGCTTTTCCAGTCAGTGAGATGGATTGCCCTCTGAAGATGTCTATCTTTCCTACCTGCATGGCGCAGGTAAAATTCTTAAATTTGTGTAAGTTAGTTACTTCGAATAACTAAAATGTAGTAAATCTGACTCACTGACAAGTTCCAAAATACAGTAGTTTCTTCATCAATATTTCAAATCATCAAATACATCAAACATATCAAATTATCAATATGTGGTGCTAGGTTTAGTAGATGCCAAAAAGAATAGTTGTTAGCCAAACGTCACAATATTTTTAAAAACAAACATTTTTAAGAAGTTGAGTTATAAGAACATAGAGGCATCAGTAGCATGATAAAATGCGAGTTGAGCACAACTGCTCAAAGGACCACCTAGTTGAATGGTCACAGTCAGCAAAATATACATTAATAAATATACTTATTTATGCAGTCTAATGCAAGGTAATAGGTAATTGGGAGCAAAAGCCCAAATATTTTTCATGAAAAGCAGTATTACAGGAAATTATAAATATCTATCTTAGCATAATTTCTTCATGCAATGTTGTAGCAGTTAAAAAAATTCCCATATACAAAAAAAACAGAAGCAAGGAAGAGTCTTTCCCTACGCAATTTTTTTGTAAGATCACTCTTCTAACACTTATTCGCACTGCAAAGAATATATGAAGTAGAAAACTTAGAAAAGAGCTACATAAGTGAAGCAAGGTTATAAAAAAAAGTCAAAAATATGGGACTAAAGGTGCTCCAAATAGCTTACTGAAGGGAAGTGCAAGTATTTAGCAATGGAGAACACATATCAGGAGAACAGCTTCACATATACTTCATAGAAAATTTGAAGGACACTTATTCGTGCACAGTGAATTCTTCAAGTTGTGAGCAGGCCAGCCAGAGATGAAAAGTTAAGTAAAAGGAAAACTATCAGTAATATGATGAATGTGCCCTAATGTGACAATCTTAAACTGCAACCAAGTTTAGGTTCTTTTTAAAGTTAACAGAAAGAACCAAGAACCTTCAGAGGACAATTCATCTCTTCCTAAAAAGAAGCCAGAAACTACATGGAAGGCATTCAGTAGTATCAGTTTCTCTCCTCTCACTAGAACAGGAGCAAAAAATGATTGGCTTAGACTGAGATATCTATGTTTTCTACCACGAAAGTTAGGTAGAGATGCATCCCAGTCTGTATTACTTTTTAGTGCCAGACTATCATCAGGACTTGGAATGTTATCACCAGAAAACTGATAATCTGCATTTTTCTCACTCCTGGGAGGAAACCTTATCCCCTTGCCTGAGTATGAGAGCGTAGAGACAAAGAAAGAGGGAATCTCAGTAGCTTAGGGCAGTAGTGCGTAATCACTAGATTTTTCATCTCAGGTTTCAACTTGAAATTGCAGATCTAACTTCCATTTGTGACTGCTATGACTATGCTGAGATTAGCATTTACAATATCACCTTCTGCAGCTGGTATCAGTGAAAACATTTATGCACACAGTGAGAGGAAAAAGGTATCTGCCAAAACCTGTGGGTGCCACTGAAAACATTACTTTCAAATCCATGTTTTTTAAGAGTGCCCAGCACAATGATACCCTGCTTACAGTTGAAAATACCAGGCACTTCCATAATCCAAACAAGCAGAGTAAAAAATAAATATTGTTTTGTAGTAGTAATTATATCTGCAGCAAATTAGGCACTATAAGTATAACAGAGCATCAGTTATGCCACATCAGTGGGGTGAGAGTCTTTCTAATTAAGCCCTCTGTAACAGACAAAGCTGTAAAGTCTAGTCTTAACTTCAAGCTTTTCCCAGATTTTCAATAGATAGATACAATGCACATGAAAATAAAACCAAGTAAAATATGAACATGCAGCGCTCCCTTAGGCTTAGCCTATGGACAGTAAACCAGTTAAGTTTTAACACTATGATGGTAGCAATCATTCTTAGATACTTTATTCACTTGTGGGTGATAGGGTTCTACCAGAGCCAGACAACTGAAAACCAGATGAATCATAAAGTCTGTGTCAGGTCTGCTGAACAAACTGTTCCTTCTTACCAATAATCAGCAGAGAATAATTTGGGGGTTTTTAATTGTCATTGCTACAAACCATAGAAAGGTTTGTGTGACGGTGATGGAATGCTGACCTCACTAAAGAAAGACCAGTTCTACCTTAGTTAATGAATAACAGTTGCCATTTTCTGTAATTGCTCCCCCCCTTAACTGTCACAAATGGGCTTATGATAATAATCACAGTATATAATCTGACACAAGTGCTCTTAAAGAAATTTCTAGTAAAGGACTGCAGCCTCTGTGGGAGGTAACTGTCAGAATTATCTTAAACCACTACCTGTCTTCCACTACAATAGAAAAGGCCTTTAATCGAAATAATCCTTTTTCAAACGAGCAACTTTTTTTCCCTCTGCAATTCACTCATCTTAAAAAGAGCACTATAGCTTTTGTGCATAACTTAATTCATTCTTCAAGACAAGTACAAAATTTGTCACTGACATTTAGCGCCAGCCGTAGGCAATGGATAAAATGAACTAGTTAGCAATTTAACCTGTAAAAAAAACAGAGTGGGATGAACAATTTTCTGCCATCAAAGCAAATGGCTAACATTTAGCAAGATTTTATTTTTATTTTTCAGCCCATCCCATCCTCAAGAAGAAAGAAGTCAGGCTAACATTTTTTCTGGGTCCTAAATCTTCCTCCCAGCCTATTTCTTTAATGGTTTAAAGTAAATGACTATCCAGAGGATAATTAGGCACTGTGCTGTCGCATCGTGTCAGGTCACAGCTGGATTTAGTCAGCATTAACCTTTGGGGAGAATTGGAATATCAGTATCATTTAAAATTAAAGACGTGTAAGCAGGCATTTCTGGAGATGTTAGAAAAGTAATTGTCTGTAAATTGTTTGACCTTGAGATTTAATTGCATGCACAACACACATTCTAGCAAGAACCCTGGACTATGTTCATTCTCTTTCACCTCCGTACCTCTCACTTTGCAGAACCCATTAAGAAACCTGTGGATTTTTCTGTAAAATATTAAAGGTTGTTTTATAGTGAGAACAAAAGCTTTTAAGCAAGACCTCTTGAAAACAAAACTGTTAAATATCTATAGCATAGACCTCATCTATTTGAATGTCAGTCTTTTTATACACATAGAAATGTTTACATATACATAGAAAATACTCCCATTAAAGAGCTATGCTTAATTTTTATTCCTTTTTTCTTTTTTTTTTTACTAACAAGTTTGCATATTATGCCTTATTCCCTTTTTCCCTAATGAGACAGCTTATGCTTTCAAAGTCCCTCAAGCTAGGCAAATCTCTCCACTGCTTCCACTGTTAATAATGAAACTTCATAATTATACAAATCCAAGGTGGCCAATCAGCTTCTCAGGCTCAGCCTTCAGGTACCTCATGCATTATTTATGTGGCACTTGGGCCTGTGAACTCACTTGCTTATATTAGAAGCCCAATTAATATTTAATCATACGTAGTGAGGGCACACAAAGCTGTGCTAGACCTCAAAAGAAGTGCAAGCAAGAGTGTACACAGGTGCTTTTTCGCTGTGTGTGTGTGTGCATGTTACAATACGCACACTCAGACACACTGATTAGAAATACTTCTCTCAGACTGGGGAAAAGGCAAGTCTTTGAAGGCAAGTCCTGAGTGCAAAATGGGTTTCTCAGGTGATGCTGAAACCAGTTGAGACTCTCTGTGATGATTCCAGCATATGAAAACCAATGCCATGGAGAACTGTTTAGGCTTCTTGGTTCAAGAGTTACTTTCTACATGCCTACAGACAACCTTTGCATGTTCCCGGGGACAGATTCTCCATTCACATTGGCACTAAGTCATCAGTTGCAAAGCAGTTCTTGTTTTTATGGCAGTCCATGAGAAAAAGTAAAAATAGCTCTAAATACCCTCACTTTTTGGGGTACATGTCAGAACTACCTCCTCCCTCACATGGGAATGCTGGATAAACCCAGCTGCTACCTTGTATGGCAAAGAAACTTCCTCAAACAACCTTATTTATTATGATGATGATTTAAGATGTAGAAGATGTCACTTGCTACTTATTTTTTATCTAGAAAACTTTGGTCAATTGATGCTAAATTATTTTCATCTTCACTCATCACTGCACCTCTACCTGGAAAATTCTCGGTTTTCTGTTACTTCCTTCTTGTCTACACTGACTCTGACAGATCATACCCCAGCATGAACCCTTTTTGATAGGAAGGAAAGAAGAACCATATCTAGAAAACTTTCTAAGTACTTAAGTGAAAGCAGTGAGTAAATTATCTGTCTTATTATTGCAAATTCCATTTAGCACAATGTAGTTTAATATTAAACAAAATGTTTCATCACATTTATATTACTATTATTCCAAGCAACATTTCTAAAGAAGCCATTAACATTTCTGAATTCTTATCCTCTCAGACCATTGCGCTGTGGCTTTTAAGGTAGATAATTAGGGACTTCACCTGAATTTCCTCTTTAAAACATTATTTTCATTTCTATTTTCATTAGCATTGTCTCCCTGTAAACACTATCAAATAGAAATTCAGGACTTCATTCCAGATTCGGCTATTAAAGCATTAATGTGACCTTGAAATGAATGATCTTATCAATATATAAAATGGTTGTGATAACCAGGGCTGGAAAATGCAAAAAAACTTTGGCTTCATGATCAAAAGAGAATTAGGAAGAAAAAGAATGAGGACTCTGGGTATGGGCACTGGTGAGGCCCCCCAGTACAAAAGAAAGCTACTAGAGAAAGTCCAATGAAGGGCCACTAAGATGATGAAGTGCATGGAGCATTTCTCCTATGAGAAAAGCCTAAGAGAGCTAGGACAGCCTAGCCTGGAGGGTGGAAAGCTCAGGGGAGGAATCTTATCAACATGGACAATTTTCAGAAGTGAGGGAATGAAAAAGATGGAGCCAGGCTCTTTTCAGCAGTATCCAGTGAAGGGGTCAGAGGCAACGGGCACAATATGAAACACGGGAGGGTCCCTCTGAACATCCTGAACATCAGGAAACACTTTTTTCACTGTGATGGTGACCAAGCTCTGACACAGATTGCACAAAGATGATGTGGAGTCTCCATCCTTGGAGTTTTTTAAAAGTTATCTGGAGATGGTCCTGGGCAACTGGCTCTAGGTAGTCCTGCCTTAGCTGGGGGCTCAGACCAGACAGCCTACAGAGGTCTCTTCCAACTTCAACCACGCCATGAGTCTGCAGCAATTGTTAAAAAAATGTCCAAGACAAAATGTAACATTTCTGTATTTTACTTTTTTTTTTTATAAATGATAATTTTAAAGTGAAAAGGCAAGAAATTTACACATTAAAAGAAATACTAACATTTGTTTTGCTGAGTTATTTCATTTTGAAGACAACACTGTTCCTACTCTTCTCCTAACTTAATTTTGTTTGTAACTATTTTCTCAACATAAAAAATCCACTTGAGTAAAATCTGTTGAAATCACATATCTCGCAGATCTGGTGATATTGATCCAGGTGCAGAAACTCTGCGAAAGTTTAAATTGGTAAGGAATTTTTCCAGTCTTGAATGAAGTGTGTAAGACAGGTATAAAGTATTATAATTGTTAAACATCTAAGTGAAATACTGTAAAACACGGTAATGATTGTTAAAGTGAAGCAATCCTCCCTCCTCCTTCTGAAAGTATACTTCTCTCTTAAAATCCAGATTCCAGAGTTTAACTTTGTCATAACATCAACTTACAAAGTAAAACAGCTTATCAATGCAGCCTCAAAACTAAGTTGGAAACTAAGTTGGATCTCAGTGGTGCAAAATATTTCATGTAAAGCAACTTAAATGTTGTAGGAAACCATGTGACTCCATATGTTTGACTTAAAAGTTCTTAAAGTCAGACTTCTCTTAAGAAATCATAAACTGCATTGAGGCATCACTTCCACCTGCTACAGAGGACCTTACATAGTAAATTAATAGAAATAAATGACTTGGCCTACAATGCACTTCATGCCATTCCATGTATGTAATACATGCACATGCATATATCAACATCAGTTTGCCAAACACCTCTAACAATCACTGAAAAAATATACATGCATATATTAGCTCAGAGATATGTTTTAAATTAAAACAAATTCGAATTTATCTTGATATTTTTTCTCCTTTCAGGAGCAAAAATAGTGAGGGATTAAATGTATGCCAGGAATGCTGTACCAAGCATCTGGCAAATATATGGGGTTTTGCATCCATTTTCCAGTGCTACATCCCAGAAGTGCATGAAACGAGAAGAAACATTTGTTGTAGTTCCAGGGAGAGTTTGCAATTTCACAACGCTTACTTAAGAGACTTTCATTTAAAAAAACCCCAGATTTGCAAATGTTTACACTATTTCCTTACAATGACAGGCATCCAGAATTTGAAATGAATAGGTCTAATGGAGAACATTCCTTCATTAACAAGACCTAGATGAATCACGGTTATTTTTTCTTCATTCACCTTTCTTTTGCACTGTAGTTACTATTGTAACACCAAACTAGGTAATCTTCAGGATGCACAGAGCACTGAATAATAAGAGCTGTTGATCCTGTAAAAAGATTTTTCCCCAAAGTCTTCAATAAGTAGGTTGGTTTTGCACTATCATGCAAAAATATTTTCAAACATTTTTCCACATTGTGGTTGTTTGCTAATGTACCATCATGCCACAAACTTCAAAGCTTACATTTGATCTACCAAGGACTTGCCTACTAAATAGGACAACAGAGAGGAAAAAAAAATAGGTTAAAAAAATCATCTAATATTACTAACCTCCATATTCCATTCCAGTTTCAACACAGAATTGTTCTATTAACTGTATTCTCTAATGGTCTGGTGAGCCTACCATAAAATTATTCAAATAAAGATGACGGATCTGATTCTTAGCTATATATCGGTATAGTTTCATTGATTTAAATAGGGCTATACCAATTTACATCTCCTGTGAATCATGCCCATCATTTCAATCAGAACGATTAAATGATTAGTTTCCTAGCATATTAGCATAAATTGGTAATAACTAATGAGTGCTCGTAATTCTCTGCCTTTTTGTAAAGGCCTTTTCAAGCATGGTAGCTTTCACCTGGTGAATACATAAGCTGTTGTCACTTATGCAACTGTGCTATACAGCACAGTCAAAATCATGGAAAAGATGTATAGTCCTCCTGAATCTATAACTTGCAATACCTGAGAAATTCAAGAAAATTTTTAGCTGAGATCAGAAGAACAGATGCTGCTATTTTACAGTAGTACAAAACAGTAATACTGCAATAAATGGCATGAGAGTATTAATTTTATGGTATAGAAAGACTAATGTGTCTTTCCTTGAAAGAAAGCATTACTCCAGAAGCAGAATATTTGAGAAAAATATTAGGTTTTATAGGATGAATCAGCAACTGCTGTATTAAAGAAAATATCAGTTATAATATCACACGTGTGAACAAACAAAAACCAGTGAAAGCTCTTGCTGTAGTATGCTTTGTTAAAAACCTTGACAGTATTTTTAAATTGTCAAGTATTCTCCAGTTGTGTTAATAACTTGGTGTCACGTTGTAAGAGAATGTTATTGAACTGTTTTGGCTCAACATAACTGTCAACCACAACGATCTCGTAAGATACTCTTATTGCAACGAAGAGCTGATCTTATAAGAGCTGCCAACCACAGAGATGAACTGTCCCCAATGGAAAAACCACAACAACCACCCAACCTGCCTACCAACCTGCACCTACACTGCAGCCGAGTAGAGAGGACCACAATGAACACCTGGGCATGCGCGCACGGAGGACAATGTCTTCCTGGAAATGGGTGGACTGTTTGGGGAAATCATGGGGACTGAGACGATAAATAGGTGGGCCTCCTGCTTCTTCGTTGCTTGGTGGGCTTGGCGTGCTCGGTTGCTTCATTGTTCAGTGGACTCGACCTTGTGTGTGTTGCTGCATGTGACCCCTCACCCCAGTCCTCCTGGAGCTCGGAGCATCATCATCACTTGGTGGCCATGTCTTCATCATCACCTGCACCGAGATCGATCCGATGGGACATCGCTGGATTCGTGGTAGTGGTACTTAGCTGCATCTCTACCATTTTCTTGCTTAGGGATTCTAACTTTTCCTTTCTTTTCCTCTCTGTCCTATCGCTGTTATCAGTCGTTACAGAAAATAAAGCTCACAAGATTGTACGGCATCTGACCTCATTTGAGTCTCAATCTCGGCCTCCTGGGATCGTTTAAGAACCCTCCCCAATATTGGATCGGGATACACGAAAGGTGGGCTTTTCCCCAGGCATTACACTTAATATTTTTAGGCTTCAGTGTGAAGCCACAAGGGGAACACTTTCTGGGCATTTCAGGAGCTTTAGTGGACAGCAGAGAGAAGAGTAAGGAAAGTACCTGCCATAACTCCAGAAACCCTTCCCTTCTAGAAAAAGTCTCATATTTTCTTGCACATAAGTCAAGGCCAAAGAATTAACTCTACTGATAATGTTAACATGTAACATACATCCTTTTTTCCCCCCATTTAAAAGGCTTTGTGTACCACTTCATCGTCTGTAACATACACATACAACACAGGGAGAAAATCAATTTTAAAATAGTAATTTAAACACAAGGTATTTTTCCCAGATAAACAAAAACAGCAGAATAGAAAAAAAAAAAACCCAAAACAATATAATCACATAGAGAAAAATAATGCTCATTCCACAACTTACTCTGCAGCAAATATGATAAGCTTAAGATGCACTGTAAAACTTCAGAGGGAAATAACTGATTCAAAACACTTGCACAGAGAATGAGGTGATGTAAGTTAATGGATATTCTTGGACAGGATCTATAAAGCCACTGTCAAGCCCAGCAAGAGGCATTTCCATAATTTCCTTAGATTTTGTGTATATCAACTTTTAGAGGCATAATAATATTGAAGGGATTTCTCATGAAATAAGAGTAATAAATACACTCAGAAATGCCAGGTGATATCTGCTTTGCTTACAGCTTGCAAAATACCTGAAGAAGCTTAATAAAGAAACAGAAATGATTGTGAAATTACTAAAAATTTCTCTGGACTGTAAAAGGAAATTATAATAGAAAAGAGAAGAAGGAAAGAGAGGAGGAAAGAGGAAGGGCAAGAAAAAAAGAAGAAAAAGAAAGAAAGGAAAAATAAGAGAAAAATAGAGGGGGAAGGAATATGAAACTAACCTTACTCACAGTCAAAATGTCATTCAGCAATATTTTTTCATTCCTAGAAAGTATCTGAATAAAACCCATTTTTATTAAAAGTGGGGTTTGCTGTCCAACTTGACTTTATCTTCTAAAAAAAAAATGTGTGTATGTGTGTATACACACATACAAGCAATTTTTTACTCCTGATCATTATAATTAATTTCAAATCCAATTTCTTTTTTATTTTCAATCCAATACCAATTTGGAGTTTCTAAACAAATACGGAAACATCAAGACCTTGAACTTTACTGTGGGTGCTCTCATTGTGCAGGATCAGGAACAAATTCTTAAATATAAATTTCAAACACTGTGTACCTTTTATATAATATTTTTCACAGTTTTGCTGATGAAAAATAAATACCTGACATAGCTAGGAAGATCTGTTGTAATTTAAATTTGTAACCTACCTGTATTTATACACTTGGATAAGTATGTATTTTGTGTGTCCAAGCATACACTCATATATGCATTATACTTATATGTATACATATGTTTAAGTATTGATCAAAATCTTAACAACTGATTATTCAATTAAAGAGATTTTTTTCATCAATTAATCAGTATATTGATATTCATTGAGCAATAAAGCTGGTGAAGGGGCTGGAGAACAGGCCTTATGAGGAACGGCTGAGAGAGCTGGGGGTGTTTAGCCTGGAGAAGAGGAGGCTGAGAGGAGACCTCATTGCTTTCTACAACTACCTGAAAGGAGGTTGTAGACAGGAGGGTGCTGGCCTTTTCTCCCAAGTGACAGGAGACAGGACAAGAGGGAATGGCCTCAAGCTCCACCAGGGGAGATTTAGGCTGGACATAAGGAAAAAATTTTTCACAGAAAGTGTCATTGGGCACTGGAACAGGCTGCCCAGGGAGGTGGTTGAGTCACCTTCCCTGGAGGTGTTTAATGCACGGGTGGACGAGGTGCTAAGGGGCATGGTTTAGTGTTTGATAAGAATGGTTGGACTTGATGATCCAGTGGGTCTCTTCCAACCTGGTTATTCTATGATTTCTTCTTCTACACTTCCTTGAGAGTCAAAGGGAGGTTTTCTGTTGACTTCACTGAGGTAAGGATGAGGCATTATATGGCCAAAAAGGACTCTGTTCTTGATGACTCACAGTTCGTTTGCATACACTCCCTTCTCAAGTTTTACTCTTTTACTACCTCCTTCTTTCCGAGTTTAGAGAAATGCAATGAATCTTCTATCTTTTCTACAACTTCTGTCTTAAACAGTGGTGAAGGAAACAAGAGAACGAAACTGAAGTGACTGGCACTGCATCCTCTATTTCTGCCACACAGCAGTACAATAAAAAATCCTTTTTTTGCAATACAGAGACAAGACTCATGCAGTCTATGTTACAATAGCTATAAAAATAAAGGAATTGAGCTGACTCAGCATATAACTGTGTGGAAGAATTCTAATGTACATTTGATTCTAATGTTTAACTCTGATATATACCTAAGTTTAAAATCTGCTGTCTCCTCTAACCTTTACTGAGTGCAATGCTATCACCTAAATAGGCAAAATTTAGAACAAAAGTAAACATTTATTTGCAAAATATTTTGGTTAGAAGTTTTAAGACTCTCCCACATGCTGGGGTATCTTCAGAGTATTTAATGAGTGTTTTAATTACAGAAACTTTAAGTCATTGGTTTTATGTTTAAGAGAAATTGTAACAATAAATTTTAAAAGACTCCGCACCTGCACTTTTTCTTTTGCTAAGTTGAAATGAAACAGTACTGCAATCAATGTCAAGAGTTTAGCACTCTGGATTTTATACAGTAAATGTCATTTGAGAGTTACACTTTGAAGTGCATTCCAGTGTGATACCTAATCGGTAGCCTTCTTCATAGCTAGATTTTTCCTACTTGGTTGCCAAGTATCTGCATATTAATAAGTAACATTTAATGAGAGGAAGCACTCCAAAGTAACACCCTTAACTCACTGTCTTTGTATGCTGCATCATATGAAAAATGCACACTTATGCGAAAGGGAGGTTATGCCTTTAAACTGCAACTCTAAATTGCAACTCACATGTTGAAGCAAGGATGTCACAGACACATAATTACCATTTCTACAGTTCTGTTTCCTGTGGTGATAGTAGTATATTTAAAAGATAGCATTTTCAGTCTTTGATGTCACTTTTCTCATACAAAACTGCTTTTTCACCAAGAGCCTAGTCTTATCCAGTAAAACACTTCAGCATAAGACTAGATCCTACTTATTTCAAAGGAACTTAGGCACATGATTTACTAGATGATCTTTAAGGTCCCTCCTGACTCAAACTCTTCTATGATTCTATGACATGATACGATTTTCTTTTTTCTGAAAAAGCATTGAACTTAAGTATATGTTTTAGATGCTTTGTCATATAGGAACCAAAAATAGGAGCATAACTCCTCACTGCAACACTACTAACACTCCCAGCTATCCAGGAATTTAGTGACAAGTTTTATCACATTTTACAGACTTATTTTTCCAAATAATGTTTTAGTATCATCTTGTCTCATCACATAGCACGTGCTGTAAGCTCATTACCTGCCAACAAAAAGTTTCAAAAAATATTAAGCTTAATCATATTTGAATCTTTAATACTTTATCACTGCTCCTTATGGCTTAAAGACCATAAGCTTTAAATACTGCAGAAGATTTTTTCTTTTATATTTGAAATGAGAACACTAAGAAAAGTATCTGCTGCTTACAGAACAGGTTGTAAACCAGAAATTCACATAGAAGCCAGGGGCAAAGCCTTCCTATGTTTCCCACATTTCTCTTTCCATTTTTTTTTTTCTCATTCATATTTACTGTATTAAAAACGGTGTTTTTCTGGATAAATATTACAGAACAAAGAAGATAATGTGATTGGGTCTCTTATAAAACCAAACATTTTTCCAGAAACCTAGCTATAAATAGTGCCCAGACAGTTTAGCAACAGAAACTGTCACCTATTCCCCTTGTACAAAATATTTCTCTGCTACTCAAACCCTGAGGAAACCCTTCCTAAGCAACCCTGCCACTGAAATCATTCTTTACAGAAATACTTAGTCTAATATCTCAGTGTTGGGGGGAGTTAACTAACTTGTACATCACAACAGTTTGTGGTAGTTTTAATATTTATACACTAAAGGTGTCATATTAAATAGGCTGCCTCATCATCATTCTTCCAGCAGAAAACTGTGTGTAGTTCTCCTCTGGGCTCTTCAGTGATTTTCATGACTAGGGTAGATGATAGTGGCTGTTGAGGTACACATAATGCATTGCTTCTTATTCATAAGCTTATTCCATTTTCTCTCTTAGGACAGTTCTAACAGCTAGGGTACAGAACTGAAAATTTAGGAATTTATTTTCTGCTTCTCACTGGGCCACAGACTTCCTCTGTGGAGCTTGAACAAATTGTTTTACTTTATCTCTGCTGAAAAGTAGATATAAAAGCAACAGGAGCACTTCAATTCTTAATTCATTAAAACTGGCAAAGAACTTTCAGGTCAATGAATGGAGGCTGCTACAAATTAACATATTAAAAGTCTTAATCATTTACTTGTGATCTACTCTAACTGACGCAAAATGTCTCTAAAATAGAATCAACAGGATAATTTAACACTGTGTCACTGCTATACATGTCCAGTTTCATAAACCAGTAACTAACTGAAAGATATTAACACATTTCTGCTATTTAGGCTGTGTGTCAGGGTACTAACATACACCTTAGAAGTAACCTTCTTCTGATGGAAAGTTAAAATAAAGCTATAGGCAATATAAATATATTCTTCATGTTTATACACATATACACAATACACATAAAGAAAATATATGCATTGAGGTACTAGTCCAAAGAAAGAGATTTTTCCTTGATTGTGTTACAAGGCCATAATTCCTCAAGTTCAGTGATAAATGTTGTAGAAATGCTCAGAAATAAAATGCCTGCAATTAACTAATATATGATTTTATATAAGATCATTTGTTTAATATATGTCTTCATATTAAGGCACAGTGGTTAAAGGAAAATAAACCAGTTAACAGAGGAAGGAAAGCAATATTTGTATTTTTTTAAATTAATAAAATCTGCATTATTCCGATAGCATTTCCTCAGGATTTTTTCCTTTTCAAAATAAAAATTCCATTTTCCTGTCTGAATTCAAAATGATTGACTGGAGCACAATATTAAGTAATAAATAAAATAGTCCCGGTGCCTGAAAGACTCCTGAATAAAGAGAAAATTATTTTTGGATTTTCCTTCTGATCAGATATGAAATATTCTGAAACGCCACCTCTATAATTTGATAAAAAGCTTGATATCCCCAAATGAAAATAGGATTCAGCACTTTCATTTTTCTGTCTGTAAAGGAACCTCTAGGTAAACTGATTTTAAAAAAATGAAAATCTCAAGCATAAAGGTGGGAGTAATGAAGCAAGTTTAAATATGCTCTGACCTTTGAAACGAACTGCATTCCATGTTGTTTGGCCAAGAAGCTGGCTGTGTTGCTGTCTCCATCAATTTCCACAGTATAAAAGATGTGGGTTTTGGAGCTGCCCTGCTCTCTGGTGGATGTTGATAGGCATCGCCGCAAATACACCAGTGCTGATAGTAACAGCCATATGTTCGTTGCTCTGAAATATTAAAAAGAAATCCACAAGAGATGAAAGTGTAAGCATCTTCTTTTTGTTGTTGTTCACCGTAAGAATTTAACCAGAGGTGGCTGTATTTTATTTTCCCCTTCTTTAGTCAAAAAATTAAATCCTAAAATGTTTTATTTAGTAGCAATATTAAACTAAAAAGAAGAAATGAAAAAATGATATTTTCAGAAGCCAAGTAGTAATTATGTTATAGGAGTTGGTTCATATAAATTCAAAAATAAAAATGCATACTAACTGCAACTTTAATTATGTAATTATTTCCTTTTCCCACTCCTGTTTTATTATATAAGTTTCACTAGTTTTATTCAGTGATTTGTTAATCTCAAACTGTTCACTAGATTTGAAAGTTAAATGGCTCTCTCTGGAAAAATTCAGTGCCTGTTATCAAAATGGAAGACTATCACAGGAATGTATAGCAATTTTAACAACAACCACTAATCTAAATATCTGTGTAACTACTCTAAGACCTTCTGTAAAATATTTTAGCAAATATCACTTCAAAAGGAAATCTTATGATCTAATCATATATTGCCTAAAAATATTAGTGATTGAAAGATGACAAAATCAAGATAATACATATAAGATGTACTACAAGTATCTTAATTAAGCAATATCCATAGGTGGCTGAAAATTGTTTTTGTACATGCCAACTCTTAGGCACAAAATCCTGGTTTTAAAAATATGACAGCAGCAAGTAACAAAATCATCTTGAACGCAATCCTGATGATCAAATAAACAGAATATCTTTTAAGTAGATGTGCTATTAGATGCCGACAATGATAGAAATCCAACTAACTTTTCCATCCATATTCACATTCTTTTATGTACCTGTTAAGATCGCTACAATAACAGTATTTATGAATTATTTTTTAAAGGGATGGGACAATACAGTTTTGCACGTGATAGGTGGTCATGTTAATTTATATGCTTGCAATGTTTGCAGCAATTATTATTCAAATAGTCTTTTAAAAGAGCAGATATAAATTATCAGTGAGACCATACAAATATGTAGCAATAAACTACTGTATCAATCAGATCTTTGAAGATACACATCTCTCTTTTCTAAGCCGTGTCTTTCAATTGCACTCTTATTGGAAGTTCAAGAATTAACACAAAGCAGCCAGTGATTGAATTTCACCCCAACGTCCAATAGTGGCTGTTTTTAACATTAGGTGCAAATTAAGGTGCAACAGGAAAACCTGATTATCTCATATCTTGCGGTCCATAATAATCTATGATCTTTAATAAATACAGACAAACTGAAAAAATATACTTAAGGTATCTGCACAGTTAAAGATAAAAATCAGATCTGGAATGAGATCCTGCTAGCTAGATACTTCTGAAAAGGTCGGGTAGAGCCTATCATATGGAATTCCTACTTATTACATTAGCGTATTTCTGGACTCTGATTGCTATCGAAAGCATAGACAGAGACTCACAGAGGTGGGGGACTTTTTGCAGTCAGGCATATGCAGCCTTATATCTAAGGCTCCCCTTCAAATCTTAGTTAAATATGTTGTAGGGACACTACTGGTTTTCTACATAGTGTTTTTTGGAACATGAAGAATTGAGCTAGTGAAAACAACAATTGATTTTTGTTATCTATCTAGGCAATCAGATTACAGCTCTATGAAATGAGTCCCAGTAAGTAAAGGAACCCGTGAAGATTATGGAAGTGTACAGAGGAATTGAGGTTGCAGAGAGAATTAAAAAAAAAAAAAACAAAAACCCCAAAACTGATAACTTATATCCACCCTATATTAATTCATGCAGAATAAAACATTTCCGGAACAAAAGATCACTATCCATCTACCGAGAACGCTTGAGATCATAAAAGCATTCTTTTTGGAAAAGAAAAATACAGGTTAATCCCTCTACACAGAGAAGTAAGTGTGGAGCACTGTATTTTTACTAAGGAACTGGTACCACTGCAGCATTGGTGAAAGTGTTTTGGAGATATTTCTCTGATACTATATTCCTTGACATTTGCTTTACTGCTTTTCAAATCAAACTATTTTGGTAGCACTAGAGCAGTACTTATTCATTTTTTCAAGCTGATAGGTTTGACAAATGTGACCTGACCTGAATGGAGCCACTCTGCAGATATTTATTTTTTTTACTACTAATCAATTTTCTGAGGGAAAAAAAAGAAATAAAATATAGAAAAAAATCTATAAAAGACAATACAATGCAAACATGTCTGAGAGGCATTTCTTATAGACTAGTGGCTTCTGCTAACTGTTAACAAACTGCTGAGAGATTAAATGGGAAACAACAGAAAAAGTAATAATCACTGAAAGCCTCTGCTATTCATATATACATTAGGAAGTTTCAAGCATCAATATAAAATTAGCCATATATATCAAGATGATGCTTAGAAAAACACTTGATTGACAAACTAGAGAAAAAACCCTCTACAATTAGTAACATTTTAGAAATCTGTTTCTGAAAACAGATGGTAATTGTGCAAATGTACAAATTGTCACCCGAGAGTTACACATTTAATAATTTTCCCTTCCCCAAAATTCTAACTGACTGGATTCTTGCTCTCCAAGAAACCACAAATCCTTCCTAGATAGTGCATTTGGTAAACCCACTTCAAAAGCAAAGTCAACAGTTTAAAGAATACTTCATAGGTATAAGTAATGATTGAAGCAAACCAAATCAAGTGCAGTTTCATGCCAATTTTTAGCTCCTGAAAACAAAGTGGGGAAAATAGATTATTTTACATTTGCAAAAATTCTATTGGGTCTCACCCATAATGTGGAATAGGGACTTATGTTTATCATGAGATGAAAATTTACCCAAACTTGGACAAGATAATAAGACTTTGAAAACTTTGGAAAAAAAGGAGAGACATGTACCAGTCAGAAGTTGAAAGAATGAAAGATTTCACCTGCACAAAGCATAGTATTTCCATAATGCAGTTTTGCCTTATGTTCCAATCCATATATTGGGAAAACAAAAAGACTGTCTCACCTATATGTTCCAAAACCAGTACTAACAGAGGCTAATTGGACAGAGGAGGATGTGTATCAGTGGAATGGAAGAATGAACAGCAAGAGGCTGTGGTTGGGCTTGAGTGAAATTGATGGTTTATGTTAGAGGATGTAAAGAGCGAGTCACTTACTGGTATAATCTGTATCTTAAACATTGTCTGATTGCAGGGCTGTGATGTACATGAGGGTCTTTTCTGTGGCTCCTGATTCAGTGAAACGAGGAGAAGTAGGAGCAGGGATCACACCCCACCCCCCCGCCTGCGACGGGCTACAGCTGCCTCAGAGAGTTGGGGAGGAAGGAGGAGCAGCAGCAGGTACTGCTCCTCCAGCACACACCACACCTGCCTGCTCTGGAGCTCCCAGCCTCAAATCGAGAACCTTTCTGAAGGAGCCTCTGCACATGCCTCAGTTTGAGAACTTTATAGCAAGACCACCCCTCACATGCTAATGGGGCATGGACTTGCGGTATAAATAGAACTTGCCAAGAAAGCATGGTGCATCATCTTTCTTTAAAATAAATGAAGCTGAGGGAAACAGAATTAATAAGAACAATTTGTCTGAGTCGGTAAAAGTGACTTTTTTGTTTGGCTTTACTTGTTTGATAGGAATGGTTGGACTTGATAATCCGGTGGGTCTCTTCCAACCTGGTTATTCTATAATTCTAGGATTCTATGTGCCCACCCCCAAGCAGAACCAGCCTGGAGAAGTGCTGCTGAAGAACTACCTGACCACATGTTCCTGAAGAATTACTGCTGGATGGATCACGTTTTCCAGAGAAACTGCTGTGGTGACTTTTTTTTCTTTCCTCGCTGCTACCTCTTCTCTCTCTCTCTCTCTTTCTTTCTTATCTCACTGTGCCTTCTTTCTTTTCCTGGTACTGTAGTGTGACAGATTGCATCTGAGGTGTGTTGTAGTTTGTTTAATGACCTTGGCACTGGTGAGGCTGCACCTCGGATCCTGTGTTCAGTTCTGGGCCCCTCACCACAAGAAGGATGTTGAGGCTCTGGACCGAGTCCAGAGAAGAGCAACGAAGCTGGTGAAGGGCCTAAAGAACAAGTCTTACAAGGAGCAGCTGAGGGAACTGGGGTTGTTTAGCCTTGAGAAGACAAGGCTGAGGGGAGACCTTATTGCTTTCTACAACTACCTGAAAGGAGATTGTGGGGAGGAGGGAGCTGGTCTCTTCTCCCAAGTGACAGGGGACAGGACAAGAGGAAATGGCCTCAAGCTCTGCCAGGGGAGGTTCAGGCTTGACATCAGTAAAACAATTTTCACAGAAAGTGTCATTGGGCACTGGAATGGGCTGCCCAAGGAGGTGGTTGATTCACCTTCCATGGAGGTGATTAAGGCACGGGTGGATGAGGTGCTGAAAGGCATGGTTTAGTGATTGATAGGAATGGTTGGACTCGATGATCCTGTGGGTCTCTTCCACCCTAGTGGTTCTGTGATTCTTGGCTATGTTCAGGGTGTCAGATTGTGATCTGACCAGATAGGGATTTGGTTTTGCAAATCTGAGAAGCTGCGACTTGGAGTGCACATAAGTGGCTGGTTTGTTATTTTGGCTGTGTCCAAAATAAATATTTCATTTGAATTTCCCCTGGGAGATTTGTCTGCCTCTGATTTGTCGCACAGATACAGAAACGCCCTCCCTTTTCAACTCCGCATGGTGGGACACACACACACACAGACAAATACTGGTGGTGGCAGGAGCAGTCCCTGACAGAAGCCTTGGATTGACTGATTAGGATGACCAGGGCTGAGAAATGAGCATTAGGGCAGGGGGATTATTGCTCGAAAGCAAAGGAGGGTACAAAAGAACCACAATAATAGGGACTGAGGTTGATACTGAAATAAAGAAATTATTTGCATACCTGTACTCACTGGGACTTCAGCTTTAGCTGGTTCAAACGACTTGAATTACAACTGGTTAAATAGAACTAGCAAGAAAAGTCAGGAATGAAAATAAGTCTGGAAAAGCACAACAAGAGATGGAGCATCTGAGTGATTTAAGGACAGAGGAAATAGAATAGGGAAGAACTGAAAGAAACAGAGAATGCTGAGGAACAGCTGATCGCAGAGAAACAAATACAACAAGGAACCACTAGTGTGCGACTAAGATTATCTGGACAGAGAGAGAGACCTGGGCACGGATATTATCTGTGAACGAGGAAGAGAGGACAAAGAAAAAGTAGCGAGGAAAACTTAACCAGCCTGTAAAAGAAAAACAAATCAGAAGACTTCATAACCTCCAGGCTAGCTCTTCCCCAAGGCCTGGAACCAAATCCTAACTTCCAAATCTTGCCATTCCACTGAAACTGGAAAACACAAAGGAACCACCTGTCTTAACTCCACTTACTGAGACTCAGGGATAGTTAAACTCTGGTACTTCAAGGAGTGAGAGTATGTTCCTTCAGACAGCAACATTCTCTGTATGTAAGGATTCCAACCCCATTTATGCCTCTAAGAGGATATTAGTAAATTGCCAAAGGATGACATTTCTACTCTAATCACCCTGCTAAGAAAATCACTATCTATCCACTAATAAAATTTTGCTACATCAAACATTAAAAACACTGAATTAAGACGGTGTAAATTAAAAAGTAGGCTTCTTTTTAATAAAATGTGATATTATTAAGATCAAATATAAATTAAATACACAATACCCATTAAATACAGAATTTATTGTAACTATCTCTCTCTAGGTAGTCAGTAACTACTACAAAACATAATATTACCAGGTTTTGTTCTTTTTTCAAATGCAGCTGAATTAATCTCACAGTGTACTACAAAGTGCATATTTGTTCCATTAAATGAATCTAATTATAAAAATAAACAAACAAAAACCAGCCAAACAAATACTTCTACCGTTACTCTGGTTTTAGGTTAGGAGTACAAGACACTATGACATAATTAAAAACTATACACAGTTTTTTATTAATCAGAAGAGTAAGATATTGATACGGGATTTGTAACAGGTCTTAACTTAGTAGACCAACTCAGACTAATACTATAGCAGTAATGTTTCTATTATTTAGTGCTTGTCACAACAGAATATTATGAAATAACACTGACTCTTTTCCATGTGGTCAGTAGCAGATAAGCGTCATGTTTTACGATTACTAGTCTTGAGAGTGTTCTGGACTTGTTACATCAGAGATTTAAATTTAAATTCAAATTCTAAATATGAATAGTAAATCCTACAGCAAATTAGTACCTTCCTGAAGTTATTACACAATGCACACTTATGTTTCTGAATTGTAATTTTACCAGGGGGGCCCATACTTACCAAAAATAGTTTATATTCATGTTTACAGTCACACAAATTAAAATAGCCAGATGTGAATATAAATTTCTTAAGGTGATTTAAATGTGATTCAATATGCTTAGTAGTAAAAGGCAGTGATTACCACCAGAAATATTTGCAAAAATGTGAAAAAAAATTACATGTGAAGCAATAGTAAACTCCCAATTTTTATCAAAAGTGTTCGCTGCTCTATAAAATAATAAAATCTAACTGGGAAAGAAAAAAGAGAGAAGAAAGACTGTGTGTAGATGGGGCTTTCTAATGAAAAGAATTGGCTTTCTTCTTGAATCATCTTCTACTGAGAAAAAATTATCCCCCTTAATTGTAGTGAGACATTCTTTGGTTTATGAGGAAACACTGCAAACCAGATGAACTACTGGCTCCACTTCCTGAATTATGAGCAGTTTTCTTACAGCTTTGTATTGTATGCTGACCAAGCCCACTTTTGCTCAGGTTTATCAAATGTGACAAGACCACAGTTAAAGTTGATCTATGCTGCAGGCTATTCGTGTTGTCTACTCAGATGGTATGTCATAATGCCATGAGACCAGATACTGTACCTTCTTTGTTTTCTTTCATTTATTTTACTGAAGTTTTATAACACCAGAGACAGAGGCAAGATCTGAATTTACGACACTATTTCTCCCAGCTAAGAATAAACACCAAACCATGAGGGTGTATTCAGAGCATCTCCTGTGATGTCCTAGACCTGCAGAGACTGTGTGTGCTGTTGATTTTGGTTTTTTTTTAACTGAAGAATCACTGGAGTGAAGAGTATGTAATAATGTACACATCCCTTTATTGCATTTTTTTCTGAGCAATATTGTTTTGGTTTTAAAATACATTGGTCCAGGCAACCACTTCTTAAAAGACTATCTTAGAAATCAACAGCATTTCAGCATTTTCTAGCTTTATTAAAGTACCGTCACACTTTACTAGAAACTGAAAAGAGTTCAGTTACTGATACAGATTGGAGTTTACCAGACTTTCAGAGGACATCACTGAGCACCAAGAAACTTCAGAAATTAACAGATTCTGTAGAGAGTGTTTAATATTGAAAACAGAGACAATTCTGATCAAGGGCATTTTGTTCCTTTAGTTGCTACCATTTTTGTTGGAAAATAAGAAACAAGACAATTACACACCACTCCATAGCCAGATCAATCTCAAAATGTTTTACAAACCTCATAAACAATGACATGAGAACAATAACTAGAAAATATTAAAAATTCAAAACAACAGCTATTTAGACGTTTGGATTATAAAGCTTTTGAAACCAAAATGGAGAAATCACTTTTATCCAATCAGCCCATTACTATTAATTAAGTGGTACTATTCTAGCCATGTGTTCTAACAGTATAAATATGTACAGCTTATAAGAAGTGTTACTTACTATCTTCTATTGGACTAAATGAAATATTTGAGGGGAAAATGACAAGCTTTCAGGCATGCAAGGGTTTCCTCAAACCTAAAGCAGAATTAACAATTTTCAAAACTAAAGAAAAGTTGAGAACAATTGCTCTGATTTTAGCTTAATCAAACTTGTCAATTCAATTACCTAAAAGATAAGATAGTTCATAAATATGGGGCGGAGAAATATTAGAAAGGGAAAAGCAATACATTTGTTTGCTCCTATGGGACAGAGAGAGACAGAGTACACAAGAGAGACATAAGTAATTTATTCTCTCTTCAGCATGGAAAGGTTATCCTAGGGTGGCAAAAAATATAATGTGCCATAAAACCAATGTCTCTGTTGAGTCCATGGATTTTAGTGCCCAGTAGAGTTATGAATTTTAGTTCCAGAATTATCATTTGAAGGTATTTTGTATGTTTCCCTTGAGCAGCAAGGCTAAGAGGTCAGAGATGAAGTGGTTGTTCTGGATTAAAGCAAATGTGACACACTTATGCAAGCTGGAATTTAGTATTCAATAAGGCTTATATAGCTATACTGCTTCAAGGTTCTCTTGAATTGCCAAGAGTGTTCACTCCCTGAAACAAAACTAATGCAAAGCCCTCGGTTGAGCCTTTTCCAGCTGCTAGAATAGTGTGCAATAACCTTAAACCAGTCTTAAATGATAGCTAAAATTAACTAAGGTGGTGATAGGACTGTTATAGAGAATGGAAAACCTATACCTGATATTAAGCACTTGAATCTCTGCTCTGACAAAATTGAGACAAAACCCAGAAAAGGTCTTGAGATAATCTTTTACTCAGCGTAACTTCAATGAATTCCTGAGCTTGTTCCAAAGCACTTCAAGAATCCATATGAACCCTGGGGTTAGGAAAGATGAGGAATGGCTCAAAACTCTTGGTTTAGCAGAACATTTTTCCACTGTATGCAGAGGCATAACCACTTCAAACATGTCAAAATAATAGTTTGAAGGCTCTAAGATTTCTTTACTGAAGTACCACAAACACTGGTTGTGCACAGGAAGCATTCCAAGCTGAAATCCTCCAAGAGATTTTTCAGGTTTTTTTAGAGAGTAAACTCCAGCTGCTAAACCATATCTCAAACATGCTGTACTGTAGAGTTTTAACTACTCACTGGGTGGTTATCCTGCACTTAAAATTGTCCAAATTATGCTATCACTCAATAGATGATATAATAGATAAATTAAGCGTTCTAAATTACATAGGCTGTCATGCTCACTCCTATGTGCTTCATAGCTAGTCAGTATCAGTAGTAAGGCTGCAAAAATTCTTACGAAAAGGATACAGATATCTAAGGGTACCAAAGGGAAGAAAGAATAGCCTCTCATCTGACTATGCCCCTTGAAGGAATATGAACAAAAAAACAAAAATGAAAAAGAGGGTTCTAGAAAAATTAGTGTTGCACATTTTATATATGTGTGTGTATATATATATGAAAATTTATATATGTTTGAAAAAAAAGAAAGAGAATAAATAGGAGACATAGTGAAACTGTACAAACAAAGATTACATTAAGAACAAGAAAACACTTTCATGACTGAATCAGGCTTTAAGTGGTTTTAGGGGACTAGAATGAAACTTTATGAGAGACTTAACAAACATATCCAAAAAGTATATTTTCACAAAACCTAGTGGTCTTAATTCTCAGTCTAAGATGAACAACTTAAGCATTTAGAACAAAATCCTTCTGCTATTAGACCAACAAAATCCCATCCATCCCTCCAAACAGCATGAGGTAATCCCAGCCTCTTTCAAGGTTTTGGCTTAAATGACAGCAAAAGGAGGCTCGTATTTCTTAGAGTATCTTTCCCTTACCTTACAGTCAACAGATTTTTGCTTTTCTCTACAGTAAGATTCAATCAACTCACAGCTTAACTAGTGAGTGTTACAAATGACTACTTTTTTTATTTAAGTAACTCAGAAATACGTTTTTCATGTCAATAGTCATGATAGTATGATACATAAGAGCAACAAATGATTTATAAATTTGAGTTTTGCACATTCATTGTCATTGCCAAGCCATTTGTTGGCATTAAGTTTTATTAAAAGATAGCCCACCTACAAATTTTCTTCCTTTCTGTGAAAAACAATAGACACTAAAACAGAACAAAAAGGAAGACTAACATGACAATATATTCCCCCCCAGTTACCAAACTAAAAATCTGGACTGGCTCTTAAAACATTTATTTCCCTTATTTTATTCCACCACCAAGGTGAAAGGAATCACAATTGCTCCAGAGTCTCTGTGATATCGTAAAAACTGTGTTAAACTTCTTAATCTATTGAGAAGCCTCTGCAGCATGCAAAAAGAATCAATTGTCATTTTGAGAACTTTTTAACTTATATATGATTGTAAAACAGAATTAATAGCTCAGTGTTAGGCTGTCCAACACCCAATGGCAAATGGTTTGCTAAGCCATTCTTCCTCTAGTAGATTTACCAATATTATGAAGACAAGGGCCTAAGATTACCGAAAATTAGTATCCGATGAGCAACTTTTTAGCATCTATTCACTTTAGTGGAAAAAGTAATATTTTCTACTAACTTTACTATCATTATTAAGAAAATTTCAACCAGAGAAGTATGGCTTTATTGTAATAATACAAAAAAGGAAAAACAACTTTCATTTTATTTAATCGATTCATTACTACATATTATTTCCCTGAGAAATATTCTATACAATCACAAAGGATACCAAAATCTGAATCTTGCCTAAGAGTCAAGAAGAGCTGGAAATACTTCAGAGTCACCTTTAGCTCAACAGTGATTTCTACAGCCAATTAAACAGTGGAATTGATGGACTCTAAGAATCCCATATGCTGCCCTCTGCTGAAAAGATGATCATTATGACTTCAGGTCTTAAGGCTCGAAGGTCTGACAGAAGGGGAAAATAAGTGGAGGATCCTCTCATTTCAGAATGTGGATAATTCCTTTAGGGAGAAAGGAAGATCAAATGCTCACTTGGGCAAAGAAAAATTTCACAGAACATATGGTGTATATGTATAAATTATCTTGACAAGAACATGAAGTCAGCAAATTGGTTATGAGAAATATAACTATTGAGAATTACATTGATTATATTCATAAATGTCTTTAAAATGGCTACCTGTCAAGCAGTTTAGATCTAACATGTGTCTTACCTTAAAGACATTATAATATAATGAGGAGAGTCCTTCAGAATGAAAATCCTTTTTTACCCTGTCCATACTGGGTTTTTTGATTGGTACATATAAATGTGGATGTATATATTTCAAAGTCCCTGTGAGAAAGTCAGCAATAATGCTGCTGTTAAATAAATAACAAAATATTTACACTAACTTTGGAATTCTTTTCACTTTCACAGACTCTTATATCTTAAAAAAAAAGGAGGAGAAGGAGATATATTGGGTATTTTTATAGTGCTCACTGTATCATAGCTCAAACATCCACAAAAAGGGGAAAAGCATTAAAGAAACAGGCAGACTGTGAGTTGTCAAATAAAACTATCACTGTGTTTCATGGAGCAACAGTCTGAAGACGGTATAACTGAACTTGTCTATTAATAGTCTAAGTTTATGGTTTTAAGTGAAAAAAAGATAGGAGAAAGATGGTTAACTATAATTACCTCTGCAATATTTTCTTCTAAGAAGTAACACCATCACCCTTCCTTCTAAGGTAACGCAGTACTCCTGCACTACAGTACTGCGTAGCAAAAACAACAAAACTAAATGGTATTTCAGTTACAGTGCAATCACATTTTTACTTTTATCTACAAAACAATATGCACTACCCAGAATAAATTATAAAATCAAGACTGAAGTAGTGTCACAGACCATGTTACACAGGATTTTATAAAAACAACTATCCATTTAGCCTATATTGCCCCTGCTAGACCAATTTGATACTATGCTTGTGTGTTGGTTTTGGCTGGAATACAGTTAATTTTTCTTCATAGTAGGTAGCTGTTCTGGGGCTATGGTTTGGATTTGTGCTGAAAACAGTGTTGGTACTACAGGACTGTTTTAGCACTGCTGAGCAAGACTCACACAGTCAAAGTCTTTTTGGCTTCTCACACCATCCCACCAGTGAGCAGGCTGGAGGTGAACAAGAAGCTGGAAGGGGGCATAGCTAAGACAGCTGACCCAACTGATTAAAGGAATATTCCATACCATATGAAATCATGCTTAGCATATAAACTGGAAGGAAAGCTGTCTAGGGGGGCTGATGCTCAGGGACAGGCTGGGCATCGGTTGGTAGTAAGCAACTGTTTTTCATTTGCAACGTTTGTCTTTCTTGGGTTTATGTTCTCATTTTTGTTGTTATTTTCCTTTTCACTACAAATTAACATTATATTCTATTATTATTATAATATTTTATTTCAATTATTAAACTGTTCTTACCTCAATCCATGAGTTTTATCCCTTTTACTTTTCCAATTCTCTCTCCCATTCCACCAAGAGGGTGGGAGTGAGAACACGGCCCCTGTGGTGCTTAGTTGCTGGCAGGTTTTAAACCACGACTCTACACATGAACCTTTCTTCTGAATACTGTCATGTCACTGGCATCATACATACTCTAATATATGGCACTGGAGGTATAATATACACCAGAAATTCACACACATGCTGTTGTTCCCTGGGATGATTGCCATAGAAGAAACAGTGCAATGTGTTTTGGAGTAAAGTAAGAGTGTACAATGGTGAAATGTCCATTTAAGTGATACACTTGATATCTATTTCCCATAGATGACAGGTATTAACTGGTGTTCACTATCAGCATCACAGTATATGATTTGTCTTCACCTTGCCCATGCCTTTGTATTTCTAATAGTATAGAACATTCATATATCTAATGGTATAAAACCTTCCTATATATAACAGAATAGAAAGTGTTAGATTTCTATTAATGCTTTTTGCTAAAATGTTGAGATTTACTGTAATCTTTTGATAACCAGGGACATTGTTTAATTTTCATGCATAATAATTCAACTTAAGAAAATTATACTACATGACAATCAAGGGAAAAAATGTTGGTGAATTACCAGCAGTCATGTTTGGAATACGGTCATGCTTGATCATCCTTAGTGGTAGGGTCTTGGTCAGACAAAATGTTAATACATATAATTAGAAGTTTTTACATACATTTTCAAGGGACGATACTTTTATTTTAAGCCAGAAATCAACCTACTGTTGTTAAACAAGTTAATTGTAAAGAATAGTGTATATAAATGTGAACTTGATGGGGATGAACATCATCATAAATCATGCAGCAGCAGGAACTACAAAAAATATTCTAGATATTGCTGTTATCCATAACTATAAACATCTCAGTAGAGGGAAGGAAATGAAAATAGAGGAAAGAAGATGAGATTAAGCCATTTTTGTACTCTACATCTGATGTCTCCTCCAAAGTTTCCAGTATTCACTATAATAGCTGCATGACTGCTTGCATTTATATACGGTTTTGGCAGAGAATAACTAGGGAGTCCCAATATGTTTCAACTTTGTAGAGGTATGGGAAACAGAGGGATGGGCACTTGTTCGTTCCAGAAAACTTAATACTAGGTAAGCTTTATTTAATTGAAGAACTAGAATAGAATTATCCATCGAAGATTTTATATAGTTAATATTATCACAGTTTGGGCACTTATTTGGAACAGCATTTGCTAAAAATATAAATGTTACCATAGTTCAAGTAACAGCACCTATTGACAATCATCTACATTTTTGTATACATACATTTTATATAGATAACTTACCCTCCCACACCTTGAAAATATGCTGTCATCTAACTAGCGAGATATAGAAATAAAGGTTATCAGACAAAAAGCAGGCTTCCCAAACTGAAATCTGAAAGTAGATTATTAATATTACTTTAGTGGAAGGAATGGAATATTACAGTCAGGATAAAACCAGCTTGCAGTCTGATAATAAGTCTATGACACCCAAAGTGGGCAGTGACCTGTCAGGGCCAACACTAGGAAGGAGCCAGCACTTGCAGGCTAAGATCCTCTGTGACTCAGAGAAGAGCAGGAGAACACTCCAGACAGAAAAGGCCTGCAGTTCTGGGGGAAACTTAGTACCAGAAGCCCAGAAGCTCCACAGCAGCATGTGAGTCCTCCATGGCCTGCAGAGCACATCTACTCCAGAACTTGGAGCACTTTTTCCTCCTCTTCTTGCTCCTCAGATCTTGATGTTGCTTCTGCTGTTTCTCTTACTCTTTTTGCTCCATCCTCCCTTCTCTGGCATATTCTGCCCTTTCTTAAATACATTATCATGGAGGTGCAACAAGTTTGTCTGAGGGTCTCAGCTTTGGCTGAGAAAAGAGCCCACTTTTCTCAGCTTTGGCTGAGAAAAGAGCTTGGCCGTTAAAGAGCCCACTGGAACCAGCTGTGTAGGGATAAATTGTCAGTTTTCACTGCAAAAACTGTATAAAGTTCCACTGGGATCAGTATAGCAACCTGTGCTGTTCAAAAAAATCATAAATTGTCTGAAAGAAGGCTGAAAGATTATGAAGTTTGCTAACTTTGATAGTAAAGGTAATGGTAGTGTTAAATACCATGATACTGGGGAACTAGGCAATTAAGAGGCAGACAAAAATTCAGCGTGGACAGATATAAAGTGGTAGAACAAAAGAAGAAAACTTCTGGCTTTACATATACAGTGATAAACTCTGAAGTATTATAACTCAATAGTAAGACCCTGGAGTTATAACAGATCACTGCCTGGAAATATCAACAATATGTTTAATAATAGTCAAAAAAAAGCAAAAAGAAAATGCAAATTACTATGAAAGGAATACAAAAAACCCATAGTGCCACAGAATAAATTAATAGCACAGCTCCAGTCTGAATACCTTGTATAATTCTGGTGGTCCTGCTTACCTCAAAAGGAACACAATATAATTGGGAAAAGTACAGAAAAAGACAAAGAACAGATCAAAGTTGACACAATTTCTGTACAAAGAATGACCAGGATTCTTCAGCCTAGAAGAGAGATGGAAACATACCAGAGTCTATACATTAGAAGTGGCATTAAGAAGGTGAACAGGAAAGTATTTTTTACTATCTCTTCTAATAGAAGCAGCAGAAAACAATAAAGGAAAATAGCTAACAGGAGATTTGAAACAAACAAGATAATCCTTCAAACACATCCTACCTCTGATCACAGAATAATAGATTTTAATTTCACTCGAAATATGATAAAAATAATCATGGCAAAACAAAAATCTACCAAGGGCTATTAAAAATAAAAATCCCTAACAAAATACCCCCTAAATCTGGGGATCTCTAAGCTCCAAACCATTTAAGCCTTGAAGGGTATTCTGGGAAAGTATCACTCCCAGACTAAAATCTGTACAAACCAGATCAAAACTGTACATCTTGAATACAGATCAGTGGCTCAAACATAGCCAGTGACATTTCAGTTACCCAGGGTACCTGAGACCTGAGGCTGATAGGAGACTACAGGAAATAAGTCCTTCTGGAGTAACAGCTAGAGGCTAGGTTAAATGCACTAGGGCATTTCAGAGAGCACTAGACACCAATATTTTTGTTATTAAATCCTTCCTTTTACATTGAAAGAGGTGGTGCAGGTTTATAGAGGCCCAACTGTCAGCTATATCCATTTCCATGTATAAGAGCTTGGTAGCCAGTAAACACACTTATTTTGTTTGTCAAAGCATGATTGCTGGTACCATAGTCAGTCAAAGAGCTTCAGGTAATTAATGTTTATTGCCAAAGCCCTGTTTATCAGCAAAATCTCACAGCTGTTTTTTATAATGATTACATCTAAATTACATCCATATTGAATCACACAGCTCTGCTGTGTACCATTTACTGTACTTATTTTTTTAAGGCCTCTTAGTATTTAATATTTTTCTGAATTTTATGTTTAGAACAAAAGTAGCTATTTGCTAAAGCTGAGCATTTCAACTTCAGATATCACAGTTACCTTGATAAATTAATAGAATGTCAGTGGGGTTTCACACCAAACATTCAAAATATATTCATATCTACCAATCCAGAAGTAATTCTGCCTCCCTGTACTTTTGAATAACAACACTGTGGTACTTCATGAACATCCACTATTCTTTCCCAGGGAACTCTAGATTCATTCAATGCTCAGGATGAATCTTCTCTGATAGGAAACCATGATTGTAAGTAAAATTTTTATTTCATTTCCTGCAGCACGTGGAAATTGTGTAATAAACCACTGCACAGTTGAAAAGAAGGTATTGTGATTAAAATAGGTGATAGCTTTCCAGGAAAATGTGGATTGTATCCTCCTGCTGCATGCCTTAATAATATCGATAAGGCACTTAAACCAAGATGTTCTGAAGCATCATTAATTGTGCCTCTACATCACAGAATCACAGAATCACAGAATCACAGAATGACCAGGTTGGGAGAGACCCACTGGATCGCTGAGTCCAACCATTCCCACCATTCCCTAAATCATGCTCCTAAGCACCTCATCTACCCTCACCTTAAACACCTCCAGGGACGGTGACTCAACCACCTCCCTGGGCAGACCGTTCCAATGCCTAACCACCCTCTCCGTGAAGAATTTCTTCCTAATCTCAAGCCTAAATCTCCCCTGGCGGAGCTTGAGGCCATTCCCTCTCGTCCTGTCCCCTGTCACTTGGGAGAAGAGGCGAGCTCCCTCCTCTCCACAACCTCCCTTCAGGTAGTTGTAGAGAGTAACAAGGTCTCCCCTCAGCCTCCTCTTCTCCAGGCTGAACAACCCCAGCTCTCTCATCCACTCCTCGCAAGATTTATTCTCCAGCCCCTTCACCAGCTTCGTTGCTCTTCTCTGGACTCGCTCCAGAGCCTCAACATCCTTCTTGTGGTGAGGGGCCCAGAACTCAACACAGGATTCGAGGTGCGGTCTCACCAGTGCCGAGTACAGAGGGAGAATAACCTCCCTGGACCTGCTGGTCACACCGTTCCTGATACAAGCCAGGATGCCATTGGCCTTCTTGGCCACCTGGGCACACTGCTGGCTCATGTTCAGTCGCTGTCAACCAACACCCCCAGGTCCTTCTCCTCCTGGCAGCTTTCCAGCCAGGCTTCTCCTAGTCTGTAGCTCTGCTTAGGGTTGTTGTGCCCCAAGTGCAGGACCCGGCATTTGGCCTTGTTAGACCTCATGCCGTTGGTCTCTGCCCAGCAGTCCAGCCTGTTCAGATCCCTTTGCAGAGCCTCCCGACCCTCCAGCAGATCCACACTTCCAACCAGCTTGGTGTCATCTGCAAACTTGCTAAGGGAGGACTCAATGCCTTCATCCAGGTCGTTGATAAAGACATTGAACAGGGCTGGACCCAGCACTGAGCCCTGGGGAACCCCACTTGTAACTGGCCTCCAGCTGGATTTAACTCCGTTTACCACCACCCTCTGGGCCCGGTCATTCAACCAGTTTTTCACCCAGGAGAGTGTGCGCCCGTCCAGGCCAGAGGCCGACAGTTTCCGAAGCAGAATGCTGTGAGAAACTGTATCAAAGGCTTTACTGAAGTCCAGGAAAACCACATCCACAGCCTTTCCCTCGTCCAAGAGTTTAGTCACTTGGTCATAGAAGGTGATCAGATTAGTCTGGCATACCCTGTCCCAACTTATTTCTTAGATATCTTTTGCAGAAGTGCTGATCCCATTGTTGCAAATGTAATCCATAGGAGTTCTGCTTTCAATATACAGAAGTTAATATACAGCGTTAAGTACTCTGAAAAACTACATCCTAAGTTTTTCCAGTTTGCATATTCTGAATTATTTTATATGGGTGACAACACTCTCTTTCCTCCTTCATTTCCTTAGAAGATTGTAAAACCAAAATAAAATAATTAAGATCATGAAGACTCAGAAAGTGAGTGGGATAAAAAAGCAGCAATGCAGTCTTCAGAGCAAAAATAAGCAAGACAGAAAGCAGAAGGCTTAAACAACACACCAACAAAGTTGAAATAGAGTTGTACATGAGACTTGTATTTAATATCTACATACTTAATCTAAATTGCAAGGATTATGGTCTGGAAATGAGCACTGTAATTCACTTTACTGTCAGGGACTGAAGAGTTTAAGATTGTCTGGTCAAGGAAAACTTCAGTGGATGGACAGGAAAGGGAGTTGGAAAGAGAAATCTGACAAAGAGGCCAAGGATGTGGAGAAACGCAAAACTAGCTGGGCAAACACAGGAAAAAAAAGAAACAAGAAGAGGACTTCAATGAACACTCATCCTATTTTAGTACCCATAGTAGATTAGAAAGCCTCTGCCACATGGAGGGTAGAAGGGGAAATTTGCTAAGAGGTCAGAAAAGGGCGAGACTGGACATGATTATGAATGAAACTGGGAATTGAGAGAGGCCTTTGAAATAAGTAACTACACAGGAAATCTGAAACTGTGCATGCAAAGCAGAAAGGAAATTCGACTAAGACAGGAAGGTTGCATTCATGATGAGAAATAGGCTGTAACAGGAAGCCAGAGGAGTGAGTGAAGAATATAAAAGGTTTGGATGACACTGGGACAAGGAACCATGGCCAAGGTGATATGGGTGGAACAGGAGATGCCAGGAAAACTGAGATGGACTGGGCAGAAACATCCACGCCACACTGATACACTTTCCTCCAAAGCCTGAAATTGAGAACAAGGTTCCGGATGTTTTGTCCTCTGCTGCCCATAAGTATCTGAGAAACCATACTGGAAAGTATGTCCATCTCTAACATCCATCTGTGCAGTGGATGCATAGGCAAATGAAACTCATCTCTCTCATCTCTCAGTTTCATCTTCTCAGCCTAAAACCAACTTCTAAAAGCAGCTGTTTTCGCAATTACTTTCAATTGCATCCTCCAGTTTCCAGTCAGTTTCACTCTCTCTTTTAAGTCTCAGTCTCCAGAACTGCCCAAGAAGGAAATATATTCTGAGTCTGGAGCATGTTTAGTAGCCCAGTAGGAGTGACACAGGTGCTAGCAGTAACAAGACAACTGAATTTCTGGGGTTGATGTACATGCTCTTGTTAGTCATGGGACATGCAAAGGGAGGAATTATATTCAGTTGCTGTCTGTTACAAAGACCAACTATGAGTGGGTCAAGCATGCTTTTTGATGACAAAGTATAAGCATTAAGTTCCAGAAGTCACTGCTGATTCTACATACACTAAGCACGCAAAGCACAGTTTTTCTAGGGCTAGTAACTGTTGAAGGAGGAGAATGGGAAAGGAGGAACCATGTATGGAAGCTTTGGGTAGAGACCTTTTCACTTGGGCAACCAAGTCACATACCTGATGTAGAAACTAGTTCCCTGTCAAAGCACAAAGGCAGCAAAGTATTTAAATGAAAAATAGCACCAATCTTTTTTTTAAAAAAAAACATTCTTTTTCTCCATTCTCTGAAATGATTGGGCCTTTGTAGCTGTAATGACCCTAACAATGCTGTTGTGGCAGACACGAGCATGTAACATTTTGCTTTAGATTCTCAAACTCAGGCAAGTTGTAAACAACTGAAATTACTACTCATTCTATATCCATATCTGTCATGTTCTTCCTTGGGAGATATTATTACTTCACAAAGACCAAACTATTTGTAATTGGCATATGATTCTGTTGTCTCGAAACGCAATATTTTACCACAACATACATAATAGCTTTATCTTAAACATCATCCATTTTCTGACTTTGCTTCAATGCCTGCCTGTAATATTGGCATAAGCTACAAGAGAAGTTCTCAGAGATAGCATTGCTGTACTTCAAAATAAGTTTAAAAGTCATTAAATCACAGTTTAAAAATATTTAAGGTCTATATTTTTCAAAATGGTTAAGTATGCACTGCTCACCAAGAGAAAGAACACAAACGTGAGGATATTTATTCAAGAAATAGGAAATTCTAGTTTTTTTAATAGTCATCATGAAAACCAAAACAACCTTGCATCATAATTGTCTTGTGGCCAAGATATCCAAAAAGAGTGAGACCTCCTAGGTCAAAGTGATTTTTTTCCCTATTTAGGATAAGGAATAAAAAGAGACATTCTGAAGTACACTGTTGAACTCATGCATCTAATCAGCTTTACATGAAACACTCAAATATTCATGCTGGCAGACAGCAGAGTCACTCTCTGTCCATATGGCAAAACTATGCTCATGAAGCGCAAGAAATGTAAGTTTGTCTTTCTGGAGACAAAGGAAGAAAGTGAGCTAAGATCTCTTACATCTGTGCTGAACACTCTAACCATTGAACCCTCACACAGAATGGATATGGCAACACAATTATCATTTACATCACTGGACTAGTCCTTCCCCTTCTTCCTCATTTCTTCTATTTTTCATGAAGGCTATTCTTTGGATAAACTAATCCCAAACTGTGATTTGCTTCAAGTAAACAAAAAATACGATCTTAATTCTCTGCTTTTTGAAAAGAAAACTTTTCCCAGAATTAATAGCCTAAAAAGGACATAGCACCAAGGAAGAAAACAATGATGCCCTCAGCAAGAATTACCGTATGTCTGACTCAGTGTCACCAGAGGTGACAATAGAGCTGCAAAGCACAAACACCTAAAAGCTTACAACTCAAGCTGTCAGGCAAAGAACTTCCTGTAGACTTAGACCATCTAGACAGTACCAAGCTTTTCTTAATCTCAGTCAAAACCAAAATGTAAACATGGATGAATAAACAGTGGAACTTTAAAGAAGAACAGAGACATTACTTAGCATCAGCTACTTCCATATGCAAATAATGCATCCAATTTCTGTATCCACTAGTCAAATATAATGTGGGTAAGCAGCTAAATATTCACAATATCAGCACCAGAGTACTCAAAAGCGTGACCTAAAGTGAAAGAATCAAGAAATTTCACCTCCTTACTATAATGAATAACTAGATTACGGTCTATAAATATATAAATAGGAAGAGAAATTTTATTTCAATCTCACAGAGGCATAACAGGACCCAGGGGCAAGAAACTGAAGACAGACAGAATTAACAGCATAATTACAAATGAGGAGTAACTCATTGAAAATTGTGATAGATACTCCCATCCTTGAATTATGCTTTTTAGAAAGCAAGGTAGAGTTTTGTTTTATCTTTAGAAAGACATGACCTAGTTCAAATGGGAAGAAACTAAGACAGCCATGAGGTCTCTGTTGTACAGTATGCTAGGCTAGATGATCACAGTACTCCCTTCTGGCTTTTTAATCCATGAAAATGTGTACATTTCCATTTCAATGAAACTGCATCTTTCAATGAGCATTTTTTAAAGGAATAGCTTTCTAGTGAGCTCTGGTTATGCCTTGAAGGCATAGAACTGTTTTGGGGGAGGCTTGTGAAAAACTTCTGGATAGCACAATATGGTGTTACTCTGAATGGGGAAAGCATTCAGTTCTTTCTGCACCAAAGCTGGGACCAAGTACAGTATACAGCAGAGCCTGCTTTGTTTGACATATTTGAAAATTAACTCTTTGCAACATCACTCTAAATTAGTTCATGCACTCAGTTCTATCATCATTTCACAACTCTGACACTGGCTTGGCATTACCTAATTTTAATTTGTATTTGTTTATGAGATACTCTCTCTTAAATCACTACAAAAAAGGGAGTCTAACATAAAAATGTTAGTACTGGAACAGGTTTGGATTAGGACATCTGATTTAGTTCCCTCAAACAGGAATTCTATTTTCGTGCATCCAGCGACTTGGAGACCTGAACCAGCTTAAGATAGATATCACTGGGCAATCACATAGAGTATTCCTTATTGCACCAAGACAAATCACTAGGTTGACACAGCCTTCAAAGAATCTCTGACTATGCCAGTGTAACCAGTTCACTCTTTTGCAATGTAACCAGTTCACTCTTTTCCATCTATGTTAAAGAATTGCTTTGTAATATTAGAGAGATAATGAAGTGGGTTTTTTTTAAATCCAATTCGCTACAGGATTTTGAAGTTTTGAAGTCACCTGTTTTGACAGTTAGCAATAAATTCAACCTAATGTGTTTTCGGTATGGTGCACAGAATGTTACTTATTCACATCTATTTCATTTTCTTACAGTAGTTTCCATTTCATTAATATCTTCCTGTGACTTTTATTATCTCATTTAAGATGTGTAAAGAGTCAGTCAAAAAAAAAGAAAAAAATTGAAGATAATCCTGACTCCTGACAGAAGTAAAACCATAGATCCTTTACATGAAATTAATTTTTCTGCAGATAATAGAATAAAATGGACAGACCTTTGAGTCAAATGACATAATATCAGCTTAAATGTAGGTTCCCAAGGAATGCAGTGTATAAAGCCTTAAAACATAAGCATATCTTAAAGTTAGAGAGGATAATCAGAGTTGTATACTACCTTTTGAAAAGGTCTCATTAGTTTGTGATTTAATATCTGTCTGCAATTTGTATGTGTGCGCTAAAATCACATCTAACCTTGAAAATATCTTGCATCTGTACATGCTTTCAGTAGAGAAACCTTGTACTAGTAAATTTGAAAACCAGATCTGACTTTATACTTGTTGTGATGCCATTAACCACTTAATTAATTATTTGTTTGCTTTTAGCTTTAGTTGTTACCTTTTTGTTAATACTTTTCATCATCATGTCTGTAGAGGTCACTGTGATAGAAAGGGCAAGTCATATGGAAAATATCTGTAGTCATGAATAAAAACTTCAACAATAATGTTATTTCTCTTGCCTTGTTTCATCCACAGTATTACCTTTCACAGTCTGACCTCAAACGTGTAACAATACCTGATGAGAGCATAAGAATAGCAACAACCACATGTTTCTCCATAATTGCTGTTTGTCAGTCATTTCTTCAGCATTAACAACATTCCAGATAATTCAAGGTCAACTATATCTTATGCTAAAAGACAAAGCCCTTCTTATCAAAAGAAATGGGCAAGCTAGCAAAATCTATTGCCAACTTCCAGATAAGTATTTGATTCTGGCTCAGATTTGTGCCCATGACTAAGGAAACCAAAGTTACTGAGAATATCCTGGCAGTATAAACTGGCAATCAAAGCAACTGAAAATATCACTAGCAGTATTTTTCCCCTTTTATGCATACACAATCAACTTGGTGTGTTTGCACAGTGTATTAATACGGAGAGCTAAACTAGTGCCCATTACGACCTTTCCTATAAACATGACCTTAATAGTGTTCCAGAGGATGTTTATATGAAGACAATTCTTTATCAATATCTAGAGTGCATTAAAATGTATAAAATTACATGAGGTACATCATCAATTTTCCACCTTCGATCTTACTAAATTTACCATGGGAATTGACAAGCAATATTAAGCTAAAAATAGATTTTAAAAGGTGATGTTACAGTTTTGGTGTAAGACCCTAACTAAGCACATACAGACTGAAGAATTTAGGTAGGTATTGTCTTAGTAGAGATGCAAATGAAAGAATCAGGAGAAAATCAATTTTGAGAGAGTTTTGCAAAGAAAGTAGGCAAATATCACCAACTGCAAAGGCAGCAATAATATACCTCAGGGATGTAAATAGGAATTATTGTTTGCCATTTTCACTAAGTGCTAGATAAAACTGCAGGAGGAAAAAAGTATTCTATATTCTGATTCCTTTTGTACTAAAGGCAATGGGATGTCATTTGTTCTTCAAAATTCAGCATGTTTTAACAGACTATAATGAATTCTCAATTTTTACAGGCAAAAATGAAGAAATCCATAAAATACCTAGTAGCTCAGGTTAGAAACACATACAACTACAATATAAATTTTTTCAAAGACAAAAATGCCATTTTAAAACATCTTTAGATTGTTTTTCATGAGAAAAATTTTAATACTGAACTACTCATCCTTTCTGTTGAGTAGTATCCGTCTCTTGTGAGACCCCATCTAGAGTATTGTGCCCAGTTTTGGAATCCTCAGCATAAGAAGGATATGGAGCTGCTGGAACGGGAGCAGAGGAGAGCTACAAGGGTGATCAGAGGGCTCGAGCAGCTCCCATACAAGGACAGGCTGAGAGAGTTGGGCTTCTTCAGCCTGAAGAAGACAAGACTCCAGGGCGACATTATAGAAATCTTCCAGTACCTGAAGGGGCTACAAGAAAGCTGGGGAGGGACTATTCATAAAGGCTTGTAGTGATAGGACTAGGGGAAATGGGTATAAGCGGGAGAAGGGCAGATTTAGACTAGGCATAAGGAAGAATTTCTTCACACTGAGAGTGGTGAGGCCCTGGCACAGGTTGCCCAGGGGAGCTGTGGCTGCCCCATCCCTGGAAGGGTTCGAGCCTAGGTTGGATGGGGCCTCGGGCAGCCTGGTCTGTGGGAAGTGTCTCTGTTCATGGCAGGAAGGTTGGAGCTGGATGATCTTTAAGGTCCCTTCCAACCCAAACTATTCTATGATTTTAAATGATTCTGTGATTTTCAAAGAAAGTTTTAGAAGAATCTAATGCCATGAAGCAATTGGCAAGAACATCAATTGACCTTATGCACCAATTATTTCATCTCTTTTGGCATCAATATTGTTTTTCTTCAGACTCACAATATGACCCCCGTCTCACTGCCAAAGCAGTCCTTGACATTAGTAGAAGAAATGCTAGTGGCAGCAGATTTTATGGCATAAAAAAATGGCAGATTCAACATCATCAGTCTCATGAGAGCAGTAGACCATGCTAATGGAATTTTTCCAAAAAAATTGCTTAACATCAGCCTACTGTTGATCCCTAAAATTGAGCAATGCTGCTTCTGTGTAGCTAAATGTCATGCAGACTGATTAATTCCAAAATATCTCTGTTCTTCCTTAGCTACAGAACAATCAGTTACAAAGATGCATTTTTCAACAGGAAGATATCAACTAATGAAACCTGACATCAAGCTAAACACACTATTATAAATATAAAAATTTTACAGAGATTGCTTAAGTGATAAGTGCCACAAGCTCTGCTCAGTCCAAGTTCCAGGCTTAGAATTACGATGTGCATTAACTAATACTGTTTGGACTCCATACAACAGGTTTTAAGTCTTTTCATGATAAAACTTCAGTCTATAATTAGCAGTCAGATTAACTCTCAGCTACCAGTCTCTTCCACATATATTGAAAAAAACCAAACATTGTGATGAGGGAAAACCTAGGTGCCGAGCTATTATTATCACTTAACAATGTATCACAATAAATGAGTAACATGTAAAATATTTGTTATACACACATTGCTTAATTTACTGTAAAGTAACAGTCTAACAAAATCCCACTGTCCAGACCTATCTGATCACATAATCACTAAAGATCTTACTGTTACGTGTAAGGGAATACATATATACACAAATTAAGAAGGACCAAAAATATGACAAGAAAAACAAGAGAGAAAAAAAGATTTTGAGAGAAGTATGTAGAGAGAACAAAAACTGAAACTACATTACCTCTAGAATTTCTTGCTTGTATTAAAAGTAATGTTTTGAAGTTTTGTTTACCTACATAGTCCTCAGGAAAATATGCACCTATAACTACGTTTTTTGACTGTATCTCCTCTTTCTGTCCCTTTCCTGCTGGGGTCCTCAGTTCACTGCAAATGCATGCTTAATTTTAATATGCAGGCAGTTCAAATGGAGTCACCATGAGGTACCTGGTATATAGGTGAGTTTTATGTGTAGTGTCTCTGAAAAAATCATCATTTCACATCTTCACACAAATATCTCCCACAATAAAGTTGTGATTTAGTGTGGGACATTCAGGCACTTACATACCTGTATTCAATGGTTTCATAGATCAGGCAACATGAGCATTATGTTTATATTGCACTGTTAATCAGCAATAAAAATAGAATATCATCTCTATAAGGACAATTATTATGCCTTTAAACATATTCTTTCTGTAGCAGGAAAAAAGACTGTCCCAGAGACAAGTTTGTTACATTTCTGTTGAAATTTCTATCAGAAAATTCCTTCAGAAACAGTTCATGTAATGCTGCTGACCTAGAGTAACAGGAGAAACTTGCTTAGTAGGGTGCTAATACAGCAAAGGGAATATAGATTTCTCTACATTGCCTTTTTCACCATTTTTAGAAGTAATATACAACTACTTGATATATAGTCCATTCAATGTTCTGAATTGGAGGAATGGAAAAGCTACATGGTGTCATTGAGTCACATTATGTGGGGCCATGTATTGCACTGCTAAGTGCTAATAAGAAGGTTTAAAAGTCCTCTCTAGTCTCCCTTATAATTTTTTAAAAACAGTTTTATCTCCTTGACTGTTCATTCACAATTACAGCATTAATCACAGCACACTTGAAACAACAGGATTACATCTTTCATCTCCAAGTGTTTTGCATTTACAAATTTGTTCTACAGATGTAAGAGGCCACGTCTGGTGAGACACTGGAACAGACTGCTCAGAGAAGTTGTGGCTGCCCCATCCCTGGAGGTGTTCAAGGCCAAGCTGGATGAGGCTTTGAGCAATCTGATCTAGTGGACAGTGTCACTGCCTATGGACTAGATGGACCTTTCCAATGCACTCTATGATATGTCAACCACTACTAAAAACATCCTGATTCTCTTGCTGTTTTGTATGTCAGCTGGGCACCAACAAAGAAGCCAACAATGAATTAAGTATTCATTACAGAATATTTACTTATGGTGTACTTAAAATATATACAGCTGTACACCTCTCATTATTTAAATAGGTGTCCATGGTTTTTTGAACCACTGAATGAAAAGAAAATAATGCAAAATTTTCAGTTTGCAAATATGTATTCTTTTTATCACATTAAAATATTAGATAATTCTTAATCTCTTTTAAGATGTGTGAATGCTACAGAAGTAACAATGAATTTAACCCAATTACACAGTGACATCACAAATAAAGCTACATTGACTTATAGCAGTGATTAAATATTCTTGGTTTTATGGAAGATATGCTCTGGAATTAAACCGCACGCTTAATGTTGTCTAAAATAAACCTGACCAGCAGTATGAAGCAGGTTTAATGCTCTACAAGAGTATTTTCAAAGTGGATGTGAAGAACTCAATTCTCTCAGAAATGCTCAGCTAAGAGGGTAGATAGAGAATGGACATACCTTGGAATACGTTGCATCAAATGTTTGATAAACATGACACTCGAGATAGATAGTTTTCCTCTTCTTATTTACACCAAAGGAAGTTATTAAAAGATATTTCTTCTGCCACCTAAACAACATTACTTCAATAAAAAAAAAGTTACACAGTCCTTTATTGCCAGTCTTGTTATCCAAAATTATTTAGAAATATATGATAAGAAATAGTGAGTTAAAGGAAACACGTAATTAACTTCAGCTGAATTTAGAGAACTACAGAATCTTTGAGGTTGGAAGGCACTGCTGGAGGCCACCTGGTCCTACCCCCAGCTCAAGCAGAGCCACCTAGAACCAATTGCCCAGGACCATGTGCAGATGGTATTTCAGCATCTCCGGGGACAGAGATTCATTGGGTAATCTGTGCCAGGGCTTTGTCACCCTCACAGTGTTTCCTGATATTCAGATGAAACCTCCTGTGTTTCAGGTTATGCCCATTGCCTCTGGTCCTCTCACTGGGCACCATTGAAATGAGCCTGGCCCCGTCCTGTTTGCACTCTTCCTTCAGCTATTTCTATACATTGATAAAATCCTTCTCAGTATTCTCTGCTACAGTCTAAACACACCTAGCTCTCTCAGCCTTTCCTCATAGGAAAGATGCTGCAGTTCCTTCATCATCTTAGTGGTCCTTCACTGGACTTTCTCCAGTATGTCCATGTCTCTCCTGTACTGTGGAGCCCAGAACTGGAGAGAGTACTCCAGGTGTGCCATCGTACCTGGAGATTAGATCTCCTTGTGGCAAGGGCACACTTGTAGCTTGTGTTGAACTTGATTGCAACCAGGAACCCCAGGTAACTATCTTCAGAGCTGCTTTCCAGCCATTTCCCCCCCAGTATGTACTGGAGCAGAGGGTTATTCATCCCTAGATGCAGGATGTATCTCTTGCCCTTGTTGATCTGTATGAGGTTTCTCTCACCCATTTCTCCAGCCTGTTTATGTCCCTCTGGATGGCAGCACAACCCTGTGGCATATCAGCCGCTTCTCCCAGCTTTGTATAATCAGCAAGTTTGCTAAGGCTACACTCTATGCTATCGTTCAGATCATTCATTGTGGTGTTAAACAGGGCTGGACCCACTATTGTCCCATGGACTACTAGTTACTGACCTCCAACTAGACACACTAACACTGATCAATGCCCTCTGCACCCAGTCATTAAGCCAGTTTTCAATCCACTTCACCGTCTGTCCAGCCAGCCCATACTTCAGCAGCTTGTCTGTGAAGATCTTAAGGGAGACAGTGTCAAAAGCTCACTGAAGCCTAGGAAAACAATGTCCACTGCTCTCCCCCCATATACCAAGCCAGTGATTTCATCATAGAGGGTCATCGAGCTGGTCAAATATAACTTCCCCTTGGTGAAGTCATGCTGAGTACTCCTGATCACCTTCTTGTCCTTCATGTGCCTGGAAATTATAATCAGGATTATCTATTCCATCAGTTTCCCAGGGATGAAGGTGAAGCCAACTGGTGTGTAGTTTCCTAGGCCCTTCTTCTCAACCTTCCTGAAGACAGGACTAGTTTTTGCGTTCCTCCAGTCCTTGGGCACTTCTACCAGTTAATCATGATCATTCAAGGCAGCCTCACAATGACATCAGTCAGCTCCCTCAGTACTTGTGGATGCATCCCATCAGGGTCTATAGTCCTTTGTATGTCCAGTTTGCTTAACTACTCCCTGACCCGATCCTCTTCCACCAAAAGCATGTCTTCCTTGCTCCAGACTTTCCCCCCAGGGTCTAGAGTCTGTTATTTCTGAAGGCCAGTGACACAGAGGATTGGGTGTCCAAATACAATCCTTTAGCTATAAACACATAAAGTCCTTTAGATATAAACACATAAAGTCTGAATCTCCCCTGTATATTTCCTCTGTGCAGCAAATAATAAGTTGGTTGCCATCAAACTCTGCTAATTCACACTTTATGTAAATATGATTTTTTTCCAAAAACTCACTCATGACACACTGGCAAAGATACTGTTGCCCTGCTTAAGGAGGTGTATTCCCATTTCTTCAAAGCAGATGCTGATCCTCAAGCAAGCAACCCCTGTTGTCACCAACAGTTCTGCAACCAAGTATTGATGCGTAGTATTCTTACACCCCTTCCCCTCCTTTGCAAGACTGAGAACATCACCTGGGATTCCATATCCCTAACTATCATGTTCAGAGCTCCGCAGTCAGTTTTGACAATCTCCAGGTTGCCCCTGGCAGTACCATTGGTGACCCCATGGAAGAACAGCAGATGGTAGTCATAGGTCTGGACAAGCTTTGGCAGTTTCTCCACAACATCCCTGATCCAGACCCCAGGCAAGCAGAAAACTCCTCTACATTACAGGTCAGGTTGGCAGATGGTTCTTCCACTATCCTTCACCATTTCCTTCTGGTGGTCTTGCATAGCTCAGGGTCATCTGGGCCAGATGCTTTGTTTGAAAGCACATCTGGCTCCTCCACAGCTTTGAGGAATTTCTTTTTTTCTCTTGCCAACATCTGAGTGTTTTCTGTTGCTGGGTATTCATCGTGCAACCAAATTCTTAAACCCAGACTGAATACATCAAACTTTCCTGACGACGATTAATTAATCTCCTATAGTAGGTAAAAAAACCTCACTTTTTTCGTTCAGAGAAACTACATCACAGATTATGCACACAGAATATACTTAATTTTTAAAGACTATTGATTAACAAGGACACTTTCTGTACTACACTGATACTTTCAAGTCACATTTATTATGATTTATGATTTTTATGAAAAGGCTTAAATTATCATACATACTTTCATTATGACAGCAAGAAAGTAAATGAAATAAATAAAATACTTAGATATATTGAATATACTTTCTGTACATCCAATAGGGTATACTTTTTGTGTATCCAATATCACAAACTTTTTTTTGCACATTGAGTATTCCAAAGAATTCATTCTTGATATATGAGCCAATTAGACAACGAGAACTATTCAATTCACTTTATAATAAACATATTTTACTCAAAGTGCCCTTGAAAACAACTATGCACATCCTGAGTGTTCCTTCCCATGTACTCTAGTCTTTGCCAATGAAATTAGCCATTATTGATTTCCTAGCTCACTAACGAAAATGTTAAAATAGAAGAGACAAATGAAAATAGTGCTGACCTCAGTTTTGTACTTTCTGTTCCTCTTTAAATATATGACAATTTTATTCATAACACAGGACTTTTGTGGTTTTTTTTTTCTTTTAGACATTCCAGTCTGTCTAATGCAGAATTTAAAGCACATTGTCTTACTATAGTGCTGTTATTTGTTTTTTGTTAGTTTAATGTAAAGGTTGGTCACACAAAACCTGATTATTACCCACAGACCAGCATGGGACCATCCTCCAAATTTTAGGTTCCTTCATCACATATACATTCCTCATCTCAGTAGGCAGTAGCAAGTATAATCTGTATGACAGCCACCTCCCTCAAAGCCAGACAGCAAAATAAACGACGATTTCCAGTAGTAGTATGGCCATAGGAATGCTGAACTTTTACTGGCTTCCTCTGATGTGGGATGTCAAATATAGTTTTAAGTATAGGAAGTCCTGGCATTGATAAAAATACTAAAGCTAAAAGCAAAATAATCAGACTGAATTAATTGTTCTTGTGGGCAAAGAGCTCTGGTTTTTTGCAGTCTCCCAATTCTGGGACTCAAGTTCTTTTACTCAGTACCAACTCCGTATCTTTAATTGCATAGCTGAACAAAAGCAAAAAAGCAAATAAACAAACCAACCTCTTCTTCATATTCTTACTTCCCTCTTTTAACTTCTTCTAAGAAAATCTGTTATTTGATCCAGAGTTGCATTATTTATGCACAATTGTGTGACTTTTAGAGAGAGAGATAAAACAGTAAAGGAAGTGTAGCAAATTTTTCAATGTAGCCTCCTCGGAATAGTTCCTCCTTTTTTTTCTGTAACATTTTACCAAAAAGTAATAGAATTTGTTCTAACTCTGTAGACTGGCTCTCTGATTTTATTTTAGTTAGGAGAATTCTCCATTGATCTCATGACACAAACACCTACAAACCTCATAGATCCACAAATCCGTATACTTAGCATCTATTCCTGCATATAAGCAAACTTGGAAAGAAATAGGTCTAAGAAGATAGCAGTAAGTATGGGTCAGTCCTCAAAACTGCTACAACAAACAACTTGCAAGTTTCTCTTTAAATAGTTCCCCTTCTTGCTCCACTGCTTACTTTCTACAAACTCTGTATCAAGTATAAGAACTTGGGTCTCAAGGTTTTAATGTAAATTTGCCATAAAAATAGCAAAGGACCTTCAAGAAGCAGCTGCAGGAACTCACATGTCAAGTCTCAAGTCTGATCCAGCTGTTACTGCATTAAAACAACTGAGAATTAAATAAGCTATGCTTCAATCAGAACTATTTATTTTTTTGCAAAAGATTTCATGGTTTAGATTTACAGAATCATGCTCATAGATATGAGCTAATGATATTCAAGAATGCAAGCACAAACTAGATTTATATATTTCCCATTAAAACAAACTTTGCAAACCTTTTTTCTTTCCACTGTTTCTTATGATTAAAAAAATACAGACTTTGACAGAGTAAAGTGGTTATTTGTTAAATGCTGACACATCTGAAACAGGTAAAATCCTAATACAGATTAAAAGATTTATGGTTATCAATATAACTGATCTTCAATCTCTCAATATATCTGATCTTCAAGCCCACAGCAAGAAGCAGCTTGAATTATTTTGTTCTTTGCTTAGAAAGATTATAGCCTTTTCTTTATAGAGTAACCAGAATTAGCATAAAAGTTATAGTCAAGCACAACTGACAATAATCAGAAGAAAAGATATTGCAACAATAATCACAGAAAATGTACCACTATTTAAGAGTGATATTTTTTTTCCTGAAGAATTGATTTCAACATAGGGCATATAAAATGCTTTCCTAAACTAACTTGTAACTATCTGTAATACTGGAAAAAGAACATCTGCTTAATTGTTACTTAGGTGAAGAACTCTACAAAGTGTGAAGAATCTGGAAAACAAACAGGTCTTGCACGTAAAGTTTTATTACACACTATAAAAACCATACACACTGTCTGTGCAGGTATCAGTGAACCCAATTTTAAATTATTTTCTCTGTCTATATTTCAAGGGCTACATTCTACACAGTGCCTGCATATTTACCTGTATAATTAGAGGTATTTTTTACCATTGAACCACAACCTTCTATGTAAAACATAACAATACAACATAATCAAAATCTGGTCCTGCATTTGGATCTGCTGACATGTACTTTTGGATGTGTAGAATCCCATCCTCTTGGATGGATCAGGACTGGTATATGAGTTTCAGTTCTAGGCAACTGGTAAATTTCTCTACAAGGTTATCAGATTGGAGTATTTAAATTCAGCCAAAGCAGCAGATGTTTTGTGTTAGTTCAGTGGCTATTCATGAACACATATAACAGGTACCAGAGGAGTTGTTACCAAAGATTATTCTAATAAAACACTAGTACCAACTGTCAACTTTTTACTATTTATCTCTTCATGTTCCAAGATATATTCCAATTTGTTTTCTTTTCCTAGACTAAGAAAACTGATGACACAGAGCTAATGTGAAATGACATAATTTTAACTGAAAATTCTAAAGATTTCTAAAGCATTAAGAAAGAAATCTGATGCTTTTAAAAAGAACACAAAATGTCTACCTGGCAATAACTTCTGATGTTTCTGCGACTGATTATGAAGTATTGTGAAAAAGCAATAGATTATTTGGAGCTAGGAAAGAGAATAATCCATTGTAAAACAATTGTTCGAGAAAAGGATAAAACAGTGAATACTATAAACCATAAAATAATAGAGATATGGAGAGCAGAGAAGAGTAAGGGAATAAGAATGCAGGGTATGTGGTGTGGTTTTCTAGGGTAAGAGTAGAGAGAAGCAGCAGTAACAGCTTTCTATTTGAAACTGTTACTCCTAGAAGCCTGGCACCTGACCTGATTTTTCAGGATATGGAAAAGATTTCTACGAATAAGAAATAATGAGTATATTTAAATGAAAGAAACACTATATCTTTACTAAGACACCAAGCTTAGCAGCACTTTTTGTAGACTCTGAGAGAACAAAAATCACTTTGGACCAAAGACTATTATCCCTTTTTACATGGTTTCCTGAAAAATGAATACTGTTGCCTTGCTCAGCTCCTCTTGATCACTTCCAGTAACCAATTCCATCTAAGCTCAATACATTGGAAAAGGTCTCAAAGATATGTCATACCTACAAGCTTTGTGAAAGTGGGCAGCTGGATAGGGTGTTTGCTAGCTGAAAGAAAATGAAATGAACACAACTTTTACTTAGAAATACAGAATCTACTTCTAAGTCAGGGTCTCTCTTTCAAATTGCTCCTCTCTCGTCTTATAAAGGGAAAGTTTATACTTACAGCCTGAGTAGTACTCAAAATATCAATTCACAAATACAAACCTATCCATAAGGATATATTTAGCCTTACATAACTATTTCTTAAACCAAAACCCCCTGATCTAAAGTATACAAACAGACCAGTGTGCTTCTCCCTCCTCTGTCTCTCCAGCATGCAGCCAGACACTCTTTCTTATTCTCCCTTGTCTATGAATCTGCACAGCGGCTCGGTACAAAAAAGCCCAGTACCTGCTGGCTACCCTTCCCCAGATATCCCCCTCAGCCTATTGAACAACCTGGTAGTTAAAACCAGCTACTGGAAAACAGAGATGTGATCACACTTGGGGATTTATGCAGAACTTGGTGTACCTGCACTGGAAGTGTACTGAATACCTTCCCCAAAACATACCAGATACCTCCAAAGATGAAGGCATTGTTTCAGTGTCATCCTTTTTTATCTCTAGATTTTAACAAGGAGAAGTGAGGATGCAGTGTTCACACCAGGTAACTACATGCAGGAGCTTAAATTTGACTGTCCATGGAAATTAGTATCATAGTAACATGTATATGTTGAGTTTTAGGTACATGCAAATTTAGGCAGCTGTGAGAGCATTGATACCCTGGCTTATTTTTAAGGATTTAGGCACTTTCTAGAAGTCTCGTTTTAATCACCAAGACAGGCAATCTAGTTCTCACTGCTCTTGACCATCACAAATCATGCACGTAAACAATGTCCAAAAGATGGTATGGAGTTCAAGTATTTTATCCATTTTCTGCTCTTGCTAACATTCTGTCGAAAAGTGCTGCGAATAGCTAAAGAAATGTACATTGTGTAAGGAAATGTGCATCCCTAACAGCAGTCAAAGGAAGAAGAATGGAACAAGCATACCATAATTCTTCCCCAGGAATACTGTCATAGTAGTCAGTATTTGTGTCTCCACAGGACTGAGATTATGTTCATCTCCTGAACGTGGAGCTGTCTTCATAATATGTTACATAAGAGGGTTATGGTGCTGGTGATTCACAGGTAGCAGTCATGAACTTCTCCTTAGGTGACATCTCTGTACTATATTAAGGGAAAGGCTGTGGATGTATCTTCCTGGACTTCAGTAAAGCTTTTGATACAGTTTCTCATAGCATTCTGCTTCGGAAACTGTTGACCTCTAGCCTGGATGGGTGCACACTCTCCTGAGTGAAAAACTGGTTGAATGACTGGGCCCAGAGGGTGGTGGTAAATGGAGTTAAATCCAGCTGGAGGCCAGTTACAAGTGCTCAGTCCTGGGTCCAGTCCTGTTTAATGTCTTTATCAACGACCTGGATGAAGGCATTGAGTCCTCCCTTAGCAAGTTTGCAGATGACACCAAGCTGGTTGGAAGTGTGGATCTGCTGGAGGGTAGGGAGGCTCTGCAAAGGGACCTGAACAGGCTGGACTGCTGGGCTGAGACCAACGGCATGAGGTTTAACAAGGCCAAATGCCGGGTCCTGCACTTGGGGCACAACAACCCTAAGCAGAGGTACAGACTAGGAGAAACCTGGCTGGAAAGCTGCCAGGAGGAGAAGGACCTGGGGGTGTTGGTTGACAACCGACTGAACATGAGCCAGCAGTGTGCCCAGGTGGCCAAGAAGGCCAATGGCATCTTGGCTTGTATCACAAACAGCGTGACCAGCAGGTCCAGGGAGGTTATTCTCCCCCTGTACTCGGCACTAGTGAGACTGCACCTCGAGTACTGTGTTCAGTTCTGGGCCCCTCACCACAAGAGGGATGTTGAGGCTCTGGAGCGAGTCCAGAGAAAAGCAACGAAGCTGGTGAAGGGGCTGGAGAACAAATCTTATGAGGAGCGGCTGAGAGAGCTGGGGTTGTTCAGCCTGGAGAAGAGGAGGCTGAGGGGAGACCTTATTACTCTCTACAACTACCTGAAGGGATGTTGTGGAGAGGAGGGTGCTGGCCTCTTCTTCCAAGTGACAGGGGACAGGACGAGAGGGAATGGCCTCAAGCTCCGCCAGGGGAGATTTAGGCTTGAGATTAGGAAAAAGTTCTTCACGGAGAGGGTGGTTAGGCATTGGAACGGTCTGCCAAGGCAGGTGGTTGAGTCATTGTCCCTGGAGGTGTTTAAGGTTAGGGTAGATGAGGTGCTTAGGAGCATGATTTAGGGATTGGTGGGAATGGTTGGACTCGACGATCCAGTGGGTCTCTTCCAACCTGGTCATTCTGTGATTAAGGAAAGAATGAAACAAAACATATTCATGAACAAAGCTTTGTTAAGATGCTAACTAAAACAGTATTTAAAGTTGTCATCCAAAGTCCAAGCTCTGGTATTATAAACGTATTCAGACATTTTGTAATTTATTCCACACAAAGTTACTTTTTTTTGGGAAAATAAAAATCCTAAGAATTAGACTTCTTGATAAACCAGAAGGCTGTGCTGCCATTCAGCAAGACCTGGACTGGCTAAAGAGCTGGGTGGAGAGGAATCTAATGAAGGCAGTCATAGGGTTCTGCACCTCAGGAGGAATAACCCCCTGCACCAGTACAGTTTACGGGTTGACCCACTGGAAAGCAGCTTTACAGAGAAGGATCGGGGAGTCCTGGTGGACAACAAGTTAACCATGACCCAGAAACGTGCCCTTGTGGCCATGAATGTCAATGGTATTGTGGGATGCATCAATATAAGTGTAGCAAGCAGGTTGAGGGAGGTTATCTTCCTCTTCTTCTCTGTCCTAGTGGGGCTGCATCTGGAATATTGTGCCCAGTTCTGGTCTCTCCAGCTCAAGAAAGACAAGGAACTACTGGAGAGAGTCCAGTAAAGGGCCATGAAGATGGTCATGGGACTGGAGGATCTTTCTCATGAGGAAAGGCTAAGAGACTTGGATCTGGTTAGTCTGGGAAAAAAAGATGACTGAAGGGAGAATTTTTTCAGTACTTATTATACCTAAAAGGAGAGCATCAAGAGGATGGGGCCAGACTTCAGTAGTGCCCAGTGACAGGAAAAGGGGCAATCAGCACAAACTGGTATGCAGGAAGTTCCACGTGAGCATAAGGAAAAACTCTACTGTGAGGGTGATGGAGCACTGGAACAGGCTGCCCACGGAGGTTGTATAGTCTCCTTCTCTAGAGATATTCAAAACCGACCTGGATATGTTCCTGTGCAACCCGCTGTAAGTGAACCTGCTTTAGCAGGAGGGCTGGACTAGATGATCTCCAAAAGTTCCTTCCAATCCCTACTATCCTGTGATTCTGTGATTTTTATCGCTATCTACATTTTACTGGATCTCTCCGGAAGACAGGCCTGTCTATATACACAGTTCTGTATGCAGGTTAAAAGCAGCAGCTGGAGACCACTCCTCAAGAAGAGATGGATCATATCACGTCTTTTATTACTGCAACTTAATGATGCAGAATTTAAATGGAAAAAAATATCCTATCAGACTATTGTACAATACCAAGACTTGCATGAGAATTAACTTTATTACGAATCTTTACATTTGAGCTGGAATAAAAGCAAGTTCATAAACAAAAATCTACTATTCAGAACTGGTAGGGTGACTACACTTTGTGCTTTCAGCAGAGTACTGAAAGATATCCTACAAATTTGTTGGGATCAAGGTAGCTCCTGAAGCAGAAGTAGACAGCAGTATTGCATCAGCACAAAGCAGTGTGCAATTTAACTGGTATGTTAAGATGTACAATATATCAGCTTGGACAAAACAATATGCAAATTCAATGATCTTAGTTTTTGAGACCTTAATCAGTGTCTTAGCACTTCAAATATCACATAATCAGCTTGACTGACCCTCATTTTAAGGTCAGGAAAAATCTTGTAGGTTAATTATCATACCGTTTACTTTTATTGGATAGGTGGCTTTTGTGTAGCTATGATTATCTCATGTATTTAGCTCATTTCAGTGCTAATAATAGTGTGCTCTAAGAACTATTAAGATACCATATTGATTTCAAAAAGACTATATCATTGTGCTAATATACAAGACAGTCAATAAGTAAGGATGACTAGTAACATTTGTCTAAAAATGCTCCCTGCTTCTGTGTAAATGTCTAAAGTATGACTTAGCTAAATACTAAAAATCAAGATCAAAATATTCAAAAGCAATCAGAAACATGAATTCTAAAACACCGCAACAAGAAACAACTTTCAGAGAATAGTTTCAGAAAGCTTCTTCACTTTAAGTACTCATGCATATTCATAACTTGAAGACAGAAAAAAAAATCAGCTGTTATTTTTTAAAGCCTCTAAAATAAATCTATTTTAAAACAATTTGCCAGATTTTCACTAGAAATTGACTTACTCATTCCATTCCACTAACCCAGTAAATTTTGTAGTACATCTGGTTTACTGAATGACAGTTGATCAGTGACATTTATTCTTTTTTTTACAAGTCAATGTTTCTTGCTGGCTTTTTAAAAAAAAATCATTTCTGCATGCTTTGTGACATCATACCTTCCATTAAAAAAAATAACATTGAACTTACCTAAATAGGCTAATAATAGACTTCACTTCACCTCAATTCTCATAACTTCAACCAACAATACTCTGGCATTCATTATGCTCAAACCAAAAAAATTATCTATTTTCCTTCTATTAGAGTAGGAAAAATATACTCTCAAATATCTGATTATATGCCTGCTAAAGCTGTCCAGAACAATGGAATAAAATCATCACTTTATGTCACAAATTTAAAGGATCAGAATTTAGGGTTTGTTTGGGATTTTTTCTGAGAACCATATTTGTTTGCATACCAGGACAGGGAATTATGCAAGAGCTCTCTCTATCAAATGGCAAGGGTGAGCACTATACACTCAAAGTTGCAAGGGCTATTTACAAATCTCCCCTTTGTGAAAGATAAAAATCTTTCATTCAATGCACCTGTGAAAATACATTTATACAAAGAAGAACAGGTGACAGATAAGCACGGGAGCTGGGGTTGTTCAGCCAGGAGAAGAGAAGGCTCTGGGGAGACATTATAGAAGCCTTCCAATACCTGAAGGGGGCCTACAAGAAAGCTGGGGAGGGACTGTTTACAAGGGCACACCTGGCAAATTACAGTTTGAAACACTACACAGGAAACTTGAGGAATCTCTACAAAACATATAATTACTTGTAGCTTCAGGATGTGTATATGTTTACTAAAAATATTGTAGACAGAACGAAATATAAAGCATTTCACAAAGAGAAAATTGATCCAGCGGCAGACAAACTTCCTCTTGTCTTTTGCTGGGAAGAAATTTGTCTCTGGTTTCAAACCTAGTCATCAGACACCATCATCACCCTCCTATCTTGTAAAACCTTTCTCTGCAAAAAGGATAGTACAACTCAAACTCAGATCATAGCATGGACATCTAGAGATAGGATCAGAACAGTTGCATTATTTTCAGTTACTATACAGAGCTAACCCTTTGAAGGCTAGATACCAGATACAGGGAATAAAACTCCTCCTTTTTTTTTTTTCCCATGATAGACACTTCACAATAGTTCCTTTGTACAGCAATGTTAAAGTTTGCTATTACAAACTCTTCAGACAGAATATCTGTTTCAGCCATATTTATTTAAGTGGTTGCTGTCAAAACAAAGATTACATCAGTTTACATCCATGTTTTACAAATTAGGTAGCCCGGGCATCTCTAAAATGAAGGTTAAGCTCATTTACTTTGGCAAAGGCTTTGAGATCAACTGATGAAGAGTGGTATCTGTATACAGTTATCTTAATACATTGGATAACAGCTCAACTTCATACAGCCTGTACTAGTTTCTATGTACATTTTCAGAGGCACTTTTTTTTACTGTTTCCTAATAGGTTTTGGAATCCCTTTAAAGAGAAAGGTCTTTCTTTCTTTCCTATGCATTTTTCCCTAGGGGGAAAAAAACAAACCAAACCAAAATCAAGAAACCTAATAGGAAATAGTTTTATAAATATGGTTTTGGTACAGTTCTGACATCTAGAATATGTGTGTATTGCAATATCTTAAAAACACTCGTTCTTTCTAGGATTGTGCAATATCTTGTCTCACTCACCCTTTAAACTCCCCCTTGATGTCACCTAGTGTCTAAAGTCTTCTCCCAGCCTCATTTTGAATCTAAACCTTTATACATTTATGCTCAAATGCTCATATCTCTTAAAGTTCTGTTTATTACAGTCACATTTCTATGCCCCTCCTTGTCCAGCAACCCTTCCTTCATGGTTCACCTTGCCAGTCCCCTTGCCAGGAAGTTGCATTGCCTTTCAACATGCTGGCACTTTGCACTGTGATGCCACCACCACAGCTTTATAATGTCTCTTTCTTCACAGAATTTTTTTGCGCCACCACAGCCAGTCTCAGTCTATTGCTTCTAGCAAAAAAACCCCTCTACCTACAGCTGGACTGATATAATCCTTCAGTTACACCTGCAGAGTCTCCATTTACCACCATGTACCACACACTTGAAAGAGTTTATGCAACCAAGAACCACAAAGCTTTCAGATTAATTAATTTTGGACCTAAGGTCTTCTTGATGAAGTATGACGTAGGAGAAGCAAAGATAATAAATAGAGAACAGGAATATTTTGAGGATAAGTTCTGCTTTGCTTGTAACTTTTTCTTTCCGTTTCCTTCTGCCTAACCAATGGATCCAGGATCCAGATGGAATTCTATAGGTCACAGTTAAAATTATTAACAGCACACATCAATTGCATTACTGCTGCTAGGACTATTCGTTTTAGCGCGACAGAGTCTAAAAGTTCTGTCTTCAGCACTCTCTATGAGCACAGAAAAAACAAAACAAAACAAAACAAGGAAAACCAACAGTGTTTCCACCAGAGACGTTGCAGTCTAAATGTAAAGAGACAAGAAGTGGCATACTAGGAGAAAACAATGAAAAAGGATACTGTGATAGGAAGAGCTCTCAAAGACATCATCTAACTTGTGGCAACATAGCAAGAGTTTTTAAGAAGGATGCTTTGAGAATATTAAAAGCCTCCAGAGCTTCAAAACAAGGACAGGTTTAAGTTTACAAAGAATGGTTGAAAAATTAGGAAGTGAGCAACCAAACTGGAGTTTATTGGGGATACTAAGTAGCTCCCAGCATAAAAATATGTAAATCACAGAATCACAGAATCACAGAATCACTGAATAACCAGGTTGGAAGAGACCCACTAGATCGTCGAGTTCAACCATTCCCACCAATCCGTAAATCATACCCCTAAGTACCTCATCCACCCTCACCTTAAACACCTCCAGGGACAATGACTCAACCACCTCCCTGGGCAGACTGTTCCAATGCCTAACCACCCTCTCCGTGAAGATTTTTTTCCTAATCTCAAGCCTAAATCTCCCCTGGTGGAGCTTGAGGCCATTCCCTCTCGTCCTGTCCCCTGTCACTTGGGAGAAGAGGCCAGCACCCTCCTCTCCACAACATCCCTTCAGGTAGTTGTAGAGAGTAATAAGGTCTCCCCTCAGCCTCCTCTTCTCCAGGCTAAACAACCCCAGCTCTCCCAGTCGCTCCTCATAAGATTTGTTCTCCAGCCCCTTCACCAGCTTCGTTGCTCTTCTCTGGACTCGCTCCAGAGCCACTACATCCTTCTTGTGGTGAAGGGCCCAGAACTGATCACAGTACTTGAGGTGCGGTCTCACCAGTGCCGAGTACAGGGGGAGAATAACCTCCCTGGACCTGCTGGTCACGCTGTTTGTGATACAAGCCAAGATGCCATTGGCCTTCTTGGCCACCTGGGCACACTGCTGGCTCATGTTCAGTCGACTGTCAACCAACACCCCCAGGTCCTTCTCCTCCTGGCAGCTTTCCAGCCAGGCTTTTCCTAGTTTGTACCTCTGCTTAGGGTTGTTGTGCCCCAAGTGCAGGACCCGGCATTTGGCCATGTTAAACCTCATGCCGTTGGTCTCAGCCCAGCAGTCCAGCCTGTTCAGATCCCTTTGCAGAGCCTCCCTACCCTCCAGCAGATCCACACTTCCTCCCAGCTTGGTGTCATCTGCAAAGAAAGTATGTATAGATGATAAAACAGAAGAGAAGACAGATGGAAGCAGCAAGAGACTTTTGCGCAGTATTATGTATTCTTATTACTATTTTTTCTGGTTAATCATGGATGCAGAGAAGAACTACAAAGTTTTATGGATATACATTCTATAGAAGATTGAGTATGTGAATTCATAGAGTACATTATGCTCTTTCTAGTTTGATCTTGCAAAAAAAGCCTAAGCAGAGATTATAGTATGAACATTTATGGCTATTCTACTTTATGTAATATATACATAGATTTAGATATATGTTGGAATATTGAGTCAATCATATGGAATTTTACTGACTAGAATGCACATGATCTTGTAAAATAATTCCTGGAAAGCATCAGTGAATGTAAATCCATTTGAGGTTTCAATCAGATATTTTGACTACTGTTATTCTATTGTCACATATCTTTCAGAAGAAAACCAGATAAATTTGGAATTTGAAATATTATCAATACCTCTTTTTCCACTTTCAATATTTGTTTCTTTTGGCTAGCCTTATTCTTTGTCAAACAAGTTAAACTAATGACGCAAAAGAGAGATACCCTGGCATATGTATCTATTATTCCTTCTACAATGTAGTACTCCCACTGGTTTTCATTGGAATTATGCATATGAAAGGGCTGCATTATTAGGCTAGATTAAGAGAAGATATTTGGAAATACTTAACTCATTGTACCACTCCAGAACCTAATATTTATGATGGTACTTGAGCCCAGAGCAATATAAATAAAAGCTCAAAGAATCACTTCTAGAAATATATTATGGATAGATTTTTCTAAACTTTTTATTTGAGATATCACTAAAAATTGCACTGAGTTAGAATTGTTTTCTTAATGTTTTTATATAAGAACAAATTCATAAATATGAATCAGTTCACTCCAATAAACTTGCAATCTTCCTGGACAAAAGAAGTTGCAGGCCAGTAAGAGGATAGTACGAGGACAGAGTATATTCCAAATATATAAAATACATACCTACATAATCATATGAAGGTCTTTGGCAGCTACTACATCTTCATGACCAGATCGTATTAACTCTGACCCCCTGGGAACAATGCTAGTCATCTTTAATTCTTCAGACACATGCCATTTCCATTTTTGAATTTTTGTTTTCCTCTCATGCCAGGACAACTTAAGAACACTGCAAGCTGTTTTCCTCTGACCCAGGAATGATAGTGGGCCTTTCCTTCCTCAGGGCTGAAAATGAATTGACCTCCTTTTTACTCTAACAACCAGCCAGAAAACAATTTCCTATTTCCCAGATACACAGCTCAAATGCAGAATTTATCTGTTAGGCTGGTTAGTTTTTTACTAAAACATTTTGTGTATCTTTGCGATAATTAAACCTTGGACTTTATTTTCTGGGTGCCACAAATGCCCTTGCAATTTTCAAAAAAAAGTTTCCTTACCTGACTGTTGCAGTGCTTCAAACACAGGCTGTCCTGTCTGGTTGGGGCTGTGTGGAAAAGCTCCTACTTTAACAACTTCTAGCCACCTAACATGCTCTACTATAAGGGCACAGGCTAAAATTTTGGCAATTTTCTGCTAGTGCTTCTATACCTTGAAACAATCCTCCGTGGATTGAACACTTCAGATATTCTTTTCAGTATGATGGGTCAGTCAAAGGTACTTACCATTAGAGTTCAGGCTATTTGATTATATATCCCTAAAGACCTCCCTTAGAAGCATAAAACTTTGAATCAAAAACCTATTCAAACACATGTTGCATTTTTTCATACTGTAGTAGATTGCATCCTGGATTAACAGATGTCATTGCACCTTGTAATGTGCAAATCATATTGTTAACATGTTCTTAAGAAAATATCAGATGTGACAAACTACCTTAAAATTAAATGAAAATGTGGAAGTTATGTGGCAGCTGGAATATCATGCCTTAGTCTGGAGCAGTGCATTTCAAGAAAGAAGAAACAGTAGAGGCCGTGCATTTCAAGAAAGAAGAAACAGTAGAGGCCTCAAGAAAGTAACAGGAATTAATGATTTGAAGTACAAGAAAGAAAAAAAAAATCTTTCTTTTCTGTAAAGAAATCAATGAACAATTAAGAGAAGAACACGGTAAAAACATGACAAAGAAAATATAAAATTCTGCTCCAAAGAGGAATATAATTTCCCTGTAACCACTGAGCAAAAAGTAATAGGTTCAAGGAATTTATTTTCAGCAAGTGAAGTTTAAGATCAGAGATCAGACAACAACTTTCTAATGTGAAGATGAATGAAAAAATTGGAATAGATTATTTGGGTAAGTGATCATAACAAATCTTTACAAAGATAGGCAAGCATTCATTAAAAAAAGAGAGATTTTATTGATCCTGGCCTCAAAGGAAGAGCGAAGGGGTGGGCATGACACCTTCTTGGAGTTCTTTTCAACTATATGATTTCATGCTGAAGTGACCAAAAAAACGCAGCTACATAGTGGCAGTAATACCATATTACAGTACCACTTGCTGTGGGAACACAACTTGGAATGCGTCATATTCTGGAAAAGCCTCAATCGATTTCTTCATGTAGATACTCACTTGGGTTCTGATGCAATCTTCTGGCTATGGATCACCTAGCTATATTGATCTAATCTGCAGCTTCTTTACTCAACAGTTTAATTATAATTACATTCAGGACTGGACTATACATAAAGATAATGTCTAATTCATCCACAGTATACAGCACTTTGTTTGCTAAGAGCAATGAACGATTTAGTAACTTGTCTGTGGCCTCAAGGGAACAAAACACTAGCAACAGCTGCTAATAACACCAAATTTCAGATGCATCTTTGGTGAACATTTTTAAAAGGCATTATCTTTAACATATTTTGCTTCAAAACTCTCTTAATCCCATATCTGCAATTGATTATCAAATTGGGATCTTTAATTTTTTTTTAAACTTCAGCCTAAAACTTACAGTGGTAGACCATTTTTAATAACTAGAATCACAATCCCGTAACCACTGCACAAGAATATGTTATGCTCATTGGTCTTTGGAGAGTCAACACAAAATAAAAAAATAACCTTCTCTAGTCAGATATTTTGTTTCCAGTAAAAATTTATGGTTGTTCTAGTGGAGGCCGCAGGACAAAGGTAGAGTTGCTAGTCTGAGGACTAGCAATTAGGTATGTAAAAAAGTAACATTTTTTAACTTCTTTTAAATATTTTAGAGTTTTATTCTATAATAAATATCACACAGAAGGAAAATTACATAACCATGCACATTGCCTACATTTATTTCACCTGACAAAACATCCAGTAAATGATCCAAGAAAAAAAACCAAAAGACAAAAAAAACCACCCAAAAAACCAGCATTACGATTCACATTTTGGATGGTTAGAAAAATAAAATGTTTACTAAAATGTGTATACAGTAAAAACCAAGACAGCTGAAATAGGTACAACAGCAAAATGGCAAGCATCAGGTGTTCTCAAAGTTTGTACATGTAACAAAGTAGCTCTTATTCAAAACATCCTAATTTGACATAAACTACAAACCCCTGTGCTTCAGATAAAATCCTTCAAAATACGTTAGATCTCTCCTGCTTATGATTACTTTCTGATAGCATGTGCGTTATTGCACTTTTCACAACCTTTACACCGAACGCCAGCTCCACCTGCACCCTCCGATCAGTAAAGTTGCCAAAATCTCGTCTCCAAAGTGAAATGAGCCCCCGATTCAGCCCTTGGGGCTCCTTGCAGCTACTCACCAGGGTGGGCTGGTTTAGGGGACTTTCTTCCCCTCCCCCTGCACCTACGCACAATGTGGGAGAATGGAGAGCAGTTTCAGCATTAAATATGAACTTCCCTACATTTGTTAGCATGAGTCACCACCTTAACACTATCTCAACTGTAGACTTTTATCTGTGAATATCTAAGCCCTGTCTTGTGGAAAACTAATTACTGAGCCACTGAGAGGCTTCATAATGTCCTGCATTTAAGTCCTGAACATCATACATAATGCATAGGAAGCAGTCTCTGCACTCTGATTACAGAACACTGTCATTAAGAGAGCAAATTAAAGATGTGAATAATTCACTGGCTGAGCTTATTGTCAGTGCTGCATTGTGAAATTAGAATTTCTAATAAGTACTGCAATTTTTTTAACCCAATTAACACAGAGAACATCTTGAGTCTGATTAGTACAATAAAAATTATTACCTTATTCTTTTGCTTCACAACAGTCAAATTAAATACTGTACTTAATTATGCAGTATTCATCGCTTCTGTGCTAGAAATAATAATAATTTAAAAAAATCTCACTACTGCTTTTATAAGACTTCCAATATTTTGAGTGCAACTGAAAAATAGAACATATGAATCTCTGGTACAATTTCTTATCATGAAGTTACTGACTTTTTTTTCTGTTTTTTTGTTTTGTTTTGTTTTTAAAGACTTTGAAGATTGCTTTTAAAATCAGCAGTCAACCATGATGTCACTGCTGAAGTCCTCTCTGGAAGCAAAACATATTAAAAAAAAAAACCCACAAAATGACTCTCCCAAACAAGCTCTGATTATATATTGTGAATTAACTTTCTCTGGGTTGATGTGAAGACAGAAAAAAAATCCAAACATTACCATTTACTGACTTGAAACTGAATACACCAATACACAAAGACACAAAGACAGAAATATCTAAGTATATACACACACATACAGGTTTCAGAAAAGATGTTTAAGAAATATACTAGGAAATAAAGCATGAGCTTGACCAGCTCTCTTACCTCAGTTCTCTCTTGGCATGGGATAGATAACATCCTTTCATCCTAGAAAGGAGGAAAGTCCAATTTAACATCCAGCGTGCTGATTTTCCCCCACACAGCTCCTGCTGCCATGTTAAATAAAGAAAATGATCACTGAGGATGCAGCTTTTGTCTCCAAATATTTTAATACTGCCTCTTAGTGTCAAGGACCCCAGGAACCTTAGCACATCTGGCAGCAGACACCACTGGCTGCAGCTGCTGCAATGGGATTTTTTTCTCAATCTTATTTCACTTTCAGCTGCTTTTTCTTCCCCATTCTAGGGAATTTTAATCATTGAGCCCGGGTGAGGAAAAAAAAAAAAAAAAAAAGAAAATAAAAAAAAAAGGAAAGGTGGCATTGCAATCACGAGATCATGAGCTTCCTTGGTTTTGTCCTAAAGACAGGGACTGCTGCAACCACCTTGCATCTTTGTCTAGTTATTTTAGCATGTGCATGCAAGAGGGGAGAAAAAAAAAGACTGAAAATTATTCAGGCATAATGCAATAGACATAAAGAGAGACAAAAAGAGAGGAAGAGAAAGAGAGGGGAAGAGAAAGAGGGAGAGGGAGGGAGAGAGGAAACAGAAAGACTAAGAGAGTGAGAGGGGGCTGTCAGTGCAGATAAATCTGCATATGGAAATCAGGGTTATCCTGGGTACATTTTTATTTAACCATGATGTACTGTTTTTTTAATTAGACAGGAATTTAAAGAAGGAAATGAGGGATTCTTATAGACACAGAAGCAAATGAAGCCTTTTTAATCACAGGAGTTTTCACAGCCAGCTGTAGCAGCAACAGCAAAACTTTCTATAGCAACTTTCTTGATAGAAACAAAAGTTATATGCGCTGCCAATTTACACTCAAACCCCAGGCAAAACTGGGAGCATATTTTGAAATTACAATACAATACTAATTACAATACAATTACTAATACAATATTTTTTTAAAAAGACCCAGAAAGTGCTAGGTACACAGTATGCATTTTAAGCTATGTTATGCCAGGCACAGGTTTTAGGGCTCTCTCCCTGGTCCCTATTCTGTGGTGACTGTCATACCCAATGAAGGCACTTTGGCAAATGAAGACTGCTATCCAGCTTGAATTTCAAATACTTTAAATGCTTCCCATGCTTGATGAGGCCTGCTTATGTCTTGAAATGGGAGCAGTACCTGACAGACGTGGGAAAGTTGGACCAGGATCTGTAAGAAAAGACCAGAACTTCTTGCCAATGGCTGTGAGGGAGCATGGGGATGGGTGAACTGAGGAAGCTGAGAAAAAGGAGGAAATGAGGCTCAGGTACAGGCTAGAAGAGAAGGAAACGACCTCCCAATACCTGAAGGGGGCTACAAGAAGGCGGGGGAGGGACTGTTCACAAAGGCTTGTAGCGATAGGAGGAGGGGGAATGGGTATAAACTGGAGAGGGGCAGATTTAGACTAGACATAGGAATTTCCTCACTGTGACAGTGATGAGGCCCTGGCACAGGTTGCCCAGGGAAGCTGTGGCTGCCCCATACCTGGAGGTGTTCAGGGCCAGGTTGGATGGGGCCTTGGGGAGCCTGGTCTGGTGGTAGGTGTCCCCAGGGGGCTGGAACTGGATGATCTTTAAGGTCCCTTCCAACCCAAACTATTCTATAATTCTATGAAACCACAAGGGAGCAGAGGGCAGTCGAGTGAGGGAGGATGAGGAAGCGGCGGCCTGTCCTGGGGCACTTCCCAGCAGTATAAAATGACGGCGTCCCGTGCAGGCGGCCGGACAGGCAAGGGACGCCTAGTGAAACCCTGGGACTTGGCGACACCGAGGGGAGCTGCTGGAGCGCTGGGGGGGGAGCGGTTGCGAGGAAACTCCACCAAAACGTCAGGAAGCGTGCGAGGAGAACTAACAGGGGCTGAGCGAGTCGGCAGAGCCGAGAGGACACACAGCGGAGCGGGGCGCGGGGCGGCAGCGCCTCCCGCCCGCCGCCTGGAGCCGCCCGGCTCGGGGGCGGGGCAGGGAGGGGCGCGCGGCGGCCAATGGGCAGCGCGGCGCACGCGCAGGGCCGGGTTGCGCGGCGGCGCGCGGGACGCGCCGAGCGGAGGGCGGGCAGCGGCGGCCCCGGCAGGTACCGCGCGGCGGCCCCGGCGCATCCCGGGGGCTGCGGGTGGGGGTCGCGTCGCGGGACGGCCACGGCGGGAGCCCCGTCTCCGGTCCCCCCGGGGAGCTGTTCCCCGGCGTGGCTGGTCAGAGAGTTTCATAGAATCGTAGAATGGTTTGGGTTGGGAGGGGCCTTAAAGATCACCCGGTTCCCACCCCCCTGCCGTGGGCAGGAACACTTCCCGCCAGACCAGACTGCCCAAGGCCCCATCCGGCTTGGCTCTAAAGACCCCCAGGGATGGGGCAGCCACAGCTTCCCTGGGAAACCTGAAATTGAGCACGCTTCCTTTAGAAACTGTGCTTCCTTTGGTTAAGCACGTTCTCTGTAGCTCCTCTTTTCCTGCCTTGCCGGCTGCACTTCTGTAAACTCTAGCACTACAGTTGCTTTTGCACTTAAGAATTGCTCTGTCTCTGCTGCACAGCAGGAATGTGCTTGGAGGGGGGAAAGTAGGACAGGAATTGTTTTCTTTTTTCCCTTTGAGCTCATTTTTTCAGTCAAGCCTCTGTATTGCCAGCCGGTGGAGGAAAGTGATTCTGCCCCTCTATTCCTCTCTTGGGAGACCTCATCTGGATTACTCTGTCCAGTTCTGGAATCCTCAACATAATCCTCAACATAAGAAGGATATGGAACTGTTAACAGGTCCAGAGGAGGGATACAAAGGTGATCCGAGGACTAGAGAAGTTCCCATGGGGCCTTGGGTAACCTGATCTAGTGGGAGGTGTCCCTGCCCATGGCAGGGAGTTTGGAACTCATGATCTCTAAGTTTCCTTTTAACCCTAACTATTCTATGATTACTGGCTTCCAGCCATGGTGCAAACTGGCTTTTGTAAGAACAGTATGAAAAAACTGCCAGCAATGAAATTTGAAACTTAATTTTGAGATTGAATTATATTGTTTACATATTGTTGTAGAATACTGCAGCACTTAAACTAGATTTGAGAGGGGAGGGGATGGAGGCCAGGCAGGATGGGAGTGAGCCTGGAGGTGAGACTTCAGTGGCAAAGGGGTGGTGTGCTGGCGATGCCTGCCGGTATATCACCACTAAAGCAAGAGGGGGTGAGTGCAGCTGAGGATGGTAGGCAGCAAACTGGCACTGTGGCCTTAGTTAAGTCAAGGACCGCTCAGTTGGGGAGAAGCCCTATTAAGAAGGCTGAAGCATGGGAAGTAAGAAGGAGGAGCTGGAAGCTGTGGCAGGGCAAGGAGACTACGATGTCGTTGCCATTGCGGAGACGTGGTGGGATGACTTGTACGACTGGAGCGTACCCATGGTGGGGTATAAACTCTTCAGGAAAGACAGGAAGGGCAGAAGAGGAGGCGGGGTAGCCCTCTATGTTAGAGAGGGCTTTGATACCCTCGAACTGGACTACGATCAGGATGGGACTGAGTGCCTGTGGGTGAAAATCAGAGGAGCCCATGGGCAGGAAGGAATTGTGATGGGAGTCTGCTATAGACCACCCAGCCAAGAAGAAGCAGCTGATGAGCTCTTCTACAAACAACTGAGTGTAGTCTCAAAATCGCTACCTCTAGTCCTTGTGGGAGACTTCAATTTCCCAGATATAGGCTGGGAGTATAATACAGCAGAAAGGAAGCAGTCCCGGAGGTTCCTGGAGTGTGTGGAAGACAATTTCCTCAAACAGCTGGTGAGCGAACCGACAAGGGACGGTGCCCTCCTGGACCTGCTGTTCGTGATCAGAGAAGGACTGGTGGGGGATGTGAAGGCTGGAGGACGCTTGGGGCAAAGCGATCATGAGATGATAGAGTTCTCAGTGCAGGGTGAGATGAAGAAGGTGGAGGTTAGCAGAACAGTGGCCCTCAACTTTCAGAGAGCAGACTTTGGACTGTTCAGAAAGCTGGTTGGAAAAGTCCCATGGGAGGCGCTCCTTGAGGGCAAAGGTGTCCATGAGGGCTGGGCGCTCTTCAAGAAGGAACTCCTAGCAGCACACGAGAAAGCCGTCCCCAAGTTCCGGAAAAGTAGCCGGTGGGGTAAGAAACCAGCATGGTTGAGTAGGGAGGTCCTAAGAGACATCGATAGGCAGAGTAAGGTCTACGACCTCTGGAGGAAGGGGCAGGCATCCTGGGTGGACTATAGGGAGGAGGTGAGAATGTGCAGGGAAAAAGTCAGGAGGGCTAAGGCCCAACGAGAAATGCGATTGGCCAAGTCTGTGAAAGACAACAAAAAGTCTTTCTACAAATACATCAACAGCAAAAGGAGGGCTAGGGAGAATCTCCAGTCCCTAGTAGATGCAGAGGGAACAAGAGTAACAGGGGACGAAGACAAGGCTGAAGTGCTCAATGCCTACTTTGCCTCAGTCTTTAACAGTAAGGAAAATTGTTCCCCTGTGCACAACCCCAAGGGTTGGAAGAGAAGTATGAGATTCCCAAGGTCCAAGAGGAGGTGGTTAGAGACTTGCTTGCCCAGCTAGACGCCCACAAGTCTATGGGGCCGGATGGAGTCCACCCAAGAGTTTTGAGGGAACTGGCGGATATGCTGGCCAAACCCCTTTCCATCATCTTCCAACAGTCCTGGATGACTGGGGAGGTTCCGCTGGACTGGAGGCTGGCTGATGTCATGCCCATCTATAAGAAGGGGCGCAGGGAGGATCCAGGGAACTACAGGCCTGTCAGCCTGACCTCGGTACCGGGGAAAGTCATGGAGCGGGTGATCTTGAGTGCTATCAAGAAGCACTTGCAAGAGAACCGGGCGATCAGGCCCAGTCAACACGGGTTCATGAAAGGCAGGTCTTGCCAGAGTAATCTGATCACCTTCTATGACCGAGTGACTAAACTCTTGGACGAGGGAAAGGCTGTGGATGTGGTCTTCCTGGACTTTAGTAAAGCTTTTGATACAGTTTCTCATAGCATTCTGCTTCGGAAACTGTCAGCCTCTGGCCTGGACGGGCGCACACTCTCCTGAGTGAAAAACTGGTTGAATGACCGGGCCCAGAAGGTGGTGGTAAATGGAGTTAAATCCAGCTGGAGGCCAGTGACAAGTGGGGTTCCCCAGGGCTCAGTCCTGGGTCCAGTCCTGTTTAATGTCTTTATCAACGACCTGGATGAAGGCATTGAGTGCTCCCTTAGCAGGTTTGCAGATGACACCAAGCTGGGAGGAAGTGTGGATCTGCTGGAGGGTCGGGAGGCTCTGCAAAGGGACCTGAACAGGCTGGACTGCTGGGCAGAGACCAACGGCATGAGGTTTAACAAGGCCAAATGCCGGGTCCTGCACTTGGGGCACAACAACCCTAAGCAGAGGTACAAACTAGGAGAAGCCTGGCTGGAAAGCTGCCAGGAGGAGAAGGACCTGGGGGTGCTGGTTGACAGCCGACTGAACATGAGCCAGCAGTGTGCCCAGGTGGCCAAGAAGGCCAATGGCATCTTGGCTTGTATCACAAACAGCGTGACCAGCAGGTCCAGGGAGGTTATTCTCCCCCTGTACTCAGCACTGGTGAGACCGCACCTCAAGTACTGTGATCAGTTCTGGGCCCCTCACCACAAGAAGGATGTTGAGGCTCTGGAGCGAGTCCAGAGAAGAGCAACGAAGCTGGTGAAGGGGCTGGAGAACAAATCTTATGAGGAGCGACTGGGAGAGCTGGGGTTGTTTAGCCTGGAGAAGAGGAGGCTGAGGGGAGACCTTATTACTCTCTACAACTACCTGAAGGGATGTTGTGGAGAGGAGGGTGCTGGCCTCTTCTCCCAAGTGACAGGGGACAGGATGAGAGGGAATGGCCTCAAGCTCCACCAGGGGAGATTTAGGCTTGAGATTAGGAAAAAATTCTTCACGGAGAGGGTGGTTAGGCATTGGAACAGTCTACCCAGGGAGGTGGTTGAGTCACTGTCCCTGGAGGTGTTTAAGGTGAGGGTGGACGAGGTACTTAGGAGCATGACTTAGGGATTGGTGGGAATGGTTGGACTCGACGATCCAGTGGGTCTCTTCCAACCTGGTTATTCTGTGATTCTGTGATTGTTGCTTGGTTCTACTATTTCAGTGTGTTGCATAAAGTATTAATTCACTAATGTTAGATATACAGTGAACTTCTTTTGGACATGATCTTTGTTCTCCTTTGCTTTTGTTTCTCTTCTTTTCATATTCCTGGGAAGCCGGGCTTTTTTTCATACTAACTTCTAACTTCAACTGTGTTGGAATCATTTTCCAAGCTTTTAAACTTTAGTATTTCAGCGTTCCATAACTATTGCGTGTGGTGCATTTACTGCCTCGTAGAAGAAACTTGAGCTGTAATATTGCCTTAGAATCATAGATAACTGGGAGCCTGTGGTATATCATGTATTTTCATAGTAAACCTGGTCGCAAAATAAAATGTTCATGGGAGGCAATAAATACACCTCACATGATAACTGCAGATCCCTGAAATGCTGAAGTAGCTCATTCATGCCTTGTAACGTGTTCCTGTCTCTAATTTTACCCTAGTACTAGTCTACCTCTTGACTAGTCTTTAGAGATCTAAACCAGAAGAAAATGAACCTATTTTGGTTTTTTTGTAGTCAGTGGTGTGACTGCTCTCTGTTTGTTAGTTTAATGTTACAGTTAGTCAGGTCTGTGTCCTCACCTGAGCTGAAGGATTATGGGGAGTTGTAATAATGAGAAATTTATTTGAAAAGATACTGTGAGAGTTTTTTTTAATTTATCTGTTTATTTTCTGGATCAGGTGGAAACCATGGACGATGACTTTGTGGCTTCCTCCACACCCCCGTTTCTCACAGACAGTTTGGAGATGGCAATGGAAGTGGAGAACGAGAACTCAAATCCGCCTTGTTTTTCCTGTGCTTTTGACAACCAGAATGGAGGGAGGAACTTTTCTGCAGAGTCTTACTTAGCAAGTGGGTCTCTTAAGAGGTATGTGGATTTTTTGAGTTACAAATGTAATACCTTTCTAAGATATTCTTTCTGCTGGTGTTTGGTGCCTCTAATTGCTGACAGGGTTTCCAATTCACTTTGTTTTTCAGCTCTTACGATCCTGCAATCAACTTGGTAGTATACCAAAGCAGGAAGGGCTATTGTATTTATACACTGCTTTGTACAGTGTCCTAGGTCCTGTTCCTTTAAATATTGAAGAGGACCTGTTACAGGCCTGTTAGGACACATCAGAGACCCCTTAAAATTTCTGAAGAGGCTGCAGCACTGCTTTTTCCAGTCATATGCTCTGTTTGGTACCAGCTTTTTCTCTTTTACAAGTGATAGAAACAAACCTGCTCTGACCAGCTTCCCTTGGCTGGGACTATCCTTCGTAGCCCATCTCTCTCAAAGGTCTACCCTTGCATGCATTCTGGATTTAAGGTTCAGGAGTCATATGCATAACAAGTAAAGATTTTCTGTGAAATTGTAAAACATTATTTGGATTTAGTTAATATCTTCTTTACTGTCTGATCCAGCTTAGTTTTCTGTGCCATTTGTTGATCCTGGTTTCTCTTGTTTTCCCTAGAAAAGCATGATTTTCTTGTTTGTCTGTTCTCCTACCAAGTCCTATATTTTGGAGTTTTTGGACGTTCATTTCCACAGCCTTTTCTGTAAAGCCTTGAGGGGGATTCTGCTGCACCTCCCCTATTCCCTACCTGGTTGGATTAGAGCACATTCATTCCAAGTTGATGTCAAATAGAGGATTGAGAGAACGTGTGTCTATGTGAATGTATGAGTAGTGGATTCCACACTGACAAAGCAGCATTTCATGACTGAAAGAATTTTGTGTGGAAACTCACTCAGGAGCTTATATGTAGACAGGTTTCCCAGATCACTACAGTCACGATGATACTGTTCTCCTATTTTTTATTCACCTTGTCTATTTCAACTGTATATTCTTGGAAAAGTCTGCATGTTGGAGAATCCTCTATCTTCATTATCTAGAACAGGAGTAACTGTATTTAATTGCTGAAGGCTTTAAAACGGACCAGTGTGGGGGCAGTTACTAAGTGAACTGCACATATTGTGGGAGATGGAGCTGATTATTCAGTAGATGCTCTTTCTGCTTCTGAGAACTATGCACAAGAAGAACATGAATTTGGTGTATAATATAATGAAAACCAAGTGCTTACTTGGTATGTTCTATTAATTTTTAAAAATAAAGATATTTCTTGCACATTAGTGAGTTCAGCTTCGTCTACACTCAAGTGTTTTAGGGAAGGCAGTGGGAAAATTCTGAGATAAATTGCTTTGATGCTTCTGTTGTTATTATACAGTTTGTAATTTTTTTTAAAGCACAGTAACGAAATATTTTCATGTTTGCAGAATTAGTAGAGAGTATTAAAACATTACAGATGTCTGATTTTCGTCACTTTGAGTAAAGCAGTAGTTCTGATTTTACTTATTTTTCCTTTAGCCAGAGCAAAGGGTAATCATGGTCTAGTGTTAGTTTAAGTTATAATAATGAAGTCATATTTTGTGGCCCTCATTGGTTCACCTGCCTAAAGGTATACTTTTATTAAAGTGCTTCTATCAATATGTTCTATATAAATATTATTAAATACATATAAAGAAGCAAATGTATGTTTTAGCATAAGTGTATGTTGAAACAGATTCCAAACATACCCCTGCAGTGGAGCATGTTATGACCATAGCAGCCCCTTCTGTTAAGGATAGTCTTTATGTTCTGTCTCAGCCCCATTGTAAGAATGAAGATGCTTCAAGGTGCTTGTTAAATTTTATTTGTTTCTAAAATACACTGGGCTCTTTGACTGTATCATGGTTTTATGTTCTTGAAGCTAGGAGTTCAATACTATATATTTTATTACTATATATTATATTGCTATGAAATGTATATAGCAGTCTCTCTTTTGAGAGCACTGCTACTCCTTCCTATCTATAGTATATATGTTGCTGATATATTAATAAAATAAGTGGTACATAAGCCAGCTGAAAATATTTTATTCTACACATTTATTACTGTGGAATGTGTAAGTATTGTTGGCTCAATTTTACAGGGTTTTGCTGAGTCTAGATCCTTCTCCAAATGACTATGAAGACGACGTGGTGGAAATGTTTGGCTTTCAGTGGGTTACTGAAACAGCATTAGTTGAATCTTGCAGACTTCTCTTTGGATTACTTAGGTATGATAATGTTAGTGTATTTTATAATTAATCCACTTCTGTAATTATACCCACCTTAAGGATGTAACAAACTTTTCAAGTTTTTGATAGTTCAGTCTTTTATGATTTTACTATGTGATGCATCCAAGAATATTATGCTGTCTATATAACATTCCAGGAAGTGATGGATAAGACGCAGATAGAATTAAGGGAAGAAGAAAATTGTGTCACAGATTTTTAATATATATGATGTAATAATAAGTTTCTAAGCAGTGTGGTACATCTTAGCCATCACCAGATAAAAATTGGTAAGTATAGATATTACAACAGTGTGTTGTGATTAATTTAGAAGGCTCTAGCTTCATAATATATGAATAAACTATATAAGATTTCCTTGAACGAGATTGTGCTACCTGTATAATGAAAGTTGAATTTTGAAGATTTTTAAGTCTTTTTTTTGTGTATAAAGAAAAGTGGAGGTTAAAAATCAAATACTGTAAACTCTAGATGCAGTGCTTTCTTCAGTTGTTTGGATTAGGATAGCTCCAGCAATCTCTTCAGATACAGTTACTGAGTGTTTGACTAATTCAATGTAGATGTTTAATCTGGTCAATGCAAATACACAGATCACCGATAATCCTCTTTGCTACTGATAATCCTCAAAAGTACAGCACATACTGAGAGTGGATGGGAGAGGAGCTTTTGTATGATTCCACAAATATATGTGATGTATTCCATCATTCCTTTGATTGTAGTAGATTCTTCTGTTCCTTTAGGGTATGGCCATGGGCATGATGTGACCCATTATTAATAGGGTCTGACTTATTGAAACACAATGACATAGATGGCAGGAAGTATATTAAAGCCTGTAATTGGAATAGAGATGAATATAAGGCATAATATTGTGGTGTGGTTTATTGGTTTTGGTTTTTTTTTCAAGCTATACATGTTTTAAAACCTTGTGGACTAGTAGGAATAATTTATTTCAGCTAACTCTTGCCTATGAGAGTTTGGTTGCTAAGCTGTCTTTTGGTGTGACAAGTCCGTCTGCAAAGATGTTCTTTCTTTCAGTTGGTTTGTTCGGTCATAAAATGCAACACTTCAATTTATAGGCCAGTTGACAACTGAAAGTGGGAAAACTTTTTGCATTGCAGAAATCATGTGTTAAGTACAAGTTATAATGATTCTTCAGGACATGTTGTCTGTAAATAGTTCTATTTATGGAGCACAAGTAATATCTATGCTTAAATACATGCTTACAAAAACCTAGTATTTTTTAATTTGTCTGTAAATATTAAAGATTATTTAATATTTTTAAATATTGTAATAAGTTATACTATTATACAGCAGATCTGCAAGTTATAAACATTAACCGCCAAATAAAAATAATTCTTACCTATGGGGTTTTTATGTGATTTGGGATATGTGAATCAAAGTAAGAGCTATGTAACCATTTAAATGGGTATACTAAGACAATGTATCTTTGATTAATGAACAGAAGTACTAATTTAACTGTCATAATATTTATTTGCAAATCAAATGATTTAGTGCTTAACAATCATGAGGATCAATCTTTGAGATACAAATTCAAATTGAAATAAAAATTATTTATTTACCTCATGATATCTTTGTTATGCTTCTTGTGCCCAGTTTGTGCTTTTATCAGCCCACTGTATCCTGTCTTTCAGTTCAGTAGAGAGGTTTTTTTCTCAGTGGCTCCTTTCTGACACACTAACTTTCAGCCTGATAGCCCTCATTCATAAAATTCTCTGCTTTAAACTTTCTTCCTTTCTACATTGTTGAAATACTTGGAAAATTCATGCAGAAATTCAGCTTTGATTACTCTCTACAACTACCTGAAGGGAGGTTGTGGAGAGGAGGGAGCTGGCCTCTTTTGCCAAGTGAAAGGGGACAGGACGAGAGGGAATGGCCTCAAGCTCCGCCAGGGGAGATTCAGGCTTGAGATAAGGAAAAAATTCTTCATGGAAAGGGTTGTTAGGCATTGGAACAGTCTGCCCAGGGAGGTGGTTGACTCGCCTTCCCTGGAGGTCTTTAAGGTGAGGGTGGATGAGGTACTTAGGGGCATGGTTTAGAGACTGGTGGGAATGGTTGGACTTGATGATCCGGTGGGTCTCTTCCAACCTGGTTATTCTGTGATTCTATTCTATGATTCAAAACAAAACTAAGAAATGCACACTCCCGAAAGTACCAAGGTGACTGAAAGTAACCTTGAGTGGCTGACATGATTTTATTCAAGGAAAGAAGAGCTAAGGGTGATAATTATAATGTGTACCTGCCCTTTAATACACAGGTTACAGCCTGGGTTGTTCGATCCTTGTAGGGACTTCCTAGTTTTCAATTTTTTTTCTATAAGAACATTTGATCTGAGTTGGATCCAAGTATCCTGTTTTGAATCCTTCAGTTGTTGCTGTATAAGACATGAGGCAGGGAGCACTCCTTCCTCAATTTATGCAACATTTTCTTTCAAAAGTTGCGCTTTTCATGTATTCAGTTTAGTACCATGTTATCTCTGTAGAGACTATGCTTGAAGACCACTTGAAAATAGCAGTCGTTACAGAATATGGCTGAGAACTGTGTTACAGCTTTTTTAAATTTTCATTTGCAGTGGCAGTTATCAGCTTTTTTAAAAATGCTCTCTCTCCTGTCCAAAACTGAACCAAGTGTTAACTTTTCTAGAGACGCTTTATCCTTTTACTTTTCTATATTTGTTGCTGTTTATCTTTTGTGCTTCAGCAAAGCAACAGACCACCCTAAGCAGGAAGCGGGAAAAGCTGACAGAATTTACTAGTGCTCATTCTCAAGGAAATTAATTTAGTATATACTGATATTATGGCATGAGGGCTAATTTTCAGGTTTATTCTGTTGTCAAATATGAAGTTAATTTTGGCTTATGGAAAGATCAGTTACAGGGATGTGTGTGTGGTTGTTTCCCCCTCCCCAGCTATTTTGTATTTGTTGTTACTGTGTTTAATGTTTTAAAAAGAAGAAAAAAATTCTATCCATTGTCATCCCCTCCCACTTGGATGTGTCTGCTGCATTCCACTTATACTCTTTCCTAAGTTACATTTCTGTAAGCTCTTTCAGAAATACAAAGCAAGAAACATCTCGCATATTTCTGTTGTATTTAGACCTTGCTAAAATGTAGTTAAACAACTTTTACCTATATGATTACCATAAAGCTTTGTATCTTTTTAATTAGGCAACAGATATACAGACTGGAAAACCTAGTACAAACGAGTTCATCTGACTTTGGTAAGTTTAACGCATTTAATTTGACATTGGCATAGGTATATGACTACCTTTTCATTACAGAACTAAATTTATCACAGATCACACTTATTTTGACTCTTGACTGAGGGCTCATGGCCTGTGCTGCAGAACAGCAATTAACTAGCATAAGCCTGCAGTAAGGCAACCAGGCGATGTAAGCTAGTGTGGAAATAGTGGAAATGTTGTGTGTCAGTTTGGAACCAGATCTGTCTGTATAGTATAGTATGTGCACATGGCAATCCTGGTCTTAATGGGGAATTTTGCCTTAATTTTACTTAAGCAAAGATGTCACCTATAAGGTAGAATTTTGCAAGACGAACTTGTTTAATTTTGAATGTGATTTAATTTAATTAAAAATGGAAAGGTGCATCAAAACTTCCAATACCTATTTTAGTTACAAAGGTAGTAGGGTAGTACTTTTTTTCAGCATCCTCTTTACATTTAAACAAGTTAGTTATATTTGCTTAATTTAGGGTTATTTACAAATTTAATTTGTCTTAGCAGCAGGATCGATAAAATGAGATCGCTGCAAAATGCTTTCTTTCAATTAAATGCTAAGGCATGAGAAGCTGTATGTTTCTGAAGGGTTATTGCAGCCTTGGGCTTATTTTAAGTTTGAAAGCTGAACTACTTAGCAAGTTGAGAAGTTCAGTAATTACTAAGATATAAACTATCTCTACTATCTGCTCATTACAGATAATTTGCCAGTGTTCTGAGAGTACAAATGAATATTTTTACACTGTATTGTTTCAGTTTGATATTGTCATGCTTTGCCATTTAAATAATTGGTATGAATTTAGCATCAAGCTTCTTTCATGTGCTTTTGTTGATTGTATCTTGAAAGTCATTTTCCTGACATTTAATACATAAATGGAAATAGCTTTATTTTAGATTACAATGTAACTTTTATATGGTAACTGGACACCAAGAAACTGTTCTGCCTTTCTTTTTCCCTTAAATTTAAGCATTTGTGTTACTCTGTTCTCTGTATCTTGTTCTTCCTCTTGTCAAATAAACTTAAGAAAGTAAAAACTGTTGAATTTTATCCTTTGCATCAGGATTTCCCTGTGACTTAGAGCAAGTCACTGATACTTCTGTGACTCAGATCCCCCTGGATATAAGCAGGCTAGTAGTAAAGGATTATTGTAAGGATTAAAATATTTAAAATTATCAGACAGTTGGGTATTATCGATGTCTTAGAAAAATGTGCTATTGTCACTGTTTAAAACCACAGCTTGGAGTTTTAGATCACTGTGTCTTTGCTGTATGTGTATGTTTATACAGAAATCAATATCATACATTGCATTTCCTATCAGTCTTAATGAGCTTTGGAAACTTGGTACTGAGAACTGTATAATGTGGAACACTACTGTTCCTGATTGTTTCCACTTATTTCATCGCTCAAGGATTTATTGCAGTATGCAAAAGACTTTGCAGTGAAATACTGTGGTGTAAAATTTTACTTAAACAGAACTTCCAAGAACTTAGGATAATATTTGTTATTAATATAACACAGCAGTAATATCTATAAATAATTCACTTAGAGTTTTTTGAGCCTCTAAACTATGGTTCATTACCATGGCAGATCCTATGGCTTCTTATTTGCTGGGGGTAGACTGTATGCTGAAATACTATGCAGCCTGTACCAGTTGACTGGCTTCACTCAATAAGTGCTGCTCTAGAGATGTTAAGATAGGCTTATATATGCAAAACTTTATTTGTGGTGTCTATAACAAGCAGCATATGTGAGCCTCAAGGTTACCTGGAGGGGGTGGGGGGAAGCAAAGGGGATGGAGAGAGAGAGGGAAAAGAGAGTAAAGGAAAGACTTCACTGTGTCCATCTGGAGAGAGGAACAAAGGAGACTGCCTTTTTCTGGACATCCAGTCCAGTGTGGTACGTGGCAAAGAATTTTTGCCATGCATCTCCTCTTGTGTTCCTTTGCTGTTCACGTTTATGATGCCTTAATGATTGGCACATGATGAGTCAGGTACAAGTGTTGCAGGCTGACTTATTGCTAAGCATTTGTGCATGTTTATTATTGGACAGTAGCTACGGGCTATTTTAATGACTGTATCTGCTTTGTTCTGCACTAAGTTTCATATTTCTCTAATATAAGCTGAAAGCTGTAAGGCCGCGTGTGGGGAAAAACCAGGAAGTGATTCTCATGCCAGTGGCAATAGTTTCCAGTGAATCTCTGCTGTAATGATTGTGATTCAGCTTGCAGATGCAAGATAAGGAGGGTAGCACCATCAGAACAGCTCCAGAGAGCAAAGAAAGAGAGACATATAGCTACAATAGCAAGACCTGCAAGTGAAAGGCAAACTATAGATTGTGAATGGATGGCTCTCAGCATTATGCATTTTAAGGCACTCTGCAACAATGTGATGCTTCCTCGAAAGAGAAGTTACAAAGCATGTTTCTGGGCCCTCCAGCTTAAGGCCCCCAAGAGATAAAGATGCTGAAAAGTTGTTCTATGTATTTTTTTCTGAAGGTGTCTTGGAAGCAGAAATGAGCAGGGCAGTAGAGCTGAATGGTTACTTCTAGCACTGCCTACTTGCCTCTGCCACCTTTCCCAAGGAACTGGATGTTTTTTCTGTCTGTATCTGGATATGCACCTGAGATGATAAGAATGAATCCTTCTGGAAAGATGGCATTTACAAGTGTATGTTTACCAAAAGTCACATTGCATCCCAAGCTGTCCTCAGAAAAGAGGGTGAATTTCCAGTGGTCTGGTTAATTACTGTGGAGAATGTGTATGTTATATGAGTCACAGTGTGAGCACATCTCCTTTAAGTTATTGATCTCTTACTTCAGGTCAAGCTGCAAATTTGCACTCCGAAGCAGAGAGCATCAGGCATCAATGTATTGAGTTTTTGCATTATGTGAAAGTTTTCATCTTCAGGTGAGATTTGCATACAAATTACTAATTTATGTACTGGGATTTGTGTAGCTGCTTCTTATACATTTTCTGTTTGTCTGTGTTTGTTTTTCAGATATCTGGAACCACCTAAAGTGGAAAACAATGGAATGTTCCATCCATATGAAGAACTAGAAGCACAGTTACCATCCGTGTTGGTGGAAGAGCTTCATGCTTTGACCATGCACATTGGTCACCTATGTAAACTCCCTAGTAGTGTCCTGGCAGGATTTACTATTCAACATCAGGCAAAGGTTGATGTCTTTTATATTTTTTTTGTGTACAACAGTATGCATTCGGCTTGATAAATTTTGGCTGAATAAGAATTAATCTTTCTATGGGTTGAAACTGATTTTGTTTTTCTCTCCCTTTATTAACTAAGTGCTATACCATACCCGATAAACACAAATAACAAGATCTGAATTTTCTGTTGTTATTTTTATTTATCTATTTATTTTTGGTTTATACCTTTTAGAATTCTTCCTGCATCAGAAAAATGACAATACCAATTACAAGTAGATAAGTAGGCTTCAAGTAACATAGCATGTTTTAAAAAATGTGTTAGTGTTTGTGCTTACAAATGGTTAAAATTTCTGAGCTCCCTGGTAAAAAGGGCACTTTTAAAAAATATATTCTGAAATCTGACTTAAAATAGGAAAAGATCATAGATATATTTTGGATTTACTTTAAGAGTATACTTCAGCAGTTTGTGTTTTTCCTAATACTTCTCTGGAAAGGAACAGGTAACGAAGGGTATTAGAATCATAGAATCGCTAGGTTGGAAAGGACCCACTGGATCATGCAATCCAACCATTCCCATCAATCACTAAACCATGCCCCTCAGCACCTCATCCACCTGTCTTTTAAACACCTCCAGGGAAGGTGTAACCTGTCAAGCTAGAATCAAGACACTGTTTAAATTGTAGTTTATATCAGATTAAAGACTACATGAACATACTCTAGCGACAGACTTAATTGTCCTGAACAAGGTTTTTTTGTTTTTCTTTTTTTTTTCAAAGGCATGTTTGTATGTTATTGTATTTGATTGTAGATACCCATAACGTTTACTGCAGGCAGAATCTATGCCCATCTTCATGTGTCTTAGTACAATATCCAGAATTCACTGAGGAAATGTTAAAAATACTTAAATGTGTGTATTTCTGATCACAGATCTTTCCCCCATCATGGCATTTACTACACCTCCACTTGGATATTAATTGGCTAGTATTGGAAGTTCTTTATGTACTTGGGGAAAAAATGATGAGTGAGTATGCAGGTTTTTTTCCTGAACTTCTGCTTGTACATATGACTAACTTAGATTTCTCACCTTTATTTGTCTAGAATCATTTACCAGTTTTGGTAGTTTTTACGCATAGTGATATTTAATGGGGTAAACTCAAATACGATGAAGGCAGGTTCTTAGTGAATCTTCATCTAGCTGAAATTAAATTAAATATTATAAGGAATTTATTCCACCAAAACTTGACCAAGATTATGAAGTTTGTTCTCAAGTGATGTGTACAACATAATAAATATTTAATAACAATACACTTGTTGACATGACAAATAAAATGCATTTGCAGAGATCCAGAATGCATAACACCAATTAGCAATTTGGTGGAAACAAAACAGGAAAAGTATGCAAGGATGAACAAGCACAAAGAATCTCAGAACAGAGAATTTGTATTGCTAACCATAGACACTAAGAAAATACTGGGCAAAAGAGGAAGCCTCAGTCAATGAAGTTTGTAGAAGTACAGCAAGAAAAGCACAAGCTAATACCTTTTTTCTTCCTTTTTATTTTTTTTTTTTAAAAGGGAAGACTTTAAAAGAGCAAAAAGTAGATCGATAGGTATAAGCTGCTCATTGAAGCTAGATAAAAAATGTTATAGAATGATATTGAAGAACCCAACTTCAAAGTAGTTCACTTTAGAAGAACTGTTAAAATATATAAAATAATTTTATTAGCTTTGTGAGAATTATGTCTGTAGTTCATATCCATGCTAGTAAAATAAAGCACAAAAATGTATTTTCTTCTATAATCCTTGTGTCACTACAACAAAACACCACCCACCGGCCTAATCCCCTCTGTCAGTATGAACTATCAGTGTTATAAGTTCCATATAGGAATATCAACAATTGGGGTAACATTAGGTCTAGAGAGAATTCACTGTATGTTTAACCCAGGTAACTTGTACTGTGTCTAAACTCTTGGATTAGTACATTTTAACAGTTTCTGCGTGTCTGTGTTATTGGATAGTGTGTGGGTTGGCTGTTCATTCTATCCAAGTTTCTTTTATGATCCATTGTGGGATAACCTGTTTTCCAATGTAGAAGAAAGGATGGGAGAAGTGTTGGAGGCAATTATTAGCTGGAATTTTATAATTTATTTCTAGATAAAGTTCTGAGCAAAAAGGCAATAATACTGTTTTGTAAGAGAAAGCTCATATGTTTTAGCAATGTCAAGGCAATGTCTATGTAAGTATTAGCTTGTCTTTTCTTCTTCTGTGCCTTGTAGACTTTCTTAGGTTCTCCTTTCATTCTGTAAAGTATGTGTTGTGGAAATTTCACACTATTGAGACCAATGGCAGGATAGTGAATTCAGGGCTTCACCCTGCGTTTCCAAGAATGAAATACGGGCTCGTTCTGCATATCTTCTGTTCCACTGATGTCAAGGGAGTTGTACTGCTGGAAAGCTTGTGGGATAAGATCTTACTGCTTTTTAACTTTATCATTTTATCTGTGTTAATGTCTACAAATGCTTAAAGTAGAATATGATCCTGCCAGCGTTTTACATCAACACATCCAAAGGAAAGTGTTAGACCTCTCCAGAATTGTTTGTTATCAACTTACATATCTGCAAAACATGTCATGATTTCAGAACATGCGCACTGGCATGTGACAGAGAACAACTTGCAGATAAATAAATCTTTATTCTGCCGCAAAAACTGTGCCAGTGAAAGACTGTAAAGTGCCAAACTATTTTACTGTCAACCGGAATAATATCAGACCTCAGTGTAATGATGAAGGGACTAGCTTGAGCTTAGAATGAATAAACTTTCCCAAATTCATTTGTAAATTAGAATTGCATACAGCTTGACAAAATACTTCTAAGTGATATAGAATAGAAAAAAAAAATCCTGTCTCTTGATTTCCCACAGCCAAGCCTAGGACTAAATAGGTCTAATTTTCTTTTGTATTTTAGGACAAGTTGTGTATGCTAACGATTTTATAAACCTAACTGGAGAGAATTTAACCAGTACCAGTTTATTTGAAACACACTGTGGAAATCTCATAAGTGATCTAATAAGCTTGTCCATCAACAAGTATATAAAGGTAACCTTTTTCTTTATGTGGGCAGTTAGGTGCTTGTATTTGGAACCATATGAATTGTGTAATGCACCAGTGCATAGATGACTTCTTACTGCTAAGTTTTAAATGTTATGTATGGCTCTATATCTCCATGTTTTAAAGAGTGTTATTTGTTAGGAGCTCAAATTGTGTTATATTTATTCATGACCATCTGGCAGTTGAATGAGAGAGTAATATTGAAATGCACTGTGTACAGAGCAGAAGTGAGTGCCACATTTCACAAGTTCAGTGTTCCAGGTTTAATGCCAAACATGGCACAGTGTAAAAGGTTTAGAGCTATAGATGCAAAAAAAAAAAAAAATCTTTTCCAACTTTCTCAACAGGAACAAAAGAAGAATAACTAATCCTGGCAGTGAGCTAACTGGACACTTACAGAATGTCATATTAGAGTTTATTGTTGCACTGCTCCTATTGCTGCAGCCTCATCTTTTTGTTACAGTGCTTTTATATTTGTCAAGGGAAAACTTGTCATTCTCTTTTCTTTTTCTTTGATGCTATAGCTGCAGTGTTTTTCTCCTTTCTTTTGAGCACTCCAAAGCTAGGAAGTCATAATAGCTCTGTATAACAGCTAGTAAAAGAGCTGTGTAATCTTTGACTGTGCCATTGTGAAACCTACTTTAGGTGGGCATTTGTGATCCATGAGCACCAGATTGAACTCTGAGAATAAGTAGCAGTGACCACAGTATAATTTATGTTTTCCTAGTACGAAGACATGAAAAATAGTTGTCCTCATATTACTATTTGGGGCCATGGTGGGAGGAAATGACTGTAGTAGCATTTGATAACTGTTCTTTTAAACTATCTTTCTGTAGAAAACTGTTACTTTTTAAAATCGATTTTGATCTATTAAATTATCAGATAATACTGCGACCTCCTCCCCCGTCAAAAGGCAAAATAGAAGGGAGTAATTTTTTTAAAGGAAAATTCAAATAGTATCTATTGACCATTGTGCTTGATGGTAGGCTTTCAAATGTCAAATGTTAAAATGACAGATTCATGCTACTTCTGCAGAGCCAGATTACAAAGAGAGAAGATTGCTTTGCCACTGCTTTTTCTTCAGATCTCCCTAGGTTTGATCCATGCAGCTTGAACTAGTTCAATTTGAGATTAATTTCTGAAGTGGAGCTTGAACTTGGCAGGATCCTCAGTTGGTGCCTGGTCTACTATCTATTCATTGCTAGATTTGGATATCTTCTTTATATTTTCAGCAGCCCATCCCTGGCACCAGAGCTCTATTGACCCGACAGTGCCACAGTTTGAGGCTATAACCCTTCTTACCAAGATACTGAACTCAGGATGTTGCAAGAGGAAATCCAGGCTATCTCTGAAGAAAGCAGTGTCTCAGTTATCCTGAGTCTAACCAGTATCTGTATGGAGTCTTGCTTTGATAACTGGTAGCCGAACTCTCTCCTGGATGAGTACTGCACATCTCCTGCAGAAGAGATCCTGCTATCTTGTAGAAGAACACAGTATTAAATGCAAGTAGTAGATGAAGAAAACTGGTTTCTGCAACAACTGGTGCTCCATATAAAAGGCCTGAAACTCTCACTTGTAGGATAGTTTGTGTACCTAATTCTTCCACAAAATCCTACAGTGTTATAATGCATCTATAATAAGTAGACTGCCTCTTTCTGAGATATCTATCTGTTCTTTGGTAATGAGCCATAACCGGAGTATTTTTTATATGCTTCTGTTTTGTAAATTTCATAATTAAATAATGAATTTTTCAATAGAGTTTAGTGGTCACACGGATGCTTATTCTCAAGATAATATTTACATGAGATTAATTCAGGTTGTCGGGAGATTTCCATAACAGATCTTTAACTAGAAGCGTGAGGAGGCATAGGCACATAAAAAAACTAATGTGGTATGGGAACAGTAGAATTATTTTAAATATTTCAGTCTTGACCTCATGATGTTTTTAAATTGATTGTCAGGGTCCACCCTGGCAACTTCATGGGATAAGCAGGTCTCTCTCTACAGAGAGAAAAACAAATTGTGTCATGCTATAAATACATATATTGTGTTCAGGACTTAAGCTGATTTGGAATTGTATGAAAACAGTTGTTGTAAATGTATTACATTAAAGGTGGATGGTAAATTCAAAGTCTTTTTCCTTATTGAATATTATACAGATTTCAAACTATTGGTGATATACTTGTTCTTCTAATTGAGAGTCGGTGTAGTTTGTATTTTATACCATTAGGTTTCCAAATTCAGACACTATTTTAAGTACCGGTGTGATTTCAGAGTAGTTGTGCATGAATGGATCAGGAGGATCATTTCATCTCGTCAAATCTAGGTTTCTAGGAGTTAGATGGCTAAACTAGTCACCCTAGGTTCTTCTTGCTGACAGGGAAAGACAATAGTTATGCAGTAAGTTATATGAATTAGTCTCTCTAGGTGCCCATTTTCCTGTATTTGCTTTTGATAGAGTATAGGTTGAGCGTTCAAACTTGGACTGCTCGTTTAGAGATAAACTGAGTGTGAGCTGCTTTGTCTTGCCTCTTTTCTTTCTATGTTTCTGCCATTGTGTCCTTGCTGCAGGTAAAAAGTGCTGAATTATTCTACTAAAACAAATCTTTTTCTCGTTGTTTTTACCACCTCTGAATACAGTTCAGTGGATTCATAGGTGCTAAGACAGACTAAGTAGAGTTTTGTCTATACTGTGATTATTTCAAATGCAGTGCTCATAGGTCTTAAGAACATTAAAGTGTACAGAGAATTTTTATGTATTTAGCACTTCCTTTTGCTGTTTTGCTTATTTTGTTTCACAATTCAGGAAATGTAAAACTGAAAGATGAATCACAAGAAGACTACTTTGCATTTGAAATGCATCAGTCTGAGTGAATTTTGTTAAATGTGGAATAGTAATCAAATAACGTACATGACTTGAAATGTGCTGTTTTCTGCATATTAAAAGAATGCCTCGCAGTAAATTTACCGAAAAGCAGATTTTGTGAAATGTTGTGGGAACATTAACATCCTCATGCCAACAAAAACATATTCTACTAACATTATGCCTAGTCATTAAGGATTTTTCAGTTAAAAATAACAACAATAATAGCTATTAAATAATTTGAGATCTTTTTCTTATCTTCCCAGGAATATCAAGAAAATCTAATCAATCATTTTCTCTTTTCCGTGCTGTCAGAGAAAGAATCAGTATTTACTGCAGTTCCTTTTCATTTAGATCTCAAAATCCTCATTTCATTTGATTACATAATGTTTGAAAGTGGCTCAGAAGTAGCTAATAAATAGTATAATCTATAACATATGAAGAATTAGGAAACACTCTTTGTTGTCTGACAGATATATATTTTGGATGTTAATGGAATTATGTACTTTCCAGTATGTAATTGTAGCTATATTATTTAACTGCAGAAAATCCCCACAAAACCAAACAACCAAAACAAGTGAAAATATTGGTATATAGAATACAATTTCAAAAATAACACTTCTCTGAATAATTGTATTGTATATTATTTTTCAGGTGAGACCTTCTGAGGCTCTTGCTAGTCACCATTATCCATGCACCTGCATTAGAGAATTATGGATTCTACTTATTCAGCTGCTGGACCACAGAAATAAAGCGTCTCACACAGAGGTAGTGGAAGAATACTGTTCCATATGCATGCATGTTACATATGCAATACAGTCACCAAATATTCATAGATTGCCATGGACGCACTAGTTCACGTATCTGATGATAAAACTGAACTTCATATTTGGTTTAGGAGGACTTCATGCCAACTGTGATGCTTTAGGCTGCTGTCTTGCGTGTGCATCAAGTCCTAGCTGTAGGTTTGCAGTGCACTGTTTGGTTTTGACCTAGGGGATTGATAAGGAGTGTTCCTTGTGCTAAGGAAAGCAAAGCAAAGGAACAGACTGTGAAAGTTGTATGGCAGAACAGAAGAAAAGAAACCAACTTTACCCATTTTTGCAAAATTTATTTTTATTTGAGATTTGTGTGTTAATGTCATGCAGTGATTCATCGCCAGGTATTGGGAATAGGAGTACAGTCAGACCAATGATCCATCTAGCTCATGTTTATGCATTTGATACCTATATCTTAACTGCCTGTACAAGAACAACTTAGATTTTGAATCTTATAGGTAATGACTTCTTTTGATGTCCCCTTATAGTGACTGAAGAGTCAATTGCTATGTGTTCTCCTTCCTTATACCAATATGACTTTATATGCCTCTTTGGTTTTCTTCTGATAGTTCCAACCTTCTGCCTTTTCCAGGCTGAAGAATCTTACTGTATTCAGTTATTCTTTTTACAGGTACCGTTCTCTACCTGTGGTCATCTTTGTCACCTTTGTCTGTACCTTTTCCATAGTACATCCTGTCTCAAATGGCACGGTAGCAGGATTGCATGCAGTATTCAAAGTATGAATTAGGTGTCCATATGATTTCATATGCTCCATAATGATGTTTTCTATTTTTTCTTTTCCTTTGCTAATATTTTCTAGTGTTTTAATTTTTTTTATTGACTGCTGATTAGAATTGAGCTGATGTTTCTCTAAATGACTATTTAGAAATGTCAAAATCCTTTGAAAGTTTTATGAAACAATAATTTTTAAACAAAGCTGCCATCTGTGCAGTGCGTACTGTTCACTTAATATAGAATTAAGTACTTCATAGTAGAGTGTTAGTACTGATAGCTGTTTACTCGCTAATGCCACAGATGTAAAGGTGGACAACAAAAGTGAAGTTTTGTTAGTGTTAAGTGTTTGTACTAGCACTTTGAAGCATAAGTTAGGATCAGGACCCAGCTACAAGGGGGTGAAATAATGTTTGCAAAGAAATGCAAAGAAACTGCTAGAACAGACTTGGAACAAAACAGGGAATTTCAACCTCAGTTTGTGGTCTTTCAGACTAATTTTCTACCATCTACTGCTATTGTCCTCTTGGTTAGATGAGCCTAACCAAGATATGTTCTAAAAAGTCTTCATTACAGAATTCTGATCTCTCTCATGTGAGCATTAGTACACCATCTCGCCTGCACATCAGCATTCCATCAGCTTGTAATTTTGCTTATGAAATATCACACTGCATTCTTCCTTGTGACCAAAGCTTGTTCCTTCACATTGCTTTCTACAGACATTTGAGGAATGACATTCTAAAGTAGTTCCAGGTTTTCTCTAATAATACTGCACACTGTTTTTTTTCTGTCACCTTGCTTGTTCTCTGTAAAAGCAAATTAATCAATAGGACAGTATTGTAGAGAAGATTATTAACAGAGGCTTTGTTATTCAACACGTTTTAATTTTTTTGCGTTTTCAACAGTGTTTCTGGAGCTTGGTGAACAAAACTTTAAGGAATATCTTTGAAAGGCCAAGTAGTTCTGATAGGACATCTGGTTTTGAAACAATTCAGTGTAAAGACCCACTGAGTTTTAGCTGGTGGATTATTACTCATCTGGCGTCACTCTACCAGTTTGACCGTAATGGAAATCTAGATGAAAAGGTAATTATGCTTTTTTCTAAATACCTATAAGTTATTATAATTTATTGAGGTTTCTAACTTTGATTATTTTTGTTGACAAAAAAACCCAGTTATTGTTATAGTATTTTTACACTCCTTAAAATAAACCCTTCAAGGTTAGTGGTGTTAAGGTGTGCTTTGTACAAATCGATGCACACTAGATACTCAGGAGGTGACTGTATTAAGGAAACTCAAAATACCCCAACTAGTTAGTAACAAACATACTTAATGATGTAGCATGTTTTAAGACTGCCTGCTTGCAGCATAAATCCTTCACTGAGTTTGTTGTTTTAGGAGCTGAACACACTAGGTTGTACTCTATGAAGTATAAATCTCAAACATTGACTGTGTTATTATTAACGCCACTTTTTTTTTTTTTTTTTTTTTAGCAAAAAACTCAAAAAGGTAGCCTTGCTGGTTAAATTCCAGTCTGGCTAATTGCATTTGCTTTGTATCACAGCAATGGCTCAAAATGGTGCATATATATTTGTGTATACTTGTGTATGCAGCCTAATTTTCTGTGTTGATGTTGTGCCAGTAGATACTGTCTAATAACTGTTGAATTCATCTTCTCTTTAGGAAGTTCTGGCAGTAAGTTGCAAGACTATGCTTTTAGAAGGTGGCCTTAGCTTTTCCTGCTGGCTAGAGTAGGCTAGTCCCTCACTGATTCAGGTTCTTCTGTGTGAATCTTATTGTGAGGAACTTGACATTGCCCTGCATTCCGTAAGGGGCCTGGCTGAGAACTGTACATGCTGTTCCTGTGCCTGATGCATGTAGGACCATATTTGGTACTGATGTATCAGATTCCTTCATGGACCTCACTGCAGTTTTCTGCAGTTCGGGGATCAAGTAAACCCTGATCCTTCTTTCAGGCCCTTACTCTGATATTCATCCTACCTAGTTTCAAGTTTGTTTTCATTAACTGGGAAGGAACTAGGCATTTGCTGAGGCAATTAATCCAATTTGAGAGGTATGTTATCTGCCAGTTTTCTTTAATTGACTATAGACGAAGCTGACTAAAAGCCAGAGAGATAGCTGAAGACTCAGATATCTATTTTTTTGTGGGGTTTTTGGTTTTTTTGTCTGTAGTGTTTGGGGATTGTTTTTTGTTTCTTGGGTTTTTGTTTTGTTTTGGGGTGTTTTTCCCTTTCAGCTGGATTGCTTATATTCCCTAGGTTGCCAAGCATCAGCTGTATATGGCTTCTTCCAAACTGGGTTTAATTGCCCTTTCTTGTGAACTGTGTTTTATTATTTGTAATTTATTAAGGTATATTAAAACTGGAAGGGTCATACCTTTTTGCTGTTAAAATTTTTACCAAGATTTCCTGTTGAGACATAGGATGAAAGGTTAAAAACTTGAAACATGTTTATGAAGTGCAGATCTGTAAAATGGGAGTCTGATCACATCAGATGACCAATTTGTTTTGATAACTTAAAATCCCCTCCCTTCATCTTGAGTTTTTAAAAGCGTTTCTATATAGAGACGGAATGAAAAACGTTGACATCTTGAACTTTTGTGAGTGCTTTTAATCCTAAGTAAATTAGAGTAAATTAGGCTTTCTAAAAAAGTAACTTTAATTGATTTTTATTTTTGCAAATTCCCTGATTTGGGGTGTAAGGAAACAGGGAAGGTGTGGTGACTCAGTGCTTGAATATTTATATTTAGTTGAAAAGCTCATGACCATTTCTGGTGACTGGAGGATTTGATGAATGCAGGCAGCTTATGCTGCTTGCCAGTTGACAGATCTGTGGCAGGCCACTCATTACTGTGCCATTCAATCTTTTCTAATAGTACTATGGTAAAATGAAGCAGATTTTACACTTTCATACAGGGTAAAATTGCAGACCACATTGGATTGTTGCACTTGAAAGCTGTCTCAAGCTTCCCTTGCTTTTGCCCTGTTACTACACTAGTAGGGGAGGACCACATTGTATTTCACAGAGACACTGAGAAGACAGAATTACTATGCTTCCTGCTTATTAGAGGGACTTGGATGGAAAGAAAAGGTTATTGCCAGGTCGAATACAGAAACTGGTGTGAAGCAGACATTTATCTTGGTGTCTTATATTTTATGCCCTAATCAAAATGCAGTGATACTGTTTACTTTGATCACTCGAAATTTTTCTGTCTCTCATACTGATACATACTATGTATTTAGCCTTGTGAGAGATTTTGTTGCCTCAGGCACTATATTATTTAAATAAGCCAAACAGATGTAGGATGGAAAAAAGGATTCCTGTTGTTCTTGTATTAAAGTAGAAATCTGAGACATGGTGACAGGAAGTGACTTGTTCAAGATTACATAATGTTTTCTCCTTAAAGCCCATCCAAGAGAATTCCCAGGTCTTGATTTGTAGATCATGAGACCATCCTGGGCATGTTCCTCTTGATGTTTCCAGTGGTCTTGATCTTCGAATTGTTAGCCATGCTTAGGTTTTCTCTGAGTGGTTGTAAGATTGTCCAAGGATCCTTGTTCTCTTAAGTTACATGGGTGCTTACAAAAAATGTCAGTAAAAACAGTGCCTTTTCACATACCACAAAAATGTTATCTGTCTAGATAGTTGATAGTAACCATTTCTTTAGGTTTTTTTCTGTCCCCTGCCCTGAGCTGCAGCCTCAAATATTCTTTGAACATTATAAGATAAAATAGTCTGTGATATAAATTCGTGAAGTCAGTGGAATTGCATCAGGGCTCAATGTAGTTCTGTTTTGTTGGTTAAACATCTGATGCGATAGCTTCGTGACACATGCTTTCTTTTAATTAACTGCGATCAGAAGTGGGAGGGTGATGTGTCATAATGATGGTTATTCATGTGCTCTGTAGCAAAAATTGCCTCTAAGCCTATGTCATCTTTGGAAGATTTTCAATTTTTTAATGTGGTCTTCATGGCCTTGAGGTTATTATTAAAGCTTTTAAAATTCTAAATAGGTTTCAGAGTTGCTTCTTTTTATTTTTTCCCCTTTAGCTCATGTAACGTAATTTCAAATACGAAATGATTCATAGATATTGAATGAAACTTCTTTTTTTAAACTAGAAACTTTTTTGGCCAGGTTTCCTACAGATTCTCTTATGAGGGTTGTAGAGCTTATATCTCTTCTCATAAACCTACGTTTAGGTTCCAGTTCACCCTTCTGAAAAGCAGGATTTGTACATTTAAAAACCAAATGGGACCTGATGAGAAAATTTGCTACTTCTGAACATTGCAGGGGTAAATTTCAATATACTGTGGGCTAGGGAAATATAGGCAGAATTACCTGGGGCTAAGAATTTCTTACCTTTGATAGAATTATCTGAAATGACTACATAGCAAGATATGCAAACATGGACTTCCAGCTGAGAAGCTTAGTATGACTCTTCCAGATAGTCCTTGCAAATATTTCTCCCTGAGAACCCACAGAGTCTCAGCTCAAGTTTTTTGTTTTACAAGCACTTTTATGCTCTGTAAGGTCTCCAGGTTTTGTTGAATTCAGGGTGGAGGGAGGACATCGTAAGCCAGCAGGTTAGGAATAAGAGATGGAGATTCTACATATTCTCTGACAAGGATAGATTGCAAACTATTGGTGTGCTATATTGCCAGTGTGGCAGGCAGTAATGTTGGGATGTAAATTTGGTGGGATTTGAATGAAGCAAGTTTGTTAAAAGATAGGGACAATTCAAGCTGGTGGTTGGTGTCGTTCTTTCCTATGTTTGAGCTGTACCTGGATGTAGTCTCATAATCAATTCCAGCTGGTGTTAGGAGTTTGCCTAGATGACTCCAGGATCTTGTAAGGTGACCTGCATACCGCCGCTGAGCTGGAACTTTGGCAATAATCACCTTTTGTATAAATCATGTGTCCTTGGACTATGGGAGTGCCAAAAGCATGTTCTGAGTAGGCTGATCCAGACATTCAGAGGTCTTATTGCCATTTAGCTTGACTTTCTTGATATCTGCTTATATCTGATAGATCTGACTTTTGAGCAGTTAATTAGCAGTTAATTTGAGTTAATTAGCAGTAGGACCATGCAGTGTGCAAGTATTCACATAACATCAAGCTCTAAAGTAGAGCTGTCAAAATAAAAATATGACCTAAATACTAGCCATGACTGTCTAGGAATGCTGACTGTGCACTTCCTGGGTTTTACTCATTGTTGAAGTGCTGCCTTTACTCCTTGCCTACTTTTTCATGCAGGTGCCTGCATTTTAACAGGATGCTAGCTCTGGCTTCATGATACAAAGGCTTTTGCATCAAGGACAAATTAAGAAGTCCTGTTTACCACTGTAAGCATGATATGCCCTCTGCTGTTCTGGCACAATTATTCATGTCCCTATTCTATGACCTAGGTCAGGCTCTCCTCCCTTTTTTACTCTCTTTCTCTCCTAAAACTCTGAGTTGGTTCACTGATCTGGTTCACACTGTGTCCCACAAACAGAAGTGCCAGAACAACTGAGCCAGTGGCATGCTACAGCCGAGAAGGCAGGATGAGGAGAAAGCAAAGAGGGAACTCCTTAATTGGTACTATTTAGATTCCTGAATCATGAAATCACAGCTTTAGTGTAACTTTCTGCAAGTCTGTCCTTGCATTCGTTTTTGTTCCATACAGTCTACAGACTGCAACTTGCTACCATCTGCAATCTTTAAGAATTCTTTTTTTCTTGTCATGAAAAATATAAAGCCACCAAGTAGTCTAGTAAGTATTAGTGCTTAAAGAGTTAATCTTTCAAATTTTTTCAGTACTTTCTGGACCAGAGCACAGCATTAAGTAGTAGAGGAGAATAGGGCACAATGGTGTTGCTGCTGAAAAGCAGTTATATTTCAATTAAAAAACTATAAGATGCTCTTTATTTTAAGATCTATACAGATATCTAAAGGGCAGATATTTGCAGAGTAATTTGCAAAGCTTAACAGTTGTGCTAGTGGAGGGAATGAGTAAAGCAGGACAATGATGAAACTATCACAGAATCACAGAATAACCAGGTTGGAAGAGACCCACTGGATCGTTGAGTCCAACTATTCCCACCAATCTCTAAATCATGCTCCTAAGCACCTCATCTACCCTAACCTTAAACACCTCCAGGGACGGTGACTCAACCACCTCCCTGGGCAGACCGTTCCAATGCCTAACCACCCTCTCCATGAAGAATTTTTTCCTAATCTCAAGCCTAAATCTCCCCTGGCGGAGCTTGAGGCCATTCCCTCTCGTCCTGTCCCCTTTCACTTGGGAGAAGAGGCCAGCACCCTCCTCTCCACAACCTCCCTTCAGGTAGTTGTAGAGATGTTCACAAGCTGCACAATCTATCGACATAACTGAATGTAAGATATGATTTATTGGACCTCCCAGAATTCTAAATACGTTGGCTTGCTTGCCTTTTATTTTTTTCCTGGGAAATAGCTTTAGTTGCAAAACCTTCTACCCTTTTATTTCCTACTTTGCTTAAGTATGTAGATTTTTGTCTTCCTACTTATTTTACTTTGTCATGTAACTCTCCTACTTCACTAGCATGGTCCAGTTGATTCAAATGGATAGTCATTGTCTTCCCAAGCTGAAGAATAAGAATTGTGGACCATATCTGACCTACTCTTTATTTTATCTGTCTATATGGGCCATTATTATCTGGCCAACTCCTTACCACCTTGGCCAAAACAATCCTTAGTGGTTGGCCTGGGAAAAACCTGTTAGAACCCCAGAATGTATGTGGCTTTTTTCATTGAAAAGGAAAAAAGAAGGAAGTATGAGATTGTATCTTTTCTTTCTTCTTACCCCTTACTATTTTTATTTTTACAGACTATTAAAGAAAGAAATTGTAAGCCATACTTACTGTTTGTATTAGTCAAAAATGCCCAAATGTTTTACTGCTTTACTGAAAGTGAAGGTTGGGATTGTAAATGAGTCACTTAAGGATCACACAGTTTAAACTGGTTTGGTTTTGATTCTTTATTTGGTTTTGGGGCCTAACTCTTGGAACAGGTATCAATTACATTCATAAAACAAAAAAGTTTTTCTCAGTGATGACCACAATATGCTGTTATGAAATGAAATCTTTCTGGAAATGCCTTGCCTGCTTATTTTCGTCTTATTATGTAATGATTCCTGTGAGGAATACAAATGCTGTTTCATAGTCATAACCATTATTTTTCAGAAACAGAAGGAATCCAATTGGAAATTTGTGGAAGAGCTCCTTAAAAAATCCACTGATGCTCAGGTGAGTGTGTAAAGGAAGAAGTAATGAACAATGAAAGCGTCAGGGATGCTTTCAGGAAAAGACTGCATGAAAGTCCAACAAGCATGGGTAGTTTTGGAATTCTTGTGTTTTTATCACAGGTAAACGAATGTCCTTGGCATAGCTGAACTATTGTAGTATACAGTTCCCTCCTTTTCAATAGTTACACTTGCTTTCAGGTGGTTGTGCTTGATGCTAAATTGTCAGATAAAGGAAAAAGTTAATTATCCTGGAAGGGTAGGTATATGGTTACTCAGACAAGATTTATTCAGAATAAGAACTGGATGCTTAGAAAATGTAAACCAGATACTGAATGTAAGGATATCAAGTTGAGGAGACATGATGAGGGAGATAGTCAGTTGCATTGAAAATTCAGCTATATCCTCATCACAGCAGGAAGGTGACTTGCATTGCTGAGCAATTTGTCTTACAGGCTTGAATCAAGCTCTTACTGATAAGGTTCTAGTTTCTGAGCACTCATTTCATACCTTATCATTTTTCTTTCTGCAGAACTGTTAATGCAATGCTTCATGGCCCACAGGTCAGAAATGACCTCCTTTTAAAATGCTCTAAATATGCTGTTCATCACATTTTTAAATGTGTTACGTTGCAGCTCTGTAAACTTGTTCTGAAGTTGCATGTTACAAATAGCAAATGCTATATCAGTAACACACAAATCAAAGAATTTTTTATATGCTTAATATGAGAATAAATGCTTGGTTTTTTTGTTTGGTCTCAGATGCTATAAAATTCTTGCAAAGTTCTGTTGTTGAAAGCAGCAGAGGAATCGACTCTTTTATTACTACCTTGCTCTTGCAGTAACAACAGCTGTGGTTGAAGCTGGATTATTGAACAATAGTTGCAACTACTACAGTTATTACAAGAAGATATTTTTTACTTGTTAGAATACATGAAACAATAGTGTGAATAAGTTAAAAAATCATGCTACACAAACTAACATTTGTTTGCATAGTCTTTTAGCTTAAAAGTTTCACTCTTTTTTAGACGATTTTACAGTATACAACATTTCACACATTATACATATATATTAAAACTACAATAGCAATCTCACTTATTAGTTGCTTACTATTCTGTGAGAGAAACTAGAGAGATTTAGATGAGATGAGAGGCATAAAACCAGTAATTAGCTTATTAACCACCTTCCTGTCTTGCATCTTCTGAACGTCAACAACCTGAGGAACGGTAAGAGGACCCTTGTAGCACAGTTTTCTTCAAAATATTCCTCTTTTCCTGTGAATGTTTATTATTTTGAGTAAAGATTACTCTGAAGTTGACTAAATGTAAGATATACAGGTTGTTTAACAGAAGCATCAAAAAGTATTTTATTGTAGACAGTACAGAAAGGCAGGTACGTGACCAAGTTCAGAAGACTTGAGTAAGTTAATCATGACACAGTAATATGAGGCAAATAGCTCCTTAGATGATTTGTAACAGTTGCAAGTTGGTCTTGGCAAATGAGGGTTTGTTTCAATTCCAACACTGGTTGCCTTTGGAAATTAAAAGCTACCTAGTTTTTCTTTTTTTTCCCTCTAATTTGTGGGGTTTTTTGCTTACATTATGAATTTAGTTGCTTTTAGAAAATGCTATTTGGAAAGCATTAGTCCCTGTATATACATGCATGAATGCATGTAGGTGCTTATAATAAGAATGGCATCCCACTTCTTATCCCTGCACACGAGCCATGACTGTGTCTAGGAAGGAGGTTTTCTTTTACAAGTATAATATCCGTCTCTCTTGATCTGTCAGCTTCATGGGGTCACTGTTACTTTTATCGTATCTTTTTATATCTCTGAAGTATTTCCTGGGTAACTATTTTTGAGACCAAAAAATATAGGAATGGGAAGCACAATGAGGTACCAAGAACTCAATAATGAAATGGAACATGGAGAAGCAGGAAGAACCAAAAGGGAGACTAGTGCTCTTTGAATGATCAACAAAACAGTACTGATGATACTGCTAATTAACACTTGGCTTGAATTTATTAGTAAATCCTACCTGAGCTATCCTTTTTAGCATATACCCTGTATTATCTATACCAGAGATGCTCAGCAATATCTGTGCAAGGTAAGTTAGAAGAAATGGTAGTTCTGAATCGCTCATTTGCAAGAAAGGCAGGAGTTGGTGGTTAGAAACCTTGTTTTTAAGTGTAAGGGAGCTTATTTAGTACATAGTATGACCATCAACATCATAATCTGCTTACGCTTCTTGCTCCCTAGCTTCAGAAGTGTGTAGACTAAACGCATTCAGAAGGCGAATAAGAGTATACAAAAGATGAGAAGGAAAATGGAGATGAAAACAAGTATGCATATTTTTTTGTGTTCAAAAGCATTTGAAAAAGGTGCAGATTTTGTAATATAAATTGATAATCTCTCTCCTACCAGTAGCTGTTTATTTCTCTTCGTGTGAGCTTCAATATCTATGTTAGCATTTAATAGGAACTGTTGCAGATGCGAATTTTGAGGGTAAGTGAAGATCATGAAAACAGAAAAAGAGTGGTCACTTTTGATGATGGATCAGCCGAAGCTGGGAGTTAGCTTTAACGTCCTTAAGGCAGTTAAGTATTGGGATGCAAAAATGACTAACCAGAGTTAAACATGCAGCATTTTGATAGTTTCAGTAAAACTGCTGATTTTAACAATCCCCAGCACAGAGAGGGCAGCCCTCATGTGAGCAGCAGAGAGCCTGATTTTGGAGGTAATAATGACTTCTTGAGGAAGATGGCCTATGTCCAGGTGAAGGTGGCAGAGGGGTGCTGCAGTGCCCTCTCTCCAGTTAGGAACTCCTTAATAAGGTTATAGCCAGACTGCTTTTAAGCAAGGTGCTGCTGAACTTAAGGGAGCAATGGAGTTGGGAAGTGAAAATACTCTTATTTGTGAGCTGTCAAGAAAGATACTAGCAATAATAGATACTTGGACAAGTGCAGAGTGCCACTTCCTTGGATATATCCTTTCAACTTCAAACAGGTAACAGGCTGGTGGGTTTCTCAGCGAGAAACTTGTCTATTTTATAATTCTTGATGGATGGGGTTGAAGATAATTGCTTGTGTGAAATATCTCCCATCTGTATCAGAAAAAAAAAGAAAGAAAAAAGGGACATTCATGGAGGAACTAGTTATATGAGGTATTCCTTACTTAAGTTGTAATTTCTGTTTCTAGGGTAATGACAAGAGTTGGTTTACAATTCTATTTGTACTACAAAATGAAAATTGTAGTAGGAATATTAACATAGCTAGATTTGTATACTAGGCAACATCAAACTGACTGAATTTATGGATTGTCAGTATAAGATGAATTTGTGTTTACATAATTTTATTGTAAATGAGAATCCAAAGCATTTTTGCTCATAAGAACTAATAGTGGTCTGTCTTATTAGCCTTTTCTCATTTTAGGAAATAAATGTTTCCTGTTGTTTCATTTCTGCCTCAATTTTGTTATACCTTCACTGTATTTTTTTGTCTAATTCTCCTCTAAAAGATATACAGAAATATTTGTTGGAGTTCTAGGAAACCAATTTTGTTACTACAGTAGGAGGTCATAAGAGAAAAATGTTGTGTTTAGATAGTACTATCATTTTGATAGTATCTGGTGTTCCTCCCTTCTGCGATAAATTAAAAGCTGACTATCTCAAGAGTTCTGATAATATTTCCAGCAGTGCAAGAGACCGTTTTAAGCAAAAGAGCAACGAGAGAATCTATTAATTCCAGTGATATTTGAAGTCTGGAGAACTCTTTCATATTGAATTTGAGATAAAGCCTTAAGTACTATCTTGGTTTTGGAAACTGTTCTAAAACTATTGTTGGACGGATAACGGTTGAAATTGAAGCTGCTCACAATACCATGTTTATTGTTGAATTAATGTAACTGAAGCAGTCATTGTCACTAACCTGATCGCCTTCTATGACAAAGTGACTCGGCTGCTGGACGAGGGAAAGGCTGTGGATGTATCTTTCTGGACCTCAGTAAAGCCTTTGACACAGTTTCTGACAGCATTCTGCTATGGAAACTGTCAGCCTCTGGCCTGGACAGGCGCACACTCTCCTGGATGGAAAACTGGTTGGATGGCCGGGCCCAGAGAGTGGTGGGAAATGATGTTAAATTCAGCTGGAGGCCAGTTATAAGTGGGGTTCCCCAGGGCTCAGTCCTGGGTCCAGCCCTGTTCAATGTCTTTATCAATGACCTGGAAGAAGGCATCGAGTGCTCCATTGGCAAGTTTGCAGACGACACTAAGCTGGGTGGAAGTGTGGATCTGCTGGAGGGTCAGGAGGCTCTGCAAAGAGATCTGAACAGGCTGGACCGCTGGGCAGAGACCAATGGCATGAGGTTTAACACATGCCGGGTCCTGCACTTGGGGCACAACAACCCTGTGCAGCTACAGACTAGGAGAAGCCTGGCTGGAAGGCTGCCTGGAGGAGAAGGACCTGGGGGTGTTGGTTGACAGCGACTGAACATGAGCCAGCAGTGTGCCCAGGTGGCCAAGAAGGCCAATGGCATCTTGGCTTGTATCAGAAATGGTGTGACCAGCAGGTCCCTGGTAGGTTATTTTCCCTCTGTACTCAGCACTGGTGAGACCGCACCTCGAATCCTGTGTTCAGTCCTGGGCCCCTCACCACAAGAAGGATGCTGAGGCTCTGGAGCGAGTCCAGAGAAAAGCAACGAAGCTGGTGAAGGGGCTGGAGAACAGGCCTTATGAGGAACGTCTGAGAGAGCTGGGGTTGTTTAGCCTGGAGAAGAGGAGGCTGAGAGGAGACCTCATTGCTCTCTATAACTACCTGAGGGGAGGTTGTAGAGAGGAGGGTGCTGGCCTCTTCTGCCAAGTGACAGGGGACAGGATGAGAGGGAATGGCCTCAAGCTCTGCCAGGGGAGGTTTAGGCTGGACATTAGGAAAAAATTTTTCACAGAAAGGGTCATTGGGCACTGGCAGAGGCTGCCCAGGGAGGTGGTTGATTCACATTCCCTGGAGGTGTTTAAGGCATGGGTGGACGAGGTGCTGAGGGGCATGGGTTAGTGTTTGATAGGAATGGTTGGACTCGATGCGGTGGGTCTCTTCCAACCTGGTTATTCTGTGATTCTATGATTGTTGAATTAGATACTAAACATAATCCTTTGAACAAATTACAGCTTTAAATATTCTGTTTCTAACGGGTGTGTGTTATGGTTTGGGTTCTTTTTCAGTTTTGTAACTGGGCGGATCGCTCTAGAGAAATACATATGCTCATCTGCATTTTTTTTGTTTAAATCAAGAGTCTTTTATTCATTAAAAAAAGATAGCAGGTGTTGAAAACGGCTGCAGTTCTGTCCCTTCTTTTTTGTGTAACTGTGTTGTTTTGGGAAGACTACAGATTTAATAGTTACAGTTCTATTGTATGTAAAAGCAATACTTGAGGATCACTTTTCATTTATAGGCATTTTTATTATATTTGAACTGTTATTCCATACAGCTTTTAATGACCCTCTTGAAAAGTTCCTTTGCTATTTCACTGTCTTTTTTATGTTGTTATACATAATATCTTTAATATATAATTTTCTATGATAACTAAAAATGCCTTTTCAATTTTCAAGTTGTTTTGGAAATATGCGACTGTAGAAGCCGTATGACCTACAATAATTGTTCATGAGAAAAGAAGGCAGACACGATTATGAGTTATTGTAGGTGATTGGTAAAATTGTTTACAGTGTTCTGATAAGGAGTAGCAAATGTTTTCCACGTGAATGTATAGTCAGGTAGAGATAAGTTAATGAATATACTCCTCTGTGTAGCATTGAAAACAGGAAGAAAAGTGGTTGTAGGACATAGTAAGCAGTTAGACATAGTATTGTGGGTGAGAGCAAAAGTTCTGCTCTTCCAGGTACTTAATAAAAGACTATTTTAAAATAACTAACAAACAAACAAGTAACCCCCCCAAACAATGAAAAAACCAACACCCAACACAACCTAATGGTATCTTTCTTCACTACCTGGCCTCAGTGATTTCTCTTTTCTTATGTTATTTTTTTTTTTTTAAGTGTTTTCTGAACTGAGTGAGCTAATATCCTAGCTCTAGTTTAAGTCCAGTTTTGCTGACAGCAAAAGCTTGATGAGATGAATCAGTATCACTTTCGGTATCACAAATTACAACCTGAATGCTTCACTGTGTTCAAATTGTTTGGAATTTCCTGTTTTCTTTTTTTATGCTCCTTCTTCTATTTGTGTGCAAAATTTGGAACAGAGGAATGCAAAAAAAGTTGTATGATATGGGAAGTATTTTTGTTTGCTATTATTTCCTGATGTACAGAAATTTATTTGCCCTTGATTTAGAGTTGTTTGGGATGCTAGCAGTATAGCCATGTTGCAGAAGTTTGAGAAGGAACTTGATTCAGAAAGAAAAGTCCTTATGCTTGGTATACTATAAAAAGAAAAATGAAATATGAGGGGAGTAGCACTCTTTCCCTCTGTATCAGTGGTGAATGAGATTTCCTTTAGACACACTGACTCATGCATTCAATGTAGGAAATGCCCCATTTACTGTTTTATGAGGCTCTGTACCATGCAGTTGTGTTTCAAGTCAGACTTGCAATATTGAATCAGCTGTCAATGTGGCTACAACTTTGCAGACACCTGAAATGGTGCATGATGAACTATTATATTGGCTAGATTGTGAGTTTTTATCTTCTAGTTCATTGCTCATATTTGGAGATGCATTTACTCATTATTATATAATAAATTTTTTGTTGTTGTTGTTCATTAAGACAATATTCTTAATAGTTTGGTAGTATTGGGTTTACATGTAGATAAGGTGATGCTCCTCTCCTACAATAAACTTTCTCTTCCTTTTTCAAGACTGGTGTGTTAGAGGAACACTTGCGAATGCATCTTCAGTGCTGTTTGACTTTATGTAGTTTCTGGGACTTGAACCTATCTATTGTCACCATACTCTGGGATTATTACAGCAAGAACCTTGTAAGTAGATGAATATAAAAAAAATGTAGAATTGCATGTGGACAGTGCTTGATTGTTAGCAACTAATTCTAATTCTCTTTTAGCCAAGCTTGATTGCCACACTTTGTAAAACTGACTAGACAATGGCAAATCCCTAAATTTGCTGTATTTATTTAAGGAATCATGTTTAAATATATGTTATAGTCCCTTACATGGTCCCAGTAGAATAAATTATTATATATTTTTACAGTTATTTCTCATTAGGACTATTGATTTTAAGATCTATTAAAAACACTTTGCATATAGCTACAGTGCATTATATTTTTTTAGTTGTTGTAGGAATATGTCCTTCTGTTTGTGAGAACTGAATCTTATTGACTTTAGAATATTAACATTTATTGTTACTCATCATGTTTTCTGGTTTCATTTATTCTTTTAGAACAGCTGCTTTACTGTTCCTTGGCTTGGTTTGAAGGGTCTAGCAAATATTAGCAAAACTTCTTTGTCAATGCTTGAGTTGGTGAAAACTTGTTGTGAACAGCAGATCTCTGACCTGTACAACTCCAGCAACAGTTACTTAATTTTTCTCAGCATATTGGCATGGATGATGAAAGACCAGGCAGAGAACAGTGGTGTGCATCCTTGGAAACAAATTAAAGGACGGTATGGCTGCTATTTAGTTTGTCTCATGCTGTAAGAGGTCTCGTCAGTCAGACTGGATGGCCCTTCCAGCCACGCGCCGAAGCAAGGGGAGGGTACTGCGCTCATGAGAAAGTAAAGGGGATGAGGGATCCCGGGTGATTCACAACTTGAAGGCAGTTGTTCCGTGAAGTTTCTGTTGCCAGGTGAGGCTGTGGCAGGGTCCAGGAATCGCCCTGGCATCCATGATGATTTGCTTCACCTCACAGGCCAGGAATTTGGTACACTGGCAAACTGTGCAGTAGTGCAACCCTATTGCCAGGTAGGCAATGTAATTAAAGCCCAGAAATTCTGTTTGAGCTGCATGTAAACGGTGTGTTATCCAAGAATATGCAGATTGTCTTTTGCTAGGCCTCCAATTTCATTTATATTTAGATTTTATTCATGGTTTCCAAATTTTTCCCAATATTTTTTTTGTGAGAGTTTTAATTTTTCATTGAATTTTGGAACATACTAATTAAGAGAGGTGGTGAGTCATGATGTTAAAAAAACTGTAAAATTTATATAGTTAAATCAACATCCTAATGTTTTATGCACTTACTGAATCAGTAGAGCTTTCGTTATGGTACTGAGACGGTATTGATCATTAAAGGTGCTAACTTTTTGAAATTATTTTTTCATTGGATAAAACTAATTCTGAATATATTATGTGTGTTTTGATTTTTTAAAAATATTTTATTAAGTATTAATCAAATTGATTAAATACTTAATATTAATAAAATCATTTTATGTATAAGTAATAAGTATATATTTACAGTTCACATGTGTACATACACCTTACAAAGTTATGTGGTATGTTTCTTCCAAGAAAGGGTTATTTTGTCTGTCAGATATCTAGTGCCTATGTTTACTTTGTTAGAATCAGTAAAGTTTGAGTTTAAAAATTACTACAGCACCACAAACAGATTTTTGTGATGCTGAATCGGTCTTGCCTTAGCTAGTAATTTTAATTAGCCAGCTTTGTTTTTACTGAAAACAAATTATACTTACATTTTTTGCTATTATAGCTCGTTACTTTCCCAGATTTAAGAGGGGGGAATAATAATATGCAACACACAGAGTGTCAGTCTACTCAACCAGTGTTCATCACTTCTACCTTGAATAAATCAATTACACAAGTAGCAAAATTTAACAGCCTACAGCTATGATTTTGGGATGAACTCTGTTTTCAGCAGCTAACCAAGCATTAATTGATGCATGAAGAACTTAAATGCCTGTCAGTAGTAATTTACTACTAAACAACATTAATTGGATTTGCTGTAATTTTTGGTGGCGAGATTTGATAACCTTAACACCATTTCCAACTATTTTTCCAGGTGGCAGAATAGGAAAACAGCTTTTATGGATGTTTAACTACTGTATGTGGAACTTGGTTGAAATTAAAGGTGAAGGGTATACTCAAGGTTTTAAACACACAAATAAAAAAGTTAAGCAAGTCTTTTTCATCTTCGTGCTCTCTTGTAGGAATAGTGACATATATTTAAAAGTTCAGATTTGAGCAAAAGTCACAGAAAAGACACCTATGCAAAAGCATTCTATTTTTTGTTAACCATTTTAAAATTGTAAAGTAGCAGTGCTTCTCCCCATCAGCTATGTGTGACTCGATCACTCTTAAGAAGCTTTAACCCATATTGCTTACCTAACATCTTTTTGCTGGAGAGAAGATTCTCTCCCAAATGCCTCAGTTTCCCTGTTTTCTCCTAAGTTGTAGTTCACAGTCTGCTGTAGGGTATGCACTGCAGGTCAGCGTGGAATTTGGCAAAACACTGTGGAAAAAGGAACTTCCCATCAGAAATCTTCATCTTCCTTTTACTGCAGTGATAGCTATGTAGATGAGCCTTTGATCACAGCAGCTCTGGGCTTAGAACATAAGAACAGAAATCAGTAGCTAAAAGGAGGAGGGTCCTTGGTCTTTTTGTTGTGTTTTTTTTTTTTTAATTCTTCTTGTACCACATGGAAATAACAGAATTTCTAGAGAAGATGTTGGGGTACAGGAATTGTTTGCTGTTGCTAAGGTGTGCCACTTGGCAGCTTCCTTTCCTAGCAGCCCTCAAGGGCTAAGTTGGATTGATGTGAGGGCATGGTATGGTGGGTACCCGTCACAGACAATCTGCTGGTAATACTGTGCTCAGCTTTGTGCTAGAGGTTGGATAAGGGCAAAAGGTTAGACTGTACCTGGGTCTGAATACTCTTAAGATGAATCTTTTTATTTGGGGCAGAAAGTGGAGTAGCATGTCTGTTCCACTAGCTGAAAGATTAGAAGAGGGGAGGGAAAAGTGGATATTTAAAAAATAAGGATTATTAGAAGAAGATAATGATAAACTAAAAGCATGACAATAGAATTTTAGAGTATTAAGCAGATAGAAAGTTGCATACTTGAAGAAACTTTGTTTCCTGGTTTATTTGATGGTTGTTTTTTTTTTTTTAATATAGAATTTATTCCAAGTTCCATCGGAGAAGAATGCAGGAGCTGACCGAAGTGGGGCTGCAGAACTTTTTTAACTTGTTCCTCATGCTGGCAGTTGTTGCAGAGACAGAAGATGTAGTGAGTCGAGTGTTGGATCTTCTGGATTTCCTGACTCCATCCTCTGTCACTGTGTCTCAGATGGCTCTCATCTGGAGAGGTCATTTTGCTTTCCTGTTGATTTATGTTGAGAAGAACATGGACATTAGTGTGCTAGCTGAGAAAGTCTCAAATGGTTTCCGTGAGAAGGCAAAGGAGTTTTTAATAACCAAAAATGACTACTCCCAGAAACAGAATCTTTGGACTTTGCTTTCAACCTACATTGATGGTGTCCAAGAAGTGTTTGAAACCAGCTGCTACTTGAGCCTTTCTGAGGAAAAGTTGCTGAATGATGGATTTTCCATGCTGCTGCCTGCTTGTCGAGGAGCTGAACTGAGTACGGTCCTAAATTTTCTTCAGGTGGTTCTAGCCAGACTTCGGTAAGTTGTTTAGTTAAATTGTGGATAGACACTGGCATGCTGGTTTTGTGTACAGGGTTAAATTGTAGTTCTTATTAAGTTTTTACTAAAATAGAATAAAAGGAAAGAGAACTCTCTGGAGGACTGTGAATGTTAAATTTCAAAATTCATCAATACTTTACGGCATTCAGAATCTTAAAAATGTTTCCTTACTATTTCAGGATTATTCCAGACTATACCATCTTTCTTTTGGCACAGGAAATTTAAAAATTATTATCTGTACTGCATAAGCTAGGCAGTTCTTGGTTTGGGTATTATTTTTTTTTCCTCAGTGTATCTATTCTGTTTTTCCGACTTTTCATTCTATTTTTTCTCTTTCACCAAGGTTGCAATCAAATACAATGGTTACGGAGATTTGAATTCTTGTCTAGGGTTTGATAGGAAAGAAGGAAATTATATTTTACCACTTTCAAGCAGTTTTGCTTTGATGTACTAGTTCGGTTTTCAACATCCACAGTGCCCTTCAATAAGCATATTTTTGTCTACTGATGCCTTTCAGAGACAGTTCTCCAGTTTGAAGCCTAAACTGTTTTTTTTTTTTTATAAGATATTAAGAGGCAGCTATTGATCTGCCATTACTTCAAATATGTAAGACTGAAATATGTGGAAAGAGCTGTGGAGGAGCGCATAACAGGAGTAGTGAGGCCCATATGCAAGATATCTCTAACTAGGTTCTTTGTTATTGTCTAGTAGTTTGACTGCAGCTGTCAATACCTTATACATCCAAAGACAACTGTTTTTCAGGCAGTCTTTTGAAAAAAGATGAAGCACAAAACAAAGTTTAGTTGATTTATTATTTATTATTTCGGTTCAACTGAACATATTTACTGGAATAAATTGGAGACTTCAAAAATACTTTGACATTTTCTCCATTAGCTAATACACAGCATTTGTTGTGTTGTTTTTAAAAGTGAAATAGGGAGAAAATTGAGAGTGGTGAAAAAGTTACCTGTTTCACAACCTGGCATTATTTTGAAGATTTCCAGAGCTGGGGTTATGTGGTCCTCTTGTAACACAGAGAGGACAGCACAGATGTTCATTACAGATTTCTCAAGTTATCACAGACAAGGTGGAGGACAGCGTTCATCTCTTTTCATACAAAATGCAGATAATTTGAAATATTTGAATTACCAACATGCTCAAATACTAACCAGTATGAGGGATGTTATTGCAACCCTGTTTTTTAACTGTTCTTTTTTTCAGCTTCTGTGTTTATACACTTGGTTACTGCTACCTCCCTACTTATGCCATCTACAGAGAAGCTTAATTCCTTAAGTTTTATAAAACTCCATGATCTTCAGCTTGTACAGAACAGGAAAATGTTACTGTTTCTCTCTCCCACTTTGACAGACTCGCTGTAAATAGTCCTCTGTTGCCATACAAGTGAAACACAAAAAACACTTCCTTTGGTTTAGATGATTTGGATGACTTTGTGCTAACCAGATGTTAAACTACGGGTGGCTTAATCAGACTGATTAGGCCTGATGTGTCTGTAGACTTGGGGGAAAAGATGAGATGGTTCAATGCCACCCTCTCTTCTGTTTTTAAAATCCAGGCAGATATAAAACATTAGGTCTTTCATAAATGTAATTTTTCTCTACACTACATTTTAATAATTTTATAACTGTGTGACAGGGAATGTACAGGCAGGAAGGAAGGGAGATCACTGATTAAAGAGAAAAGGAGCTCCTTCTAGGCTGTTAGGAAATAATTTCACGTGCCACTTTCTGCTAACCCCAGATGATGGCGCACAGGAGCGTTCTTCATAGTTGATTAAATAGTATTATGAACATACTGAATTGGTTACTTTAGCAAAATGGCTTATCATTTAAAGCTTAAAATATCAAATAGTTTTAGCAGCCCCCTTTTAACGTATCTTGTTGGATTGGTAGAATTGCATTCCAGGTTTCCCAGTAGCTTTTATTTGTGGGTGCTGTAAAAACGGCAATCTTTCATTTTCAGTATGAGGTGTAGCCAAAAGCTCTTCTTTAATTATAGGTATTCATGCTGCTATGGTTAAGGGTCTGTCAGCATTTCCATTATAAACCTTTATTCAAGGGTTTGTAATGTAGCAGTGAAAACTTGCTATGGGCTAAAACTTGCACGGTTTCAAAACCTTGTATGCCTTGTTTTCTTCCTTTCTTTTTTCTTAAGACATCTGAAAAGAGTCATCCACCTTCACCATTTTTACACTACCGTGTTTTAAAATAACCCTTTCCAGATTTTTCTTGTCTATTTTCTTGTTTATTTTTGTCTGCTGGAAAAGTACTGGTAGCTTTTGATTGTTGTATTTACCTATGGTTAGACTGTTTTAAATAAGCTTTTTGATAAACCACTTCTTTATTGTTATCATGATTATTTTTGTGTCTATATATTTAAATAGAGCTATGACTTGGCAGAAGAACTCATTTTTATTAGTTTTTGATGTGTGTTGAGTGGATAATTGGAAACAAGATACTACTTGCTGGCACTTCCAAGTATTTGATCTTCATAGTGAGATTCAGTATGAAGTGTAAGATTGTATTTTAATAGTCTCCTTTTAAAAAAATACGTAAAATAAACAGTAAACAATCAAGAAACTCCCAAAAATAAAAATGCAAGCCCTTCCTTCTTATGCTTATTAGGAGCATTCAGCTTCTAGCTTAGGCATAAGATTTTCCTTTATTTCTTTGTTTCTGTTTTTAAGCAATGTTTTAGAATCCTGTTTTGCTGGGGTTTTTTTCTTCTTTAATGAAAGGTAAACGCAGGATGCTTCCCCACAGGTGCTTTCATTTGTTCCAAATCTCTAGCAATACATATCATCTTAGTGCTTTGTGGCCCAAAAAGAAACCTAGGTTAATAAAAATACAAACATCTAATGGATTTGACGGAACTTGTATTGAAAATCGACACAAACTCAGAAATCTGCTGAATGCCTGCAAACAGCAGATTCTGCACTCCAATATGCTGTTCGTAAGAGAAGTGCTTGAAACATGCTAAAATATCTTTTATTGTAATCAGTTATTGCTCTGACATGACCTTTCACTAATTACTGTCATTCTGGCATCTGGGTTTTGTAGTGTATTAGCACTGAGTTGCAGGCTTATAAAATGCAGGTGCATGCCCAGGTGTAAAATCATTGCTGAACTCCAAACATCTTTGCCTGGTTTCGGAGAGACTTGCTACTGATTCCCATAGAAGAAATGAGTAGTACAACAAACCTAATAACATAATAAATGGTAATTTTATTTTGAAAACAATTATTATGTATTTATGTCCATTTGTACTGTTCTGCTAGTATTGTAGGACTTGAAAAGTTATTGAAAATTTCAAGCATGTAAACTTCATAAGCTCTGCAGGAATGCTGATCGAATAAACTTGTCTCTAATTAAAAGTTACATTATTAATTTGACTATGGATAACAGCAGAATTGGATGTTTATATCTCTTAGAGTGTGTCTAGCCTTGAGGTTGTGAAAGAAATCACAATAGGAATGGATTATCCAGTATATCTTTGCTATGGAAATGTATAGTCAGTTGTATTTTTTTTTGCGTTATACTTGCCATCAAAACAGCCCGTGGGAAGCTTTCTGAGACCAACAGAACCCTGTCTCCCCCGCTCTGTTACCATGTAAGTCAGCAGATAAGCTCAGGAGGAGAATAGAAAGGTCCTCCGCCTCCCTTCTCCTTTTCTTCCCCCTCAAGGGTTTTAGTGTTAGTCTTTGTAAAATGTGTTTTCTGATGCTGAACTTATGAAAATTGTATACAGAAGAGTTTGGAAGAGCCGGAGTCTTCTGTTACGCATCCCATCCTGTGAGTATATTTAGAGTTACAGGCTGTGATGTCCTGAAAAAGCACAGAGGGCAACTCTAACTAAACCACTGAACTTAGAGCTGGAAGATCTTAGTTTGGCTCTAAAATGTCCCAGGCTTAATGAATGACCATTAGGAGATCATTAAAAGTTGCTATGAACTTTGTTTACCTGTTTGGAGAAAGGCAAGAAGTCCTTCCTTTTTCATTTCACAGGATAGATCTCATGCTTGGGGACCAAGTGTGCCTTGCTGTGCTAACTTGACCTGTGGTTGAAAGTATTTTTAGGATTTTTTAAAGTTCAGTTATTCCATTAATAAAACTGAGCTTTGAATGAGTGTGAAGAAAATCTAAATGCTTTTGAGCATGGGAAGCAAGCACTATTTTGGAATATAAAAGCATTTTAAGAGAGGTTTGATGTGTCTAAATCCTTAGAAGTGATCTGTTACAATATTCTGTGTGAATAGTGGATGTGTTCTTGGCTACAGTTTTTGCCTTAAGGTGTACCTCTGGTAATTAAAACTTAATTTCTTTTCTCTTCCTCCTACTTTGTGGAATTTGAGATGATTATGTTTTTCAGGATTTTTTCTTTTTTTGGTCTAAAATAATGTTTTCTATCTTTGTCCCTTGTATTGTGATCTTGAAAGATGACTAGCTAAAACCAACATGTTTTGATTGTGTTTCGTCTGCTCTGAGAGTATTGCTATACAAAGGACTGAAATGAGATAGTGTGCGTTGGATCTGTGTACATAATACTTTGCTTATAGAAAGTTTCTGTGTATGTCTAGCTTTGGGTCAGGGTTGCAAGATAATTCACTTCTACTTATTACTGTCCTTTTTTGTGAATCAGTAGGTAGCTGTGTAAAGATTCAATAATTGATGAAAATCCATTTCATACTGGTGTTTTAAGATGTGAAAGAGAGCATCTGCCATAGAAGGAGAGCAACAAAGATGATGAAAGGGCTGGAAGGCATGTATGAGCAGTGGCTAAGGACTTTGGATACGTCTAGTTTGGAGAAAAGGAGGATTGAAGGGTGACTTAATTACTCTCTACAGCTTCCTGAGGAGAGGAAGTGGAGAGGGAGGTGCTAATCTCTTCTCCCTGATATCCAGTGAGTAGAACCTGTGAGAGTGGTTTAAAGCTGTGTCAAGGGAGGTTTAGACAAGACATTAGGAAGTATTAGGAAGCACCCAAGAGGGTGGTGAAACACTGGGACAGGCTTCCTAGAGTGGTGGTTGATGACCTGAGCCTGTCAGTATTTGAGAGGCATTTGGATGATGCCCTTAACAACATGCTTTAGCTTTTGGTCAGCTCTGAAGTGGTTAAGCAGTTGAAATAGATGATTACTGTAGCCCCCTTCCAACTGAAAAAGTCTATTCTATTTGGAAAACAAAATGAACAACAGAAGCTGTTGCAAGACCTTCCGATTGTTGATGCCCAAATAAAGCCAGTCTTGGTAGATACCTAAAGCTAAAGTAAATCAAGTCTAGTATTCAGACATCAGTCACGCAGATATGCAGGTTTGTCCCCTGGGTAACAGATTGAAATACAGTGTTTCATCCGTTGTATACATTTTATCTAGCAAAAATTAATCCATATGAAAACTTTCTGTGGCCTACCTGGCAGCATTACAAGACTTACTGTTGTGAAAGAGTAAATCCACCAAAAAAAAAAGAGAATAAAATCATATGCAGGGTACTGAGAACCTGCTGCTTGGGACCCTGCAGTTGTTTAGAGAAATAGATACTTCCTGAAGGACATAAAGCACAGATTTGTTTTCTGATGGAAGTGTCTTACTTTTGAAACTATTTTCCCCAAATTAACTTTCCTCTCAGTTTTCTTTCTTTTATTCTTCATGTGAAGTGTGAGACTAGCTTTTCGCATGGAATATATTTTTTGTTGTGCATGTTAAACAAAGAAATACTTTTGCCAATGAAACTATTATATGCGAGTAGCCTTCTAATCTCTTAATTTTGATTGTTTCTTCGTTACCTTACAAGATATATATTTCTTCTCTCTTTAGGATATCTCTTGTCAGATTTAAGGCTTATTTAAAATGAACAGAAAGCTGAAGCAATTTTCTTTATTCCATTTCAGTCTCCTAAGGCCTATTTCCCCCTGGTGAGCTCATAGCAACAGGGGGGTTTAAGGGAATTCAGCTTTCTGCAAATTAATGTCTCACATCATGAAAATTCAGGACTTTTTTTTTTTTCTCTATCTTGAAAAAGTAATACAGTGAGTGCGAGTATTATTTCTTGCCAGCGGGTGGAAGATGAATGATTTTGTCACAGTTTTACTGCTTGATGAGCAGTGTCCTGAGGGTCAGGCTTAAGTCTGTGTCACTATGCTGCTCATTACTCTTGAGCTAAATAAGGGCTGATTGGATCTAAATTGCCTAGCACATGGGCCGCAGATGAGCTCAGTGAGTAGGGGATGACCTGCTATTCAGGCTGGGAGTAACCCTGGTGTGCAAATGCTGCATTAGAACACCGTGGGAGAATGAGAGGCTACCGACTGCTGCCAGCAAAAGAAATCGAAATGTAAAAACTCTTTGATGCTGCAATGTTAGAATTTGAAATGTAGGAAGTGACAGGTTGATGGTACTTATCAGCTTTGGCTGGATTAGAGAACAGTGTCATCTTGCTTATATAATGACAGAAGAATGAAGCTAGCTCCCAACTACTTCGTGGTGCTGTGCTGCTGCTGTTAGAGTCAATGCTGCCTCCTACTGACAGGCTGGGCAGAAGGATGAAGAAAGCGGATGGAGAGATGGCTGGGACAATGTTCTTGGGCTCTCTAGTATAACAAAGTGCACTGTCTTCCTCTGCCTGTCTATTCCTCCATGATTTTGATCTATTCTCTTAGCAGATAGTTGCAAATCTGGTTGATAAAATAGCAAGCATACATTTAGGGACAAAGGCAAGCCACTCTTGTCTTCAAGAATGGTTAGATGAGCCATATATGTGCACTGGGCTATACATACGTGTCTCTGCTTTACGCAAAATATTTCCCTGGGTGCTCTTCTCTCCATTGCTAGCCCTTGTAAAAGGAAGCGATCTTTAGAGAGGGGAATTAATTTGTGCCTGCGTGTTTTAAAGAAAGTTGACCTTTAAAGAGGAGAAAAAACCCTAATCTAACTCAAAGGGGAATTATGCTAACTGAATGAATGCATGAATATACTCGTCTTAATGGAGGAAAACAAAAAGCAAAGAAAGTACCTGCCAGGTGCTAAGACAACACAGGTTGTAGTAGCTTGTGCAGTTCTGAAAGATTCAGTTCAGTGGTCCAGTAGGACAAACTTTTGTGTTTTCTTTTCCCCACCTCTGTCATTGGTACTTTGGGAACTGAGTAATAGCTACAATGATGATAAATAGCCACTTAGTTCATTTTTTCCACATTTGTTTCAGATTACGGTACTGACAGCTGTAAACTACCAGTGTCAGCTTCTCTTGCTACTAACTCATAGAACTATCCCATCAGCAAAAGCAATTTAGCACTCTCATGAAACCACTGACTAAATGAAGAGAAGGGGTGAATCAAAATACCTTCTGTGTTTTCTGTTTTTTATTATTCTGCTTTTTGGGATGAATACCATTTGAGTCCTCTTCCCCTGGGACGCTTTTGCTCATGAAGGAATTTCTTCTGGGACATAAATCACCTTCTAGTTTACTTGTTTCTGGGTATTGTAACAACAAAGGAAGAGAGAAGAAAACAATAGCCTTAGAGATACAAACAGTTTTATTGTAAAATGGTCTGAACCTATGGAAATGAGAAAGAAAATTTTCATGAAGAATGTAATTAGTGTGGAGCTTTAGTGTTACTTGTATTATCGATGTGTAATGGTATCACATCAAATCACTGAAAATTAAGCTGTTTACTGCAATTAGTTGTAGTAGATGGCAGTGAGTTACAGAGTTTGCTCGAGTTGGTATGTGGACAGAAACTATAGGGTACTTCTCAGTCTTCAAAAGGAGAACAGAACTAGTATTTAAAATTACTTTGGTATTTTGAAAAAAAAAATGTCATCAGCAAGAGGAAATACAGTGAAGACCAAGTACTGAAATTAGGATGGAGAAATGCTAACACCACACACGCAATTACTTGCCATGGCAGCCATACTGCCAAAGTATGGGGAGGTAATATATACCTTGAGGTGAGAGAAGTGAATGGGCTATCCTCATCCAGGGTTGATTGAAGTGAGGTAGCTGCTGTAGCTGTTACTCCATCTGTCTTTCCTGCTCTTGTTTGTAGACTTTTCAGTGTGGATAGCTGCAGGATGTGTTATTTTATCCCTGCGGTAGCACAGTTTCTGCCTCACATAGGGAGGGGAACCAAATTATGAATGATAGTTCAAGCAGATTCCCTTTTATACTAAAAAGGGAGTGAAGGGAGTGGGTGCGATTCTTAAGTTTTGATCTCCATTTTCATGGATATTTATTTACATGAATTTGTAAGAAGATAGTGGTTGTAAGAAAGTAATTTTTTGAGGTTTGGTGGCAATCTGTCCGTTGGCTTGCTCTTGTGACAGTGATATTCTTTCATGCACACAGCTGGTGTATTAGGAAGCAGGTCTTAATGTGACTCTGTTTAAGAAAAAAAAATAAAGAAATTTAAATATCTTTATGGGGTGTATTAATACAAAACTTAAACAGGTGAGAGGAGCTGCTTATTCTGTAGTTGTCTATGTTAGTTTACAAAACATTTGTGAATAAATTGAAAATTGGAGAGAGTGATGGAAGTGAATGATGAAAGTATGAAGTTTGTAGAAATTTGGTGGAAGTAATTTTAGATAGGAAAGGCTGAAGGAAGACACACTGGAAGTTATCCATTGTGTCATGTTCTTCGTGCCAATGAAAGAGGAATTGGCTTAATCTGGGGCAGAAGTAGTTTAGTGTGGTTACTTAGAGTAGGCTGCAATGTCAACATTCTCACAGGCAGGCTGCAAGAGTATGTTGTGGAGTCAACTTTCATTTTTCACTTTCTAGACGATACGTCAGACAAACATTCGCCAGGGGTTAGTCTTCGTAAGCTTACCGCACTGCTGAGATATGAGCTCCATAAATGACTCTCAAGATGCTACTCAGCCCTTTGCTTATGTTTCTGTGATTTGATATTAAGGAGTGCTCAATGCAGCTGATGATTGATTAGTAAGGATTCTTTCTAAACATTATTCTGTGCTTTTGTTTACAGAACAAAACCTCAGTGAAATCAAAAAGTAAAGAAATCATACCTGAAACTGTGACCTACCATAAAACTTTGGGTATCTGTCATTCATTTTGATTTCTAGTATCCGCCTTCTTTTTCATTTCCCCTTTCTGTTAAGGAGAAAAAAGCTGAACCTGTTTAGTGCTTCTGTGTCTTATTAACTTTTGGCAGTTCTGGGGTGGAAGTGGGAGGGTGGCTTGTACTGCGTGCACAGCCACTCTGCTGAAGAGAGTGTGACAGTGTTGGTTGTTTTGTGTTCAAGTCTTGAAATCTGTCTAGCAAACTGCTTTGAAAAAGCTTTTTTAGACATTTTCTAAAGAAAGCTAATTGATACAGGGCATGGAAATGTGCATTGTCATGTTCTATTTGACTTGGAGCAAGTCCCATGTGACATTAATTGTTCATGCCTAAATGCTCCAACTTGTTTTCCAGGGGTATGAAATCAGAGGCAGTGAAAATGTGCCTAATGTGAAATGAGCCTGAACTAGTAGGACACTCTATTCTCCCTAAAAGCGTAACATAAAGAGTACAGCATACTCTGCAACATGTATGTCATGCATCATCTCATGTTCTTCTGTGGGTCCCTTAATGATGTTTTTACTGGAAGGAGCGAGCAAGTAGAGAAAGGTAAAAAGAGGTTGTGGTTTACTTAGTTCGCTGGTAAGTCTAGACGTGCTGTCTATTCTCTACTCTTTTTCACAACCAGAAGGCCCTGTTTATCTCTAATCAGGGTTAATTAAAGCCTTAGGGCAATACTGAGACCCTGCCAATGGCTAGAAGGTACAGACGTAATCAAGGCTGCAGCCCCTCACTGTGGGGAATAGCGAGGTAACCGTGGGCTTGGGGCAGGCTCCAATAATAGAGCTGTGCTAATTCTATCCATAAATACATGAGTGAACTTTTATTTTGTCAAATAGTTCTGCTAATTTATTAATTTCGGGCTGTTGCCAGAGTGGTATGACGTCTCTGGTTTAATGTGTGTGTGCTCGCAAAATCCATGTTAAGAAATGGAAACCTTCTGGTTCTCTTTGTGGTAATGCAAGGACTGCACAGGCAGCCACGGCAGCCATTATGCACACAGCAGGAGCGTTCGCTGCAGCCAGGGATGTGTGTCATCATTTATTGAGGGGCAGGAGAAGGGAGGAACAGGCAAGTGTACATATGTGCTTTACAGGACAATAAGGTTTTCTTTTACTGCTTCTGGCAGTCTTGTTTTCCTTACAAGAAGTCAGTCAGGAGAATAAAAGTGAATATTTTCATTGGCATTCTTTGTTTTCCTGGACAGGAATGCATTGATTAGTAATTGGTAATGTCCATTTGAAAATACTTTAGTAAGTCTTCCAGGTATCTGCCTGAAATATTTTAAATCTGCTAAAGATTTGCTCCCAGGGAATTCTTCCAATTCACTCCACGTGTGTATATTACAGGGTATTCTACAATGACTTGATTTGGGGAGAAATGCTGTATGTGTACACGTTCAGTTACACTTACGTGGAGTTTTGTATTAGGGGCAAAGATGACATCAGAAGGTACAGCATTGTGCTCATCTGTTAAATAATAATTAACTATAGCACAGCCATGATTATCTTAATGTCATAGGAAGAGTGAATATATTCAGGCAATCAAGGGATTTTACAATGTAATTATTAGACATTAGGGAGACATGACCCTGTTTAGGGTAACAGGGAGCTATGGTTAATTGGTGTTAGGATAATCAAACTTTTACTGTTTTATTATTCTGGGACCTTAGGCATTGCAAGAAAATGTGTGCATGTGCTTAGAAAAAAGAAACCCCAAACGTATGAAGATACAAGCCTAAAAGTGAATCTGGAGGTTATACTTGCATTACCTTGCTGTACTGAATTACTGCTGTGATTATAAGCACTGAGAAGTGATTTATATTGTCTGTAAATCATCCCCATTTTGCATCACAGTGAGAATTCAATATATCTTGATTCTGAGTATTATGTAAAGCTATCTGTTTTCCTAAGTCATCAAAAATGACTATTTTCCAAGTTGAACTCAAATATTGAGGGTGTTTTTCCTGCAGCCAAGAAATCGTTGGGTTTTTTTCTTTCTTGGAAGAAAACCTTTGATATGTGAACAGTCTGAGCGTTACGAAAGAAAATACAGTTGATGCAATCCCCCTTGAGCGTCATTGTCTTCTCCAAGTTTAGAATGTGAGGACATAAAATAGAATTTCATTTCACTGGAGTTCATTATGAAAGGGTTTCCACTGCACTGCTGTGTTACTGAAACTCTGGAATTTCTAATAACTCAGCCTGCCCTCTGGAAGATTTGAAGATTAACTACAGCATTTCTACTTTCTCTTACTGAAAGTTTTTCTCTCACTCTTTTTTCCTCTTTTCTGTTTTTCCTCTTCCTTGAAACAGTAATTTCTGAAAACTCTTAGCAATCCTATCTCCATGTAAATTAATACTGTGAATTGTGCTGCTAGTAAGGGTGGAGGGGGTAGTAAGAGTGGATAGGGGGAGAGAAGAATTAAAATCATTACAATAAATGGTTTAATTTATGCCTCAGCAGTTAAGCATGCTCCTGGTTAACAGAAATACCCTTCAGCTACACAGGATTTGGGAGGGTTGGAGGGCACTCATTTGCACATAAATAGCCATTAACTGATAAATTCCCAGAGGTCTCCTGTTGCATGCTAGTGGTTCTGACCTACTTAGCTAGCTTAAATTTGTTTTACAGAATTATTATAATTCCATCCTTGGTACTTAAACTTTGTGATTAATGCATGCCTCACAATACAATTAAAGTATAATTACACAGTTTTACAGTTTGCTATCATGGTGTTATTATTATTACAAAGAGCTGGATTTTGCAAATATTAGAAGAATTAGGGTTCTGATACCCATCACTTTGCTGTTATTAAGTGATTATGTTAAATGGGACCCCTTTATGTCTGAAGAATGAAGTGGAGAGAGGGGAATCATTAACTTACTCATCAGATGGTTTTTAAGTGATTGAGGAAAAGATGTGTGGTGTGGTTTTTACACTTCTGTAGATGATAGGTAAAAATCCCTTTTGTTCATCTTTGCCATCTGCCTATGATTCACTCTAGTATATCTGTGCTTTAATGCTTAAAAAAAAGTTTTATGCTAAACATATCTCTGTAATCTCTTAAAAATCATTTGCATCTGTTAAACATATGATTTTATTACATTTCATTGAAGCTTTTCATTATGGGGGCAGGGTCTTTTGTACCCTTCTTAAAAACATCGATGGCCAGGTACAGATGTCCGATAGCTTTGTGCAGTGTAGATTAGGATATGTGTGTGAAGATGATACAGATCTTTCTCTTGTGCTCTAAACTCAAAGCCGTTCTCTGTGAGGGATCCTCAGACTTTATATTTGTGTGCATGGATGTATTTATACTGGCTGCAAATAACAGAAAGTCACAAATGCTGCTATTTTTACCTCAATTGTAAGTGTTAACTTGGTCTCTCCTATTTTTCTGGCCAAACTTGGTTCTGTGGCTACTATTCATTCTTCAATGAATGAGCCAAGAATTATTAACATTACTTGTATGTGACACAAAAATCACTGCTGTACTGCGTAATTCTTCTTGTGTCCTTTCTTTTTGCCAGCGCCACAGTACCAGGAAGCTTAGGTCTTTCCATTAACAGTTAATACAATTAGCAAATCAAAGGACTGAAAGATGTTTTTAATAGTACTTCAGTATTCAATATAAGTTACAAATCTAATTTCACTTTCTGTATCTGTGGATGTGTTACATTGCAAACTTCATTGGTGGGAAATGGAGCAGTTGACACATTTCCTGAATTACACTTTCTGTTCTTCTAGAGCACTTAAGGTTGCATTGTAAAATGTTTTAGCTATAATTGTACTATGGAAACTCAAAATGGTGTACAAAAATCGATTGTTGCACCCTCCAGTTTTATTTCATCCAGTGTCCTGGATTTAATTTTTGCTTAATTTTAAAAAGACCTGTTGCTTCTGTGCTTTTCTGTTTTTTTTAAGTTGTGCTATTCATTTCCTAAAAGGAAGAAATATTTTCATTGTTAAATTCCAGAGAACATGAAGAGTAAAAGGCAAATAGAAATATTTTGCTTTGAATGACTCCTTTCACATCTGTAATTTTACTCTGTATTTATGCTACTACAATGATATAATCCTTGTTTCGCTGTTATCATTTGCTGTCATTGAGCTCAGAAAACATTGGTCATTATTACTGATGCATGGAAGCATGCGAGCAGGTAGCCAGTAATTATGCTTGGAAGAATTTACTACATTTCAGTGCTTCCTACTTGAATATTTGTGAATTGATTTTATTTCCTGTCTTTAAATCCCTTCAATGCAGTATATTTTTTTTTAATTATTTTCATGTGGCACAACAAAAATGCAAAGGCACATTGCCAGAAAGAAATGGTCAGCAATAAGAGCTGTTTTGCAAAGTTGGCTTGCAACAGCTACCACGCTATGTGGAGAAAACAGTTATCCTGTAATAATAAGACTAATGAATTCAGAAATCCATTGATTGAACTGGCTCTGGGTAGATTATGTGCAGGCTTGCTTGAAGGAGAGGAATTTATGAAATGTTTGCTGCATCCAGCAAGCACTGCAGCTATAATACAGCTGCCTCCTCAGTGGTTTGCTTTGATCCTGTGGAATGAAAGGACAGGAGGATCAGCTCAGGTCTAAATGAGATTACAGCTGGTTCGGCAGCTTATCTGGTCTAATGCCAACTAGTGTGGCTTTGCACGTCCTAAGGGGTTTACAACAGAAACTGTTTATTGAGTATCATCGGTTTACTCAACACAAGCAGGCTAATCCTTCCCAGCCTCAGCATGTTGTAGGATTGTGCTTGAGCCAAACCAAAAGTAGCCTGGTGTAGCCTGGGTCTCCAGAGCCTTTTGTCTCGCTTCATATTGATTTTTTACCTGTGTTAAGGACAGTAAAAAATAAAACCAATAACCAGCCCTATTGTGAGCAAAAGGTTAATCTGACCTAAAATCTTACAAAAGCATCTTTTAACCCTAGAAAGGATGGCAGCCTTTCACTGACTTTTCACTTAAGGGATTTTCTAGTTTGAGGTCTCAAAAGGCAAAATAGGAAAAACAGCTCAAACATTTAACTCTGTGGTGTCTTGCAAGGTCTCTGAATTCTTTCAGCAACTGCATAGAAAACTTGAAACAGTTATTCCTGACATTATTTGTATTGTCACCTGTCCGTGGTAGGTGATGCTGTGTGGCACGAACATGACATGCTGAATGTAGGCAGAGTAGTAGGAGCTGGTAGGTGTCCCAGAGCTCGTGCTGGTTTTTGACTGTAGTGGTTTTTATGTAAAATATCAGAAAATGCCTTTATCAGCTGCTTTCTCAGAGGAAAAAAAAAAAAATTATAAACTAGGTGAGTGGAGTGCATCTTAAGGAATTCAAAAGAGTACCAAGCAGGCCTGTAGAAGCAGAATTTTTTTAAATACCTGCTGCACATAATTTTTTAACAACTTCCTTTTCTGTTTTGATATGAAATACAATAGAATATTAAATGTAGTAGTATTTTATCAAGCATGTTTCCTGTGTGAGGCGAGTCTCTTTTTGGAAGACATTGCAGCATGTATCAGGTTACTATAAATCAAATATTTTTTATAGTATAGAGAAATAACAGATTAAAGTCTAGAAATCCTTGCAGAGTAGTAGCAATACTTCTGCACTGAAATGAAACACAGTAAGTTAGTAAGTCTTCATTGTTGGAATTATGTAGAAATTGATTAGATACCTACATTTGTATACTATGCATATTATTGGGAGCAATTAAATCAGTTCCCCTGTGATGCAGAGAAGAGAATTTGGTGACACACTTGCCTGTCATCATCTGTACATGGCAGACTTAAACAAGGAACTGGTTTGAAAATTGTTGAATACTATCTAAAATAAAAGATGCAGTAACTCAAAGAATTATGAATGGCTGCTTTCTATTTATTTCACCTAGTTGGAATGAATGTATATTTTAAGCCGTATATTACCATGGAGACATTATGAGTGTATTGCTAAAAATGAGGTTTAAGATAAATGTGAACTTTACTAGTACTTAAGCCTAATTGTCACATCTTGTCCAAGTTTGAAATGTAGTGTTTATCCAATCACTTGTATTTTATCAAATCTAGTCTTAAAGCAATAGGTTGCTCTTATATAGTGTTACACTTTTAGCACATTTGGAGATAAAAGCTGTTGTTGGTGATTGCATAAAGTCTTTGTTCAATCATCTGAACTGTGCAAATCAAAGCATTTTGTCAGACTGAGTAGTTTTGCCTGGATAATGCTTCCTTACACACACACAGGTCACCAAATAAATCATGTGCATGGTTTTACAGCATAGCTGGTGCTGGAAATTAAATGGATGCCTAGTGGTAGGACTCGTAAAACATTTTCCTGTTAACACGACCAGGCAGAATTGACATTGTTGATGGTAGCTTTGATCTAATAAACTATCAGTTCTAACAGTGATTTTTACTGTGTTTCAGAAGGGATGATGATAAAAATTTAGCAAGCCTACTGTTCTTCCTGGATGAGAGAAAATGAGCTCTACTGTCTGTATTACCAAATGTTGGGAGCAATGTTAGCAGGGGATGTTTTGTACCCAAAGTAATCTCCTTTACTAAAAAGATGTGTTACATGAACAGCATCCTTTCATACAACAGATACTCCATAAAGAACAAAATTGATTTTTCCAGGAAGGAAATGAAATACTTTGTTTTGTAGTTTGGAAACAAGTCACTTTATTATCTTGAGTACAAGTTTGCCTGCCTTCCAAAATCTGTTTTCTCTTTTGGAGAGAAAGATATTCCTAAACCATTTACAGTATATGACTCCCAGCAGGTCGCTAGAGAGTATCCATATGCATATTTTAATTTTATGCAAAGGCAGCTAGAGGAACTGAATCAAGAAAACATTTTGAAGAAAAAAACCCTTTATTTGAACTACAATTTCTCTCACTGTTACAGCCTTGCTTTGAAGTAAGAGAAATGCAGAAAACTTGGAAGTATTTTCTCAGGCTTCCTACCTGAAAAATAATGGCATAATGATAAGTGTTACATTTGTAATGGTAGGATAGGTATGTTACTGAAAGTTATATTCAGAATGTCTGAAGAGATACCTGTGGGTAGTAGTACTTCTAGTTTGATTTCAGAATTTTGGTTTTATATTGTGATACAGTTCTGTTACCTTCTCTTAGGACTTTGTGTAGTTATCCTCAGGGTCCATTTCACATCTTCTGATCAGATCAGGATATTTCAACCGAGAAGACACCAACTCAGCATATCAATTTTCCAGCCAGAATGGTCCTATTACAAGTTTCTCTTGGTACTTGAATCTGGGTGAAAACACACTCAATGAGAGGAAACTACATTTCTAGAGCTGTACTGGATAAATGAAAATGTTTAAGAGATGTCGTGAAGTTGTCCTCAGTGAATTTGTTTCAAGCAATTTGGCAAACTTTGGTTTGGTTTGTTCTTTTTTTTTTTTTGTCCGTAATGTGGCTAAGATGAATTCCAATGATCTTTACATGGCCATAAATTTATTATCACATCTGTCAACTTGTGTGCTTTTCCAAGGTGATCTGCACACTTTTTAACTGTTTGAAGGCAACACAGAGCTTAGAGGGATCTGCTTAAGTATAGTATGTATCTGTTCCCTAGTGTGGGGAGTCCATCAACTCTGCGAGTCCATTTAAGCTACTGGGCTCTGAATTATAAGAAATTGTCTGTTTACGGTCAACCTGTTAAGCTTTAATTTTTTTTTTTTGAGATCTTTACTGTATGAAAAGTTACATTTTTAAAAATGCAAAAAATAGCTTATAGAAGATAAGCCTGTGCCATCATTATAATTCTCTGTCAACTAATGTTATCCTGATCTCAGAGTCCCGTGGAAGAGCTAAAGGCAGGATTTTGGAAATGACTGTACTTAAAAATGGATTTCAGTACTGGCCTTTCAGAACCAGTTGCCTGGCATTCCAGTCACAGTGCACTGCTCTAATTTCTCATGGAATTTTTTTTGCAAACAAAATACAGTAAGGAATTCGTTAAAAAGGCTAGTAAAAATTTTGAAAATTTCATATTGTGTAGCTGTAGACAGTGTATAGTGGTAGGAAGCAATGGACAGAGACTGTGATGAAAGAAGTTTTTATTAGCTACAAGGATAAATTTTTCATGGGATAGTCAAACATTAGAACAAGGTTCTACATCAGTTTGTAAAATTTCCCGCCTTAGGTTTATTCAAGACTGATGTTGCTTTAAGCAGAGGTTGGACCAGGTGACTTCTAAAGGTCCCTTCCAATTTATTTTTTTCTGTGACTGTAGAAAACAAACAAAAAACCCTGACTTCCCTAACCAGGAACAAGCCAACATAACAGAAATCCTATTTAACGGACAGTTTCTAGAAGATGACAAATTTTAGTTTTGCTCTAACAGACCAGTCCTCTGGAAGATCATAGAATGGTTTAGGTCAGAAAGGACCTTAAAGATCATCTAATTCCAGCCCCCCTGCGATGGGCAGGGCCACCTCCCACTAGATCAAAATGCCCATGTACAGTCTGCAGTTTGTAACATGACCTAAATTAGAAGCACTTGTTTTCTCACTGCAGGATTTCTACTTTATTTCAATTTCCCAGATAAACTGGCATTCAGATTATCACTGTAAATTATATTAATATATCATTCATTATAAAATAACGTGGAGGGTTTCCATATACCTTCATCAGGTTTTGAGGCAGCAATGTGCCCTTGTCACAAAGAAGGCTGGTGTTTTCCCATACTGCAGCAGACAGAGCATTGTCAGCAGGTGGAAGGAGGTGATCCTTTCCCTCTGCTCAGCACTGGTGATGCCACACCTGGAGTACTCTGTCCAGTCTGGGCTGCCCTGTATAAAAGGGATGTGAACGTGCTGGAGAGAGTCCAATGAAGGGTCACTAAGATGACAGGGGAAGGGGCGTCTCTTCTGCGAGGAGAGGCTGGCAGAGCTGGGACTGTTTAGCCTGGAGCAGAGATGTATAGGAGTATCTGTAGGGAGAGTGCAAAGAAGACGGAGCCAGGCTTTTTTCATTGGTGCCCACTGACAGAACTAAAGGGAACAGGTGCAAACTGAAACACAGGAGGTTCCCTTTAAGCAGCAGGAAACACTTTTTCACTTGAGGATGATGAAGGCTAGGCAACAAACACAGGTTGTCCAGCGAGGTTACAGAGTCTTTGTCCTTGGAGATACTCAGAAGCTGACTGGACACACGGTCCTGGGCAAACAGCTGTATGTGGCTCTGCTTGTGCTGTGAGGTTGGACCAGGTGGCTTCCAGAGATCCCTTCCAGTCTCAACCATTCTGTGATTCTCTGATTTCTCATTAAGAATGGAGAACATGGATTTTGTACTCAAAAGTATGTATTCAAGGCAGTTGCCTATAATACAAGGATATTATTTGATGTGTAGCATCCTCTAGAACTTTGCAAGCAAAGAGCTCAGTCAGAGCCTGACAGGGTTGAGTAGATGTTGCTTTTGAATATTTTGAAGAAAGAGTGGTCTTCAACAGAGAGTGGGTGGTACTAAGTCAACTTATTTGCTGTCAACCTTGAGTCTCTGGTTGTAATTCCATCCTGCTATGATGGCAAGGAGGAAGAGCTGTCATGGGAAGGTTGTTAAAAACGATCTTGTGTATCAACAATGATTTGCTGTTTCCAGCTAAAAAACATTACAGCTAATACTGTCTGTTCCCTATGCAATGGATACTAGCATGTATGTTCCTGATAGCTTATGAACTTGAATGAAGATTATCTGAAGTGATGTAGACTTCCTGTTCTTTCAAATATAAAATACTTTGGAAACCAAATTTAGTCTCATATTTTAAAAAAAAATGAAATTATGTCCCCATAATTCAAAGCTACAGAAATGTAATTACATTTGTAAGCAGTTTTCTAACAAATCTCTTACATAGAAGATGACCCCTGCTTATAATAAAAAAGTGAAGAAAACCCAAGAATGAAGTGACTCTCAGGGCTAATCAAAGAGCTCCCATTGACTCTCGCAGGATGACACCCCTGCCATCAGTGGGGGATAAGGCTGTTTAGTGTGAGGTGACGTGCCTGCAGACTGTGCCCTCATGACTGAATGACTACCTCTGGTGAAGAACATATTTCAGGCATGTGATGAACACACTGAACCATATGGTGGAGAAGACTTGGCTTTTGTGGGACAGGTCACTAGCAGCTCTGAGAGTACCCTTGCCAAACACTGTTCTGAAGTTTTGCATGCGATACAGCAGTTTATTTGTGAATGCTGTCTTACTTTGATCAAAACTAGTTTTAGTGTCAGTCTGTTACAAATGTTGCTGTTCAGAATAAAGGTTTGGGGAATTGGAGCTATTTTAAGTTCTGTGAAATGACAATAACTTAGATATATTAAATTTGGTTTAAGTGAGTTTTATGTGTGCGAACTAGAAAGGGGAAAGCAACAGCTTAGGATAGCATCATTTTCAGCTGTATCCTGTCCATTTTCCTTTATTTTTCTCTATTAGTTCTTTCAGAGGATTGAAAAATTCTGGATCTGACCTATGCTGAAAGTCTGCTTGGGCAAACTAATGTCTTTTCAAGTGTTTGCTTTTCCTGTGTTGTTTCTTGAAAGAATTGAGCACTGATTTACCTGTTCAAAGCCACAAGATGATTCCCAGTGCCTTGAACAGTGCAGAATCTAGCATAGAGTGCTTGGCTGAGAGCTGTGAGTAGCTGAGCCCTGCAGCTGAAGTGACTCTACTGGGACATGAAATTTTGAGACAGTGGAGGGTCACTTTGTGTTTGTGTTCTAGTTTATACTTTGCATTAAAGACATGAAGAAAACTGCAATCTTAGCATATGCATTTGTATATAGTACAGGGGAGAATATTACTTGGCTGAATACCAGTGAAAGTAATGAAGGGAAATTACTCAAATCAGCTGTCTTTTTTTTTTTTTTTTTTTTTTTTTTTGAAGATTCTCCCACAAGCTGAAATGTAAACTAGTTGCACTGAATTTACACAGGTTATGTTGCCTTTGCTGCACTTGCAAACTTATCTTAGTTAAATGTGGCTAGGAAAAGACAGCAGCTCTCTGGCATAAATTTGCTAGAGTGGCTGAAGCAGATGTAATATTCCCTCCCAGTAGACCTAGCCAAAGCAGGCTAGATCTTTGTTGCTTGCATTTAAATTATGGTCATAACAACTTGTCTTTTAGTGATGTAGTTAAACCCTTTGACAAGGGTTAAGGAGAAAGTGCTAACTAACGTTCTGCAGTTCTAAATGTTTGGCTTTTCAGTACCTTGGTGTTTTAGGGTTATGTGTCTGTTCTTGTTAATATCTTTACTTTGTCTTGGAATACGGTAAAGATGCCAGGGATTTCTTGTTCTCCTTGTGTATTTTAGAAGTATTACTGAGCACACACAACATGCTGTCACAGTGAATGCAGGGTTCTCTATTACTGTGCTTAGCTATAGAGAGGATTATATTACACTCTGTAACCTTGCTGAAGCCCCTTTGTACATTGCTGCTGTATTGATAATCTTCGCATGATTCAACTGCAGTTGAAAACCTTTTATTCACAGCATTAACGCTTTACATCCCAGTGAAGATGAGAATCTTTGATATCAGGAGATGAGCTCTTTGATTTGCAGAATTTTTTTTTATATTAGTATAGTCTTGCTGATGTTGCTTTGGACATTTCTTCTCCTGGGCATGTACAGGGAATACTCATCAAGCCTAAGCGTTCAAAAGTGACTAAAACAATTTATTGACAGATTAATTAGTGGTTAACTAAGGGACTGTTTTGCTGTTTGATTGCTCACAGAACAGTGAATACTTTAGAAAAATATTTGCATTCTAAAATAAATCCTTAACAACACTTCAGAGTAATTAAGAAAAACATTTCCTGGTGTTCCGCATCTAAACATAAATAGTATTATCTATTTATCAATAGATTGAAGGAGCCATAGAAGATGTGTTGACATTTTGTATCTGTAATAAATGCAGACCTATTCATGAACAGCTTTCCTCTAAAATGTATAGATAAATACATAGAAAATCATTGCCCCATTCTCAGTATTGTATGTTCTAGAACCGCTATTTTGGTGATGCTTGCTTTACCTCTTTTTAAAGGGAATCCAACCAGTAAAGAAAAATTTCAAGCTTGATTTTCTTTCGCTTTGTCCATGAGTTTATTTTTTGTTCTTTTCTAAATACTTGCTGTTTCTTGTAATTAAATAAGAAATGTTTCAGGAAGGCTGCTGGCCCGTTTCTCTAAATATTTAAGACCTTCATCAAGCAACTGTGGAAATTTTTTCTAAGTGTTTTTATGACAGCTTTCTCTTGCATCTCTTGATTATGGCATCTCTTTGGGCTGGATCATTGGAAATCTCACTGCATCCACAGTCATTTGGGAGAGTCAGATGATCAGGACAGGCAGATCATAACTTGTTCCATGTCCCTCTTCTGCCAAGGAGCGCATGCAGGAAAGGTCGCTACAGGAAGAATGTGATGAAAAGAAGTGGCGTAATAGAGAAGGGAGACTTGGCTGTGCTTGGAGGTCCATTTCTTGTTCTTTTTTCTGAGTTAAACTTTTCAGCCATTGCTGTCTGTCCACTTTCCTACTTGAAGGATTTCTGCATTTCTTCCTGCAACTCCATGAGTTTTAAACTAGACTTTTCTAATCCTCTTGTCTCTGTCAAGTGTATTGTTGGTATCCTGGGAACTTTTGCTGCTCTCCAGTAAAAGGTGGGAATGTTCAGGCTAGTATTGCTTTAGCATTTGTGCAATTTTTATCTTCCAGTAGAAAAAAAGTAAAGGAGTAGATGTGAGTGACATCTCAATATTGAGGCTTTCTTTTCATTCCTACATGCCGCTTCCTTCTAAAGTCCAGAAGCTGAAATTTCAAAGAATGAATATATTTAAAATTTCAAGGGATAGACATGTTCAGAGGTGCTGCAGTTTGCAAACTAATATTTCTTACTCTGTTTAATTTGAAAACTTTGAAGTGGATTAGGTCATGGTTGCTTTTGCCAATTTTAGTGATTGGGAAAACAGATTGAGCAATGAGAGGTAACTGCTGATTATAAATCATAACATAACATAACACAACATATTATTGTTTCCATGTTGCTGTGGAAAAGGATCTTGTCTTATGACCTGAGAGTTCAGTTCACTCTTTTCTATGCTACATGCTATTTGTAGGATTACATTTAACTCTAAAGAATTTTTTGAAGAACATGAATCTACCAAATTCCTCTGTATCAGTTTTGGACAAAGAGTTTCTGAAATCATATTTCTCTAATGAAGTAGCTGCCAACCTATGTATTACAGCATCTGTTGGTTAAAAAAAAAAAAAAAAAGTTAGGAGCCTAGACTTAAAATTTGAATAGTGCATGTTTGCCATTTTTTGTTATTATGGGGTCGGTTTCCATGGTTATTTTGGGGGGCTGTTTTGTTTGGATTTTTTTAATATAGACTTAAGCTTGGAAAACTTAATAAAGAGTGCTGATTTGGATACACATTTTATATGAAAATGTAATTGAATGCTTTTAATTATGCATTTGATAGTTATTTGTAGAAGATACAAGCAAACAAACAAACCCCAAGCAAAAATAGTAAAAAAATATAATTATTTGTGAAAATATTTTTAAAAATCGTAAAAGCTAGATTCCCTAACTGTTGATAGTGTGACTATTTAATTGCTGACAATTTGCATTGTCTGTACTAATGCACACTCTGGTAATGTGAGAAAATATTGCTGCTGCTTTACTTGCATTATGACATTTAAAAGGATCTGTCTCATTTTCCTCCACTCTTTCTTATGTTTTAGTGAACATCTCAAGTAATGTCTGAGAAAGGAAACTTGGCTTTAGCCTTTAAATCACTAGAAGGAAAAATACGGTTGTTCAAAATGGTTAACTGTTCTTAAAATATTTGTTTATAAAGCTCTTAAAAAAAATCTTTATGTAATATCCTGGATAGGTTTAGTAATGAATAAGAATCATTTTGTTTAAGGTACTTCCTGATGATATTATTTAACTTGGGAAGGTGACCCTGAACTAAATCGCAATGTGTGATTTGCATGCCCGTGGGCTGCCCTTCATTGGTTTGGTTAGGGGACATTATCTGTATTTCTAATACACTTTAATTACTCTGCTTATATAAATTGTCACATTAGAAGCATCTTAACTGATGAATCTGTTCTATCAGTGATCCACTACTGATAGGAATATACTAGTCTCTTCCTCTGAGATTTGAAGATATATACCATCAATGAAAGAAATGAATGGCTCCGTTTAGACCTACTGTATCTTCAGTGGGAAAGGGTATGTGATCTGCTTCTACTCAGGCAGCAGTTGATGTGTGGTAAATTGAAAGGATCTGTAGCCTTTTTTATTTTGTTAATAGGCATCTTTTCAATTAAGCGAATTTAATGCAAAATATGGTTTAGGATGTTTAAGGGCTATGTTTCCTTGATGTACATGTGGAAAAAAAAACCAGAAAAACAGTATGGTTGGGATTTTTGGGTGGAGGAAGGTGGAGTATCTTCTAGCAATGATTAGCTAAGGTTTTATAGAGAAGCTTTCCTAACTGAAATGCTGCCCCAAGGTCTGTGTGTCGCTTACAGCCTAAGCTAGCTGCTTTCATATTTTACCTCACTCTCTATATAGCTACTCACATATAAACGAGTCCTTTAAATTATGGACTGAAGCACCTCCGTCCTAGAGTGTTATGGTGATTTAGGCCTCTCTTGACCTTCTACACCTGAGCCTTATGGCCATCTGCCTGCCTGCCAGCTCTGTTCAGATGAGTTGTCAGGATACCAGAACTTGGAAGACTCCTGCTCTCAGACGGTGTAGAGCGTCTTCTAAAATGCAATGGCCTGATGGCCTACAGTAACAGGTCAAGCTGAGCAATAACTTGTTTGGCACAGGTACAGTGTGCGTGTCTTATAAAACAAACCACTCTTGCCTCCTGTGTGGGACTTAGTCTACTTCTAGCTTACAGAAAATATGAAGTGGGGGATTGAATCCAGTATGTGTCTGGTGAGATAGCTGATTCAGTGTCATGAAGGACAGATATCTGTATTCTTGGAACCAGATTCCCACTGCTGGAGATGCGTACTTGAACACGCTTTGCTTGACTGTTTTTTCATTTTTATGAGTAAAAGACAGTAGATAATCTGAACAACTAAATATCTCTTACCTAGCACTCGGGATGTAATACAGAGGGGAAAAGAGTGCCATGGGCTCCAGTCCTTGTTCTGGGATTTTGTATTTTGATCCAGTGATTGACTTAATGTAAAACTCACAATCCAAGAGCGGAGCCTGACCACCACCCCCCAAAAAAGGGCATTCCACGTTTGAAAATAAAGGTACTGTTGCACTTTGTGCAGTCTGCTTTTCTTGGCTTGATCAGCTTTCTGGGCCCCAGTAGACTGAGATTGCTGCTTAGATGCTCAGCTGAAGGCATTCGTGTAGCTGAATTGCAGGCACCTGGGGAACTTCCCAGTCAAAAGAGGGTGATCTAAGTGAGCAGTTTGGGGAATTAGGTTCAGGAGCCTGAGGTCTGTTTGTGCCCTGCTTTTTAACCATTACATCCTTTTATGCCTTTGGATCTCATCCAACATCTAAGACATGTCACTTTGTGTATGCTTCACATTGTCGTGTCTGATGAAGGCATGTTGTAACAGTGATAGGTATGATGCTGTGCCAGTCTGCTTGATAAAAAACTTAAGTGCACATGGATGAATTAAGCATTTGATAAAATGATCATTATACATATAAGTAACCACGCATATTATTCGGACATCATTTTTGCAGTAAACATTTAAACACATGGTTTATTGTGCATTATTGATGGAAATTGAACAGGAGGAAGAACACTGAAACATGATTTAATAAATACTGATCGGGGGTGTGTTAATGTTTTATGATTTTTATAGTTGTGTTTGTACAGTGAGCAGAACAGCTATGTGGTGGTGGCGACGTTATCATGGCTTACACAATGCTGACACTTCTATAATAAATGATGTGGGGGTTCCCAAGTGTTACTTTTAATGGATGAGAAAGTTTGGTTTTGGCCTTAAGTGTTTCATGTTGCTTATCCTTCTGAAATCTCTTTTTCAATTCCATAGAAGTGGGTTAAATTTTTGTGCTCTTTGGGGTTTGGTGGGTTTTTCAGTTATCAGAGTAAAAAGGCTGTTGCTTTAATGTGAAGAAACTTGATAGATACTTTGTACATACATTGAGCATATGGAAACAAATTGAGAGATTCGGATTTGAGGTGGGCTTACGTCTTCGGTCCACTTGCTACTGCAGTCATACCAGTCTCAGTATACTGCGTGCTACATAAAGGGATATAAAGAAGAAATTGTGTCCCAAAGAGCTTAGAAACAGATTTAAAAGAGGACTTATATGTTTGAAACAGGTTTCAGTAGAATTTAGTCACCTTCCTTCATGCATGTTTCCTTGAACAGCCTGAATCTGGAATCATCTCAAAGTCTGTAGGTGACTCAGTTTTAACCACTGAAGTTCCCTGGGTACCTAAACTTGCGTGCCCAGAGACACTACAGTAATACAAAAACAGGGAGAATGTTTGGAAGGAAAATCTCAAAATTTAAGCATTATTCAACTTCCATTGATCTGCAGAGAGCACAAAACTCCTAGTATCTGCCTTTGAATCTGAGAGTGATGTTGTTTTGTTTCATTTTACTTTACCTGAGTTTTCCTTGAAAGAACTGATGTTAGTAGTTGAAATTCTGTGCATCAAAGCCATTTATCACTTCAAAAATACTCATGTATCTCTAACCCATCTCCCTAGATTTATCTAAAGGTGTTGGTCCTGCAGATGTTGTTTTTTAATTATTTGTTTCAAAATCAAAAGGTCATTCATTTCCTTTAAAAGGAGTTTCCTGAGCTTAGTCTCAGCTGTACTGGACAGCTGAATACTGTGGATGCTGTGACTGACCTAATCTGGTCTGGAAGGAGAGAAACTAAAAGTACAGTCCGTGAAGAAACCAATGCCTGCATTTATAATCAAGGGGGCCTGAGGGTGGGTGGTAGTATGCATCCCTTGGCCATGTTGATTGGAGGAGCAAGGTCTTCTCTCATGCTGGGGAGTTCTGAACCCTTTTAGATCAAATTAAGTGCTGTATATGAAGTCTGGATACCAATATGCAGCCAGTGCAGGTTATGGAATAGTAGTGAATTGAGCTTCCCTTGTGTAGACAGGCTTCTGCACTTCATGTGTTTTAGTTTTCCAGCTCAACCTAAAGTTGCACTGCATTTTAGTTAAACAGGCTTGCAAAGGCATGGTTTATGTTTGCAAAGGTATGGTTCATGATTGCAATATTTACATCAAGGTAAATGGCTGCAGTTCCTTACCCATGTGTAGAAAATAATCCTGCATATTACTGCTGTACCTATACATCCAGCACAATCCACATTCAGGTAGCACAAACATTCCTTTCTTTTCTAAACATAGGGTTTATTTGATCTGATGGCAGAATGAAAAACCACACCTCTCTTTACAGAAACAGGAAATCCACAATTTAAAACAAATAAAAAATGCACCAAGTTAATACCATTGTAATGAGGCAACTGATGATTCCAGAGCTCTTAACTACATGTATAGGGTTTCAGAAATGGAGTGATATTTGGTGGTATGCTTGTCTAGTTTTAGAAAATTGTAGAAGCCTGAATGAAAAGTAAAATATTTATCCATATTTTAGGGAATTAAAAAAAAATTGCTTGTCAGTAGTAGTTGGCTACATCAGCTGCAGCACATATTGATGCCCCATCGATCCTAAGCATTTACCTTATTGCAAGCAATTGTGTAGGTTACTATGAATAAACATAAATACTGATTTGTATGTGTTACCCTTCCACTGACACAGAGATGTATTACCTTACTTTGGAAGTCTGTACACCTTTCTATTTTGCATAGATGGCTAAAGGAGATTCAAGGCACCCTTCTTTGGAGAGGCAACTTAGAGGAGAGAAAAAGGTCTTTGTGCAATTTTACAGTGTAATCTGGATGTAACTAGGGCAGACTTTGGTCCTGTAAGTTTTATTCTCTGTCCTATAAAGCATTGTGCTTTCCTTTCTTAACAAAATAAACCAAAAGAAGCTCTTTGTATTTTTACTGGTAAACTTTTTTTTTTGTAGTCAGCAAAAATATGTTTTTAACTTGCTTATTTAGCCCTGCTTTTACTTTTCCATTGTTTGTCCTTTAGACCTTACTGTTTCTGCACCCTTTTCTTTGTCCTTTTTTAATAAGAGATACTCTCAAAGAAGTGTTGCCTGACTTTTTATTCTAATCTTGCTTCTATTTCAATTTATGTTGACTTGGAGAATATGCCTTATAAATAGGAATACCAACTGACATACAGTTTCTAAGCATTGATTGTTTTCACAGCATCCTTAAAGGGTAAGCTGTCTTACTATCCAAATATCATGGCTGGGAAACTGAGGCTAACAAAGGCTGTTTGCTTTATATGAAGCCACAGAGGGAATAAATATTGGTTTAGAATTCCTGGCTTCTGTTCCTGTGTTTGGACTTGCACCGTCTCTCAAAGAAATACTTGATTCCTCTTAATACTATGCACCCTTCCATGTCTGTTAAATGTAGCCATTCAAAAAGTAGCTGGTACTCAGTTCTCTCTCTGTCCTGTTGAAACTAATGGATGCCTATAGGCAGGCATAAGGTACCGTTACCTTTGACAGCCAGTATATTTTATGTTTTAAATTATCCGTTAGGCAGAATTTTTGGATACTAATTTGATATAATGAGATGCACTTCTAATATCAACCCTAGTCCGGGAAGGCCTTCCAGCCAGCCTACTCTTTATTTAAAATTATTCCATTTCAGATGTCCTAATGAGTGCTGTGAGTTGTCTAATTCTTTCATAATTTTCCCACATTCCCAGAAGGGAACTAGAAGCTGGAGTTTTTTCTATTTTTGTTTTGTTTTATTTCAAATTAGAGTGAGCACAGAATTAAGATCTAGGGGGGGAAGCATTTTTTGAAACACTTGCTATTGTGAGAATGGCAATTAAGGAAAAAAATTATAGTCTGCAAATGTTAGTGTTAAGGGAAGTCTCAATGCCTCTGCTATTTGCCATTATCTTATAAATATCTCGACTCTGACTTTACAGTGCTGTTTATAGAATTTAATAAAGCAAATGTAATAATGCTGCCTGTGCTTTAATGCACAATCTCAATTGAGTTGACCAGAAGATAAATAGGAACAGGAGTGATAGTGAGTTCCTACAGATTGTTTTTAATAAGCATGTTATTTAGTTGATCAGCCTGGTGCAGTAATGCCTCCTATCCTGCTTTACCCGACAAATTTATTAATGCTTCCTCCCCCCTTCCCCGTTTCTCTGAGAACATTGATTCCCTGCAGACATATCTCTATTAAACCTCTAGAAAGTCACAACTTCCAAATTAGATTAAGTAGCAGGAATGGTACTAGAAGAATCAAAGAAAATTGAGTGCGTTATTGAATTCATGCCACATTGTCTCAGGAAGAGATGGGAGTTATGTGTAGTGGTAACTTTTGTCCTTACTGTACTAACAAAGCTGTGGGCATTGCTGTCAAACCTAATTGTCTGCAGTGCATCAGGATAAAATGAATCTTTTCTTTTATCAAAACTTGTACCTAGTGAGCTCTTACAAATGAGAAGTAGGTTTCAGAAGGAAGCTTTACAACTGATCAAAATAATTTGCAATTATTTGCTGTACACAAACCTATCCTAGAAACCCTACTGACAAAAAATTTTAAAAAGCATCTGGCTTTTGACTGTAAGCAGACTTGCTTGTCATGCTAGCAGTTGCAAAATGCAGATATTCATTTTAAAGCTGCCTATTTCTCATTTTGATCTGACATATTAAAAAGCATATAATTAATGGTTGACATTAGTAATTAACATTAACTTTATGGTGCTTAATATGCCATCATTCATCCATCAAATAACTGGTATGCATAATATCTTTTCATAAAGGTTTTAATTGCACAAAATGATCCTTGAGTTCCCAGGCTCTACAGTTTAAAGTAGTTGTAAATGCATTTTAAAAGATGTGAATTTTTCATTTATTGAATGTAAACATTGTTTTTGTTTCTCCCTAGGAGTGTGCACAAACGGGTAAGCCAAGGACTTCAACCAGGGAACACAGCCCCAGAGGCACAGCTTCCATTACTGGCTAAAGAGCACCACCTTGCTGTCGCCAGTGCTCTCTGGAGAAATTTTTTTCCCTACTTGAAGAGCCAGAGAATGTCACAGATGCTACATACCCCACAGCTTGCTGATACAGCTGCAGGTTAGCATTGATGCTCCCTGTGACTACTGGACTTGGTGCTGTTTTCTGGGTCACAAATTTTCAAGGATTTTTTTATTTCAGGGTAGTTCTACTTACATGTAATAACTGAAATATGCATAAATGCAAGAAGTAGATTCTATGCTAAATATTTTGACAAGAACAAATTTTATAGTGTTGAATTACTTGACAGAATACAAACAGATTGAGAACCCCAAAGGGGTTTGAGACTATACAAGTCTGGCTTTATCCCTACTAGTCACAGATTATAGAATCATAGAATCATTAGGTTGGAAAAGACCTTAGAGATCATCAACTCTACCCGTACCTGTCTACTACTAAAGCATGTCCCCAAGCACCTCATCTACCCGCCTTTTAAACACCTCTAGGGATAGTGACTCCACCTCCCTGGGCAGCTCGTTCCAGTGCTTGATAACCCTTTCTTTGAAGAAATCTTTTCCTATGTCCAATCTAAACCTCCCCTGATGCAGCTTGATGCTGTTCCCTCTTGTCCTATCACCTATCGCTTGAGAGAAGAGACCAACACCCACCTCTCTGCAACCTCCTTTTAGGTAGTTGTAGTGAGCAATAAAGTCTTCCCTCAGCCTTCTCTTCTGCAGGCTAAACAGCTCCAGCTCTTTCAGCTGCTCCTCGTAAGGCTTGTTTTCCAGCCCCTTCCCTAGCTTCATTGCTCTTCTCTGGACATGCTCCAGGACTTCAATGTCTTTCTTGTAATGAGGAGACCAAAACTGAATACAGTATTCAAGGTGCGACCTCACCAGCACTGAGTACAGAGGGAGAATCGCTTCCCTGGTCCTGCTAGCCACATTGTTTCTGATACAAAATAATAAAGTTATGCAAAATGCTACACAGAATAAATAACTTCTTTCACTATATTTATAATTTACATCTTTTTGTAAAATCTTATTATAATTTTGTGTTGAACTATTATTTTCATTATGGCTGCTATTCAAACTAATTTTTGAAAAATAATGTTTTATGTTTGAAGACAGTTTTTGAAAGCTTGATTACTATTGTTTTCTGCCGAACCTTCATGTTTATGATCATAAAACCATTTCAGATTTTGTTTTAATTATTTATCTTGCTTTGCACTGAAGAGTTTTAATGTTGAAATACAACATTCCACATATATATGTGAACTCTGCAATGAGTCAGCATGACAGTGAAATAGAAAGAAATCTCAGCTTGATCTTTAACATCAGTGACTGGCATTGTATTCTGTAGTTACAATGAAATCTTGTATCCATTTAACTAAAATTTAGAGAAGTGAGATATGAAATATTTTTTCCCATCATGATGCGAATTAGATAAAGTTGTAAGCCCAGAAGTACTGGGTTAGTAATAGCAAAGTTAAAAGGCTGTTTTTGAATCAGATTTGAATCAGCTCTGCAGTAGTTAGGTAACATTAATGAAGGAGGCAGCAAGCAGTGGTTGTGTTCTCACACTGCTGAAGCTGCATGGGAAACAGCAATACAAATCAAAGGAAGAGGTTGTTAATGTCAAAACTTTCATTCATTTCCTACAGTGCCATATCTTTTTATTTTATATTAACACAGTGAAATAGCAAGAATAACCTATTATAAACTCCGCTTAGAAGCAGGGGAGTGCAGTTGTGACCTGCTTTATAGAGCTGTGTTAGGCAATACTACAGAGGAAGGCAAACCCTTCCCACGCTGTGTGAGCTTCTTGCCTTAGAGCTTGCAGCCCAGCAGAGAGAGCAGCTGTTACAGCTCTCCTACTCCCCCTGCCAGGCAGATAACCTGGGACTCGCATTATCATTTCTATCTCCTACTTCTTCCCCACCCATGTTATGACTGATGCTGCAGAAACAATGTGATAATCTGGAAGAAGGCTGGCACAAATTGCTTCCTCACCTAAGGCAGAGTGGAGATTGTGTATGACCTCTGTTTTTTGTTTCAAGGCACACAAAGAAATGTGAACTTCATAGCTTAACTCTGTCCTATATTATTTCTGCCCTATACCATAGTCTTTCCCTATACCATTAACTAAAATAGCTTCATTGTTGTTTCTGAATACTAGCCTTTTCTGTTTAATTCAAAGTCAGCTTCTCAATGCATGCAGTTTTAGAAATCATTATTTCTAAATGATTACATTTATATTTAACTTGAATCGGAGAATTTGGGAACTAGTGAGCCCCTTTATTTCATTGCCCTCCAAAGGCAGTTTTCCTGACTCATTTGTTGCCTGTCATTTCCTATAACCTAGTAACTGCTCAGCATTTCAGATTACATTTTCTTCCTGAGTTTAAATACATTTGTCATTTGCAAAATGAGAATGTGCTATATTTTTTATGCTGGTGGCATTAGATCAGATTCCAGAGTGACCTAAGAGAAACAGTAAAAGGTTATGATTCATTAACAAAAACTCTGCACAGAGTACTGTCTCGGTTTCTAGATATGCAACTGCTGTACGAAGATCGTTTTTTCAAGAGCAAGCTTGCCCATAGTTCATTATTTACACAGTAACTTCTGATACATGAAAGTCTACTCGAAAAATAGGAAGGTATTATCTTTTACTGTGTAAATTCTTTCCAGATACAGTTCTTCACTGAGAAGTGTGTAAAAACAACTAAGCAAATAAGTAAACTGAACCCTATAAAGCACTGTAGTACTTAGGTGTACAAGGGAAGAAGTGGTGCATAGAGGCCAAGAACACAAAAAATCAAGTTTTTAAGAGATGTTTTTTATTGCATAGGTGTTAAAGCTATGCATTCAAGATTTATAATCTGTGGTTTCCTGAATATATTTAAGAATATGTATGTTTAGTTCCATTTTCCATCCTTTGAATTCAGTTTGTCAGGTTGACTTACAAACTCCTTGGGACAGGGACTATGTTTTAACGTGTTTACAAATGCTATCTGTTAGAGTTGCCTAGTTCTACTTGAGATATCTGGTACTCCCAAACTGCACGTTATTAATCCTAATTATTTTTCAGTGGTTTTTAGCAGAACAGGGACATACTGAGAAACCACTAACATGGTGCCATGTTTTTCTGTCTTTAAAATCAGGTTTTACTCTCTTGGCTTTGGATATACCCAGCAAAGCTCTATCAGAACTCCAGCCACAACCTGTTCTGTCAATGATGCAGCTGTTTGGGTGGGATGACATGGTGTGGCCTCAGCTGGTGTCTAGATATCTAAGTCACCTAATTCAAAACAGGTAAAAAATTTTGATTGCTTGTTCTTCCAGTACCTTCTCATTCCTTCATTAGACTTGTGGAAAATGTTGCCTCAAACAGTAATGTTTCATTATGGTGATCTAAGTTTGGTTTTATGTGTAAATAGCTTAAGAGACTCAAAATTTGTCAGGAAGATAGGTAAGTATTTTGAAAAAGTTATTTGTCTTTTTATATAGCAAACCATTGGAAACAGCGTTGTTACTAACACTCTTTGGAGAATGGAGACCTAGGCAATATCTTCAGAGAAGTACTTCTGTGAAGAGCAGTGCTGCATCAGTGAAATGCCTGAACTCATAACCTATTTTGAATTTGCATAGTTATAGTTATCCATCCCTTTCTATTTTTGCTGCTCCTGGGCAAAGTTGTTACAGCCTGGCAATGCAGTAGCCTCCTGCCCTAGCTGCACTTGAAGTTGAATAATGTAAATTTAAAAATTTCTAGTTAAAAGTACTTGTCTTATTTTTCCCCTACCAGTTACACTTAACACAAAAACTTAACTCTTACAAAGAGTCAAGATACACATTAACATAGAAAGCTGAAGATGCTATATAGTAAGTATCCAATGTGTGAATATCTTGACTTCTTCAAAATGAAGTGCTGCTGGTAGCTGAAGAGGATGGATTTGGCCGTACTGAAAGTAAATAATCTTACGGAAAAGTATGCATTACAACTTTCTTTTTGACAAGCTTGGAACACCTTCTGAGTGCATATTATTGTAGCTCAGATTTCTGACACCTGCTAATTGGATGCTTTACATTAAATAATAGTTTTAGAAAATATATCACATTCCTGTTTTACATGCCGGTGTTGGATTTTCACAGAATCACAGAATGTTTAAGTTGGAAGTGACTCTTGAGATCAGGCTGTCTGATTTGTCCAATGCTTCTGCTCAAGTAGGGTCAGTTAGAGCAGGTTGCCCAGGAGTCTGTTCCATTGGAATTTTATATACTTGAGAAATTCTAGTCACTTTAAGTAGGCCTCTATGAACTTAAGATAGGTTGATGGTGATGGTAGTTGTTGTGGTGTGGCTTTTTTTCCCCTCACCCTACTTCTGAATCAGGCTTTGGAAGCAGGGGAAGTGAGAGATGAGAGAGAAAGAGGGAATGTTTCTATGTCAGACCGTATTTGAAAGCGAAAAATGGTGCACATTTTTAGGTTATGTATTGTACTAGGGAGCATAGCTGTAAATAAGGTTATAGTAAACACTATTTCATTGTGATAAGCAAGGATAAGGCCTTCCTGGAGGGAGATATTAAAAGAGATTTGAATTTAGTTCCTCATGTGTCAGTTTGGAATTCAGGAGAGGAGCACTTAGTCCTCTGATTTGCCCTGTTTCTCTTGTATGATCTTTATAGGCTAAGTTTCGTGCAAAGTTGCAGATACCTAGCACATGCTAAATGACATAAGAGTTAGATATATAAATGTCCATTTATAGTCTGAATTCTGTTACTCTTCAGGTGAGACCAAGAGAAATATTTCGATGGCTAAACTGGAATTTTGGTATAATTTAGATGCTTAGGACTAATTACCAGTTCCCACAATAAGCACTCAAGTGATAGAAAGCAGTTACTTCAGTATTCATTAAGCATCTGATGTATTGCTGTATATGTATCCACAGATACATTGGTGTGGTGGCTGAGGTAACATTTACTGTATTTGGAACCGTGGCTGAAGCATTCCTGTTCCCAAGTGTTTGGGAGGACACTTGAACTAGCAAGTGCAAAGCATGCACATGTGGCTACTACTGAGTTCCCAATGAAGCCCCCCAGCCATACTGCCATAATTTCATCTAAAAATACAGTTAGCATTGATGTTAGTTACCTGTTATACACCAGTTGAGAGGTTAGATCACTTCTGCAAGAAACTGGAAAACTCAAGTCAGTGAGTCTTGCACTCTGAGGGAATTCAAACCCTTGTTTACTAATACCACCTTCACTGAAGTTGAAGCATGTATGACTGACTGGGGAGGAAATCTCTTAAATAAAAGGTGTAACTATTTTTAAGAAATTTCACTGACTTGAAGCACACACGGGGCTCATGCAATAGGAATTGCTAACAGGGTGCAGAACAGACTTGCTCTCCATTAGCAAGGAGTTACTGCAGAATTAATGGTGTGGGGCTGATATGCTTTGGAAAAAGTGACTATGGCATTTGCTCAGGGTGGTAAGGCAAGTAAAACTTTGGGACTACTGAACAGTAGAGTAGAGGGATTGTGCACTGAGTGTTGATGGTGCCATTGACTCCAGCGTGACAGGTGGCTGGTAGAAGAGTAGAGAGTGTTTGAGTGAAAGTATATACAGCAAGTTTGCTCTGTGTGGGAATGTGCATACTTTGTATACATACATAAATGTATAAGTCCATAAGCATACGTCAAGTATTGGGGGGGCTCTTTCTCATCTGCAAGGTGCCTTTTTATATTTCCATTTTTTACCTGTTTCTAACATGACATATCTTTATTTACTAAGGCAGGTCTTCTCTTCTCTGTCTTTTATGCAGTTAGAACCAAGGAGATGTCCGAGTAGTGTGGAGCACCTGAGCTAGGCTTATGTGAAAGCCTGAAGCAGTTAAGACGAAGTTCTGTGTTGATTCAGATAAACTATTTCCAGCATTCTATGTTGTCAATTTAGATAATACTATCAAATTATCCATTGTTAGATTATGGCATTTCCTACTGTGTGTATTTCCCCCATCTGTTTTATGTAGCAAAAACATATGTATATGTGTATATATGCTCTAACATTACCATACGTGGCATTACTGAATTTATCATGTTCCTGCGGTCAGGCATCAGGATATTGTGAGCAAGGTCTGTAGAGTACCCAAAAGGGATGCCAGTTGGCCTTTCTGTTACTTTATTTCTAATAGTTTCTATGCCGTGTTTATATATCTACACAGCCAAATGAGAAGCTCTTGACACCTTTTATTAGATCTCTTTGCCTTTTATTCCTTTTCTACCTGTGCAGTGCGCTGTGTGAAGCCTTTTCTGGTATGGGATATATATCCTATGAAGCTTTGACAGTACGTTCTTGGTTTCGATGCATTTTGCAAATGTTCATAGATCAACCAAGTGGTACGCTGGCCAAGACAGATGCTGAGCGAACAGTTGGTAAGTGTTCACATTTCCCTAATGTTTGCAGTAACGTTTCTATATTGTGAAACTGGCAAACATTTTCAGCTAATTACAAAATGTATTTTTGTTTGTATTCCTTTACTTTTACCTAATTACAAAATGTGTTTCTTTACGCTGCTTGTGCTATTTATTGATAGTTTGCCTGCTCTGCATATGACAAATTTATCACAAACAAAGATAAAAGAGCTTGTTTCCTTGGAAGCAAAGAACAAGAACTTGCTCCCAAGGAGAGAAGCTATTTTTACCCTATGGAGAAACTGCTCTGAAAAAAGTGAGAATTTGAAGTAAATAGTCAGAAGTCATGCTGTGAATGCCCTAAAAGAAAAGAAAAAAAAATGATTGCATGGAATTCTTCTCTTTTCTATACTGCATATTTTGCTCTCTTAGAGCAATACTTCTTCATTTCTATAAAAAACTCCAGTTCTAATTATTTGTTGAACATATCTTGTAGTGACTGGTTTTTCATACACATTTTGCAGATTTTGAAGAAAACCATCAGTAAAGTGAACGACTTGGTTATGTGTACTTTAAACTCTTCATTCTTGTATATCTGTATTAAAAACAACTAGTTTAGACATATATTGTCTTTGACATCTCACACTGTTACATGCAGTTGGTTGCAGAGTCCTTGTATTTTAGACATTTTAAAATAATGTTTCATTTTATGAATTTGGGACTAAAGTAAATCAAAAAGCATGACCGTATACTATATTTACTGCTATGCTTTCTTGTAACAAACAGGGAAAGCCTATATGGAGCAGCTGACTGAAATGACAAGACTGATTTTTAAACTCTCAGAAGTTGAAACCATTCTTTCCAAGGCTGGTGTTGAAGAGTCAGTTCCCAAGCAAGACCCTAAAAATGCTCTTGTTCAGTTCATTAAGGTACAGTACACTTCTGTGTTAATTTCGTGGGACAGTTTTTGAGGTAGGGAATTACGCATCAGACTTTGGTGTATGTAAAGAAATTACTCATGCAAACCTCATAAGAGACTTAGCAAGTTTATTTATATTTGTTTCAATGTTTCTGTTTTCTCAGGCTGTTGGTAGAACTTACAGTGGCCTTCAGACACTCCCTGAGAAATCTGCCATGGTAGCAAAGACTTTGGAGTATTTAGGTGATGTATTAAAGTATGTAAAACCTTATCTGAAGGCAAAAGGGCCTCCAGAAGGTCTGCAACTTACATACTGGATCATAGGTAATTATTTTGCAACCTCTTTTCATTTAGGAAATAGTTTTAAAGAATCAGTAAAATGTGATTTTTAATGCTTTTTTCCCCTCTCTACTGTCCATCTTAATGGTTTAAAAAAGCAAAGTCATCCAGATGTTCAAGTTGGACATTTATTTTTCTTCCACTGATTTTCTTTGCTTTTTATCTTGATGACTAATGTCCTTGTGGGTTGTTTTTTTGTTTGGTTGGTTTTGGTTTTTATAATTTTATAATGTTATAATTACCCCTCCAAATCAGTGTTTTCAACTGTAGGATATTTTAGTGTCTCTTACCACTGAAAATTACCTGTTCTGCCTAAACAAAACCAGAAACAATAAAAAGTCAGTGAAGCAATGTTATGACATCCTATGTCATTATTGACAGGAGTTATGACAGAGGACAGGTCTGTTTATAGTGAACATCCTTTAGAACTGCTTCTCTCACATACTCTGTGCTTTTTAAAGCTCAAATTCTAGTATTTGCTTGTGAATGTGTAGAATCATTGATAGCATGGAAAAATAAGAGTGCTCTTTATTATGAATTAATGTGCCAATCTGACCCACTTACCTTTAAAAATAGGGTAAACCTTCTCTATCTTAAAGACAGAGGTAACTATTTGCATGTACACACAGTGCACATCATGATTATAAGGAGTACAGTGCAGTGTGTGACCATGATGCAAAAGGTGCATCAAATGTAATGAGATTTGAGTTTTGTAAAATAATTTACTATTCCAAGATCTGCATATTTTTATATACAATACATATGTCAGCCTTATAAAGTAACGTTAGATTGGTATTTTCTGTTCTTTGCAGCTGGAAATTATTACTCTTCAGTGATGCTGTTGTATGCAAGAAATTGTCATTTATTTTTAGTTAAGAAAACATAAAAATTGTTTAAAAGAAAAAGAATATTTAAGTATATTTGAATCACTACTTTGCATTCTATGGGCTTCTTAAATTACAAGGACAAAGCAAGAAACTTAACAAATCAGAACACCTCTGATCTGTGGTCAGATTGTCTCCTACTGTCCCATACATCACAGCAGTGATAACAGAAGGAGTACTTTTAGCAGGAATGAACATGTTTCTTTTGAAACAGAAAGCTTAGACAACACTATTAGAAGTATTGTTAAGTGATCGTTCTCTTTCTCTATGATTGATCATTGTGTTTTCTTTCACTCCACAAGATTAATGTTGTTTTGTGTTGTTTTTAGAGATGGTAATGGATGACTTTTATAGATTCATAATATCTTGTAACAGCCTACTTTTGATCTTTTATTTTTTTCAAAGTCTTAAACAAATTGGAGGGATATTCCTGTATTTTTAACCAAGCAAACTTTCTTGCTTCTAATTAAATATACACTTAGGAATGTCTGTTGGAACTACTAAATAGGAATCTTATTTTATTTATTCTCTATTTTGAGTATTGTCACTCACAAGTACAGAGTTATTTTCTCAAGAAAAATTACACTTCACCTGTAATAAAGATTTTTCTCAAAGTCAGGGTATTTACACATCAAGACCTTTTTACTGTTTTGTTGCAACTCAAAAGCAAGATGTTAAAACTGGCTCAAAATTGCACAAGTGATTTACTAATGTGTTGATGAGAAGAAAGATTTTCTTTCGTTTTGTGGACTGGACCCCACAAACATCTGAAGAGACTGTGCTGGTTTAAGGGAGCTTGCTGCCCCACATTCTTTTTAATCTGCCAAATTAGATGCACTAAATAAAATTCGAAAGAGTCTTCATGTTTTCCTAGCATTAAATCACTATGTTAGTAGTTGCTGATGTGGCCACAGTAGTGTTAGACAAACGTGAAGGGAAGGCAAAGGCAGCATTTCTCTGTAATATGTGATGAATACAGACAGTAAGGTAAATATTTAAATGCACTTGTGCTGATTGTGATAGTCTTTTGTGTCCAGATTAGTTTAATTTTTCTGCAGGGGTATGGGAGACTATTTAATGTCGCTCTGCTTTTCCTAAAGCAGCTTCACTTGCCTAAAAACTTATAGTTGTTAATGTATTGAATCATTTTATTACTTTCATTTTGATATACTACATAAATGAACTTTGAGTCTCTTTCACTGACTGGACTTTTTAAGTTTCAGAGACATTTCAGTTCCTAGTGCTACTCTTGGATTACCTAATTTAACATAATTGCCTCTTTATGCTTTCCTAAATTATTTATTTTTCCTGACTAAAGTGCCTTGGGATTTCTTCATTCTTTTATTTCAACAGGATGTCTGGTAAAGTTCTGGGCACCGATACTGGCTACTTCCAAAGCACAGCAGCTCCTGTTGCGCATCATAGATTGCTTGTTGCTGCCACACTCTGTGCTCCAGTATGACAAGGAGCTGCCTGTGGCTTTGCTGTCTGCCATTCAGGAAAGCTTACCCCTTTATCTTCAGGTAAGTATCTGAACTCTATTATCAGCAGACAAAAGTATCTTCAGGAAGAGATTCATATTGTAGAGTTTTCTTTATCCCTAATCAAAACAAGTGTTGACTGAATTTAAAGCAGCCGCAAGAGGAGATTTTTCTTCATATGGAAGCAGCAAGAAAAATGCTGCTCCACTGGGCTTGCTCTCCTTACAGGCAGCTATGCTTTTGGTGTGCTCCAGAACTGCTAGTTTAATTGTTGTAAACAGAGAAACTTTTAGCCAACCTGCTGCTTATGCTGGTCTCTGATATGAGAGATTTCTGAAACAGTGGATCAAAATAATCATAATATGTAACTTGTTGGGATGAAAGAGCAAACAAACAAATGTTTTAAATAATCCTTGACTTGACTATCTGTAGATAATTAAAGATGAGCTACTGTTTTCTCATTGTTCTTAAGAACAAGAGACAATCCTATGTGTATCATGGCACTGTTTTTATCTTGAAAGTTTGAGAATGTGTTTTGCGGAATCAAATTCCTGCTGCTTACACGTACAAGACTAAAGCCTCCTTGCCTGTTATTCCTCCTGTTCTTCCCTGAGCTTATTTATCACTCTTGAAACACTGTAAGGCTTCTTGATGCTGTAGGAAGAGTCTAATTCCTGCAGGCAAGGAAGAGAAAAGAATATATTTTTTAAATAAAAAAGTTTAAATATTTGTACTTGTAAATCCTTGGTTCTTATTGGCTTACTATTTTCCTTTCCATCTTATTCTTCATTTTGATTGCAGTCTTAACTGATTACCTTACAGGACTGTATTGTGAAACAATGCAGTGGTGACACTGTAAACATCCCTCAGATTTATTCCTTTCAGCAGTTACATTGTGGTCTATGGCACATCATATGGAAGTGAATATGATTATATAATGATGTGCAGAATATGACTTTGCTGCTTTGTAGGTTTTTTCAGAAGCTGGACCATCTGGACACCGATATTACCACAGAGAATGCTGGCTGCTTTCTAATTTAGTGTTTTAGTCAGACAGCACTGTTTCTCTGTAGTCTGCACGTACAGATGTGATTTTAAGAAGAAGCCACTCCAGTTGGTTTTGAAGTCCCAAGTGTTGTGACCCCTTGTTTCCTGTTTTCTTTGTCAGTCTTGGACTTCCTGACCTCACTGTTGTACTCTTCATCAGTCTGCTGTGTAGGCCGTGTGCTTTCTGGCTAAGCTAGATGGTATTATTGACCAAATATATTTTTTTAGACAAGTGCTGCTTCTAGAAAGCCAGCAATTCTTTAATCTGATAAATACTTCTGGGGAGAGAACACAAAAAAGTAGGCTTATTTTTCCTATTCAATATTGGACTTATGCATTTTATTAATTTTTTGTATTTACGAAGGTTCAGCATTTTAAAGTGCTTCAAACAGCTTCATTCAAAATACTTTCTTCCTCTTTACTTAGGAAAGTAGAAAAATTCTGAATTGTAATCAACTCAAAATGAAAATATTTTCAATATTTCAATACATTTTCATAGGACTGCTTCTGAGTTCCTTTGAGATCGAATTACAAGGCTGAAGTGCTCAATGCCTACTTTCCTCAGTCTTTAACAGTAAGGATGATTGTTCCCTCTGTGCACAACCCCAGGGGTTGGAAGACAAGTATGAGATTCCCAAGGTCCAAGAGGAGGTGGTTAGAGACTTGCTTGCCCAGCTAGATGCCCACAAGTCTATGGGGCCGGATGGAGTCCACCCAAGAGTTTTGAGGGAACTGGTGGATGTGCTGGCCAAACCCCTTTCCATCATCTTCCAACAGTCCTGGATGACTGGGGAGGTTCCGCTGGACTGGAGGCTGGCTGATGTTGTGCCCATCTATAAGAAGGGGCGCAGGGAGGATCCGGGGAACTACAGGCCTGTCAGTCTGACCTCGGTACCGGGGAAAGTCATGGAGCGGGTGATCTTGAGTGCAATCATGAAGCACTTGCAAGAGAACCGGGTGATCAGGCCCAGTCAACACGGGTTCATGAAAGGCAGGTCTTGCCAGAGTAATCTGATCACCTTCTATGACCGAGTGAGTAGACTCTTGGACGAGGGAAAGGCTGTGGATGTATCTTCCTGGACTTCAGTAAAGCCTTTGATACAGTTCCTCACAGCATTCTGCTTCGGAAACTGTCGGCCTCTGGCCTGGACAGGCGCACACTCTCCTGGGTGAAAAACTGGTTGAATGACCGGGCCCAGAGGGTGGTGGGAAATGGAGTTAAATCCAGCCGGAGGCCGGTGACAAGTGGGGTTCCCCAGGGCTCAGTCCTGGGTCCAGTCCTGTTTAATGTCTTTATCAACAACCTGGATGAAGGCATCGAGTGCTCCCTTAGCAAGTTTGCAGATGACACCAAGCTGGTTGGAAGTGTGGATCTGCTGGAGGGTCGGGAGGCTCTGCAAAGGGATCTGAACAGGCTGGACTGCTGGGCTGAGACCAACGGCATGAGGTTTAACAAGGCCAAATGCCGGGTCCTGCACTTGGGGCACAACAACCCTAAGCAGAGGTACAGACTAGGAGAAGCCTGGCTGGAAAGCTGCCAGGAGGAGAAGGACCTGGGGGTGTTGATTGACAACCGACTGAACATGAGCCAGCAGTGTGCCCAGGTGGCCAAGAAGGCCAATGGCATCCTGGCTTGTATCAGAAACGGCGTAACCGGCAGGTCCAGGGAGGTTATTCTCCCCCTGTGCTCGGCACTGGTGAGACCGCACCTCGAATCCTGTGTTGAGTTCTGGGCCCTCACCACAAGAAGGATGTTGAGGCTCTGGAGCGAGTCCAGAGAAGAGCAACGAAACTGGTGAAGGGGCTGGAGAACAAATCTTATGAGGAGCGACTGAGAGAGCTGGGGTTGTTAAGCCTGGAGAAGAGGAGGCTGAGGGGAGACCTTATTACTCTCTACAACTACCTGAAGGGATGTTGTGGAGAGGAGGGTGCTGGCCTCTTCTCCCAAGTGACAGGGGATAGGACGAGAGGGAATGGCCTCAAGCTCCGCCAGGGGAGATTTAGGCTTGAGATTAGGAAGAAGTTCTTCACGGAGAGGGTGGTTAGGCATTGTAACAGTCTGCCAAGGAAGGTGGTTGAGTCACCGTCCCGGGAGGTGTTTAAGGTTAGGGTGGATGAGGTGCTTAGGAGCATGATTTAGGGAATGGTGGGAATGGTTGGACTCGACGATCCAGTGGGTCTCTTCCAACCTGGTTATTCTGTGATTCTGTAAATGGATTCTAGGCACTCTTTTTTACTCCTCAGGTTATCGTTTCACAGTTGGCTTAAGGCTAAACCCATTCCCTTTCACCCCATGTGCATTCCCATTTGTTTTGCTTTATTGTTTCTGTGACTAGCAAATTGTGAGCTGATTTAACTAGCCCTACAAAACAAACGAAATACTACCCTGAAATCCAGATGTACACTCAGAAAAGCGATGAAGCAGTGTATGTGAGAAGGAAAGCATGTAAAGTGAGGAAAGAGGGAAGCAACTTCCTCTGAGAAGAACCCCACCATGACTAACTTAAACTGCTGATTGTATGTGATCAGACTCAGCCTGAGTGGTTGCCTTGTGTCTGGTGCCCATTTGTGGAAGGGGAACAGTGGTGTTTTAGTGCAGGAGCCTTAATTCACCATAGTGTTGGACCAACATCGTTCTGTAGATCTGTCCCGGTAAATGCTGTAGCTTATAACTTAATCCTTTGGCAGCTACATGAAAATAAAGAAACAGGACTGTGCAAAATATCTTCCTATACATGCAAATTCTTTATTTATAGTCAAAGCATAAAAGCCCTTGAGTAGCATTTCTAGTCAGAGGTCTTTTTATTTTTTTTTTCCCTCACTCTTCTCGAACGTTACATGCTCCATCTCAATCTTCTCTTTTCTTGTCCTGAATTATTCTTCTTCAACTCCATCAGTGTGGGATGTTCCTCCTTTGTCCAAAAACCTCCTCAGATCTCAGAAAATGTCTTCATTTGCAAACAATGGTTTGTAAAACTTCCCTCTTTCCAGGGCTTTTAACAACTAATACTAATGTGGTTCATTCAATCCTTTTACGTGGGATTTGAAATCAGTCTTAGTAGCAGGGAATTAATTTCACGTATTCATTGAGGCAACAGTCTTATTAAATCCTGTACAATTCCTGAGCTGTATAGGAAAAGATTCCCCAAATGGTCATGTACACTGTGTAATGGCAATGCGATTGGCCACACAACTTGAGTAGCATGCTTAGAAACAAAGACAATGTTATCACTGTGCTCTGCGAAGAGAAAGCATCATGTTTGTCCATCATGCTATAAGGGCAGAAGCCAACGTTTTATCTTTTAGGACAACATAGGAAGTTTCTTCTCTCCTCATAGCATAGTTCACATTTATCACAACTGATGATTATCTCACCCTCCCTCACCACCATCCCAAAGTTACAAGTTTATTTTTAACAGAAGAAAACTAGAGGCTTTGTTTAGTTTTGACACAAGTTCACATAATTGTCAGATGTGCTAATTAAGATTAAACATTGCATATCATAGAATCATAGAGTAGTTAGGGTTGGAAGGGACCTTAAAGATCATCCAGTTCCAACCCCCCTGCCATGGGCAGGGACACCTCCCACTAGATCAGCTGCCCAAGACCCCATCCAGCCTGGCCTTGAACACCTCCAAGGATGGGGCAGCCACAGCTTCCCTGGGCAACCTGTGCCAGTGCCTCACCACCCTCAATGTGAAGAATTTCTTTGTAATACCTAATCTAAATTTTCCCCCCTCCAATTTAAAGCCACCTCCCACTCATCCTATCAGTACATGCCCTGGTAAAAAGTCCCTCTCCAGCTTTGTTTTAGGCCCCCTTCAGGCACTGGACGGCCCCTATAAGGTGTCCATCAAGCCTTCTCTAGACTGAACAAGCCCAACTCTCTCAGCTTGTCTTTGTTTGAGAGCTATTCCACCCCTCTGATCATCTTCATAGCCCTCCTCTGGACCCGTTCCAACAGCTCCATACCCTCCTTATGCTGTGAATTCCAGAACAGGGCACAGTACTCCAGATGAGGTCTCCCAAGAGAGGAATAGAGGGGCAGAATCACCTCCCTTGATCTCCTGGCCATACTTCTTTGATGCAGCCCAGGCTACAGTTGGCCTTCTGGGCTGCAGGCACGTGTTGCCAGCTCATGTAAAGCTTCTCATCGACCAGCACCCTGAAGTCCTTCTCTGCAGTCTCAGTCACATCATCCTCTATCCTGTATTGAACCTGCAGATTGCCCCGACTCAGGTGCCTCATAATATCCTGTCCTTCTTGTGTGACAGCTGCACCACTGAGCTTGGTGCCATCTTCAGACTTGCTGAGGGTGCACTGTTTATATTGTCTTATATGTCTTTGTCTGTATTTAGTTGTTATGTTTCTGTTTATGTATAAAAATTTGGGATATACAACTGTGCCTTTTAGCAGTTGTCGGGGAACTAGTCTGTTCTCCACTATACATTGAATTTATCTAGAAGTTTCCTTCAAAATCAGCCACTGACGGTGCTTTGTCAAAATAGCTTAGTTCTAGCAACTTTTAAACTAGTATTTCTTTTCTTGCTTAAAGGATTACTGTCTAGATATTATTTCTTTCGTTGTGCATCATCTGTTTTGATAATATTTGATGGCCTAAGAAAGATTTGTTGGGATATAATATCAAAATTGCCCTTAGAGTTGTTTGAAAGATCAAATTCAGAAAGTAAATCATGCACATGAACGAACAACCACTTTATAATTTTATGAGGTTGCTCTTAATTATGAGGTAGCAAGGCATGCAAGATCTAACTTTAAATATTTTACCACTGTAAGAAGATACTGAGTTCATTTGTGTGATATTGGATTGCTGAGGCTTACAGGAAATCTGAGAGCAGTCAAGATTGCTCTTGGCTGGATTTTTTGAAGAATGGTTTGGAGGAATTTATGTACACATGTACCAGTAGTATGAGAAAGAACTGAAGCAGTGGACAGAACTTATTTTAGGAAAGAAATATTAGTTTACATATATCTTGCAGAATACAGTGTAGCATGGAATAAGCATAATATGCATAATAATGGAAAAGGTAAAATACTCTGCCTGATTTGTCAACATTAATCCTGTCCAAACACTGAAGATGGTTGATTTCTGTCTCAGTGCAGGAGAGAAGTGAAAGAGCTTAATTTTAAGTGGTGCTTGGCATGTACATTTTCCAGTTTTTTTAATGGGCTTGTGCAGGCTCAGCATTTGTCAGAGATCAGACCTTAAAAGCCCTCCTGTGAGCCGCATCTGTGGTCCGATATTTGAGCAAGCTTATTAATATGTTTTTTGAATTATTGTATGTGTTTAATAGGAATTGTACAACATTAATTGGTGAACAGCAGATTTATTCCAACAGCAGGACTGATATTATAAGTCATCATTAGGTAGCTTGGCATTTCTGCAGTGAATAGTTCCAGTAATCCATACTAATCGGTTCTTCGCTCTCCACAGGTGATTTACAGATATATGGATAAATCAGAAGAAAGAGGCAGCTCTGGCCACAAAAGGTTCCTGCAGTGAACACACACAGCAATCGGTTGCCTTTCTAAAATGAGGAGCAGATGTTGTCATGCTTGTTGCCTCCCCTTAAAATGTCTTTGTTTTGGGGGACTTGGCAGGGAGGGGGTTGTTTTTTTTTTTCTCTTTTAAACCTCAGAAGATGGCTAAAGAGTGTAGTTAAGAAAAAGGAGGAGGTTCTATCAACCCTTCCAAGTCCATCTGCTTTTCAGGGATTGTTTAGGGGTCTGCTGTGATTGATTTCAGATCTCTGGTCCAGAACTGCAGTCCAGTAGCATGTGTTGGTTTTTTCTCATCTCTGTTAATTATTGGTAGAATTTAAAAGAAAAAAAGTTCTATGTGGTTTCCTTGTAATCACATCCTTGTCCAGCGCTGCCTAGGACGTTTTGCTGTTGTACTCAGATTTGCAGCTACTGTGCAGTGTTGGTACTTTATCCTTTCTGCTATCTGGGATATGGCATTGTCATACCTTGTGCAGGTCTGTTACCTCTGTACATTAAGAAGGAGGAGTCCAAAGTAAAGAACACAGTTTTGAGTCAATGGCACTTCATGTCCAAAAGTGAAATCAAAGTTTCTCTCTGGAACATTTTAGGGAATAATAGAAGTGTCAAGGTCAAAGATCCGATGAGTCTTCCCTGAAGAGCTTTGAAGATCCTTATGTGCCCTTCATGTTTGAGGACTTTAGCATGGATTTTTTTTTTACTATGTAGAAGACAAGGGTTTTTTTTGTTTAATGATGCTTTTCTGGTTCCCAACAAAATGGAAGGCAATTTTTCTGGTTGTTGTCTTGCTGGAAAAAAGGAATTTGTATCTTGGAAGCCTTTGGCACTAACCTTGTAACTTTTGTTAGGAAAAATAATCAGGGTCCGCCTTGTTGAAGAGAGAATTTTGATATTATTACATGGTTTTAAAAATTTTGCCTTTTTTGAGACCTGACCCACCAAAAAGAAACCTGGAATCCTTTCTAAAGAAAACATTAGGTTACAGAAAGAAAGGTGCTTTCCCTGTTTTTAACTGCTTAAAGTTGACAGCTCTCCTCAGTGGGTTCAAGGGCACTCTATATCATCATCAGATAACTAAAGAAAAAAATCACTAGTTCACTTGGGTCCTTCTTTTCCTTCTGGATTCAAGGAGAGTGTCTTTCAGGAATGCTCTTGACAGGGTATTGGGATTATTTTCTTTAATCTTTTTCCTTCACTTCTAGTCTACATCTCTTTCTGTCATACGCCTCCAAAAATTAGAATCTGTTTACTTCAACTCAAATGTGTTTTTATGAAGGATCAGGCTAGGTTTGTTGATTCATCTTCAAATGAACCTATTAGAAGTGCAAAAATTAGACAATGTTCCTTCAGGTGTCTAAATTCTAATTTTTGGATTTTATGCCACTTATTGAATATATTTTGGATTCTTTCCTAAGAACGGTAACTCGTTATTAAATAACTGACCTTCTTTTCTTGATACTATGTAGCATTTGTTGATCCTCAATTTGAAGAATTGTCTAGTTTTAGTAACTGTCACTATTAGATCTCCACAAGTGTCATCTTCTTAATTCATTCCTGCAGGTATCATAGAATCATAGAACAGTTTGGGTTGGAAAGGACCTTAAAGATCATCCAACCCCCCTGCCAAGGGCAGAGACACCTCCCACCAGATCAAGCTGCCCAAGGCCCCATCCAACCTGGCCTTGAACACCTCCAGGGATGGGGCAGCCACAGCTTCCCTGGGCAACCCTGTTCCAGGGCCTCACCACTCTCTTCGTGAAGAAATTCTTCCTTATGTCTAGTCCAAATCTGCCCCTCTCCAGTTTATACCGATTGCCCCTAGTCCTATCACTACAAGCCTTTGTGAACAGTCCCTCCCCAGCTTTGTTGTAGGCCCCCTTCAGGTACTGGAAGGTCGCTATAAGATCTCCTCGGAGCCTTCTCTTCTCCAGGCTGAGTGAGCCGAACTCTCTCAGCTTGTCCTTGTATGGGAAGTGCTTCAGCCTTTGTAAGATTGTGGTGTTCTTTGTGTCCCTGTTATTTGATGGATTAATATATTTTCTCACAGATTTGGGAGTTTTGTTAATTTGGGTTTTGGGTTGTTTTCTGGTGGGGATTTTTGTAGTGTTAAAACAGTCTAGAGTATTAATCTCCTATTATGTAATTATGGAATATTTTCCCTCTTTTTGTAAGAGCTTTACTACAGAAAGATGACTATTCTTTAAGCCTGCTGCAGCACCCAACTCTCAAGCTTACAAACTAAATAACATGTCATCTGTAATAGTTTCTCTGAGTTTGTTACTTGCTAAGCAATGTGTTTGAGAATTCTGATACAGAGCAGCAGCTGCTTTTTCTTACAAAATATTGCTGTATGTAAGCAAAAGGCAAAGAGAATCTGAACAGGTGATCACAGCCCATGTTCAGGAAATGTGATTTTTGTTGTTGGGACTTGCCAAAAGCTTGAGAGATGTGAGAAGGTCTGCCCTAACCAAACATGTCTGTGTTCAGGAGGGCTGCCTACAGCAAGTCTTCAGAGGGACCTAGTTTCTTGAAATCCTGTGTTTCCTGTATTTTACTGTGGAACCAAAAGTAGAAATTCCCCATTTCAAGAAAGTGCCAAGAAGACCCTTAGCGATGTCTCAGCATGCTTATTTTTGTGATAAAATTGTTCTGTTGTGTTCACGTAGACAGTCCTAGGTGATCATCTTTTTTTTTTTTTGGCGAGGGCGGGGTAAGTGGGGGGTGGGTAGACTCCTGTGCAAAAAACAACAGAAATACTCTGTCAGTAGCTTGGGAACAAAAGCAGCTTTCAAATATTTCTCCATTTTATACCTTCAAGTCTTGGAACTATTCATTCACCATCAGTATTCAGGCAGATACTCTCCTACCAAAGCTAGAGTCTGGATTGCAGTGCTAGTGGAGGTTTGAAGTACTGTTGAAGTTGCTGTCTAGGGAACTCTGTGCTTGAACTTCTTTTACACCATTGTTCTTGTCAGACAAAACTATTGTGAAAACTGAATTCTCAAGAGGCTTCTGTTTGTGCTGCTGTCTGTGACCCTTGTAATAGGAGATCACTGACTTTTTTTTTTTTCCTTAGTGATTTGTTCTTCCTTTCAGTAATCCAAAGAAAGGGAAGGAAACTCTTACCTTCCTCCCACAGAAACTTGTACCAGTAAGAAGAATACTGTTTTTTTCAGAGACGTATCGTGTGTACGTTGTGTAACTGTGAGTAGTGTTCAGATAGGCACTTCCTGGGCAAGTTTAAGTTGTCATTATAGATTTTTCTTTGGCATCAGTATGTCTTGTACTGGATAAATCACAGCAGTTTTAGCCTTATCTTAAACAGATTATTTTTTTTTTTAAAAAAAAAAACACAAAAACACCAAGTCCCTTATAAATGGATCCTAATTTACACTAATCTGTTCACACTGAGCAAAATATGTCTTGTTGGACCACAATTCTAAATATTCAATTTTGTGCTGTGTCATTCATTCAAAAATATCACATGGTACTCTACAAACAGTTGAGGTATTCTCTCTTTCTCTCCTCTCAAAAACTCTACCTGACTAATATACTTTTCTAACTGTGTAAAAAATCAAAAAAGAAATGAGCAGGTCTTGGGCACAGAAACACTTTCTCAAGTCCAGAATTCCAAGATTTTATTTCAAATTTGAAGAGAAGCTTGTGTGCCTCCAAGCTTATCTTCCAAGTATGTTATTTGTTACAGTAAAAGATTGTTCTCTCCTCTGATGGTCTGTAGACTATTCTATGTGCAGCAAATTACGGATGATTATTTGTCATGCAGTACTTACTCTGTGTGCCGCATAGAGTAATGTGTAGCAAATACTTAGCCTATGGTTGTTAAGATTTATTCAAATGCTTTGTTAAAAGTTTATTCAATTTCTCACTTCTAAAAATCTTCTTCTGCAGGGCCTGTCCTTCATATGTTGTCAGTCGCAAACACAAGCAGCCTATTTAAATCAACTGCTTGGGAGCATCATTCAGCAGTATTTTGGACGATTTCTCCCTTCTTCTCCAACTGTGCTTGGAGCTGGACAGCATCCTGTGCTGACTGCTTTATGCAGTTCCCTTACAGCCCCCCAGCTGCTCCGTCTACGGAAGACCACTCTGCATGTCATAAAGTAAGGACCGGTGAAGTAGAACCCCACTTACTGAGATTTCACAAATAGCTAATGAAAAGGGGAATGCTGCTGTGTTCTTCTCAGTCATAGAATCATAGAGTAGTTAGGATTGGAAGGGACCTTAAGGATCATCTAGTTCCAACCTCCCTGCCGTGGTCAGGGACACCTGACTATCACACAATCACAGAATAAGCAGGTTGGAAGAGACCCACCAGATCATCGAGTCCAACCTTTCCTATCAAATGCTAAACCATGCCCCTTAGCAACTCATCCACGTGTGCCTTAAACACCTCCAGGGAAGGTGAATCAACCACCTCCCTGGGCAGCCTGTTCCAGTGCCCAATGACCCTTTCTGTGAAAAATTTTTTCGTAATGTCGAGCCTAAACCTCCCCTGGCAGAGCTTGAGGCCATTTACTCTTCTCCTGTCCCCCATCACTTAGGAGAAGAGGCCATTACCCTCCTCTCCACAACCTCCTTTTAGGTAGTTGTAGAGAGCAATGAGGTCTCCCCTCAGTCTCCTCTTCTCCAGGCTAAACAACCCCAGCTCTCTCAGCCGCTCCTCATAAGGCCTGTTCTCCAGCCCCTTCACCAGCTTTGTTGCTCTTCTCTGGACTCGCTCCAGAGCCTCAACATCCTTCTTGTGGTGAGGGGCCCAGAACTGAACACAGGACTCGAGCTGCGATCTCACCAGTGCCGAGTACAGAGGGAGAATAACCTCCCTGGACCTGCTGGTCACTCTGTTTCTGATACAAGCCAAGATGCCATTGGCCTTTTTGGCCACCTGGGCACACTGCTGGCTCACGTTCAGTCGGTTGTCAACCAGCACCCCCAGGTCCCTCTCCTCCTGGCAGCTTTCTAGACAGACTTCTCCCAATCTGTATCACTGCACAGGGTTGTTGTGCCCCAAGTGCAGGACTCGGCATTTGGCCGTGTTAAACCTCATGCCATTGGACTCAGCCCAGCAGTCCAGCCTGTTCAGATCCCTTTGCAGAGCCTCCCGACCCTCCAGCAGATCCACACTTCCACCCAGCTTAGTGTCATCTGCAAACTTGCTAAGGGAGCACTCGATGCCTTCATCCAGGTCATTGATAAAGACATTGAACAGGGCTGGACCCAGCACTGAGCCCTGCGGACCCCCACTTGTCACTGGCCTCCAGCTGGATTTAACACCATTTACCACCACTTTCTGGGCCTGGCCAGCCAACCAGTTTTCCACCCAGGAGAGTGTGTGCCCATCCAGGCCAGAGGCCGACAGTTTCTGAAGCAGAATGCTGTCAGGCTGCCCAAGGCGCCATCCAACCTGACCTTGAATATCTCCAGGGATTGGGCATCCACCACTTCCCTGGGCAACGTGTTCCAGTGTCTCACCACTCTCATTGTGAGGAAATTCTTCCTTATATCAAGCCTAAATCTGCCCTCTCCATTTGATACCTGTTCCCCCTTGTCCTATCACCACGACCTTTTATGAATAGTCTTTCTCCAGCTTTCCTGTATGCCCTCTTCTGGTACTGGAAGGTTGCTTTAAGATCTCCTCAGAGCCTTCTTTTCTCCAGGCTGAACAAGCCCAACTCTCTCAGCCTGTGCTTGTATGGGAGCTGTTCCAGACCTCGGATCATCTTTGTAACCCTCCTCTTGACCCACTCCAACAGCTCCATATACTTCTTATGTTGAGTATTCCAGAACTGGACACAGCACTCCAGATGAGGTCTCCCAAGAGAGGCATAGAGGGGCAGAATCGCCTCCCTTGATTTCCTGGCCACACTTCTTTTGATGCAGCTCAGGATATGGTTGGCCTTCTGGGTTGGAAGCGTGCATTGCCAGCTCACGTCGAGCTTCTCTTCAACCAGCACCCCTAAGACCTCCTCTGCAGGGCAGCTCTCAATCACATCATCCGCCATCATATACTGAAACAAGGGATTGCCCCAGCTCAGGTGTAGGACTTTGCACTTGACCTTGTTGAACCTCGTAAGGTTCTCACAGGCCCACTTCTCCAGCCTGTCCAGGTCCTTCTGGATGACATCCTGCCCTTCCAGTGTGGCAACTACACACCTCAGCTTGTCAGTATCATTGATGAAGATATTAAACAGCACCAGTTCTTGTATGGACCCCTGAGGGACACCACGAGTCATGGATCTCCATCTGGGCTTTGAGCCATTGACCAGCACTCTTTGAATACGACTATCCAACCAGTTTCTTATCCACCATACCATCCACCTATCAAATCCATATCTCTCCAATTTAGAGAGAAAGATGTTGTGGGGGACTGTGTCAAAGGCTTTGCAGAAGTCTCAATAGATCACATCCATCAGTTTACTCATGTCCACTGCTGCAGTTACCCTGTCATAGAAAGCCACTAATTTGGTCATACAGGACTTACCCCTAGTGAAGCTGTGCTGGCTGCCATTAATCACCTCCATGTGCTTTAGCAGAGCTTCTAGGAGATCTGGAGACTAGTTAGAGTCATTGAGGATAGAGGTCCTAGACAATAAGTAAAAATACCACATAAGGCCTCATGAAAAGCAAGTAGTTTTCTAGAAAAATTATGCTCCGATATACATCATCCTATGTTTCTGCCTCAGACCGTATTCAGGATCACACTGTTGTCATGTTTATAGTTGCCAGCAATCCCTGTGCATGGGAGGCCTCTTTGCTCATCAAGTGTTAGGGCATACCTAGGTCTGCCAGCTACCCAGGGTAAGTGGAAATTTTGGAGTGTGGGAGGAGGACAACAATATTTGTGCTATCATTACTTGCACAGTGGCAGCAGCAGCTATAAATCCCTGCATTTGTCCCAAATACTGCAGAAAGGAAACAATCTGCACTTTTTGTCTATGTTGGGAGAGTAATAAACCCCTTTAAACATAGGTGATTGCTTATAGGCAAGCTGTTTGTATTTTTTATTTGTTAGAGAGTGTGTATTCATGTTGATTAAAAGAATTTCACTGTTGATCTTGGATAAACATGATAGGCAATCCTGTTAGAAAAGCCTGTATTATGTCATATTAAGAGAGTGAATTGAGATTTCACAATCTTAGCTCTGACATGTTTTTAACTTATGAATACTCAGACATTGTCATATGAATAAAGTTATTTTTATTAATATGTGTGAACATATATATGAATTTTAAGATTGATAGTGGAAAGAAAGTTCTCAAGTGTATTGGCATTTGGTGACTCAGAAGACAAGTAAAGTTTGTAATGATCTGGGAAGAATATCTTGGAACTGAGCAACAGTCTGATTCACAAACTGTTGAGTTGTCAGGAGGCCGTCAGTAAGTCTATACATAAATATGTACAGAGTTCCCTGGCTCTTTTGGTGTATGAAAGCAAGTGAATATCTTGCTGCTGCACACACATGGTCAGGGGTGTATTATCCCAGTCAGAGAACCATTTTAGTAGAAGAGAACCCAAAAATAAAATTAGTGTGAAATTTTCATTGTAAATTAATGGGATAGAAGATTTCAGAGTTGCTAATATGAAAATAAGACCACATGGTAAAAGGAAAACAGAAGTGAAGCATTGCAACTTTCACTTATACCAGCCAAGTTATACCACCAGTGTGAAGCACTGCAATTAAATACTTGGATCTCTGAAAGGCAGGTTTCATTTGAAAGCTGTAGAAGCACACCTTAGTAAATTTTTAATAAGCGTGGTGGTTTTTAATTAAGGTGTTGCTCAGTAAACATTCATGCCTTATTTTGGTAGCCAATGGTAACTACTATTAAATATCTAAAATGTTATTTTGCAGGTTTTGAGAGTGCTCTTGCTAACTGATGAATAAATGCTGTGTTCCTTCTACCTGCATTTTTCTGTCCTGAATGCTTCAATGTAAACTTGAACTTAAACTCATCCCTGCCCACAGCAGGGAGGTTGGAACTAGCTGGATTATGAATTGACAAAAGCACAAAAAGCTAAAGAAAGTAAATGAACAACAGTTGTATTTTGGATGCTGATTTAGGTTCTTAGAATTTTGGTTCCTCCATATTTTTCAGTTATTTTATGAAGCTGCCTTTACATTTATCTTTCATAGTCACACTTGGCTTTTTAACTATAATTATGATAGCTGCTATTTCTCACTTCCCTCAAGACAATAGCTAGAAGGCATCACCATCTTCTGAGAAACTGTGAGTTTTTTCTAAGACTAAGACAAATAGAAGCCTTTAGTTGAGCCTAGATAAAGACAGAAATCTATGCAATAAGTCTCCTGCTGAAATATCACAGTTATTTTAAGGTGTGTGGTGCTAGCATTGAATGGAAAAAACGCAAGTTAGAGGCTTTGTTTTGTTTTGCTTTGTCTTCCCAGTGAAAACTACATGCAATTCAGAGGTAATGCTCCACCTCCTCGCTTGGCCTCAGTTCTTGCTTTCATTCTTGAAGTACTTCGGAGAACCCAGAGTGTTGAACTATGTGACATTGACTTAGTTCTCCCGGCTGTGTTGAAATGCTTGATATTGGTTAATGAGCTACAAGGTGAGCTGCTTGTTTACTTTAAATAATCTCTGCATACCTGTTAAGATTTTTCTGAGAATCTTTTATCCCAATAATTAAGAGTCTTAAATGAGGTGAGTGAGATACTTTGGCCAGATAAACTGGGCAGGCTTTCTTTTTTTTCTTAACTGGTCTGGGACTTGTATCTCTGGAAGGCAGAAGTCTTGCCTCTTTTCACTCTGATGAGCTAATAAGCAACTTCTTTGGAATGTGTAGAGCCTTTCCTATATCCCCATCCCTTCCATGTCATTTCTCCCAGACTTGGTAACTGTGGAAGTCTTGCACCTAAAGGTTTGAAAGCAAATAAGACTAATGTATGTTCTTTCCATAGAGGCATTATAAATGGTTTACAAGCAGCACATTGCTCTCTGAAGGCATCTTTGAGTAGTCTTTCTTCTTTTAGCATGAAATGTTTGGTAGTGAGAACTTCTTTATTTTTAGCTTCTTAAAAAATGAAGCACTCTGTTCACTGCATGGTTGCATAATGAATGTGAGTGTGTGTATAAGCTCAACATTTCCATTTGCTGCCAGCAGAGGCATTAAGCAAAATGAGGATTCACCTCTGACTTCTGGGAATTTTGTCTAATAAAGTACTTTTTGATTCTGGTCTATAAAACTTTCAAGGACTTAGGAAATTAGCTGAATCATCACATAACTTTCTTCTCCCTTTTGCTGTCACAGCCATATCTGCCTGAAGCTGAAAGTTCCTGCTTTGCAATGTGCTCTGGAATGAGCTAAACATGCTGCTGTGGCTACCAGCTCACTGCCTGCCTAGACAGGGCTCCACCCACCCTTGTAGAAAAGGCCTTGTATCCCAGTTCCACCTTTTTAAAGGAAGAGCAGTATCTTGCAACTTGAATATTTATTTGGAAACAATTAAGGGGAAGAAAACAGTGGGGTTTTGTGGGGTTTTTTTTCCCTCCCTTAAAAAAGAAGTGGATGGAATTCAGAACAAGACCCACCACTGAAAATAAAGTAAGGAGTAGATCTAGCTTTGGGCAGGATATAATGCTATGACTGCTTTTCTTTAGTTGAAATAGGAATGAGTAAAGGATACAAACTTAGATTTAAATGAAACCTGTTTCCACTAAGAGTGTGTATCTTTGTTTTGACTTAAAGAGACCATAGCATACTTAAAAATCTGTGTGTTTAAAGGATAATGGTGGTGAAAATAAGACTTTTGCATAATTTTGTGATTCATTCTGTTCTTTATAGCCAATCTTAACTAACTGCTCTCACAGTCATTTCTCTTGCATCTAAGTAAGATAAAACCATTCTTTTTCTTATTTAAAAATTGTAAGCTTCATGAAAGACATTCTCCAGATGGTCAGTTCAAGAGCTCTGTGTGAATCTTGTGATTTTTCTTTTGCAGTTAAAAACATAGCTACAGGCATTGTACAGTACATGGTAGAAGGCTGCCAAGCAGGGTCAGGAGGAGAACGTGCCACCCAGCTAACTTCTGTATTTAGGTAAGCAGAAAATATGCCAATTGGCAGTGAGGCTGCTGCAAGCCGATTGACAGCAAACATGTTCTTTTAAAATAACTAATTATCCTTGTTTATGGTATTTAAATAATAGTGCTTCTGGCAATGTCCTTAAAAAAAAGCTTGACCATAAAAAAAGCCAGAGCAAATAAGAAGAGAGAATCCATCAGAAAGCAGGTATGTTTAGGTATGTTTTTGAAAGGTATACATAGTAGAGGAGTATGTTGCTTGCTGTAATGGGAAAAACTGCTCATGAATGGGGATGGTTACGTGCTGTGAAAGGTATCTGTGCCTAATTTGAAGTGTATATATGTGTGTATATACAAATCCTCATACAACAAGCTTAGCCTGTTTTTTTTGATGGGTTATTTTGATTTTGTGACAAATAAAAAAATGTATTATTATAATGTAAATTATACATATTACATACCTCTGCAAAATTAATCCTGTTTCTTACATAGATACAGTAGAAGAGCTGTAGACCTGAGACCTGAAGACATTTTGTAAACCTAAGTACTGGTGCTGTATTGGGTCATGTCTAGAGGAAAGCTCAGAGAGACTCACTGAAATGAGAATTGATGTTTGTGGGCATGCCAGTCTCTGCATAAGTGATATATCACTTTCATGGGATGTTTCATCCTTAGGGTGTTACTTCTAAGTCAAATTTAATTTGTGATCTTTAAAGACCTTAAACCCTCAGGAAGACAAATTGGTGCACTTCGATCCAGTGGTCTGCCCTGCTTAAGATCCAGTGGACCTTTATAAGAAATACTAACATTATTTCTGCAGACTTGACTCTAGCTGTCTGGTTTTGCTGGTTCTTTCTTTCCTCTCTCTTTTTAAAATAATAAATACGTGATTTCATTTTGCATTCAGATGGACACAATACAAAATAAAGTGCTCTAGAACACATCAGCCCTGGTGGAACAACAACAGAATCTGACAACTTGCTCAAAAATAAACTTATAGGATTTTTAGCATTAGCCTTCAAAAGCATGGCTTCATTTAAAGGAAGTATTCCATGTACAGTGTTTCAGTGTAAAAAATATGAAAATTGCCGTGCAGCCAGATTGCTTGTTCTGATTAGTCTCTTCAGTTGTTCTTGGCATGTTCTCTGCATCTAGTTTTGACCTTGCATTAAATGCCTCTGTGTCCCCCTCAGGCAGTTTATCCAGGACTATACAGGTGTGTATGATCACCGTGTTTTCAGCATACTCGAAACAGTGGCAGTCTTGGATCAGATGTTAGTTACCAGCCTGATTCCCACAATGACACAGTCTCTGAAGGATTCGGAGCACAAACAAGGTCTTGGAAGAAATGCTGCACAGAGGTTTGATGTATTCTTTTTTCAATATTGTTTTTTGACAATGAGCTGTAGATGTTTATTCTCTTCAAAGGAGGCAATGCTAGACAGCAGTATAGATACTCAAAAATGCGTGATTAAGTGTGTTCAACCAGAAATCTCCCTTTGCTCAGGCTTTTCATGGTTTTAAGCCATCTATATTTGCTATGTATTTTCAGAGATGTTTTGACATTAGGGCTACAGACCCCAGTAGAATTTATGCGAAGCCAGGTTGCCTCTGCTCACTGCACTGTATGTTGCAAAAGAGAATAAAGAAGAATTCCTGCCTCAAAGAATTTTTCTGTCAGTCTATCTTTGGAGGACTTTTGGGGTCATATGCAAAGTTATGATGTAATCAGGTGTGATCTGAGCTGCTTGGAAAAGAAATACCCATGGCTTAATTTCTAGAGTACTCTCATATAAACATACAAGAGTTGTGGCCTCCTCTCCCCAACAGGCACAGCAGACTCACACATCCTCTGTATGCCCCTCAAGAACTTAGGGCAGAAATATTTAACTTATGGATCTATCTGGAGTTAGGAGGGAGTGGCACATGAGGTGAGCAGCTCTGCAGTGATGATGGCTTCTCTGAGTGGAGATGCAGCAGTGAACTTTCAGCACTTGTAGAAACGCTGTTACAAAACTCCAGGAAGCTCTGTGTAGTGTGGCACCTGAGCCAAAAGGGCTCTTTGCATTCTTTCAGCTCAGTGGAAGGCTGGCCACGTACTCCAGTGTGGTCAGGGCAAGGAACTGCCCTCAGTATTTGCATTAATGCACGTACTGGCCACTACTCAAAGGGGTAGGGTCCTAGTCACACCTCAGGCTGGAGTAGTTTTGACATGCACATCAGCAGGGCCTGGGCTATAAAAAAACAACCAACCAAAAAAAGAAACAGAAGACAGTTGTGCAAGAATGTAAGTTATGAGACGGTAACAGGTTATAAAAGGGTGTTAATTTCCATTTAATGAAAAATATATTTAACTCATACGTAATTATATTATTCATGTTTTACCCTCTGCCAACAAATACATTTACTTATGGGAGTTCACCTAAGGTCAGACTGAAGTACCATTATGTATGAAGTACCAGTATGCCAGATTTTCATACTACCTGCTTTTGATCTTTTGATAATGTACTTCATAACCAGTCTTCATATCTTTTTTTATACTCTTAATAAGGTAGAATCCATCTCTTTACCTACAAAATATTTTTTAAAAAATGAGCAAGTTGTTTAAGCTTTCTGAAATATATACTTGGAAATTACTGAAAAGGTAAATTTCTTTTAGACTTATCACTGAACATATATATATTATCTAATCTCTTATTAATGTTTTATATTAGAAATTTGTATTTAGAATATGCTGCATTATCCAGCAGTCTAAGGTGATCCATGAACATTTTATTGTAAGAATACCAATAACTGATTTTCTCTCTTCAGTCCTGGCCACTAATTAGCTTTATATAAACATATTCTGTGCAAACCCATATATAAAAAAGAAACAAAGTTGAGAAGTTGCAATAGATGCTTGTAGTAGTGATGTCTACTGTTCTTATTGCAAGGAACTAATATGAAAACTGGAGTTTTGTTTGCTCGAGTCAATAGTTTGAGAAGAAAGTTATATAATTAGAATAGACCTGGATGTCAGAGGCAGTACTTTGACAATAATTGTATTATCTAGGTTGGAGAGTATTCAAATGAACTTAAGGTGAAAAGTTTTGCCAGCACGTAGGCACTCTTATAGGAAATCCACTTGAGTGACAGTCCCCTCCTGAATTCCAGGTTTATCTTAAAACTCCTCTGTTCAGCTGTAGCTGCTGTCACACAGCAACTTTTTCCCCTTCTTAAATATGTTGTCAGAGAAGGCTTTACCACCATCACTGATGGGCTCAGCCTTGGGCAGCGCTGGGTCTACCTTGAAGCCTGGGGGTATCGACTGTACTGGATATGGGGGAAGCTTCTAGCAGCTTCTCACAGAAGCCACCCCTGTAGCTCCCCAGCTACCAAAACTTTTCTGTACAACCCCTATAAATGGTCTTTGCCTTTTGTTGAGAATGATGCTCGAAGCCTGTGTCAGTGCCAGTCTGCGCTCTAGTGCCAGTGGCTCACATCACCCTCCATGGCAGAAATTAGAGATTTTTTTCAGAAATTGGAGCAAAAACATGATGAAGTCTGAAAGCCAATCTCAGCTAGGCCTTGGAAGCTACATGTTTTAAAATTATATTTTATATATTTATATATCTCACAGATTTTTATTAAACAAGTCAGCTTTTAAGCACCTTCACTACACTTGTAGCCATAAGCAATGAAATCCTTATTCTTCTTCCAGCCTGGCCATCCAAAACTTCACAGCAAACAAAGCAGCTGAATAGACAGCAGATGAGAATTTTACTGTGTTTTTAATATCTCAATACATAAACAGTGTGTTTGGGAATTATGTGCTTTTACTCCTAGGATGTGTGCGATTGTTTAAGTAACATTACGTTCTTTTGATTTTTCCAACAGAGAAGCCTATAAAAGACTCTTATCTTACCTCACAGAGGCCGGACAAAATGAGATACAAAAACTGGAAAATGAGACAGATTAGCAGTGAAGAATCATTTCCTCTTGAATGTTTTGACACTGCCAATGCCTAAAGCTGCACTCTGCGACACACTTATTTTTCTTTACAATGGCAATAATTTATAAATTTTGTCTATGTATTTTAATCATTCCTGCGGTATTTGAATATTGTCATGCTTCTCACCAGTAACTCTCAATATACCCTTGAATGGGGATGGAAAGATATAGCAGATTTATTCCATGTTAAAATGACAGTGAGAGCAGAGGCTATGTTGTAACATAGGAGGTAGGATTCAGTGTGTTCTTAAGAAAATCATAACTTTGTAATTTCTAATTTATTATTTTAGTAGAACGAGAACAAACTGATCTCTACTACCTAACTTGTTGAATACACTGATAGCACTCTCATTTGTCAAGAGACAGCTTGTGTATATGTTGCACTAAGTGTATATACCTGTCTTTCATCTGTATTAAAAAATCAATCTTTCAGATTCCAGTGTAAACTCTCTTCTGTTGCCTTTGTGAGTAATAAGTTCAGATTGCCTGTCCTCATCCTTTGTTCTTAAAATTAACCCCTAATGCCCAGTGTTCCCATAATCTTTGTACCAGTCATGACACTGTTAATTATCCATCTAACTTAGTCTAATGTAAATGATGTGAGAAAAAATAAAGAGAGGACAGAATTCTAGGAAAAATATTCATTTGGGGAACTGATTCCATTTGATCATAGATGAGGAATTATTTGTTTGCCTGGCACATTGAAGCTTTCAAATATTTTGCTGTTATGAGTTATCTTTTGAGTCTTTCTGGGACAGGTCTAGTTCTGTAACTTCTTCTATTTTTTTTTTCTGAAATTCTCAGGAAACTTTCATTACTGCCTGTCTTATTTGAGTTCTGCACTTCCCTCAATAAACCTGCATTTCTGAAACTAATTACTAGACTTCAGGAGTGGTAAGTTTGCCCCTAGTGGCAAAATTGGTGAACAGGCTGCTGCCTTTTAAAGTTATTCAAATTTAACTTTGCAATATTAAAGGAAAGGAAAGATTATTTTTGTGTCTAACAGCTCCACAAAAATCCTAAAATCTTGTTCAGTATGACTTCTCTTTCATTAAAGTAATCTTATCAAGTTGAACTAGGTAATCTTTCTGCCTAAATCAGCTGTCGCTGCTTCAGATAATGCAGTAACTAAAAGCCTCTTAGTCTACTTAATAGTGCAGAACATGGAGGTTCTTTTCATGTGAAAGTGACTTACTGAACTTTCATTGTAGCTTCTTGTGAGCTTCTGTACCTGGGAGGAGTTTTATGAATCTCAACGGGATTGTATCTTTAAAAGGTTTCATTAAAAATAAATAAATAAATGAAAACCTCTCCAAGAGAGATTAATAGAGATGTCTTCAAAATTTTAGTTCTACCACATATTAAATTACAGAACAGATGTCTGACTCTACTATTACTTCCTGAAAGTAAAACCTTTGCTTTTTAAAGGACAGAGTAGGTATTATAACAAAAGAGTTAATTATGTGTTTAGTAGGTTGTTAAAGACTTATTTAATGCTGTCTGTGGCGGTTGGAAGTTTCTGAAAAAGCAACAGGGCTCTATGTAAATGTGCAGCTCCTGATGCATGAGAAACTAATTTAAACAGTTTGGAAATTATCATTCTTCTCTGTCAAAAAGTTAATGCAAACAGAAATAAAGCATTTTGCATCACATTCATCAACCACCGCCAAATGGGCAATCTGGTTTTGTCTAATTATTTGGAATGGACATTTGCAGATGTGACTGACAGTTCTGATAATACCAATGAGCTGAAAGCTTGCAAAGTGCTAGTCTAGACTGACTTACCAAGTATACACCAAACTAGCAGTCCAAATCCAGTTAGGAGAAAGTGCTGATTTTTAAGTACAATATAGAAAAAGTAAAGACTGAAAACCATTGGAACTTAAAGAAATTATGTATTGTGTCTTACTAGTTGTTCTCTTTTTAAAGAATACTTAGTATGCTGAATATTACTTAAGTTAAACCTTTCTAAATTTTACATTTGAACAGTTCAGTTTAAAAACAGTACAAATATCTGGTTTCCTTCTCCAGTGCATGAAGAACTGCTTAAGCTAAAGCGCAGGAGAGCCTGGAAAGCTTTTATGCTGTTTGCTCTCACTGACAGGAGCAGTTCATCTGCATATTGATGCAGAGTCTGCTGCTTCACTTTGCTTAATATGGAAAGGCTCTATGCTATCGTTTAAAGTGGGTAAGGAGGCAATCTGAAAATAAGACTTCCACCTAGTGTTGAGTGGCATCCTTAGCCTCTGTTAGGGAGAGGAACTCATCCCTTCCAAGCTTGCTTTCATTGTCTTTCTCTAGTAAAGATTCAGCCCAACAGTCATTTGTGCAAGGTTGAGGTGCCTGTACTGGACCCTCTCTACAGAGTAGGAAAAGTGTGAAAGCAGAAGCAATCGGCTGCTGGTTCTGCCAGGGAGCAGTAGCCTGAGGGCAGCGAGTTTGGCATTGTGGCAGCTGGAGGCATTGTTGTAGGGTTAGCCAGCAGACACTTAAGTGTGCATTGGCTTTGGACAGCAGCTAAGAACAATCTGGAGCACCTCAGCGAATCCCTCATGTTACACCTCTTGCTTCTGAGCAGCTTTTCCTGTCAGTGTGTTTGGGTGCTTTGGAAGCATTTTAAATTGAACTGGAACCAGTGGACACTTCTGGTATTACTAGTCAGTCATATACCAGCCTCGGCAGCTCAAGGAGAGATCACAGTCTGCACCATGGGTGTTGGGACAGGCAGTTCCAGACATCAGTTGTCAAGACTGAATAGGGAGAACCCCAGGGAACATGGGAACAGAAATTCTCTGCAGACACTGGGTGAAGATGTGTGAACTGCCTTGCCCTGCCTTACAGTTTTTGAAGGCTTTGTTTTCTCAGAAGTAATGAATCACCAGAAGCTCCCACCATCCCTGGGCAGATGTTCTTTGCTGATCCATTCAGAGGATGATCTGCTTTCCGCTAAGCAGCATACACCAGATGCCCATTTTCCATTGGGTCCCAAGTGAGTATTACAGGAAAGCTATTAAGTAAGGCTTTTGAGAGTCTGTGACAAGACTGTTTATTACAGAAGGGTTGTGCCTAAAAGCTGAAGTGATTTTTTGGCAGATGAAGAAAAGTATGTCCCAGGATCAGCTTCTCAGAGATGCATACCAAGCCTTACTCCATATCTAATAAAGACTGTTCACTAGTAAGAGCTCTGTCACTGACTGGAGAGAACAGAAACTTCAACATACACACCTGCACTTAGTCCTCCTCCCCTTCTGTATATGAAAAGTTGATAGTATTAGGTCATTTGGAACATTTAATTAATTATTGTCCCTACAGGATCATCGTATATCAATGGAGTTATAACAAAATAATACATCTCAGTAAGGCTTTTTCTTCCCCCAAGCCTCTTGCATGGTCCATGCCAAATCATCTCCTTCCATTTAGAAATGCCAATACTATGTTGACAGGGGACCTATGTAAAGTACAGCACATGGGAACCTTGTAAGCATTTTCTACACTGATCTCATTGGCCAAAGTGAGTAGAAGACTACTCTGCCCCTTTCTTTCTGCAATATATAGAGTTAAGAGGTGAATAGAGAACATTTCCTTTTTCTATTTTCCCTATTCCAGAATTCAGGATACTGATGACCTCTAACCCATTATCATCTGTGTGATGTGAAACAGATGTCCAGTGCATCATGAACGATGTCAGGGACAGGAAAGTCTGACTTATATTGCCTTTAGTAACCTTAAAGTGATAACTGAAAAAGACACCTTCTGTTAAAAAATCACATGTAACTTCCATTAGCCCCACAAATCTGTCCATCTATTTTATAAGATTTTTCCAATTGTTATTGTTATTAAAGAGAAAGAACATGGTAATTCAGATTACTCCTTGCTTTCATTTTCAATGACAAAAAAAAAACAGGGGAGGGAAGGCACTTGTTTCAATAAAAGAGCTTCTGAAATAGAAAAATTTACATCTTTTATGCTGGAATAGAGCAGCAGACCTATGGAAAGAATGAGGTTTTGCATATCTGTTGTAATTGCAGAAAAAAAGGAGCTGCCAATAGCATATGCTACTTACAGAGCCATTTAAGGAACTTCGATATCTGTCCACCTAAATACAATGTATTTCCCTCACAAAACAGAAAAGAGGTTTTATTGCGCTGTTTTTCCTTCTTTCAATAGCTTTTGGAAATTATGCATGCATGAGTATTTTCAGTTTAATCTTACAATTTTTAACTATTACTTAAAACTCAAATTCAGTGTAATCAGCCCATCTGTTAGCAATGGTTATAAAATTATGCTGAAGATTAAAAATCTGATGCAGTGTCAATATGTCCTAGCATAATTAAGCTGGGTTTATGATGAATGATTAGGAGATGGCTTTTGTCTACTAAAGCAGCCTTAAAATGGTAAACCCTTAGTAGGCTTAAAGTACAAAATGTGAAGGTATGCATAAAAGAAACAAACAAATAGTTATAAAACTCAAATCCTGTATTCATGGATGTGGTGTCTTTGCAGGTCTTGAGAAATGCCAGCAGGGTACTTCCATCTCTTAACCAAATTCACTGTATTTTTCAGTCCACCAAACACTGGATCTACTCTCCTCCCTGTAGAATATCACCCACCTAGGTATAAAATACTGAAGTTTGCTAAATTCACTATGCATTTTTGAAATGGCCAACATGACCTCTATTGGAAAAATTAGCACATCATTCACTTACGTGAATTGAAGGTATTGCCTCATTTACCTCCGCTCCATAAGAGTTAACAGGGGTTTTAGTTCTGGCATTACTGTGAAACAATTAGATATAATTATCTCTACTGGGAAACCATTCTTCATGTGGACAATTTTTCCCTTTAAAATGCGTCCTTGGCAAATGACAAAGCAGCCCGTTTTCCAAAAATAAAACTGTGTAAACTCCTGATACAGTCTATGTGCGAAACTTCCTGCAAAGTCTTCCTCCCCTACAAACTCTGCCTGCAGATGAAGTGTTTTAACCTTGCCCTCTTAATTTATTCTACATACTAATTTTCAATAAACAGATGCCGCCTCTTTTCGCGCTTGTTTCCACATTGTTCCACATTCTGCCTGTGTTGTTTCTGCATGTGTGAATATTCAATTATCTATTTCTCCATGATTCGGCAACTGATGTACTAAATGTCTGTACAGGATTGGGGGAGGGTAACTGGGAAAGGCAAAACTTAGAGGAAAGAGAGTTACAGAAGTCTGAACTACTGTGAGAGTCATATACTTTCCCTAAAAGCTTCTAAGTTAAGAAGAAAATCACAAGCCACAACTAGAAACACAATGATTACAAAACCACTAGTGCACAGAAGCAGATTTTCTGTATGCTGGCTCATGACATCTAAGTATTCTATGGTCAGTGCTTGGGTGTGAAACGCTCAACACAGACCAAAGAGGCAGAAGAGACTGTTGAGCTGTTGCTTTAGTAGGCAGGGTGGTGTTGGGCTGATGTTTGAACTGGGTGATGTTAGAGGTCATTTCCAACCTTAATGATAATATTATTCTATGCTTCTGGAAACTGTGTCTTTTTTGGATAAAAAACAAGAACAAGCTGATTGCCTGTGTGGTGGTTTATAGCTCAGAACAGTTGGTAACATATCTTAGGACTCAAAGGTGAAGTATGCTATGAAAAGGACAAAATATTAATCTTTATGGGAATGGCCCTAAAAAGTAAATCACAGGACAGGCATAAAAGAGCAAAAGCTCCCATATGGCTCTCGACCTTCTGGCCCAAAAGCCTAATTGCAGACATATCGTAGAGTGCATTGGATTGGAAAGGACCTTAAAGATCATGTAGTTCCAACCTCCTGCCATTGGCAGGGCCACATTCCACTAGGTCACACTGCTCAAAGCCTTGTCAATCAGTAAATTGAAGGAAATGCAGAGAAGTGGCTTCCAAACTTCCAATACTGCTCCAGTATTCACTCGTAAGCATCTCTCTTTCCTGAAGCACTAGCGAGTTCTTATCCTTTGCAACCTGTGCCATTACCTTGAACATGCCCAGCTGGAAACCAGCATGTCTTGTGTCAGCAGCTGTTCTCATGCTGTGCTGATCTGACTCTAGTAACAGACCCATCACATGTGGAAACATTCTTATTATGGGAAGCTTTAAGGCTCTGTGGCTAAAACAAGCTAAACTCCATTTCTGAGGTCCATACCAAAAGTGGTAGGCTGAACAGGGACAAAGGTTGGCTTCAGAGGTTTATATTTATGAAAAATGGTACCTATTGCAGAACAGCAGAAGTGGATCCGGAGCTTGTACACGGGAGCCTGCAGCTGGTGCAGTTTCAAACACTAAACGGAAAAGTGGAGCAAGGACATCCCAATTCTGAAGCTTCAGCTCTCTGGGCAGCCTTTGCCAGTAAGACTCCTGCCCAGCTGCAGTGAAGGCAGTCTTGCTCTCACACCCCCTCATTACCCCTAGCAGAGAGCTCTCAGAGCAGAGCTGCTGCTGGAACCAGAGTGCTCTCTGTCTGCCCTTGCATCAACACCATTCCCTTTTCTTTACCTGGCAATAAATAACAGGGTTTGCTTACCTGGCAAGGACTATATGGTATTTTCTGACTTCAGGTGCAGCAAAGCACCCCCATCTGTCCTGCAACAAAAGCAAAAAGACACAGATAGGAAAGTGTGGCAGAAATTTTAGGGGCTAAGCGCGTGCAGTGAAAAACTTCTGTCATCAGTTGCAGGCTGATGATTAAGAGCCAGAGCAGAATCCTGACACTAATAGGAGCATATGTGTTGTCCAGAGGCTCTGTGGCTGTGCTACCCTTAACTAATTTAATACAATCGCAGAGCTGTTTAAAACTGCAATTCACCAGTACAGACAATTGGTGATAACAACCAGAACAGTAAAAGCATCAAAGGGCAGAACAAACATGATAAATAGCTTTCTTGGCATACAGTCCGCCTTTCAGTCCTTGAACCAAGAGACACATGCTGCTTTGTATAAGGAAGCTCCCTCCTCTGCTTCTCAAATCCGTGTTTCTGTCGCAGCTCACTGCTGTTGCTCAATAGCCGGCTGGTTCCATCGTAATCCCTCACCCTCCAGAAGGAGCAGATCAGAAACTATTTCATAGCCAGAGCTGTGCTAAGCAACGGGGCCTAGAAACAAAAGCCTCAAAACTAAGCTGAGACATGTCAAACATACTTTGCACTTTTGTCTGGAAGTGCACTGAGCTTTACAAAGGCTGAGAAATTGATTCATCCACCACCTGAAAAATAGGAAGTATATGTCAGTTCTGCATCAGAAGTGAAAGCTGATCACCCACCTGGTGTGGTTCCTCCAGGAACACCTCCTGATTATTTAGCCACCCTCCCTTGGAAAATGAGACGTGTAATGTGTTTGTGTCTGCGCCAGCCACATGAAAGTCCAGGGCAACAGTCAGATTTTTAAAGTAAATAGCCTGTTACAAGAGCTGCCCCTTACCTGGAGATTTCCAGGAGATCAAAGGAACTAAACCAAAAAAATTTCCTGATGCACAGCCTATGCAGCTCCCATGCCGTCAGAGAAAAGTACTGCCGGGACGTAGGCTCAGTTTGTGTGCAGAGGGAGACACTGTTAGCACTCACATTAGTGTGCCCGGCGAGGACCGTGCAGCTGCAGCTCTTCACTGTGCAACAGGAATGAGAAAGCTCAAAAAAACCCAAAACACAAAACTTTCTAACTTGAAAATTACTGGAAAAGGAAAAGTGTTTGTGAGTACACTGCCCAGCTGAAGACAGAAACGGTGATAAAGTTCACTCCCTTATATCACTAACCAGACCCTTAAAAGATGCATTTGATTTGGAAACGCTGCTCACCGGGCCAAGTCGAAGCTGTTCCTGCCCAGCAAGTGCAGGCTCTTGCTGGGGCATATTCTGCATGTGGCATTTGCATGAGAGTCAGTAGGAATTTCATAGGCCTGCTCACATAGCACAGAGGCAGGGAGCAGATCAGTAGGTAACGCAGAGAAGTGCACAGTACCCGCACATCATAAATAGAGAAAGATTTAATTACATGCTTGGTTAATATTTATGAACATCAAAGTTGTTGTTATATATCTAAGTAAAAGACAGAAATAAGAGACAGGGGCTGCAGTAGCCAAGCAAAGCCAAAATATAACAGGTTAGAGTATTTATTGTGAACTAGCATATGTCTGGAGTAAGGAATGGAGACACACTATATAAACTGAAAGAATAAATAAATAAATATTGACATTGTTCTACACCTGTTTAGCCTCTGGAGATCAGTGATTTGTGGGACCATATGTTGGACAAAATGAGACTGTTCATTGATAATTGTAAATGTGGTGACCCCTTGCAAACTGGATATTAAAAGTATTAAGTAAATGGCACATTTTAATTATACAGTAAAGAGGCTGTTCTCCACCATTAAAAGACTGCAGCTGTCAGGAGGAACTGATCATATGACAGAAGGTAACATTTATTTGATAGTAGACCTTGGAAAATGACATCCCAAGTGATCTTTAGATTCTCAGCCAAACACATTCAGTTCAGACTTGGGTTTAACTATGAGGCTTCAGTGTCTTTGTCTTTCAGCAGAGACAATTTTTATGCGTTGCTCGTATCCTATAGAGCTCATTTGTTTTTTATTTTGTTTTAATCTGCTTTGCAGTATTTAAATTTCAAATGAAGTATTATTAAATGAGAAACTGTAAACGATGGAGTTTGGAATTGGAAGTCAACACATTTGTTATTCTTTTTGCCAAAAGTATTGAGTAAGTTGCATAATTACTATAGTATTATATCATCTTTGTCAACATAAACACAGCTTTTTGTCAGCTTTGAAAGTGCTGTTGGTGAGCAACTGAACGTGCAGACTCCAAAGAAGAGCAGCCCAGGAGGAGCCCAGAGCATTCACAATGCTTTACAAAGTTGCATAAGGAAATGACGTAGAGACAGGTAGCAAGTAGTCACCAGCAGAAATGTCAAATGTTCTCAGGTATTTCTACATCTGAGGCAGAGGAGAGAAATTGCAGACAAATTTTGTAGCCTCATTCCTGCCTACTGTGATCCAACTTTAAGACAAATGTGTGAAGGTAAAACGGCAGCCTGTGTGGATTGATTCTTTTCACTGATCCCAAGAAACCCTTCTATATGCAGGGAGTTTGATTTTTTTCCCCCTTCTTTTCTGACGTTACACAGTGCACGTTCCTTGTCTCACATTGTGCCAATCCTGTGGTGAGGCACTTGCAGAGTCTGAAGGTTGGGGCACGTGAAATAAGGAGCTGGAAGAAAGCAAGCTGCTATCCCGTTGGAGGCGAAGGGGAGCGTAGGCCCATAGAATACTTCTTCCTTCCCTTCCTTGCTGACATCCAACACCTGTAGGCCAAAGCATACAAAACATTTCAGGGATCTCAGAAGAAAGCTGTAACAAATTTGCTGGCACACACTGCACATATGTACTATTCATCCCAGCAGAAAGGTAATTTCAGATCACTTGTAGATTGTTTTTATGGATCTGGTGATTTATTGCTGTCCTCATCACCCAAATCTTATCCTAGCTCAGGCACTCAGTAGCAGAAAATGACATTGGATCCTGCTTGCTGGCAGCAGAATGTGCAGCCATACAAGGCGGGTAACTCTGCACAGAAGTGCTACAGACACCACAAAGTATGAATCATTTGTCAGCCTGGTAGATAGGGAGCTCTACTGAAGTTGGAAAGGCCCAAAAAAAATGAATGAATTAAAGAAAATTAAGATACATGGAAAAAGTGGATTTTTTTTTTCTTCTGAAGGAGAGTGCAACCTCAAATTTGCTGAATTTGAAGATAAAAGGGCTATTTTTGTCGGTTAAAGTCAGGCACGCTGCCAACAATTGAGAAGGGGCAGCACATACAGCTCTGCCAAAGCACTCATTATACTTCTTTTCACTTTAATGTGGGGACTGTCTTGGGCAGGCTGCCAGTTCACAGCCAGTTTGGGGATGTGGACAAATGTCCATTTAAGAAAGCAAGATCCCAGGACCATTTTCACTTGTCACTAAGCAGTATTTCATCCCAGGTGCAAAGAACCTGCTGATTATACATGAGCACGGTGATCTTGTACAGCCCCCACCTTGATACTGTGCTGTTACTCCCTCTGAAGAACTGCATGTCACCTAGTGAAGCCAGTTTGAATGAATTTTTCAATAACAACTCTTAGGTTTGGTACCCCAACAATTTAGTCAAAAAAAATATCATGACTGAAATGTGGTTTTAACTCTTTATCTTGAACGAACTATTCAATACAAAGTCACACTAATAAGTGTTCAATATAAGACCAGAAGCTCAACACGTAAATCAATCCCTTCTCATGTTAAGTCTAAATTCCAGCCTTATGGGAGAGTTTGGAGGTTAAATCCCAAAATCCTTAGTCGGAAGCTAATGAAAACACTGTTTATCAGCCGACGTGCAGAAACTGAGTTGTAAACAAGAGTTGCTGTCTCTAACTGCCCAGCTGGTCACAAAGTGATGCCTGTGATGCCAATTGACTCCACTCAGAAAAATGCAGAAAGATAAGAATTCCTAATATCTGTACAGGAATACCTGAAAGCCATGGATCTGCAGGCAAGCTGCTCTTATACAAGATGAGAAAGCAGAGAGTTTGTTGGACAATCTATTGCCTACAGCAGGGATCAAAAAACTCCCATTGGAGCTTTGAAGTGGTAAGCGCTAGGGCAGGTTGCAGGCTGACTAGACTTTTGTCAAAGAACTCCTTAACTCTGGCTGCACTTCAGAAAGACAACTTGGAGAGAAAAAAATATATCATAAGATGGGCTGAAAATCCGTTAGCCTGTGCTCCATCATCCGTTTCTGCAACCCTTTTACTTTTGAACTTGATTGCGTAACATGAGAATTTATACTCACTACTTTACTCAAACCTTGCCAAAGAAGGCTCCTTAACCCTGCTTTACTAGAATACTCGGAGGCAAGCTATATCTAATGATTCATCTGGAAATACTTTTAATATTGACAATATTTCCTCTCTGTGTTTATGCAAGTTCAGTGGCTGCATAAGAAAAATCCTTAATCCCTCCACTTCGTATGCATTTTCCTTTTGAATAACCTTATACTTGCAAAATTATTGGAAAAGACTTAAAAAGAAACTTAAATCACTCACCTGGATACATGCCAAAGGCTCATTTGTCCAAATCGAATAGCCGCCAACTAAATATATTCTACCATTGTGAACGGCGACTCCAGACTCATTTTGACCTAAAGCAAAAAAGGAAATAGAAACCACTTTTAGTGTTTAATTAACCCTTTTAACACTCAATGTTGGATTTCTGTAATACAATGCAAATGCACCTGGCAGTAACTTGACTGTTTCAGAATTCACAGCGTGCAATGGTGAAGAGGAAGTGGGATGGCTACTCTTTGCTCTCTGTGGAAGCCCCAAACAGTGCTGTCTGGAGAGATACCCCAGACAAGCAATAAACTTAGGTTGTGCAGGAGACTGTCTGCTGCGTCCACAATCATACAGGTTTTCGTATGTGTGTATTTCATAGGTGACTAGCAAGCTCCCTGCCTGCACCTCAGCTACCATCACACATGCACATCCAGACAGACACATAGGCTGAGCGAGCTGAACACCCCATCTGTTTACCTGCTCCCCATTCCTCCAGGTACAAGCATGTGAAAACTGCAGAAGCTGCTGTGGAAGCTCATTCCCATAGCAACGGTCTCCTGAACAAGTTTGGAAGTTTTGAAGGATAAATACAGCCTTAAAAAATTCCACGCTACACAGTGCAACAGGTACATTTACCACCAGTTGAAGAGATACAAAGAAAGGTTTAGATGGCTTCTCAAAGTGCAGGTTGTGAAAACAATCCACCAGATTGTGTCTGAAGAGAGGCTACTATCTCAAGCATTTAGTGGTATACGGTCAGCTCCAGAATGAGGGTGCCTGCAGCCCCCAGAGCTTTTGCAGTTGCAAATCAAGTGGTGTCCTTCCCAAAGCCTGTCAGTACCTCCAAGTAATAAAATAAAATAAGTAAATGGAGAGCAAAAGGGATATAGAAAACTAGTTCTGTTTGACAACTCCTCCTTTTTAATCCATGCCTCTCTCCTAAATGTCCACGAAAGCAGTCTGATGAGCTGGCTCAGAAACCAAGCAATCCTTCTCCAGATCCCAGAGATTACCAAACCAGATGCAATATTCTAAAGCACAAAATTGTCACTAGAGCTGCTCTTAAATGAAGTAAGGTGATTGTCTTATTTGTCAGACATCCATTTCTCTGACATGGTGTTTCTAGCTACCTTGAGCTGCTTCTTAAGCTCCTACATCCTTTGTATCCTTTTCAATGGTACATCTCAGAAATCAATGCAAAGACAATTGGAAGATGATGAAAAGTGAGGTAGGCTCAGTTCTAGGATTCCTGTAGCAGTCTGTGCTGAAATTTCTTGGCAACCAGTACTGTTACTAATTGAACTCCAAGTCTGCTGCACAAGAGAATGGCCTCAACATTAATGCTGCCCTGGTAATTATAAATAATTGACTTGCTTTTGTTTTTGTTTTTCTCCCTTTGTTTTGTTACCCATCAGTTCTAAAGGCTTGCTGTCTACCATTTAATATGCTATAGGAGTGAAGATGCATAGTCTCATTTAAGTGTAAATATTGCACAAGTATTTCTGTTCTATTTCTGGGTTTGTCAACAATTCTGATATTCATCACAGCTTTTTCTGACAGTTATTCATAAATAATTGTAGTTATTTTGGCCTTAAACCTTACCAAGTTGCTTCTAGTAATACTCATAGACCCATAACAGATCTCTGCTTTAGGAAGGGAATGTAAAGAGAATTCTATGGTTCTTTGTACTACTTTATTAGATACCCTCTAATGCAAGGGAAGTGGCTCATAAAGCAGTCCCATTTTCAGTACATGTGCACCTAATGCACATAATGCTGTGTTTCAGTACAGATGATGCTAAAACTTCATAAGTTCACAAGTTGTTATTGTTGATAGGAATGGTTGGACTCGATGATCCCGTGGGTCTCTTCCAACCTGGTTATTCTGTGATTCTGTGAAATGCATCCTCTTCTGCAAAATGGCTAGTGGTACTGCTCTGAGAATGTGTCACGTGCCTTCCTCTCCCAGGGATCTGAGGAGTGAGTTGCACTGCTTTGGAAGTTTCTACTCTAGTAGTTCCTCCTGATGATGGTCAAGAGGAACTTTACAGGTCCACAGCTAACTGACATAATCAGGTCATCCTTGACTTGATAGAATTCCAACAAAGACTCTTCCTCTTGGTTAATTTATTAAGAAGGCATTGCTGAGCAGTAAGTGATAGTTAATGGAGTTTAATGACCTATAATGCCAGCAGGAAGGATTACAATCAATATCATGGTAGACATGAATCTGCCTGTTGAACACTCGAACAGGGAGGTAAATCTACCAGTGCAGGCAAGGTTTTGGAGAATCAAAAATAAATACTGGTAATACTACGACAAAGAATTTTTGATTGCTTAATTAAAATACATTTATGTGCACTTTCTTAAAAATTTATCCTACAATGTCCTAAGACAAATGTTTTATTGAACACTGAAGGCCAGAACAGTAATCAAATGTGTCTTGTTGGCCAACACTGGCCCCTAAATCAGAGGCAACAGCAGTGAAGACATGGACTTCCACATATTAAGGGCATCTAAAGGGAAAATAAACAATGTTTTAGTCTCATAATAGCGAGTTTCCTTGTTTGGTGTACAACAGTCACCTGTCAACATATTGAAGTTGCAACGCGTCCATTGGTCAGCATCTATGCTGTAGGAATCTATGTGCCGAACCAGGATCCGGTCATTGTTGTAGTCCAGGTCATTCCCACCTAACACGTAAAGTTTCCTCTGCACAGCAGCCATAGAGTGATACACTCTCCTCTGCAACATTGGGCTACGACTTAACCACTTGTTCTGGGAAGAAAAAAGAGATCAGTAGTACAATAACAGTAGCATGTTACTGGTGGTCTCTTCACCCTTGGCCACAAATCTCAAGTCTATAAATTTGTGTTGCTCATACGTTAAACATGCATGTTGGTTATAACATTGACTAGACATACTGAACATGTGGTTTACAGTTCTCCTTTAAAGTCATTAATTTAATAGCATTTCTTGATCTTGTATTTTTTCTGTTTAGCTCATCAGGTTTCAAAGCTTTTTTTCTTCTCTAGAATTCAGTAGTAAATCCTCCTGAAGTAAGACTATTAGATATCTCTTCTGCATACAGTGCTAAAATTATCTGTATCAACTATCCCTATTATGAGAGGAGAGAGGTTTTCCTACCTTTCGTAATTCAGAAGCTTATTTGATCTTCTCCTTGGGGAATGAAGCAACAGGGGAAAAGAATTTCCTAAAGAAGCTTTTCAAATGATCAATGTATTTGGTATAATGCTAACACAGTAATGTCCTTCTCCATATTTTTCTTCCTGGCTAACAATATTCAAGAATTCTACCTTTTGAGAGGAAGGGAAGAGGACATGGAAGAAGAGGGATAAAAGAACAGTATTTTAAACATAAGAAAATGATTGCTTCTGCTACGTTTACCAAATCAAACCTGGCAATAGATGAGATGAATTTATTTAAAAGGAGGAAGTTAAAATCTGCGAGGAAATTCTTTGCGTTACATGTGCTATTGTTTGTGGTAATTCAAGAGCCTCTAATACTACTACCTTTTAACCTCCCCAATATATAGCTATACATATCAATGTGTAATAGTTGAATATTAGGCATTAATGTTTGCATTAGCAGTCCAGTCTCTTAACATCAGACTATAGACACCATCTGCTTTGCAAAGCCTGCCTGCATCCCCTGATTATATCTTTAGCTTCCTCCACTGCAGTGCCTGCCAGGTGAGCCGCAAAGCACTGCAAAGGCAAAGAAACAGAGGGGCCTGGTGGGGTCATTTCTAATAAGCCAGCATGTGAATACTAATCAGTGGTGGGGAAGCAGAGGTCACCCCAGCCGGCTTGTTGGCAGGTAGCTGTGTGCTCTGTGGCAGATGGCAGGCATTATCGACTCGCCACAAAGGCCTCGCGCAGAAGCAAGCGCCGGTGCTGAATGATAGAGTTATTGAGATTCTGTGCGAGATGCAAGCAGATGTGATGGTTTCCAGTACCCAGCGTAAACAATATGCCAGCAGAATTTTTAAAAAGAGCTTCTGTGTACAAACACGAGGTAGACCTCATTTGAAGAATGCAAGCACTCACTTCCTCTGTAACTCTTTACATGTCAGGCTGGGTTTCTCGTCATCGGCACAGCATGCTGAAGTAGCCCTGCCATTGGTATTTTCGGGTGCAACTTTCACATCAGCAAGTTAAGAATCAGTGAAAGACACACAACAGACACACGGTCTTCAAAAAAGTGTCTTCCTTATAAGCAAAATAAGGTTGCTGCCTGTCATTACCACTTGGATTTAGGATGGAATCAGTATTTGTACAACTGATGCATAAAACTGCACCTCAACAAGAAAAAGGGAGGTGTATCATTGCCTGCTTTCTGCTTCAGGACCCGTATGTGCAATACCTTATAAAGTCAGCAGGTGCCACACAGGAATATCTCCTGGCACAATTTACTTCCAAATACAGCAATCAAAGCCCCTATCCTCCAATCAGAAAAGTCAATACTCTTCCACATGGGTGTAAATCAGGCCATGCAACTCTGATTGCAAGCTTAGGACTTTTAATTCCTAATATAAGCAAGAGGGTGTAACTATGCCTAAGCCTCTGAAATGGCTACTGAGCCATGCTAACCTAATCAAAACACATCCATAATGTATGAAATAATCCCTAAAAGATATTTTAGGTACTTGAGTAATGAAATGATAGGCACCCTTGCAGTCAGCAGAATAAGTCACAGACAGGTAGTAGAGTTCTGAAAGTATTCAGAAAACAAAATGCTTGTATGTGCAATTCAAAGCAGAAATGCCAATGACAAGGAGCAGTTTTGTGACACTGACTTTGAGTATACACATTGCCCTGGGCTGCTGGATTACAAGAAAATGAACAAGCAAAATAAATACTGATAAATACAGGGGATTTAAAGCACATTCCTGTATTTAATCTAAGACGTTTCTAATGCCTACAGGCTTAAAAAAACATAATAGTAAGTCAGACCCTCCATTACCCTGCTAAACTCCCACATCAGCACAAGTGAATTTAAAACACCACCGATGGTCAGCATTTTAGCCTTACAAAATTATTGTATGTATTCTCTAAGAGACCTGCTTGAAGCAGAACATATGAGAAAAACACATAGAACACAGATACCCACCTGCTTAGGATCATAGACCATGAGCCTGTTTTGATACTGTGCAGTATTTGTTACTCCACCTATGAAAGAGTTTATACAGGTTACACTTTATCATATAAGCAGAGCCAGAACAAAGATCAGGTGCAGCAAAATAACCAGTTCTAGGGTCCATTTGCGGACAAAACTACATTGTATATCACAATTTATGCTTACATTCCACTGCACTTTTTAATCTGGTTACAACGTAAAAAGTAGTACATTTATCAAATATCTAGAAACACAAAATAGCAACAATCCCCCCACCCACACTTCCTGTGTAAAGCTAATTCTATGGGCAAAAAACAAGATAAAAAAATGCAGTTTATAAATGCCTGTGCATTCAGCCATCGGCAGGACATGAAGATAAAAACCATCCCTGTTCCAAAGAGGGTGCAGTGTGTGACATGGTTTAAAAGAGGAGGAGATGGGCTTGCATCAGAGAGAAAGAAGAGGTCAGAGAGGAGCTCTGCCTAACCAGGATCATGACATGGCACACCGCTGCCAGCTGAAAAGCACACTGCAAGCGTGAGCAACTGTGCTTGCCTATATATTTAAAGGAAATCCTGTATTTAGTCTGCATTATAAAGAAAACTTCTCCTGGCTTAATTGTAGACTTTTGTTGGGAGGTTCCTCCATAGTCATCAGAAATAGTAACGTTACCATTTACTGTTCAATAAAGTTTAGAAAGTAACTCGGGACAGCCTGGAACAGTGTCTGACGCAAATTAATGATGCAAACCAACTGTTTTCCTCAACGCAGTATATGTTTAATGCTTATCATTCTGTTCTCTGTTGGTTCCAAATGAAAAATTTCACTGAGTAAAATGGTGGAAAAATTCTTCAGTCTTAAGTGTGTAATCTTATCTGTGTAAACATGTTCTCGACTGTGCTCAGGCTTCCTGGGACCATGGTGTCACTGCAGCACTGCCACAGGACCCAGTTTCCCCCATCACTACCCTGGGCCCATGGGAGACGGGACCAGAAATAACACCTGCAAACTGCACCTCATCTTTCATCCTACCATCCTGGGCATAACTAGAGAATGCCAGTGGCCACAGATCACTGAAACTCATATTCACAGACAAGCTTACTATATTACAGTTTTAACAGCATGTGCCAATGATGGACAAAATCCACAGCAACGAGAGGAAGGAATTTCATCTGTCATTACATTTGTTGATGCTTCTCTTTCTGTGAGGACATCACCTGTTTCAGAAAGAGCAGTGTCAGAGCTACTTTCATTGCTTGCTATGACCCAGTCCTGCTAAGGACTTTTTCTTTTCTTTTATTCCCAACCAGTGTTAACAAGGCTCCATGCTGGGGAATCCTCATTTTGTGAGCCTCCAGGTACACCTAGCACAGCATTTTGGTTCAGAGCCATACTGTGATTTTGAAGCAACTCCTCTGCCTCTCACATGTCATTTTGGGCTGCGGAGTGGGACTGGTTTGCATCTGAGTTAAACCAGAAGCTCTGCTTCACATGTGCTCCAGCTGTGCTCCAGTTCTTAATGGGGGTCTGAAGATGTGAAACAATAACTGGTCTTTTGGATGACTTTGTATCAGCAGAGTACTGAGAACATTTGGTCTAGAGGGCCAGAATAAATCGAATCCAATGCAAAAAATGTGAACTGTACCTGGAGTAGATGTAGAGGATTTGGCAGCAAAGTGTTACTTGCTGATCAGCTCCTACTGGGCGAGCTACTTGCTAACATGTAACCTCCAATTGCTCCAAATAACTTGAATGAGGCCAAGAACCTGGTCAATGGATAGCCGAAACTAGAGACAAATCTATTCAAGAGTCTTTTTTTCAACTGTAGTAGCAGGGAGGAATAACATTGTTATTTGGATGCATCTCTGCTAAGCACCAAATCTCTATTTGGGCCACTATACATAGACTGTGGCAGCAGCTCCCAGCTTAGAGACTCTCAGGCTAAGAGAAAGCAGAAAAAAAGATAATAGAATCATAGAATAACCAGGTTGGAAAAGACCTCTTGGATCATCAAGTCCAAAAATTCCTATCTGCCACTAAACCATGTCCCTAAGCACCTCGTCTACCCATGCCTTAAATGCCTCCAGGGAAGGTGACTCAACCACCTCCCTGGGCAGCCTCTGCCAGTGCCCAATGAACCTTTCTGTGAAAAATTTCTTTCTGATATCTAATTTGAACTTCCCTTGGTGCAGTTGTAGAGAGCAATAAGGTATACTCTTTCCAAAATGTTTCCGCCACACCACGCCACACAATGCCCATCACAGCACCTGTGAAGTATGCACACAAGAACATGCACTGGAAAGCAGTGACTGTTCCCATGTCTCATCTTACAATCTTTTATTTGTCTCTACACTGTTGTGCAGCCTTCACAGCATTAGTGGCCATCAGCCACATGCACAAAACAATCTTTTCTAGTATCTGTTTTATAAATTGATTTTCTTTTTTTTTGTTTTCAATCCCAGTGTAATGTTCAAAATGAGATGTCAGATTAGTGTTTTGAAAAATAAGAATCATAGCTGTTTGAATGATTACCTCCAGAAAGTGAAATTACAGGAGATGCATCAGAAATACAATGCTGGGTCATGTGTTTCCATTCAGAAGGTACACCTTAATTTGGGGGGGGAAAGGGTGGAGGAAGCAGAAAAAGAATGGTATTGCTTCCTTGTAAATTAATGAAATAATCAAATAAGCAAAATTATTTATCTCTCTTTACAAAGAGCCCTTCATATCAAGTACACAGCTTACATTTTTTCCCCTGCAATATTGCTCATCTGTGGTGTTTTATCATTACATTCTCTTCACATACTGCTCTTCACTTTTAGATTAATCTGCCAAAATGAGATGCTAAGGATTTGCATACAGATTTGACTACACAAAAATAGATCTGGAATTAATAACAGTCTCTATATGTTTTAATTTCTTCTAGACTGGAGTACCCTTGCCTCCAGCAGTATTCTTGGCTTTGAAAGTCATCAAGCTGATTTGTCTGCTCTTAGGTTATGATGCCACATGCTGCTACACTGTCCCCTGCAATCAAAGTGCTTGCAGAGATAGATTCCATGCCTTTCCCTAACAAGTATATTTTATAGATTGGCAGTTTTGATCTCCCCTCCCCAGGGGGATAATCTGCATCTTAACAGGTTTCTATAGATACATCTGTCATTAAATATGCCATCTTATATCTGCATCAATTTTCAAACTCAAGTTCCTCCTAACTTTGAAGTGCTATAGCAAAAGTTTAAAATTTTCTGCCAAAATTCAAGTTTAACAAGTCTTCAATGTCCTCTTGAATTATTTTTTTAAGCTATTCCAGGCAGCTGGGAAGTAGCAAAATAAAAGCAATGTCTCAAAGACAAAAAAGTTTAAAAGGTAGTAAAAGCAATACCTGCTTTCTCAGAAAAAAAAAGGGGTAATTCTGAGAAAATGCCTTAAACTTCTCTGCAGTGCTTTCCATGAGAAAAGGAGCGGAAAGCAGAGAGGCATCACAATGACAGTTTTTGTATTTAAAAATACAAAATATTCTATTAAATTTGAGGTCAAGCAATAGAGCCAATGTGGTAGTAACCCATCAGTTAAAGGAACAGAAAAAAGAAGTCTGGTTGAGTAAATGACAGAAAAATTACAGTTTGGTCAGTGCTCACTGGGTTTTATAAACAGAGCAATGATTGCACCACTTTGACGTGAGCAGCTCACTTTGAGGACTACAGTTTCTGGGAGGCAAGAAGCACCCTCAGGACACGCCTGTGCCTTTACTGCTCTTACAGGCATGAGAACATAGGCATGGAAAGCTCAACGTGCAGGGTTAGAATACTTTTACACTGCCACAGTCACTGTTGCTCACTCCCTTGCAGGCCATATATTGTGGTTTTTAAGCCCTCCAAGACCTGTAAGTTCCCAACTCCAACAACAGCTCCACTCTAAATGGGGAAGTTGCTGGAGGATTCGAAGACCCACCTTGCCCAGCCCTTCCACACACAAGGGAAATATTTTGGGTTGTCACAGCCACCGCCAAATAATCAACAAACTGCACTGAAAAACACCTTCAACAAAGACGTTTCCAAAAAGACAAGGGTGGGAAGGCATAAGACATAATATCATTTTTCCAAATAAAAAAAATGTAACATGTCCTAGTAGGACCCCCATATGATTTCAGAAATCTAATCCAATCCAAAACCTCCAGAAAATCTCACAACTCTCTCTGAATTCCTCAAGTGCTAGGCTGAGTGCACAAATCCGAGTTCACTGGGAGACGTGTAAAACTACGTGTTGGCAAAGCGCTCCCATGTGTATTGCTTCCAGCAAATCCAGGGAATATATAGAAACTCATGACATGCACCCCAAGGTGCTCTGCTATTTTAAAATAGAAATCTTTCCTCTCTTACGTATCTATATATTAAACAGACAATAATCCTTCCTCAATATGCAAGCCTGCTGCCTTTTACTTCAGCCAGCGAAGGTACAGTAAGGACAGCTGAGCTGGAGCATATTCTCCCACCCTAAAGAGTTCCCTGGAAGATGCCAACAGCAGCTCTAATTAACACTATTCCACCCCAGATGCAATCCATCTGCAAACAAGGCAGGCACAAGCCCTAGTCTGTATGTGGGTTGTTTGGGTTTTTTAAATCGTTAAAACCTGATATTTATATTCAATCTAAGAAGAATCAAAGGCATCAAATCCATAATGTCTATGTTTGAAAGGTGTGAGATCCATTTATTTAAAGATGATGATGATGATAACAGAAACACTGTTCCATCTACAGTCTAAGACTGGGTCACTGAGGCAATTTTAATGTACTTGTTAAGCTCCTGCTCCTGGTAATTTCTCTACCAGTTGCACTGTAAAATTTGATTTGGTTAGATACCTATTTATTCTAGATATGTTTTTCATAAAACAATTTATAGGTATTTACTGAGAAAAAAAATTTCTTCTCCTCACACCAAACTGCATCCTAATAATAAGGTAATACTTTTCATTATGAAACACTTGCAAACTCAGAATAATTCTCCAAGATATGTGATCTCTATCATTTCCTTGCTCAAAATAATAATAAATCATCTCGAATTTTAAAGAAAAAGCTGTTAAATATAAAACAACTGTATGGGGCTGGCTTGTTTACCCCCTTAAGCTGAGTTTCCACGTGCATGTCAAGATGTGATTTTAGCTGACACACTTAAGGTCAGTCAACTCGGACCTCTGTGAAAAACAACATAATACTTCGCTTTAGAGACGACTCTTCATGTGCTAATCTCTTGAGCACTTGAGGCAGAGGGGAAGCCGTTATGCCCAGCTGCAGGTGCAGGAATGGCCCAGAGCTGAGCTGCCTAGCAGAGGTTCCCTGCCCCTCTCTGTCCCCACAGGCACTACTCTGATGCAGGAGTAGGAAGGTTAACCTGTATAGAAAAGTAGGTCTCCGAATTTGCATGTGCACACCATGGAGGATGCAGGGAAATAGGCACAGTTCGAGTTCTCACTATTATGGAAAATATTTCCCTGCTTTTAGAGAGAACAATTGTTACGAACGTTGAACTCCAGAGGGTTTGGTGCATCTTGTTTCTCTTTCACTCAAATACTTCACTTTCCAAGCATGTGGCTTGCAATTCATTTGTGAAATGGGTCACGGTGTCAGATGTTAACCAGGGCCTGTAAGATTCATCTTTTTATAAAATTTCCAAACCATCTGCCTGATGCTGTACTGTCAATGCAGAGAACTTTTTTTAATGAATTTTCATCTATTTTTTAAATAATAAAATAAAATGAAGTCTGTGGAAAAAAAAATAAAAAATATGAGAAAAAAATAATGATATGAGTATAAAAATATGTTCCACAATATATGGAGCTCAGAAGACTCGAGAGCTGAGCCCACATGTGCTGACCAGAGGGCTGACTAGTTCCAGAGTCCAGAAGGCTCCCTCTGAGCCTTCTGGCATCTTAAAAACCCCAAAGAGGTCTTGTCAGCTTAGGAGTCACTCTGTCACTCAAAACACTGGCCACTTACCTCCTACTGCCAGCATGTGCTTATGTTTGTGTGGCATTTTGTTTGGCTCATTTCCCTCCCCTGATGCCTTTGCCATGATTTTGTGCTCTGTTATTTTTGATTCATTCTGATATTTGTCCCAAAGGAGCAACAAAGCAAAGCTGAAAATGAATCCCAGTAATAATAATGAAACCCCCTTAAGCGTAGTCAGCCTTTGATTAGCAAAGCCTTTAGAAGACAAGGGGCTGTATCAGAGGCACTGATGCTTTGGCTATAGTAACCGGTCTGCGTGCGGGTCATGTTTTGATGACTCTCTCCACAAATCCAAGGGCTAGAAATTTATATTATCACTATTTAATTGATTTACATACTAAAAAACTGGGCACATTTGCATGGTTACCTTGCCAGCTGGTAGTAGCAGACTGACTTTGAGAGCTCCTGCGATGACCCATATTTCCCAGAAAACGCAGCAGGGATACAGCCCAGAAACATCTCTAACTCAGACTAATTTTTTAGATTACTTAATTTTAGGTCACATACTTCAAAATTAGCTTCCCTCCTGCATCACTGATTACTCTTACATTAACATCTAATATTTGATGACGAACAGTGGATTTTTTCAGCAGCAAGTACCAATATTTTTGGAACAACCAAACATATCTCCCTACTATTCCCCTACCCCTGAATATACACATACAGTGAGCTACAACTGGCCTTAAGCAATTAATTAATAATAGAATGCTAGCTGCAGTTATTGCATCTCCATCTACTTTTATTTATAAAATAACTCTTCAACATACAGAACCCAGTTGTCAATCTGTGAGTACATAATTCAGATCAATACCCTACTGAATATTGCACAGGATGCTCTCATAATTCAAAATAACCTGTCAGAATCTAGCAACTCAAAACTGCTAAGCATTTTTTCAAAAAACTGTACAAAATACAACTGAGAAGTCCTTACTGTGACTTTACAACACAAACTGTGTTAGTAGCATTTTCAGCTCTAAATGGAACAATACTGATAACATATTTTTTGTTGTTTTGCCCAGTTTTAAAGAGTTCACGTAATAGACTTGCACTTACCTCTTCTCCTGACCGGACAGTTGTGTTAAAGGAATATCCTTGAACACAATATCACGATGTTTCGTTATAGAAATGTAGATATTATTTAAACACACAGCCAGTCATACATTTCACTTACGTAACTAAGCACATTAATCTTTAGCATAATTTTACACTTTTCTAGCATATCTGGAAAGACTAAAAGTAATCTCCAACCAGTCCCACATTTGATTTAAAAAATCTCTACCAAATACTTCCTTCATTTCTGGGGTTTCTTTTATAGGAAAAAAAAAGGAAATTAAGAAAAAGAATGAGACTTTTTTCAGGTATTGGAGCAATGACTATACCCTGATGGATGTTTCTAGTGTTCATTCAGTGATTATATATGAATATATTTAACACAATTTCCTGAAAAGTCTTGGTATTTTCATAAATAGAGACTGACAAATGTAAAACACAAGAGGAGAGAAAAATAATACAATCAAGACACAACAGTAGTAGTATTCACATATCGGGATTTCCAAAAGGCAACTATCTCTCTCCTCTGATAAAATAGGAAAGGCAGTGAATAAATAGGGTAATGCTCTGAACAGGCTTAGCTGGTACCCTAAAGCAGAAACACTGCTTCTGTACCGGACCTGGATCTCAAGGTCTATGTGCACGCTTTAGGATTAAAACACAGAGAAAACTTTACAAGATTCTTTCGATGCCAGTTGTTGAAGAAAGTGATCCAAAGCACCTGCCAGGAATATTGGTGATTTTCTGTGTTCTGCCATCTTTTTAATTTCAAAGTTCTCATTCATTATTTTAGCATATACATATAAAAATAGACACCTGCTACCTCCCCCCCACAGTGCTTAGGAATCCATTCCCATAAGGCACTTAATCCACATTGGCAGAAAGACACATCTGCAAGGAGCTCCACTAACCTAAACGACATTACTTTGAGAAGCATAGCGCAGGCCTAAGTAGCTAACATAATCTTTCATTCACATACCATCTTTTCACCAGAGGAAAACCAGACCCTATTAAAATCCCCAGAGGGTAACTACAGCAATCACTGAACATTTTCCTAAAGGGCTGGCCCCATTTACTCATTAACTTCCTTGATAAATATTACAACTTTATAACTTTCCATGACATACTTCTTAAAAAAGGTGAATATTTTTCTGTCAAACCTCCTCTGGACAGCATTAACCTTATTCCAAAGTAACAAATACCAGAAAAGTCACTACAAAGAGTGATGGGACAACATCCTCAAGTCCTCAATATGCACATGTAAAATAAAAAACACATCAGACTGAATTGCAAATTATATGTTAGTTTACCATTATACGGCTTATACTTTCCTCTATCTCTGCCATAAAGCTATGATTACATCCAGGCAACCTGGTGCACTTTTTATAGACAGAGCCATGCATGATTTCTAACCAAGTTCATCTTGGCCTGTTACAGTAACCTGAACAGTAAGTGGGAACAGTTCATACAGGCACCTTCAAGCTCTGGATCCACACAAGCCAACATGCACTTAAATTTCATTCATTATCAGGAAGAAACACAGTAGTACCAGATCATACTACATAAAGTGGGTCTTGGGTTTTGCTTCTGAAAAGCACAAAAAAAAATCTGTCATCCGAAATTTGTTGAAAAATGCATTATCATTGAGATTCACTGGGATTTATGAATGGTGACTGGAGTTAGCACAGATGATACATGCAGCTTTGAAACACAGAAAGGTATTCAGCAGACAAAAAATATTGTATAACATATATTACGCTCCTATACTTCTAATCAGGCTTTATTTTATGCTTCCAGATTTAAATTATTTGAAATACTCATCTCCTAATACAAAAGTTATCCAGACATATAAACCTAAGATTTTAGTTTCATTTGAGACAGTATTTTGGCATTTTGTTAGTCCCTCAAACTGTGTGAAACGTTTTCTACCTGATATCCAAAGAAGACCATCCACCACATATCCTGCATGGCATGAGAGTGATCGGTCAAAGGACTGTACAAAGGTCCACTTGTTCTTCTTAGGGCAATAGCGTTCCACTGTAGGTAACACTTGACGCAGTTCATTTCTGCCCCCTACTGCATAGAGGTACTCATCCACTGCTCCCAGCACAAAATGTTCCCGACAGTTCTTCATTGGAGCTATCTCAGCCCAGGAGTTAGTGCGGGGGTCGTATCGACAGGCAGTTCTCACCGCACAAGTGCGCCCTGTGGAGTGCTCTGCCTCTCCACCAGCTACAAAAAGAAAGTCTCCCATGACAGCAACACAGTGGTGGCTTCTCCCTACAGGCATAGGTGCTAGTTCGCTCCAGTTTGCAATCCCTGCGATATGAACGTTCTCTTGATCTACCGGATTGAAGTATCGCAATTCCTTTACTTTACAGATTTCACGTTTTTTCCCACCAATAATGTATAGAGTGTCTGACTGGAAGCGAGGTTTTGTCCTTCTGGTTTGCCAAACTGGCTGTGCATAGACGCTCTGGTGGTAAGCCAAGGCCTCATTAATAAGTGCTGTCGCAGATTCACTAGCTTGCACTAGAGGATGAGAAAGAGCTACGGTATGCAGTGTATCCACATCCATAAGGCCAAAGCGGACATACTGGAGAAGTTCATCCATGTACTGGTAGCGGCAGTTGTGTTCCAACCACCTCACAGCCAGCTAAAAGCAGGAGGAAGGAAGGGAAAAACAAGACACCGATTATTTGAGTACAATTCTGTCAAAATTTGGTCTTTTGAAAACCATGCTTGCATTCCAAGAAGAGCTATATACTTGCCTCAGTAGTGATATCAAACAATATAAAAGGTAGATACAAATGCATGTGACTCAACATAAAAGATACCTACTAAAACTCCACCTGTAATATACATAAAAGCTTTGTGTTGCACCAGTCCAGAAACTAAATCAGAGAAGAAAGACACAGGGAGGAGATTCTGCTGGGTTGGGAATGACAGAAATCATCAAGGAAGATTCTGAAGCCGTTCAGGAACTGCAGCAGGTATCAACAGACAAAATTAAACATAGCCTTTAAATTACATAAAGCATATTGAAACCGATCAGGTTTGAAAAGAGCCTAGAGCCCTAAAAATCTTAGCAAGAACTGTTGTGCAAGTTATTCCTGAAAAATTCCAGGGATGAAGATGCCCAAACCTCCTCAGGAAAGCCATCCCATGTTCTGCTCTACTCTCAAACAGATTTTCCTTTCATCTATCTAGGAGCTCCAAGCCCTTCAGCTCACTGCCTCATTTTCCATCTTTGAGTTTACATTCCAGAGCTTCAGAAACTACAAAGCAACCATTGAAACTGATCTATCTATACAGGATGAAAAGCTGTTTGCTACCATCCTTTTCTCTTCCACCTCCAATGCATTTTAATATGCGCCTTGCAACTTCCTCTTCTCCAAGTGAAGAAGTCTCTCAATTCATCTTCCAAAACCTCTGCTGCTTGGCTCACAGTTCTCTGTTATTGAAAGGAAATGCCTCTCTTTCTTGATGTTTGCTTCAGAAAACTGGATGAAATCTTCCTCTTAAGGCTGCATTAGTAGCAAATGGATTAGAAGGATCACTTAGATCCTAACAGCCTACATTATTCTTGTTTGTACATCACTACACAGGACTGTCAATGCACTATGATATTGCTGATCCATAGTTAAATTTATGAAGGAATATATTGTTCTCACCTCTTTTTTCTGCAGAACTTCCACAAAGTGTCATGCTTTCTCTGTTCCTACTGAACTCTCTACTATTTACTTCAGTTCCAATCTGACAAGATCATTCTCAACTCTGGTTTTATTTTCTAAAGTGCTTGAAGACCATTCCACCTTCTGATCACCCCAAACCATAAACCCCATAGTATTCTTTCATCCATGTCATAAAGACATTGACTAGTTCTGGATGAGGACAGATTCCTCTGCTTGATAGTTCATTCCATCCTGTCAAAGAACTTGTGGAGCAGGAGTTTCTAATTCATCATGCAATAACAAGTGTCACCTAAAACTTACTGCCCTGTATGGCTCATGGGAATGTCACATGAAGGAGGTGAAAAGAAAGGCTTCTTAATCAAGACTTTCATATACTTATGTTATATCAAATTCACATGATCTAAATCCACCAAAACCATGTGTCAGGCATCTCCTATTTAGTAGTTTTAGGAAACTCCCTACTCCATTTCTTAGACCATGTGAATCCTTCCTCAAAGACATCAGAGACTCTTAACTCTCATTATTGACTAGACTGAAGTGGAATTCAGGCTGTCTTCATGATGATGAAGACACCAACTGAATTCATATTGACTGAATGATGTGTAGATTGCTATATTAAAGGAAAAGTATTTACAAAAACTGAGTTCTTATCTGTAATCACTTGCATCCAGCACATTGCTTTCTTTTGCTTATAGTTCATTCCTTCACTCGCATCTCAAATGGCATCTTTATCACCTCTTCTAGAATGACAGACATTACAGACTCCCAAAAACATGCACGAACATAAATCAGGTCTTGGTAAGCACAAGGCTTTTAAAAGAAGTTTAACATTAACACCTATTAATCTCCCTCTTTCCTTTCTTCTCCACCCCACCCTGACTAAATACCATATAAACACATAAGCAACACTACATACATTCACACCTTTCAAAGACACAGTATCTGCATTCGTTTGTGCATATGGAATGTGTGATAATCTGCATCCGAAGGAATGGACATCTCCATTGCATTACCCTTTCTGCTGCATGAAGTTTGGCAAATGCAGCTTGGTTCATACTGAGGTTACTCTGTACTGAGAGCGTTCCTGGAGTTGTTGTAAAAAATGTTTCACTGAATCCAATAATGCTTAATGCTTCTCTAAAATCACAGAATTTCTATATCACCACAGTGATTGTGCAGATCGTGCAAAGCAACACAAACATTCTGTTGGCACTCAAATGAGATATTCAGCCTATTCTTGGTCTTGAACCAAAACTTTCTCCATCCTTTTCTATACTATTTATTCCCACTCATCTGTCATCTTTATTCATGAAAACTTTTGAATATCCAAATTAAATCTATCACAACCTCCACATTCTGCACCTAAAGGGATCTTTGGTCTACACTACTTGCACCTTTCCCTTCTGATGAGCGAATGTAACAGCAACAGAGCAGGCAGGGTAAATTCTAGGCTGTCTTTTGTGTAAGGAGCTACTGGCTCTTACCTGACTCCACATTACTCCAGGTAATTTTGCAGTGGAGCTTTGCATTTTACTACATTAATTTAGTAACTTATTAATTTAGAAAGCAGGGCTAAGAACCTCATATGACCCAGATGGCCTGTAGGCATTTGATAACCAGCAAAAAAACTCTGCTGGGTCTCAAGAAGGCAGCTGTGTTCTGGGAATCACAGTGCACTTAGAAGCTTTGATTACAGTATCCTGTGTGACCCACACCTAATCTGTGATGCTCCCAAGTTAGAGAAAAGGCTGTATCAGCTAAAAGCTCTGATGTTTTAATCTCCTTGTCTTGCTGTTGATAATAATGACTGTTACTTGATTTTAAATGCCATAAATTAATTTGGGGACACTCCTTAAAAATAACTGCTATGAATTTAAATATAAATACCTACAAATGTAGGTATTTATATGTATATTCATTGAATAAATGACCATGTCCTAAATTACACAGAATCACAGAATAACCAGGTTGGAAGAGACCCACCGGATCGTCGAGTCCAACCATTCCCACCAATCCCTAAATCATGCCCCTAAGTACCTCATCCACCCTCACCTTAAACACCTCCAGGGACGGTGACTCAACCACCTCCCTGGGCAGACTGTTCCAATGCCTAACCACCCTCTCTGTGAAGAATGTGGAAAAGGACTACAGAACAGGTCATATGGTTTTGAGAGTACTCACAAACTGAGGTTCAGACTTATACATTTACTATGCAGCACAGATTATTACAGTGCTCTCCAACAGAACACATTTTCTCACGCTATGGAGGCATGGAAGAAAACTGAGTTATATGTGCGGGTAAACAGATAGTCTAGTTACTGCACGTTTTGGCAGCTATTAGAAGGCTGGAGAGGGAGAAGTTCAAAAGAAAGAAAATTAGGTTCTTAAGTTCCCAAACAAGTCTTTTTCTTGTGGTAGCAATAGTAACTGATGGACTGTAACACAGTTATAAATTTCCTTCAGTGCAAAGGAGCAAATATAACTCTCACAAACATATGGCAGAAGTGCAAACTTCTGTGTTGCATATCAGTAAACATCTATATATTCACCAATGCAAGTTTCACCGTATTTATTCAGGTTTTGTTTAATCCAGACTTAGAAACCTGTTGACTACATAGAAACTACAGAATTTACCCTGTCTATCCACTAATTATAGCATCTATGTTTTAGCCTCTCTGGCAGCAGTGATTAGCAACTATAGTCAGTATTGGCAAAATAAACTCAAAGCTATTATACACTTTATGACACCACAAGAAAAGACATTCAGACTCCTCTAAGGAGATATCAATAGCACTCAAAATTACAACTGTGTTTAAAACATAAACAAGTAAGCAAGGAAAAACAAAGAGATCATCCACAATTTTGAGGTTTAAAATATTTGCATTACTGCTAAATAATTTACAAAAATATGGAAAGACTCCTACTCCTAGTGCCATACAGGCAAAATCTGTTTAAACTGCTAGAAGCTTCTTTTCTATTAATTTTAATGTATGAGTGTGTGAGAAAAGGAAGCTACAGCCTAGTGCCTATATCAATTTTAATAAATAATATATTTTGCTATATTCATCTTCTAAACTTCTAAATGACAAAGGCAGACCCTCAGAAGGACAGGATTTTCAAACCAGATTAATTCTCTTATTCTAAAGTCTTAACCCAGAGGATTTTTCTTCTACAAGGTTATGTTACTTGATTTAGCAATGGAGTAGATTCTCAAAACAGATGGAAATATATATTGTGGCACAGTTGGAGCATACATCTAAACACAACTGCATGTTGGATTGTGATTTCATGGCATTTCCAACGGTTGCTTCTGCTCCCAGCATGGTGCTTTGACAGTCCAGTTCTCACAGTCTCGGTCAGTCTTCCCTCCCTGCTGTTAATGTGTGGTACGTGTGTTACATGTGCCACAGCCAGAGAGGACAGACAGACAGTGGGGGTTAAAGCCGAATTAAAGAGTTTCACCCCTGTTGAAGCTAACCCTGCAATTAATAGTTTCCTGGTCTTTTGGGCTGCCAGTTATCACAGGAATCAAAAGAGCCCAGCATGCCTGTGCCTTGCACATATCGCATCCCTCTCAAATCCTTCTCATACCACTCTGCTGGGAAACATGCCAGACCTTCACTTGACATCACAGCAAGTTTTCTATCCAGAAAAGCCAAGTTACTTTAAGAGTGCAAAAAGCTTGACGTACTCATTAGACCCTGGTCCACTTGGAAACTACTTTAAGTCACAAAGTAGGAAAATTCACGGAAAGTTTATGACCAAAGCCCTTTGAGTGGGAAAAGGCTCCTCTAAGCCAGGGCTCTGTGAGAGGCAGGGACCATGGGAACTCCATTAGCATCATCTTGGTCTGATCTTTAGCTGATGTATTCATGTTGCAGCCCAGCAGAATGCAAAGGAATTATGCTAGTTTATACAATCTAAGGTCTCTAATAACTGAGATGAAACCAAAAAGTGACAGTAGAAAAAGAAATCAGGGGGTTTTTTGAATTTCTTCTATTTTTTTAGCAACAACACATGAAAGGAAACATTAAATTATATAAAATCTTGAATTCACACCGCTTCATTCAAAACAAATGGAAATCTTAATGACAATAAAATTGTGAACATTGTCATTTTAGAAGAAAGCTGAATTACAAATATGGAAACAAAAGTAGAGGAATGTATTTTCCTGAACTTAGATTAGATATATTCAACAGTAATTATCCAATTTCTGCATGACAATCTGATGATATACACAGGTAAAAAAAAAAGAAATAACCACTGATTTCTTCTTTCAACAGAAATCTCACCTGAGCAGTCCTTGTGTTGCTTAACATAAGTAAAATATTTTGGCCAGAAAAAAGTCAAATTAATATGGACAGTCAGCCTCAGCTGGTCCAGACTGGAACCTCTTGCCTCAAAACAACTGTCTGTCTCAGTTGGCTATTGCTGGCACCACCCTCACTCTTCCAAAGTCTCAAGCCCAGGAGCATAATCTATGGATAAACCAGGACATTTAGTAAATCTTTGAAACAAAGTCCACTGAAGGCTATAGAATCTTCCAACTTTTCAAAATGAATGGGGACTTCCAAAGGGCCTGAATTTGGATCCCTAAAGTGTCTTAACTCTTCTCTCTCTTGAGAGACTACAAAGGACAAAACCCAGGGGGGTTTAGATATTAATTTAAGCATTCATTTAAGTAAGATAAAATAAATTAATCTATATCACCCACTTAAGAATAAAAATATATGGGTCAAGGATTGTTGCTGGGAAAAAAAAAAACAAAAACGCACACAAACAATTTTTCAAAGCCATGAGTTACATATGAATATTTTTAGAAGTTAGGAAGCCACCTCGCAGCACAGCCCTCCAGATTCCCTTTGCAATTGTACCAATAAGGTACAACCTTACAGCTGTGGGCAGCACGGGAAATGAGTGGCTCAAGCATAGATGCAGAAGAGCCTTAAAGATTAAAATCTTTTTCTTCTTTATATTTTGAATTTAAAATGTGCATAAAAATAAGACTGTAATGAGCTGCATGTAGAACAATCAAAATTATAAGGTATTTGCATTTCTTTTGCACCTTGAGCCAAACAACTACAAAATTATGCATAGGATTCTCTCAATCTGAATACAGTAAATATTAATAATCTCTGAATCAGCAATGAAATGCCTTTTGCCCCGAACCCTGAAGAGAGACTTTCAACTCTGAAAGTTGTAGTACAGTGACTGAGACCATATTTACAAGGCACCAAGCTGAGGCATATGCATGTAGGCTGTGAAAATGAAGCTGTGCCATCCCCCACTCTCTTTACACAGAGTCATTTTAAAATTACCTGTTTGTCACTTTTACAAATGTGTGTCTACATAAGCAGCCCCCTGTGTGGCACTGCTATAGCATGCAGGCATGTTTTCATTTGCACATTTTGATTTTACAATCAGAATTAAAACATATACTCTGTGAGCTCAGGTGAGCTGATAAATGGAGATTTTTAAATTTCTTTTTTTTTTTTTTAATCTGAAAAAAATGAAAGAAAAATGTTCCTCTAGATGTATTATGCCTTTGGGCTCCATTTGAGGGAGGGAAAAAAAGACAGAGAAAGCTACTGTGAAGGTCACAGAGTGAAAGAACTTCCTTAGGGCACAGAATAAATTAAATCCCAAGGAAAAAATAAAATGTGATTTCCAGAGTGTGAGGCACAAACTCAAAATGACAATGATTGACAGCCAAACTATATCCGTGCAATATCGAAGACTGCACGTTCTCATTTACCTCAGTGTAGCCAGCAAGCGCCCATTAAACATCCGTCTGATGCCCAAATTAACCTTCTTGGCAAACTGAAAGAGGCACAAACTATCATAATCAACCTTTCATTATCACAGCAGCCTCTAGTTAAAGGGTCAGAATAATTGTGCCATCAGAGCCCTGATTGTTTTCAATCAACAGACGACTGGAGTGACAGCTCAGTGATGGAGTAGTTTGATGAAACCGCACCAGGCCTAATCAGAGCAGATGAAAGGAAGGCATGATTGGTGCAAATGAACAGTCGTGCCTCTCTTTCATTTACAATCTGAAATTACTCTTAAATTTACAGGTTTTTTTCTCCCTTATGAGTACCTCTGAAAGAATGTTTGACTTATTATGAGTTCTGACAGTGCAGAGTTATAAAACACAGGTAGGGTTTTAAGCCCAGGCTTTAAGTGGGTATTCAGCATAATTTTAACAAATTCACTCTTGAAAAGCACAAAATGACTAAAGACTTCCAATGACCTAACCTTTCAGTGATGTTTGATTAGCAAAACAATTTATCATGGCTCACATTCATGGTAAGAGAAGATTAAAAAAAAATAGTCAAGGATCTCTTGCAAATGTTTTCTCTTAGCCAATACATTTATTGCATTTTTGCTCTCCTGTTCCCTCTCTCTCACACACACACAAAAGAAAAAAGTTAAAGAATACTGCATTAATAACCCTTTGCCTCTCTGAATAATAGAATCCAAGCAAGGGATTGTTTGGAGATGAAAGCACAGACCAATTATTATGCCACTGACGGCATGAATATTTAGTTTTCTGGTGGGTTGGGTTGTTCATTCCCACATTCTAAAGGATGGGAAATTAATGGATCCCGCTAGGTGTTTCTTACCTTACCCATCATCACAGAATCACAAATGAAGAGGGAGGTGGGGGGTGCGTGGAGAAGAAAAAATGGGGTCAGCTTAGGCAAAATTCGGAAAGAATAGAAGATTCAACCTTCCTGCACCTCCTAAGCTACAGTTCACTTCCCCTCCAAGCCTCACCCAGCTCCAGCTCTGTGGCTTCACATCCTCACAATGGCACCATAAGGAAGGTGTGGTGAATAAAAAGAGCCTCTTTATACCTCTGAAGGAAGAAAGTAATTCAAGTGACTAGTGGCAAATCTTTTGTTCTGTGATCTTCGTCATCATCAAACATCCTCTAGTTTATCAAGCATCACAAAATGCATACCAATGTTCAGGTCAGCATACTAAAACAAAAAAGTAGCTTAAAAGCAAGATTAATATTTGCCTGAAGGGGGAGTGGATGGAGAAGACTGATCCAAACACCAAAAGCTTTTGAGAAATCTTGTTTCCTGTACCTTTTCCTCACACTACAGAATTGAAATTTTAATTCCTTAAATGTTTGGTGCTGTAAGCAGAACATTCACTTGAGCAGAAAACATACAAATGCCACTAGCTGAAGCTGTGAGCAGGCTTGTACATCCTTACTGACACAAAGGATGCCACTTTCACTAGTTCTGTTTGTTTACTGATTCCTACTCTTGATGTAACAGGCTGAATGGACCAGACTATCCAGTGCTTTCTCTTTGTGTAGTGAGGGAAGTCTTACTACCCTCAGACAGCACAAAGCCTCCAATCCAGCACAATTAAGGAAGGTCTGTTAGATCTAAGTCCTAGATAAAAGCAGCATGACAGAAGTTGCCCAGTTTGCTAGTGATCTGGCAAGTACTCTCCCCCCAGTGCTTTCACAGGGTCGACAGCTGAGCTTCCCACTGTAGAGGAGGATCAGGTTCATGACCACTTGAGGAACCTTAACATATATAAATCTATGGGACCTGATCAGATGCATATGAGAGTCCTGAGGGAACTGGCAGATACGGTTGCCAAGCTCCATGATATTTGAAAAGTCATGGCAATTGGGAGAAGTCCCTGGTGACTGGAAGAAGGGTAATGTTGCGCTCATTTTTGAAAAGGGTAGAAAAGACGATCCTGGGAACTACCAACCTCTCAGCCTCACCTCTGTGCCTGGGAAGATCACAGAACAGATCCTCCTAGAAGCTCTGCTAAAGCACATGGATGGCATGGAGGTGATTAATGGCAGCCAGTGATCAACGGCTTCACCAGGGGTAAGTCCTGTATGACCAAATTAGTGGCTTTCTATGATGTGGTAATCGCAGCAGTCAACACAGGTAAAGTGATAAATGTGATCTAGCGAGACTTCTGTATAGCCTTTGACACAGTTCCCCACAACATCCTCCTCTCTAATTGGAGAGATATGGATTTGATGAGTGGACAGTACGGTGGATGAGAAACTGGTTGGACGGTCATATGTAGTGGTCAATGGCTTAAACTCCAGATGGAGATCTGTGACAAGTGGTGTCCCTCAGGGGTCTGTACTGAGACCAGTGCTGCTTAATAACTTCATCAATGATACTGATAGCGAGACTGAGTGCACCTTCAGCAAGTTTGCAGATTACACCAAGCTGAGTGGTGTAGTTGCCACACCAGAGGGATGGGATGTCATCCAGAGGGACCTGGACAGGCTGGAGAAGTGGGCTTGTGAGAAACCCATGAGGTTCAACAGGGCCAACTGCAAGGTCCTGCACCTGGTTTCAGGCAATCCCCGATGTCAGTACACAATGGGGGATGACATGATTGAGAGTAACCCTGCAGAGAAAGACTTGGGGGTGCTGGTTGATGAGAAGCTCAACATAAGCCAGCAACGTGCACTCACAGCCCAGAAGGCCAACTGTATCCTGGGCTGCATCAAAAGAAGCATGGCCAGCACGTTGAGGGAGGTGATTCTGCCCCTTTATTCCCCTCTTGTGAGACCTCATCTGGAGTGCTGTGTCCAGTTCTGGAATCCTCAACATAAGAATGATATGGAGCTGCTGGAGCAGGTCCAGAGGAGGGCTACAAAGATGATCCGAGGGCCAGAGCACCTCCTATAGGAGGACAGGCTGAGAGAGTTGGGCTTGTTCAGCCTGGAGAAGAGAAGGCTCCGAGAAGAATTCATAGTGACATTCTAGTACCTGAAAGGAGCCTACAAGAAAGCTGGAGAGAGACTATTCACAAAGGCTTGTGGTGATAGGGCAAAGGGGAAAGGGTATCAACTGTAGAAGGGCAGATTTAGACTAGACATTAGGAAGAATTTCTTCACCATGAGAGTGCTGAAACACTGGAACAGGTTGCCCAGGGAAGTTGTGGCTGCCCCATCCCTGGGGGTGTTCAAGGCCAGCTTGGATGGAGCCTTGGGTAACCTGATCTAGGGGGATGTCCCTGCCCATGGTAGGGGGGTTGGAAGTAGGTGATCTTTAAGGTCCCTTCTAAGCCTAAGTATTCTATATTCTATGATTCTATGATACATCTTTCCTCCTGTTTCAAGCATTTAAATGCCCAACTTTCTCCAAGTATAAAGACATGGGTTACTATATATATAGATTTAGTGAACTCTTAGAATGACCCAAAAACACTCCTAATACACCAGTGAAGAAAAGAAGTAACAGTTACTGAAGTCTGCCACCATGTGCTTTGTTGGATGGAGCAGGGAGAAGGCTCAAAAGCAAACATGCTTCTCTTTACACAAATAGCAAAGTCTCACATTCACATTTTTATACCATAAGGATCACACCACATTTTAAAGATTCTGTTATTCTGCTATTTGCCCTCAACTCCTACTCAGCCATACCCACACTAATGCTAGATCGTTGCTTCAGCAGTGGCCCTGGCTTTGTGTACAAGACGGCCTCTGAAGTGAATTCCCAAACTGGAGTCTGACAGCACAGCTGGTAGGAAAAACAAAACATGCGTCTTTTCAGACCAAGTCCTTATCACTCCCATTCAGTCACAGACCCACAGCTTCACAGATGGACAGGGGGCGGAGAACTGAAGGATGGGACAGCGAGCTAAAGTAACAGAAAGGGAAGCCAAGTATAAATGAGTTATGACCTCCGGAAATACATGGTCCAGAAGGAAGATTAGAGAATCCCGAGGTTCACTAGATCTGGAAAGTGAAAGCAATTCTTAGTGTATGTCTCCCTGATATAGAATCATAGAATAACCAGGTTGGAAGAGACCCACTGGATCATCGAGTCCAACCATCCCTATCAAACACTAAACCGTACCCCTTAGCACCTCATCCACCCGTGCCTTAAACACCTCCAGGGAAGGTGAATCAATCACCTCCCTGGGCAGCCTGCTCCAGCACCCAATGACCCTTTCTGTGAAAATTTTTTTCCTAATGTTCAGCCTAAACCTCCCCTGGTGGAGCTTGTGGCCATTTCCTCTTGTCCTGTCCCCTGTCACTTGGGAGAAGAGTCCTGTCTCTGCAAGAGCTGCAGTGGATTTTTCCACAGTACTGCTTTAGGAAGCTCTTGGTTTGCTAAATAAGAAGTGCTATACCTCTTGGCTGGAGTTTTGCTAGTTTGGGACCTACATGGTGTCAAGATGACAACCTGCAAGTCTCAGAGACCAGCCCTGCAGTCTGTAAGCCACCTTTGAAGAGGCAGAAATTCAATTTTGAACTTTCTGCACCGAATAACATGCAGCAGGCAGAGTTGTTGGCTGAAGTCTGTCCAGCAGCATGAATGATGCATTTCATGATATTATACTGTGATTAAAGTAGAGGTACATAATGCAGCTGTATTAATAGCCAACATTTATCAAAATTAATGTTGTTAAAATGAATCACAATGTATTAAAAATACTTCCCAATTTTTCTCAAGTGCTGATAAGGCTTGTCTTCTGAAAATATTTATGCTGTAAATCATCAATTGCCAGTTGCCTCAGAAGGCTACTAAGCAAAAATATTGTCCTGCACTCTTCGACAGGTACAAGTGGGATACATAATCTACACATCTTCGGCAGATTTATTAGTCATAATTAAATAGGTCCATTAGTAACAATTTTAACAGCTGCATTTCCATCTCAGAAATTTTTACTAAATGTTTCTGTACGACATCATTGTGAGGAAGGGAAGAATTCCTCATCCCAAAGCCAAACTCTCCAACAACCAAACACAGTCACTTTTATTCTCAATCTGGCGCTTTCTCCCTGGTGCTACATAATGATCCTGGCATTCCCAAAAGGGACATTATTTTATCAAAAATGTTGAGAGACAGTATTTGTTCCAATTTTTATGTATGTGCTTCCTATGAAACACATAGAAAAAATGCCAGTTTTATAGTAAGAATGGAATGTACACTTTTCAAAACTTTATTAACTTCTTTTCCACACTTTATCCAGTGATCTTCTACTCGAGCTCAAAGTGAAGTAAGGTAGGGACAGAAGGTAAACTCTCAGCCGCTGTAAAATACCACAGCTCATGGAAGTTTGCCATTTTACACCTTCTGGGGAATCTGAACTTCAAAATTATATAGCACTTTCCTTCCAAGTATCTCAAAGCAATTTATAAGCAGTAAAACTCAAAAGTTCTCTGTGAGAAGGGTACATTTCAATGATTTTCCAAACATGGGAACTAAGAGAGAGAAAAATTAAGTGATATGACAAAAGACAGCAACTGCACAGCTGACACACAATCAAAATCTTCTGTTCCCTCAAGCTGTCTACAACTGAGTCTCTTTACTCCACCACCAAAATCCTGTGGAGATTTTTGTCCTCCATGCCACAGAAGGAAGGCTGGTGAGATGCAGGTATCTGAAACTGAGGACAAATCAGACCCTTAAACATACTCTGACAAAAGTGCTTGACATATTTTTGCAGCTGAAAAGTATATCTCCATGTAGGCAATAAAACACTGCACTTTCACTAAACTTTCTTGGAGTAGCAAAGACAAAACTACCCCATGGTGTTCTTCAGAAGTGCGTTCTTGTGCAATCAAATACTCAAACCATAGAGCAATTTCCAGTCATCTGGAGCTTCTCTACAAAGGCAGTTCTACAAATGTGCTTTTGCACCTACCTCATTCTGCTATGATGGAAAGGACAAGCAAGGTCCACTGTAACCCCTAGCAACGACACTCCATTTGTACAATTGTGTGTTTAAAACCTGAATGAGCTAACGTGTAGTTCCTGCTGCAGCAGACTTTACAGCTATCCCACCACTGATAATCGCTCTATTTTCCTATGCACTGCAATGACTATCACACCTGGGAGCGTACACAAAATAAATGAGCTAGGACTGATCATACTGGAAAAACTCTACTTACTCCTGCAATCAAAGTAAATGTTCTTGTAACAAGATCATCAGAAAAGAGCATGAAGTGTGAAAAATCTATCCAAAGCAAAGCAATAAAACCAAACTCAAAATATGGCATCCAGAGACAGAATTTTTCTTCTTCCTTCCAAGCAGGTCTAGCCATAGACAGTTAGAAACAAGGAAGACCTCCATCAAAAACATTCCTAAAGTATAGCTTCATAGGATCTGAAAACCTACGGAGCCTAATAGAACTGTCTAACAGCTGGATCAAGTGGCAAGAAACTCTGAAGTAATAACTTCTTGACATCCATTTTCCATTGCAATACAAAATGCTCGTTTGGACCTTCCATCATGGACGGTAAAACCATCCGTGCTAGGTGCTTAATTTTTGATAAATTTTTCTGAAGTTGAAACGAACAAAAGCTTATGTCTTCAAAACACATCAGTCTAACTAGGGCTCTTAACTGTGATTTGACTTCAGTTTAAGGAGATCAAAGTTTACGATACCATCTCTCTTTTCTCAAAGAGCATACAGGAAGAGCACACGGGAGGTAAGAGAAGATGACCTACCCCCACCTAGCAGCCATCATTTCAAAACTTAGAATTGCTCCTTTTTATTATTTTTAAAGGAAATAGTCAGGCTGACATCAAATGCACTGAAATTTTACCTAGCCACATTTAGCATTAGAACAAGTTGCTGGTACGTAATTACAAGTGGAAAGGACAATCTTTCAGCATCTGTTACATTGTTTTTATTGCTGTTCCTCTCTTATTTTTCCCTTGAAATATGTTTTAGATGTATAGTAGCTCTCTTGGGAATCTATGAGCTTTCATCAGAAAAACTGTTAGAGAATTAAATAGGCAGAAAAATCAACAAAATTCTATAAAAATGCAATTCAGCTCTGTGAAAATTAGTCTAAATGGTTCTTGAATGTAGAAAGATTCCTATTCCATTCTTCCCTATTGTTAGGGTATAATTTTCTACAGATTTAATAGGCAAATCCAACAAATCACATAAAAATGTATCATTTTCTATAATAATCTCGACAACAGCTATAGAGGACTTGCATGTCACTAATATCTTAGGTCACACACAGAAACAAACATCAGAGTACATACTCTCCTTACTCATTTTATATATGTGCAGGCTCTCAACATGCCATGTTACTACAAAATCACCAGGGTCAAGTTTTCCAAGTGAAATCATCATGGGAAGGATTGGGTCTGTTTTGTTTTACTTTGCTTTGGATTTTTTTCAACCACTGATCTCACCAGAACTTTATTTCTGTTTGATTATGCTTTATTATTTTAATGAACCAACTAAGCACTCTGACAAGGACAGTGTCAGCTAACCCATCCAGGTCTCACAGCCAAAAGCTGTCTGAGTGTCCCTTACTTTCTTCTAGCCACTTCAGCCCTGCTGCTGTTGAACATCAGCCACTGAAGCCCATGTCATGTGTTAGTGAATCTGATTCTTCAACTCCAAAGTGCTGCTGGAACCTCATTTTAAGAAGGATGGGCTCACTAATACTAACTGTGGGTCTCTCTAAGCCTTTTCCTGCCAGCAGCTGCATTCTCAAATCCCACGAAGAATGTATCTTAGCATAACAACAACAGATATATTTTAGGAGTTGGTGGTTTCTTTGGCTGATTTTTCACATATGGATTCCACCCCCATCTCCATTTTGAAATAGAAGAAAGAAGAAGCAAGTACGCTAGCAGAAGCTCACTCAGCTTTCTGGAGACCAGAACAGTTTCCTTCACATCTTAATGGCCTCAATTTTATTGACTCTTATTTAGTCTTTAATCCCCACAAGATGGGCTGCAGATTAATGCAGGTCTTATATTATTTTTAAGTGATGAATTAATTTTTTCCAAATCAACTAATTGTCCTAAGAATATTATTCCTTTAAAAATGACTTAAACATGTAGGGTCACATTTGTAAATGAATTTAAGATTCAAAATTCTATCTCATTAATTGGGAACAGTAGAGCTTCCCTACTACAAGATTAAAACAAACATAAATTTGTAATTTAAACCAACTGATTCACACCTGAAGCAAACTGAAACAACTGCAAATGCTGAAAGGTGAACCTCATAAAATTCAGACCTATATGATTTCACAAGAATGCTGAAACACACTCTACCCTAAAGGAACAGTTTGAAAGCTTTTCAGCACAGATTCTCACTTCAGAGACTGTGATCTTTCCATCTGTCTTTACTATCCCACATAGACCTCTAGCTTGGAAGCCACTTCACAGCGAGGCTTCTTAAGATCTTTTTGACAAATGTATTTGTTGTAATTTCTTCCATTTCTCCCTGGCACGAGGGAGTCCAAGGTGATCAAAGGAGTATAAGGACCCCTTTGTTGTGAGGCAATGAAACCCCTAGCTCTGCAGATCACTCACAGATCTGGAAGCTGCCACAGGTCTCCCCGTTGGAATAAGCCAGGATGTGCAGGAGTGTTAACTGCTTTTCCATCTCCTTGCCTCCTCACCTTCCTGGAGCCACTAGAGTTCTAAGTCCTGGGACAGAAGTGATAGCAAGGCACAAAAGCTAGTCAGATCTCAGCAGTCATGCTGAACTAACCTACTTAATAGCAGGTCCAGACATATGAGCATAAATTTACTTCAACTAACTTTATACACAATTTAGGCACTTAACTCCAAAACTGGATTCCAGCTATCTTAACATATTGATGACAATTTGCATGATTTTAGGCAACTTGTAATTCAATTCTCTTTCTCCATCATCTTTGGCTCCATACTTAAAATTAGAAATAATGCTTCCATCAGCTCCTAAAGGAAAACTTGTTGAAATACAGCTGGGAATTCTCAAAAGAGCTTCTAATTTTCTGTCATTTTTCACAAGCTTAAATCCATCAGAAACAGTGTAAAACAGCTTTATTGGGACTTTGACATAGTAAAGATTACTAGCATTTGTATCTGTGAACTGAAGATGTTAACTAAGATAGTATCAACAGACAGCCTCATCTGATCATCCAACATATCTGTGGGTTTTACATTTTATTTATGTTGTTCTTTTCTTTAACTTAAAAACTAAAGTAATGTGTGTTTCCAGACATGCCTGGCTTTCACAATAGCCTGAGAAACTTTCTCTTTTGTAAACATATGGCTGTGTATTAATACAATTATACTTCAGTTTATCTCCAATTGATCAGTGCCACAAAGAGCATAACAGTGAACTCAAATGCCATCATAACAGACTAATTCAAACGCAGAAAGCAATATTATAGAAGCAGTCTTGCTGTGTGCAGACCTTGGTGTCCTCTTTTTGGCTTTCTAAATCAAAACATACATCCACTGCTTAGCTGAAGAAGTGACCTAAATTCAAAAGGTACGGGCACAGCAGCCTTCGTCAATATTGGTGTGATGCTCTGTGCAGTTCTAAAGTTAATCTGATATAAATAAGGTGAGACAACATTACTGTAGTAAACTGAGGCAAAAGTAATGCCCTCTAGCAGTTCTCTATTGCTCACTGCAAAAGCAGCAAAATAATCAAGTTTTCTAATTGGAACTGCCATGGATCAAAGGAAAAAAGCAGTAGAACACACATTTTCTCCTAACATAAACCTAGTCTTAACAGAGAAAATCCCTTTCTATACTGCTATACTTGATAAATAACTAACAAGATTACCTAACATTCAAGAAATAACAGGCAGAAACATTCAAAAGTTGAGAACAACAGCATATATAAAGTTCACAAAGCTTTACTGTAAAGGACAAGCTTTAGAGCCCATTAGATTTAAACTAAGGTAGACAAAGGGGGCAGGTGTTTCATAAAGTAAGGGTACAGGGCCAACAAGGGCAACAATCCTTTTCACTGTAGGCCAAAATGCCATTATTATTACAAATGATGCAGAAATTTTATCAGAAAAAAATGTGCATGACCTAAGCACATCAGCGGAGTGGAGTATGAGATTCAGCTGCCTATATATCCACTGACTTGATCCTCTGTAGCCCGCATGAACTCTGTCTTAGCCTGCAGTTCCAGAGGGTGGTTAGGCAATGGAATAGCCTGCCCAGGGAGGTGGTTGACTCGCCTTCCCTGGAGGTGTTTAAGGTGAGGGTGGATGAGGTACTTAGGGGCATGATTTAGAGATTGGTGGGAATGGTTGGACTCAACGATCTGGTGGGTCTCTTCCAACCTGGTTATTCTGTGATTCTGTGACAACTTCCAGCTTGGTACATATACTCGCGTAATGGATATCCTATTAAAACAACTGCATATGCCTATGCTTGTGAAAATGAATCCCACAAAAACAGTCTGGAGACATTTTAAGTACTATTACCATTACACAGTCAATTCAGGTGAGAAACCTGTGATTATCAGGATTAGTCTTAGAAAAAAGAACACTACAACCTATTATATGATAAATATATAGGATAAAATATTTTTATTTGGGGGTAACTATGCACCATCACTTGCAGTGAGTCATGATACACAGTGCAAGAACCACAGATCCAGCACAGTAGGCGCTGGGATTCAAGAGTGCCTCTTTGGCACGTTTATGTAGACTACTCATGGAAAAGGTACTGAACAAGGGGTCAATGCACAGCCAAGCATGCATGGTTAATATGCTAATTTTTCCATATAGTCTCACCAATTCACCTCAGCCTTGATATGCATCAAACTCCATTTTTACTCTCCTATGGCTCTTTTGATGAGAGGCTGACAGCCACTTTTTAATGTGGTGGTTTTATACTTAGGGTAAACACTCACTAGGGACAAGCATTAGACCACCAGACACGATTTCACTTAATGCCCAAGAAAGCACTTCAGCTTATTTCTTCAACAATGAAAGGCTAATATACTGTCAAAACACAATGTTGATTACCAACATGCTTTTCTTCACTTACTATTTTATGGTGCTACTTGTTTTGCAGTAAAACTTAAGTTCATATTTAGCAAGGCACCTAAATCCACATTTCATCAAAACATATATCTATCCTTGAGAAACATGAATTTTACTCTCCTCATATGAAAAATTGCTCTGTAGAATCAAAAAATTAACAAAAAAAAAAATCATATACTGCACTGAAGGAATGGCAAGTCTGTACTGGAACATGACAGCCCACTTTAGAAACTGCTGTTCTGCATGGGAAAATGTGAGCATCTCTGGAGAAGTACGCAAGATGTCTGTGGGCCCGTCTTCAGCAGCGAGATGTTTCATCGTAGCAGCCTGCTATAACTGTACACCACAAAATTTCCTACAGTACTGAAGTCTGTGGGATTTCTGCTGGAGGATACTTTTGCCCCTCCACATAAGTCATCAGAAGATTCAAAATGAGCTCATGTATTGAGAAACAGCAATTGAAAACAGGACAGTACTCTTCCCTAAACAAAGATAAATAGGACTAAAATAATAAAAATGGATTTACACATTTATTATTTCTAGAAAGTACATGCTTAACAACCCATGTTGACCTGTAACACTATAGCCTTCCTTTTATTTCTCTATTTATTCAAGCAAAGTTACTTGTCTAAAACATCCAAAGACTGATTTTGCACATCACATCCACAGTAACAAAAGGAATAACTATTGCTACAATTTCATATGTGGAACATCTAATTTAAGAATACTAGTTCAGAAGTTGCACACAAGGAAGTCAACGGGGCTGGAAAGTATTGGGAACTTTCTAGCTGAACAAACTACTCATGCATTTTTACCTACCAATTTTTCCTAGACTGTCTGTTTATCCGTTGATTACCAAGAAACTGAGTTGCATGGCAAAGTAAAACAAATAAACAAAAAACCCACAAGAAAATACTCCTAACTTTAACCTCAGAAGAAGCATTGGCAAATAGTAAAATTGACATATTTTTAATGTTAGCTGTTTAAAAAATATATATCCTTTAACAACTTACTTATCCAGTAGCAGAGAAGGGAGAAACTATTCTATACTGACCTCATGTTAAGACTTTTTGCCAAATGTGATTCAAGATTTCACCTTGCGTCAGAGCCAGTATTTAATACAGTATCATTTAACCAATGTACTGCTGGGGCACAGAAGGATCCAGTAGATACATCTGTCTGCAACTATTAGTATGAATCTTAAATTATGAACATTTAAGCCTCACAACACTGAAGTTTTTTTAATAATGAACATGATAAGGCATAAGTATATCACTATTAAGGCTAACATCAGTTTTTCACTTAAGTCTTTGGCAAGTAGAGCTTTCCTCTTGCTAAGGTTCCAACAAGAAGCCCTCTGCTAGTAGATTTCTCTGAGAACACATTCTGTCTTACAGGGTTGGTTACCTTTCAATTATCAAGGGAAAGAATTCATCTGCTTCCTTAAAATAGAGCCAATGAGCCTTTCTAGTAATGGCCAATTATGAAAAGATTCACTTTTTATTTCATGACAAACTAGACATTTATGTCCTCATCATGACCATTTCCTGCAAAAAGGGGATGCTACACAGCTCACAATGAAGAGGAAAAATACTAAAGAATTTGCTTTTTCCCTCTAATTTCAGGATTCTTCTTTGGTTTCTTCATTTTTTCATTTAATCTTTTAATTCATGTCACTGCTTTAAGTTTACTCACATTTTAATGCAGCTGACACATCATAAATTTCCTAAACACAAAGCAATATTTCATAATCTCACATGCTAGTAAAATCGTAAAACTCAATATGAAAACAAATCCTATGTCAACTAATAACTATTCTTACTAGCTTAGCCTAGCTAAAAAACCCTAATGATGGAGGCTAGTAAATTGCTCCAATTTCACAGCCTACAGAGGTTGTCTCGTGGGATTTCTTTTTATACTTTTTGTTGTTTATTTGTTTTAAGAACTATATAATTATCTTCCTTGTCTTCTGTCTCTACTAAAAATAAGACACCTTCATTAGGGCAAAGAGTTTCACAAGAGGCAGAAAAAAGAATGAACTACTTAGTTTGTCCACTTTACTCTGGTTTGGAAGTCACATTTTTCTTCCTGAAAGAATGATCAGGAATTACTGTAGTACTCTATATTAATCTATATCCTAGTTTACTGACATTGAAATTGCTGTTTCACTTTCTCAAACTTATTTTTTCTCAAGGTTTTATCTCACCATATTCACTAAAATTGGTAGTCTAACAAAAATTCCAAAAATTTGCCAGATTTGGGCTGCAGTCACTTCAATATAAATCACATTCAAGCATCACTCTGTGTACACTTTTTGATGCATTAAAATAACTGCCTTAATCTTTATTTGCATGAGGATCGAATTACCCAGTGGACAGTGGGAATTTAAACTAGTGAAAAATAACTGTGCTCTGTAGACAGTGGCACCCTTCTCACAAGTTCTCTGAGGGGAGCTTTAATTTGTGCTTAAGGCTACACGTGAGCCCTACAAGTAAAGGTGCCTTGAGGACACACTGAATTCGTATCGCCGTAACATGCAAGCAAGTGTGTGTGCAGGAGACCACACGAGTCACAGGTAAGACAGACAAATCAAACTGCAGCATCCCCCTGTCAGCTTTTCTATTATCTGCCCCACTTTGTGCCAATTTTCTCCAGCTTCCCCAACACCTTTTGCTTTGCTGTTCTTCCTTAAGACATGGGATGGGGATTTGTCAAAGTCAATGAGCACTTTATTACAGTGAGAGTGCTCAGTAATGAACAATTCAGCAATTTAATGAGATTCTGTAGATCTGTCTCCAGCCTGTCCATCAAGTTTCACTTCTATAAAGCACCCTGACACTAATCCTCTGGCATACCCAATCTTCACCCTGGGCTGAATATTAGATTCTTCCATGGTATATTGCATTACCACTATAACCTTAGCAAAAATGATGAACTTAACTACACTTGAGGCAATATAGCTGGTCTGATTTGATTTTCTTCTATTGGGTTGACTATGAGGGAATTACTTATTTACTAAGATAAAGCAAAAAAAAAAGGTTTCTTATTGCTTTTTGAATGTCTAAATTGGAAAATATTTATATATGTCTTTTAATTCACTGTGGGGACCTGGAATATTTATAAATATATATTTATTCCTGGTTGTACAGACTGAATTAAAAAGACACACGCATGTTTTGCCTGCAGCGGAAAACTAGTTTCAAAAATTTCTTCGAACAGCATTAGTAACCTTTAGAGAGGCAATTATGATAACACTTAAATGGACAGTATGGGGTTTGTTGTCACTCAGAAACCAGCATATTTCCCCTAAGTATCTCTCCCTAATACAACCCTGCAACAGAAACAGAAGCTTTTTCGTATTTGACTCATGAAGCATTCATTGACTGGAGTGCTTACAATTAAGAAAATTATTTCTGAGTTCATCCTGCAGGACAGGACGCTGACACAAGATTTAAAAACTCCTACTTCCCAAACGTTGTTTCACCAGGTTGCAGAGGGCATATTACTCTGGATACGCTTTCTCATTACTGATCTGGCATTAAATTATATTTGTATGGCTTTCTGTAGCAACTTTTCTAGCAAAAGTATAACCAAGTACGTAGCTGGGAGATTTCACTGACCCTGCACAGAAAGGATGGTAAAACCAAGTGGCCAATGAGTCATGCCCTGTATATGAACTTGTACATCAAAACCTTTTCTGATAAAGGGAACATGGGCTTGGAGTACAGAGTATCATGACAAACAAACAAAAAAAAAAAAAAAAATCAAACCAATCCCAGCCCAAACCACTATCACATGAAGTGTGCTGCAGGTTCTGTAGTAGAGACATCCTCCAGCAACTAGGATGGGGAAGAGTCTAATTTTATATTAGCATTTGCAAAAAACATTACTTTTGTAAAATACATCATAAGCTAAATCCTCAAAAATTTGGAAAAATATATGCAAGTTACCAGACTGAAGGGTTAAGTTACACCTGCATACTGTCTTAGTGGTTTGAAAAGCTTAACTAGATATCCTTATTTTTTAAGAATATTTTGTTCCTCCATGATGTTATTCATCCACAGAACATGAAATGCCCCAGAGATGAACTCACATTTTAGAAAAACACACTTTGAGAAAGTGACGGCATACAAGTGAAATTACTTGCTTCGAATAATCAAAAACGTAAGTAAATAAATAACAGGGATTGAAATATAAATCAGTCTTTCAACTCTCTGTTGGACTAACATAACCCACTTCCTGAAAAGAAAGCATAGGTTTCTTTAAAGCAAGTTACATTCTACCTTGAAATACCCTGAAATACTTTCCTCTACAAAACATGACAACAAAAAGGAAACAGAAAGAAGTGTTTGGGTAACCAACATTACAAAGATTCCCTTTCACTGTATCATCAGTTGCAGTTTTTACAGACATATGATGGGAATGCTTCCAAGGATAGGTTTTGGGTTAGTTTTTGCATTTCTCTTCACTGGCTATGTGTTTCTTCATGCCAAGTTTCCCCTACACACACTCACTGAAGTTCACAATTTAATGTTTTTATTTTGTTAATATTCTGTGGCAAGTAACCTGGTCCTTTTCTTGATCCAGGTTTCTCAAAGGAAATGATCACCTTCTCCAGTTGCTTGCCTCAAACTTTCCAATGATACCTCCACTCATGTTTAAGCAGAGCAGCCTGTGTGATGATTCTCTAAGTTGCTTCAGGCAAAGTTAGCTGTGGTGGCCCAAACAATTTAAGTTACTACTGAAGTTACACAGCTAAGTCTGTCTGAATAGAATGGGAAAATCTGCAGAAGAAAGTTTGCCACCAGACTTTGGCACGATCCTCACCAAAGGCAATAATAACTGATTTGTATGCATCAGCCATCTCTTCCCACCAACAAAGCTGAATCTGGGAAAAAAATCTCCATCCATATCTGAGTAACCCAAGTTAAGAAGCAAGACAAATCTCTCTTTCAAATAAACTAATTGCATTAACACAACACAACAACTTTGAATTCCATTTAAAAATTTTCCTCAGTTGTCATTCACAGTTTTTGCTCAAATGCTTGTTTTCCCTCAAGATTGCTCCAGGGTTTCAAAACAACAGATTACTGCTATGGTTTATAAAGTAACACATATTCTGCTTGTTCACCAATTTCCTTACCTGCCAGATTTGTTCTTCACTGAGTGAAGTGAGTCTATCGCTTTTAAAAACCTCGCGAAGAAGACAGTATGGGAGTGCCAGAACTTCTTCAGGGTGATTCTTCAGTAGCTCAGAGAGATGTTTTACTAAGAAGTCAACCACTGCATTCTCCAACAAAGTGAGGTTGAAGAGGTCCGCAAGCTTATACAGGTCCAAGTAATTGAAACTATTCAATTCCTACATGGATGAAGCAAACAAAATACATCTCAGGAAAAAAAAAAAAATCAAACCACCAAAACAGAGAACAAAACACCCCACAGGTCTCACAATAAAAAAGTTGTCCTTTCAGAGCTGTGGAGAAGGAAGGCAATATAAATTGAAATTAATTAACACAGCCTCATTCAAAATGTATGTGTAAATGTTACCACTGCATATGCAAATGTATATGATAGTACTAATTTATATTACAAATGCTAAGGTTATACATGCTTAAAGCATATGTAAGAAATATGGATTAGGTCATAATATAATATACCAGCATGATTTACATTTTATGACAACAGCTTGCAGGAGTTAACAAGTAGATTAAACAAATCGTATTTGTTAACTACTATGGTTTGTTATAAAGCAATTGTTTGTTCGTTGTTTTTTTTTTTGATTGAACTACGCCTAGTATAACTTTTAGTTCCATGAAACCTCACAAAATACGAGATACTAAGCTACATTTTATTATGAATAAATTTATCTTCAATGAACAAACAGACCCTTTTTTCCAAGCACTGACATCAACCTATAGTGGGTGTTGGCCTCACATTCTTTCTCCCTCTCCTTCTAGCAGCAGAAAATCTGCAGAGACAAAAGCTACCGTAACTCGGGGCGGGCAGTTTTTTCCATCTTGGTAACAGATAACCTCTATTTATGGGCTAACGTTTTCAGCTTGGCCTCCCTTGTAAACTAGTGTCTGGACAGCTAACTGCTGTTATTCTAGACCATACCGTTCCCTTCAGAGAGAGGCCGAGAATTCATCCGTATTAGAGAAAAGCACCCAGGACATGTGGGAAATAAGCATGTTTACCCAGTTTCTGTTCTTACTGTATGCTGATACCCCTCTTCCTCTCCCCTCCTCAGGCTTGGTTTTCATCTGCCAATTTATCGCACTGCTCCCTATCAGCCGCCTTCTCCTTGACCAGCTCCATGTGTGAAAATGACAAGAAGTCTTGTCAGTTTCACTTTGCTGGTTAGTTAACACGGGGACTAGAGCAGGAAGGAGAAACACTACATTAAGTCAATTTCACTTTCCCTGCTCTGCTGGCTGGAATGGCAGCACCAAATGAAACTGACAAGAAATCTTGTAAATGTCAAATGAGCTGCACGGCTGGCAGATCGAGCAACGCAACAGGGAAGATGGGAAAGTGCGAAGAAGAGGGGGTTTTGGAATGTTTTAGGGACTACATCTTGAACGTGTGAATTGGGTGGCTGTCCCAATGACTGTGGAGCTGTTTATGCATATGCAATGGAGAGTGGAGAAAGAAATTTTTTCACCTGCTTAAGGGAGTCAGTACTGGAGGAAACCAAATCAAATTCCTGTGGAGGCTCCTGCCGGTTACATAATCTCCCAGTCTGATGGGGGCACCTTCCCTGGCAGGCTTGCACATTAAAGATAAAGCCTATTCATTATCAACTTAAACTGCTGCATAGGAATTCCACGTTGTTTTCTCGGACGAAAAAGAGAGAAGTTCTTTACATTGTCAGAGCAAGCACTAACAGCTATCATCTCAAAAGCCACAGATATTCTAGTGTCAGTTCCTCTTCACACTAACATAGAAGAGGTAAGGATAAATCCTCCCCAGATGCAGAAAGAAAGAGGAAGAAATAAATTTTACATGAGAAGTATCTTGTCTGTGTGCTTGCTCAGTGATTTAATATCTGCAGATCGCAGATGGTACCTCACACCACCACTTCCGTAATGGCCGCGCAGTGGTGCCAACAACACATCGGAGTATAATCAAAGCAAACATCATGGCATTTGACAAGCAACAATCATGGTTTATTGTCCTTGGTTTGGAAGACTATTTTTTTCAAAGAGTTCCCTGACTGAGTGAATGCCAAACATCTAGAAAGAAATTTAGAAGAGCTCAGTGTATATTTATGGAGCTCTTTTGTAGTCAACAGCTATATATGGGGAGGAATAAAATAAACAAATAATCAAGCATTGTGATCTCAGGATCAACAGCCCAACTAAAACAGAGGCCTGGTCAAATCCCACTAAGTATCGATAATCAAGGGCATATAGCTTTTGGTGGATTTCAGAAGAGGCCAATAGGAGAGAGAGCATAATAAAATTGTTCCTCCTTAGAGAAAAACAGTAATCTGACAAACAAATGCAGTTTTCCCCTGAAAAAATATTCATATTTTGAGTGAAATCTGAAAGACACCCTAAGCCTTCATTTTTCATTTGGGTATGTTTCATGACCCATCAAACTCCCCTGTCCTCTCAAATCAACACCAATTGAAGTTTTTGATGAAAGCTGTCATACAGTTGTAGAGGCCAAATATACTTATGGATTGCTAAATAAACTGTCAGCAGTTGTTTATTTACAATATTAGTTATTTTTATTTATATGTGTTCACTTATTTCAGATGCTTATTTATTTATGTCTATTTATTTATTATGAGGGTTTATTTATTTACTTATTTTCACTGGTAAGCTTCAGAGGATTTTTGATGCTTTCCCTAACATAATGCATTGATGACCTGCTAGACTTATGCTTTATTACTTGATGAATATTGCAAGTATATTTTGTTAAAACTTGCCTTGGCCTGTAATCAGAAACATTAATTTCTGGTTTTCTAAGGTTAGAGTTGTATTTCACAGCTAAAGAAGCAACTAGTGCATTAGCTTTTACAAATGAAAATGACCAGACTGTCATACCAATATTCAAATCAAAATTATCCTCTACTATACATTACTGCCTCTATGATGATACCAGCAAGCAAAAAAGTCACACCGAGACTGCAAGATGTACACCACTGATCAGCTAACCTCGCTCTTCATATGTGGCAAGACTTCCAGAAACACCAGGCTAAAATGCAGTATGTACGTTAGTTGCAAAAAAAACCCAGAGAAACCAAAAAAAAAAGAAACACCTTACCTTCTAGCTTTAAACAAATCCAACAGGAAGAATCAGAGCAATCATTGTCAATTAAGTCTGACTTGAATAGATTTTCAAACTGAATTTTGAGTTGAATAAAAACTTCATTAAAAATGAAATAAGTTACTATGAAATTAGATTTAGGTGTGGTCACGAACAAGAGTTCTAGCAATCTCTTGTTCTCCACAAATTTTATTATATTGTGTTGCAAAAGCAGCCACGAAATTTAGAACTTTTGCTACTTTCTTCCGGTACTGTATTGCAGTCTGTGCTCTTTAAAAACATGCAATGCAAACAAAGATTATGCCAATTATTGCAAGTTTTAATCTTGCTTTTATAAACTTTTAAATATATGCCACATCTTTTCTGAACTGAAGGATGAAATGTGAACACAAGCAGAAGTGTCACTATCAGCTGAAGGGAAATAGGGAAAGGCAGCGATCTTATCTGTTCCAATATGATGTACATTACACAGGTGAAATACATTCAGACTAAGAAAATACATGTAAGAGTATATACAGAGATCTTGCAACTAACAATTAAAATAGTTCTACAATCTCATAGTAAAACAAATCCAATTTAATAAATTGGCCAAATTATTTATCAGTGTCTGCTTCTGAAATGAGAAATATCTTTGATTCTATGCATTCTACTTGCATCCCCGCACTTCTCCCTTATCTGAGGTAAGAGAATCCATTGTTCTACGCTACTGGTCTTCTCATTCAGTAGTATCAACCTTTAGATGCCAAGCCAATTTAACAATGAGCTGACATTTAAAACCCTCATAAAAGAAAATCAGTTTTCTGAACAAACATAATCTGAGAGATTACAAGACTAAATATTCAAAATAAATGATGTGACATTGTTCCATGTTTTAATAAAGAGGTGTATTTTAATATGGAGATATGATAAATTGTCAAACAAGAATAAAAGATATAAACATTGTATTTAAATTACTTCCAAATCCATCTCTATTCGTTTGTACTTTAAAGAATAATTGCCTTGCACAAGCCACAGAAAAGGATGTAAGTAACAGATTGATAAATTAGAGTTAATCATAACCAAGTACACAGCAGACTACAATATACCTCTATTCCACTGCTCCATGTTATAAATAGCAGAAAAAGCACAAGGAGAACTAAGGGGAAAGAATGCATTTCTTTATGACCTTATTTGAAAGATAAACTCCTTGGGGAAATACAATTTATTCAGATTATCAAGACCCCGCTGTGCAAATCTACAGTCTGGGAGCACACTACAGAGATCAAACAATATTTACTTTATTCTGTTGGGTATAAAAGCTTTTAATGAATGCATAATTAAGACAGAAAAAGTATATACAGCTTTTGAATTCCACTGCCAAGCCAAGCCATTAATATCCAAAGTATCATACCCAGTTGTAACTCCACCTGCTTCCTATTTAGATTACAATGTTGTTATAAATCAAGGTATTAAATGACTACCCTTGCTGCTGTAACAGAGAACTGCATGGTGACACTATATCCCCTTCTCCTAAAAGTTGTTCAGCCCTCTTTAAAGCAAAAAAGGAAGCGTAAGGTCTCTGGGACAGGAACAGTGTTTATTCAAAATCCTTAAGCAGTACCTAGCACAGCAGAGTCCTGACCCCAAGTCCTCCAGTTCCTCTGTTATGTTAAATACTATGAATTAGCTGCACCATTCAGAAGAAAGCCTTTATGTAAATGATAGCAAAGATAGACTCTAAATTGATAAGCTATAGTAATAAAATGAAGAATTGCAGTGACAAAAATATACTTATCTGACAACAAAAGGGATAAACTGTTGTTTCTAGCTCTTCCTTTCTCTATCAAAGGTTCCAGTTCTGCAAACTTCCACATATTTACCTAAGAACTAACAGATCATGCATGTATGCAATAGCACAGCAACAGACATACCTATTTCATACCAAGTAAATCCTCCATGAAACTGTATTTTAGATCTTATTTGAAATTTTCTTCTTCTAAACACTAAAGCCATCCAGCTGAACCATGAAAGACATTTTGCTGAAGCCTGGTCACAGTGGAACAGCTGGGTCAGAATTCTGCAATGTATAAAACTGCGTTTACATTTATTACAAGATCAGTGCAGACTGTAGATGGCACAGTAAAGGATGGCTTTTTTACTGACACATTTTACGAAAGTCATTTTTCTGGAGATGACTGCTTTCTCAACACTTTCTGAAAATCTTGCTTTCCTTTTCTCTTTTAAGCATAAAAAGTTATTTTGCATCCTTGCTGTTATTTCAAAGTAGGTCTTGGGCTGAGTAAAAGAGCAATAATATCAAAACATTTCAGTCCCAATATTTTCCCTCTTGCCTATGAGAATTATTTTCCCTTCTCACTTAGTATTTCCCTGTATCTGTTTAGTTTTCAGTTTCAATCCCACTGGCTGGTCCTAGTAAGTACCTTCTTTGAAGGCATGGAGGGAGCCTGTGACCTCCACAAGCATAGTGGAAAGACATGACATTCTCAGATTGCTCAAGTGATGAGAAATACGTGTGGTTTTTGAAAAAGAAAGTAAAACCTGCCATATGCAGGCTCAAAAGTAAAACCAAAAAAATAAACATTTTCTAAAATCTCAGACAGATTATCCTAAGTTATAAAATAGTACAAATATTTTCAAATGACAATCCAATTAAATATTTTAATTTTACGTACCTTTTATATATTGCATACATGATTATGTGTATCATAGAAATAAATATATTAATAAAACATTAACACCACACAGTGAAAGTTTCGTGGTACCACTGGAACATACACAGGTAAGGTCCTGCAGAGGTTTCTGTAGTTGCTTTCCCTTGCTAAATAGATGCAACTGTGAGCGATTCTTTAATTTCTTAATTTTTTAGTTTGACCTGGCACAAAAATGAAAATACATCCCCAAATGAAAAGTTTCAGTTCCCATCTGGTTTCACATCTTGCTAGGCATTCCTGGCAAGGTAACTGTAGCAATCGGTATTGTTTAACAAATAAAAATACAAGGATGAAATGTAACACAGAGATCATCTAACCCTTCACATGGTGCTTCTATAACATTTCAGAGAGTAGAAACCCAAAGGGGAGGATTAATCAGATTTATCATTGTTACAGTTTTTACCACTTACAGGAGCCTGTCTTTTCTTCAAATGTTACAAAGAATTACATAATCCTGCATTCCTTACTCCGTCAGAAATCACAAAACACTGGTACACAGTCTTTACAAAAGTTTCATTACTTAATGTTTTTGCTACCTCTTCGGAGTTACTACAGTGCTTCAGGAAAGCTGGAAATTACTTGCCTAATCCATAAATCACCACCAATCTTTTATGGTAAATGTTCACTTTTTTTGTTGCTCATCTCGTCAAATCCAGACAGAGCAAATTTTGTCCTTTAGAAACCCAAAGTTCACAGGAGCAGCAGTTAAAAAAATAAGCACCATGAACAAGAAGTATCAAGAAAAATAGGACTGTACAATACTATTGCTTCTGATTTTTTTGCAGACTCTAATAAACTTTTTAATACCATGAGAATACAGGAGTGGAAATCTATTTCCCCACTACACTAGACAAGCTCATCAATCCATCTATCATAAATTAAGAAAGATCCATCTTAAAACTCTTGCTCCCAACTACTATTACAAGAAGGCTGAGCTGATTTTGAGACTCCATCTCCTAATTTCCATCTTAATTTACTGAGACAGTTTATATGCATTTGTTCCTGTGCCAACATTATCTTTTAGTTTTAACAACACTGCCTCTCTCCCTTCTCTCACCACCTCCAGTATTTATTCCCTTAATACATTTACAGAAAGAAACAGTATTGCTCCTCAGCCCTCATTTTGCAAGACTAAACAAACCAAGCTCTTCTAATCTCCTCATGTAAAATAGCCCTTCCTGATCATTTTAGCTGCCCTACACCACTCCCAGTTTGACTTCATTTTTACTTCTGCATGGGCAAAATCTTCACAGCACTTGTGATTTTTCAACAGGACCTTCAGAATTAATACTTCCTTAGCTTTATAAACTACCTTACATGACATATCCTAGACTCAAATTGTCTTTTTCTTGATGGTATCACATTAGTAGCTCAAAGCCAGCTTATGATTTAATACACAAAATTCTCTGTAAACCTAGCCCTCAAGTGAGGCACAGTAACAGCCTTTATGTCTGCCAGGTAGGACAGAAATAATATGACGTTACAAATGGGAATTGAGTATGATCCACCAACATGCAGTAGATTCTACTGAAGATGCTCATATCTGAGTAATGGATATTGTATTTGTCCTGGTACAAAAATAATTCAATACTTTTCTTAAGATTTGTTTCAAAATGACCGAGTGACTAGACTCTTGGACAGCGGAAAGCCTGTGGATGTATCTTCCTGGACTTCAGTAAAGCCTTTGATACAGTTTCTCACAGCATTCTGCTTCGGAAACTGTCGGCCTCTGGCCTGGACAGGCGCACACTCTCCTGGGTGAAAAACTGGTTGAATGATCGGGCCCAGAGGGTGGTGGGAAATGGAGTTAAATCCAGCTGGAGGCCAGTTACAAGTGGGGTTCCCCAGGGCTCAGTCCTGGGTCCAGTCCTGTTTAATGTCTTTATCAACGACCTGGATGAAGGCATCGAGTGCTCCCTTAGCAAGTTTGCAGATGACACCAAGCTGGGTGGAAGTGTCGATCTGCTGGAGGGTCGGGAGGCTCTGCAAAGGGACCTGAACAGGCTGGACTGCTGGGCTGAGATCAGCGGCATGAGGTTTAACACGGCCAAATGCCGGGTCCTGCACTTGGGGCACAACAACCCTGTGCAGAGCTACAGACTAGGAGAAGCCTGGCTGGAAAGCTGCCAGGAAGAGAAGGACCTGGGGGTGCTGGTTGACAGTGACTGAACATGAGCCAGCAGTGTGCCCAGGTGGCCAAGAAGGCCAATGGCATCTTGCCTTGTATCCGAAATGGTGTGACCAGCAGGTCCAGGGAGGTTATTCTCCCTCTGTACTCAGCACTGGTGAGACCGCACCTCGAATCCTGTGTTCAGTTCTGGGCCCCTCACCACAAGAAGGATGTTGAGGCCCTGGAGCGAGTCCAGAGAAGAGCAACAAAGCTGGTGAAGGGGCTGGAGAACAGGCCTTATGAGGAGCGACTGAGAGAGCTGGGGTTGTTTAGCCTGGAGAAGAGGAGGCTGAGGGGAGACCTCATTGCCCTCTACAACTACCTGAAAGGAGGTTGTGGAGAGGAGGGAGCTGGCCTCTTCTCCCAAGTGACAGGGGACAGGACAAGAGGGAATAGCCTCAAGCTCTGCCAGGGGAGATTCAGGCTTGAGATAAGGAAAAAATTCTTCATGGAAAGGGTTGTTAAGCATTGGAACAGTCTGCCCAGGGAGGTGGTTGACTCGCCTTCCCTGGAGGTGTTTAAGGTGAGGGTGAATGAGGTACTTAGGGGCATGGTTTAGAGATTGGTGGGAATGGTTGGACTCGATGATCCGGTGGGTCTCTTCCATCCTGGTTATTCTATGATTCTATGAAAAGTAAGCAAGGAAATCTCCTTAATATTCTGATTTAAGTTTTAAATCAATATAAAGTACAAAAAAAGTTAAAGTGTGATTTTCATTGTTAATCCCCATCTCCACTATGAGCACGGAGGGGTGGAAGAGAGTGAAAAAAATTAACATCTGTTAGGAGAGGTATATATATGTATCTGTTAGGCTAGGCACCTGTCAGTTCCTTTTTCCAATGTCTTTTTCCAATAACATTTAATACTTCAAAGTTGAAGTTTTCCAGCCTTAAGATGAATGTCTTTAAAATCTCTTGAAAGTTTCTCAAAAAGCATATTACACGTCACTAGGAACACTGACAGGAAAAGACCATTGGTTTTACACATTAAAAATATTCAGAATGGAAATGGATTACAATGGAGTTGCTGTCACCGCAAAAAACTTCTATTGAGCCCCTTCATCAGCTTCTAGAAAAAGAAATAGTTTGGATATGCTCAGAAATCATTTTTTGAACTTTGCAGCTAAAATCTCATCCCATTCTAGCTGCACTATCCATAATCTAATCTATTCCATGGCTAAACTCGATACTGTCTGTATCATTGCCCACTGTGCACCAAATCACAGTGACAAAACCTGAAGGCTGAAAGTCTGTTTCTATTGTGCTGTTTAGGATTCAATGTGGAGCTGCGGCAGATCAGAGAAAGACACTATTACTTGCAAATGCAGAAGCATGAAAAATCCCCAGACCAAAGAAAATGAGAGCAGTTCTAGACATGAAGCCCAGAGATAAGAACGGGCAAACAGTACTAGAATCTAGTAGGAGAGTTAGAATCGCAATCCAGAGAACTAAGTTGGGTGATAGTTCCTCCAAATGCCCTGTATAAATGTAAATGAGTACTCATGAAGATTGATCATAGCAGGACAGCCAACTAACTAAAAAAAGCCAACACTCATGGTGTTATGCTAAAGGAGAAACATGGAACATATTCCAAAATTATCAATATACTAATGTTAACATTCTAGGTCTAAAAGAGAACAGGGGAGGTATTAATGTATAATGAATATGTAAAATGATTCACGTACACAGAATCACTAGGTTGGAAAAGATCTCCAGGATCATCAAGTCCAACCATTCCTATTAACCACTAAACCGATTCCCCAATCACCTTATCCACTCATCTTTTAAATACCTCCAGGGAAGGTGACTTCAACCACCTCCCTGGGCAGACTGTTCCAATGCCCAATGACCCTTTCTGTGAAAATTTTTTTTCTGATATCCAGTCTGAACTTCCCCTGACAGGAGTGTCCCCTGTCACTTGGCAAAAGAGGCCAGCTCCCTCCACTCTACAACCTCCTTTCAGGTAGTTGTGGAGAGCAATAAGGTCTCCTCTCAGCCCCCTCTTCTCCAGGCTAAAGAACCCCAGCTCCCTCAGCCACACCTCTTAAGACTTGTTCTCCAGCCCCTTCATCAGCTTCCTTGCTCTTCTCTGGACTCGCTCCAGAGCCTCAACATCCTTCTTATGGCGAGAGGCCCAGAATTGAACACATTATTTGAGGTGCGGTCTCACCAGTGCCAAGTACAGAATGTGAGTATTGTCTGGCTGTCCTGGCAAAGTGATCATATTACTAAAAGAACATATCTGAGAACCAATAATATAGCTGACAGGAAAAATTTTACAGGTTCTGTTTGGAACAACACCTACAGGTACTAAGAAACAGTCATCAATAGCAACAGCAACTCTCAGAACAATGTTGCAGAAAAAAAAAAATAAATAAAAAAGACTCGTGTCATAAAATGCACACTTAGTACTGTCCAATAAAAGAAAAAACATTGTTGATGTTCAACATTGCATTTTTAAGGCTACTGCTCAAATATTGGTCCCAGTTCTGAAATCTGTACTTCAAGGACATGAAAATGCTATGGGTTGGAAAACCAACCTTGAAATATTTAAGGTGCTCAACTCTAGGCATTTAAAGAAAGATTCCTGGAGGATTTGATCTTAAGCAAACATATTTATAGAACCGAGAGAATATATGAAATCAAAAATTTCTGACAAAATTGTCAAAAAATAATTTCTGGCTCATGAATGTAAGATAAAATTACCCTGGCTGCAGGACTTGGAACTAAAGGACTGTTTGCATTGCCTTCGTGTGACTATGAATGTTTTTGCAACTTTGCATGAAAATAATGACTGCAATAAAACAAGTTTTTCACCAATTGTCTGGACAGGTAAAGGAAGAAATACTTGCACATTTGACCTCTGAAGGTATATGGTTTCATATTCCTCTGAAGAGTAAGAGACTTGTTGCAGCTGCAGGAAGGTATGAGGGTACTCAGCCGTTAAAAGGATCTGAATGTAAGCAGGTGAATGATAAAAAGGCAACATTAAAGGTGTCGCAAAATATATTTTATTTGGAAAACTTATTTGTTCAGGTATCTCTACATTCCTGCAATATCTGCCCTCGCCACAAAAATCACTATGAAGTTTTTTGGTCACAGCATTAAACCAAGGCAAATTCTCACTTTACAGAGAAAAAAGGAGCAGAAGAATAATTTAAAATTTTTCCCCTAATGCAGAAGATATGAAAAACAGAACCTGAAGTGCCTGTGACCCACTCTAGTGTTCTAGTAGCTAGATAATTATTTTCTTCCAAATTTCCAACTTTAATACAATTTGAAGTTATTTATATAGCTCAATACATCAGAAATATATTTGTAACATGTTTTGCATAAGCTTTATGTTTCAGTAAAATAAAACCCTCTACAACATTCTGTCCCTAAATTTATGCAGTGAAAAGAACCCCTCTTTCACATGACTAGGAGCTGTGCTGATTAGTAGGCTTAGTACATGATAATCAAAACTGATTTCAGGAGGTAAAGGGGATAAAAAGGGACAGTAGTTGTCCACGCACAGGAAGAAAAGGAAAGGCAAAAAATCTGGAAGCACTGCTGAATTAAAAAAAGAAAATTAAAAAATAATCAGTATGTGTTAGGGTCAAGGGGAATTTTCTTGTATTGACTGAGGGTTCACTTATCACTATCTTGGTCAGAAATTATTATATGACTCTCAAAAAAAACGTGGAAAAGGCAAAGCCCAAATATAAAAAATGGAACTTGACTCAATGCCCCAATTGACAGTTCCTACATCTGACCTTCAGTAGCGTCAAACAAGTCACAGGTCCTCCCAGAACTAACAGGTTCACAGTGCTGAAGGTGCTAAGCATCAGGAAGGCAAGGAAGGCATAAGCCTTCAAAGACCGTGACAGTTTTTGTTCATTTAGTTTCTAGCAGTTCTTATCAAGAATGAAAAATAAATCTCATTCAACTGACTGCAAAACAAAAATAAGATTTACAAGTTCTTATTAATATCTTTTCAGGATAGAGCAGACCAAATCATTCATTATTTTTCTCAGTTTAAGACTTCAAGTGCCAAGCTGCCTTTCAAATTCCATCAAGTAACACATTTTCTCACTCATCTTTTTAAGAAAGATTCAGCACCTCCTTAACATTTCAAACTTGAAATTGATCCCTGTGAAAATAATAATAGCGTGTTTAAAAATACCAAGTAAGCAGGAGGTAAAATATATTTACTTTATAATTAAGAAGGAAAAAAAAATCAGTTCTACTTTGGCTAAGCTGGTACAGAGGAAAGAGAAAGTAGACAATTAACTCACTTCCGAGATAAAAATCAGATTGTAACTCACTTCAGGCCCAATGTTCTCTTCAGGTTCATAGGTTAAAAATGATTTATAGTCACCATTTTGTACTTAGCATTCCAGCTTTTCTCATATTGATAAATACTTCATAGCCAAAGCATTTTCATGTTTCAGAAATACCTTTGCTAAAATGGTTTAACACAACTCAAATTGCTTTAGATCAAAGAACATTTAAATAAAATGTCCTCAGCTTCTTTACAGGAAGCAAAAAAGCCTCTGTATATCTGGTGCCTGTATTCCTGTTCTTTCACATTAGAGCTGTAAGTCTCCTCTTTCAGGTCACGTCTTCCACATAAAAGTGCTAAACTAATGCCGCTTAATGACAAATTAATGTCCATGAATAAAAAATACACCTCTAATAGCACAGAGTAATTTGCCATTACAATATCATCATTGGACATGCCCCTGGTTTAATACGATGTATTTAATTCATAACTTAATGAGTGATATATAAAAAGAGAGAGATGAACCCTGCAATTACATTTATGTGAGTCTGTCACCTTATTTGTAAAACCTTAGAGTCATTTACATTCAAATTAGAACAAATGAGTGATTTCACAAAGTGCAGTGATAAATGACCATTGCAGCACACGACAGAACTGTATTTCCTGTGAAAACATTAACAGTTTCCTATTATTTGTTAAAAATTACAATGCATATTGCCCAGTGTTGTGTGAATAATGACTTTTTTACTGATTAGGTCAGAAGACTAATACGGAGTAAAAATAAATAATTTTTCTTTTCATTTTTTCTGATTTTAGCTTGAATTTTTCTGCTTGCATTGTTACGGACTCACACTGCCACCTGCCGCCTACGCCTGGGGAGGAAGGGTCCCCACTGCCTTATTTCAGCTCCACTCATTCTGCCTCTCCGGCTTCACCTCTTTCAATCAAACTGATTTTCCCGTCAGATTGCTAACTGGGCATGTCGTCATGGACACCGGCACATAAGGGTAGCTGCACTGCCCTATTACAAATAATGCCATTTTGGGGGTTCTTGAATCTGAGCTGCCTCAGCTGGAAGGAGAATTAAAAGCTAAAGACATTGGGCGGGGGGTAGGGAGGGGACGGAGACACAGATATAAAAAATTAGTATTGATCAGATGGTAATTAAAAAGAAGAATTTTGTACACTAAGAGTTACAGGATTCATCAGCCTGTTTATAGCTTTATAAAAAGACTAGAATGAATCTAGAAGCAGAAATCTTTCAGGGGCTGAGGAACAGAAAGGTCAGGTGCGGAGGTCACATTGGCTAGAAAGACAACACAAGAAGGGCAGGGAGGGAAGCAGTGAAGCTATATCGCTTCTTTGTTCCTATTTAAAACACACACCAAAGCTGCTCTCCCTTCCTCACAGAAACTGCAAACTAAAAGAAAATGCAGCAGTATCTGCCTCTTCTGAACTTGTGACCCCTCCTGAGGCTCTGGCACAGAAGACCAGCAATGTGTATCCATACAACTAGCTAGACAGCTTGGGAGGTTTAATCTTGCCAGCAATGGTAAACCTAGACATTCCAGCATCATTTTCACACATACATCAGCAGTTCCAATTCACTTCTGCCAGCTATTACTTCATTTGGAAAAGCAGCACACACACACCCCCCGAGACAAATCCAGTAGGTTCCTAACCACAGTTGCACCATTTTCTCTAACAGTTAAAGCTCCAGGAGCAGAACATCCACTAACACATTGCAGCCAAATAGCAGCAAGAGGATTAAAATAAGAATGTGATTCAAAGTGAGCGAGTTCACAGTTTTTACTTTCCTCACTGACACCAACCAAAAAATGGAGAAGAACCATCATCATTTTTTTTCCTGAATCCTATTCTTGGTTGCAATTCTCATTAGTACATATATGTTTCATATATACATAGACTTGTATCTCCCTAATGTATTTGTGTGTTAGAGAGAGGAGATAAATTCCCAAAATTATTTTTGAGCTTTTTGCAAGAAGTTTCTTAATGCCTGTCAATAACATCATAGAATGGTCTGATTTGGAAGGGACCTTAGAGATCATCTAATTCCAATCCCCCTCCATGGGCAGGGACACCTCCCACTAGGATCAGGCTGCCCAAGGCCCCATCCAACCTGGCCTTGAACATCTCCAGGGATGAGGCAGCCACAATTTCCCTGGGAAACCTGTGCCAGTGTCTCATCACCCTCAGTGTGAAGAAATTCCTCCTTATGTCTAGCCTAAATCTTCCCCTCTCCAATTTATAGTCATTGTCCCTACTCCTGTCACTACAAGCCATTATAAAAAGTCCCTCCCCAGCTTTCTTGTAGGCCCCCTTCACGTACTGGAAGGTTGCTATAAGGTCTCCTTGTCGCTTCCTCTTCTCCAGCCTGAGCAACCCCAACTCTGTCAGTCTGTCCTCATACGGAAGGTGCTCCAGCCCTCTGATCAACCTTGTAGCCTTTCTCCAGACCCATTCCAACAGTTCCATATCTTTCTTATGTTGAAGATTCCAGAACTGGACACAATACACCAGGTAGGGTCTCACAAGAGAGGAACAGAGGGGCAGAATCACCTCCCTCGCCCCGCTGGCCACATTTCTTTTGATGCAGCCCAAGACACGGTTGCCCTTCTGGGCTGCAAACATGTATTGCTGGCTCATGTCAAGCTCCTCATTGATCAGTACCCCCCAAGTCCTTCTCTGCAGGGTTGCTCTCAATCACATCATCCCCCATCCTGTATTGAAACCATGAATTCCCCAATCCAGGTGGAGAACCTTGTACTTGGCCTTGCTGAACCTCACGAGACTCACACAGGCCCACTTCACCAGCATGTTCAGATCCCTCTGGATGACATCAACAGCTGACAAAACATGCTGCTTCAAAACATCAACACATCAACAACTGCTTGCATAAGTCTGAACACTAGAAAAATGCAAGGTGATATTATTTCTGTTTACTTTATATTCTTGGTATGACAAGGTCACTCCTTCTACCACAGGATAAAACTGGTGGGTTCAAGTTTGATGGTAGGGCTTTATAAAACACCACTCTAATTCTAGAGGAGGGACGTGTGTGTAGAGAGTGTGCATACATGTACTTAGATTAAAAAGTCAGTATTAGTTTAAAAAAGGGAAGCTTTGGTTGCTAGGTGACCTTTAGATTTTTTTTCCAGTAGTTTAATTTGCTGTATATGAAAAAAACTAGGAGCTAAAATCCCAGCTGGGTTGAGGCTTCTAGCAATACAAAGGTGATGCTCTCAACCTCAGGTATAAGAATTAGTTCATCTCTGAAGAGTGTACCTTAGTGAAAGATGGGATTGTTGGCATCATTCCAAAAGGAGAAGCTGGATTTAAGAAAAATAAGTAACTTTAGAGACCTGGCACTACCACATGTAAACCATGCATACTCCTTTTCATTTCACAGGCAAATTCATTTGTAGCTTCTTTTAAAAACAGTAACATATTTCAATCTATAAGCATATTCAAATAGTTAAAAATTAGTACAAGAAAAGATCTAGATCATTAGGTGCTCATATACTATGGAAAAAAAAATTGTTTTATAAGTCTGCATTGACCATTACAGTAGAAGGTTAAAAATCAAATGCCATGTCCCAAGACAATTTGTGTGCTTCAATTATTACCAAGAATTATTCCAGGAAATCTTATTTTATCATTTGTGAGTTGATTAATCCAATTTTGTATTCCAGGTCTGCTCCTACTCACTGTCTGCTTTTGTAGACAAGAATCCAGAGCATATAGTACAGGGATGGCTCCAAGAAAACTCAAATTGACTGCTGCTATACCATGCTGTGTTTTTTCAGGCTCATTTTAAATCACACACCTGAAACGTTCTTTTTCAGCAAATGGGCAGGTATACCCATGGCAGAGTTCTATCTACCGTAATGAAGTTTCTAAAAGGTAACCTAATACACTTATCAGAGAACTTAATGCAGTTAAAACAAATGGGAAAACTGGCATCAAATTTTTAACTTCTCTTGACATAAAACCATTTATGATCCCAAGAACAGTTTTTAACAGTCAGGGGAACTTTAATGGCAATTGGGATCATTGCTCATGTCTACTATACTTGCTGCTCCTCACTGCTGTGAGAATAGGACACTATTTCCAGCACTGAATACAGGGACAATCAGCTAACACAACTTCTAATAAGGTTGTATTGAAAATACGCAACCATCCAACCAATAAGCATAACATAAATGAAATCCCAGACTCTGTCCAGTATATAAACCTAATTTGTTCTTCACAAAATGTACCTGATCTGGCAGCAGAAAGTTAAAGGGGGTAAATTCTAAAAATCATGCACTGTCCTACCTCTCTCAGAAACAAGTGGATTGCTTTGGACAGTTCTGCAACTTTTGAACTCCTCACTCACACCTATCACTCTAATACCTTGAATATAACTCAGGTGTTATACAGAGCTCCACTAAACAGAATAATTGCAGTCTTTAGAAAAATGCAGAAAAATCACTTGGCTTTAAGATTTCAAATATGAGCAATTTTATGTCCCAGGTCTCTAGATGCCAGTGGAAATCAACCTCTGGTTTGAAAAATGATTACTGAAGCTATACCCACACACTGCTGAGTTGGTGTTGATCAGTAGAAAGAAATTCCATTAAAAGCTCATATTCTCAATAGCATTCCCTACTTATTAAGACTCTTTGATTGTTGAAATAATTTGCAGTTTGTGGCTCTCTTTGGTACTGAATACACAAACAGATGAATACAAAACTTCTTACATCTCCAATATATTACATAACTCAAAAATGTTTGTTTTATAAACATGCCTAAGTTCTGAATAAATCTTTTAACACTTTTACTCTCTTGCATAACGATAAAGTTGTCACGTACCCTTCAGAAAAACATTTACAAGCTTTAATGTACAAAACAGGTCACCCCAAATACATTACCTAAAAAGCATGTTCTCTACAGTTCCGTTCAAGCAGTCCATTCTCAGATCTCCACCACATTTAAAGCCTTATAAACCACCTTTCTCTTGTCTTTTCCAATTTCATAGTAGGATAGTTACAGTCCAATAGAACACTAAGAGCTAAAACCTTTAAAAAGTAACCTAGACATTCCGATAACCTGTTCTCATATTTCAACAAAGTCCAACTGTTGACTGCAACTCATTGTCTTAGCTTCTTTTGAAAAACTTCAATCAAAACTGACGATTGTTCTGAGCTGGAAGAAGAACTCAGGAAACAAGAGTCTTAGAGAACTGGATGTGCACTCTGCAAGCAAATGCTGCATGTGTGATGATGGACATCAGCCCAATTCAAGTGAGGAAGCTGAAGTTCAAGTCTTCAGAGTTTAGCCTTCCCACATCTATGTAGTAGCAACACAGCTAAGAACAATCATATTGCCATTCCCTTTCTTTAGGCTGAGACAGATTTGTGAGATCTCAAGCCTTGTTTCAATGTTTAAAGCACCTGAGAATTATGCAGATGATATGATCAGAGGGATTCATGAATATGTATATATCTCAAATAAAATACATCAGCATGCTTCAAAAAAGTCCCCCTATACAAATGAAGCTAAAATCAAACTCCACAAACAGCAAAGGCTGGGGAATAATCATAATTCAAGATACGACACTGCTGAGGCAGGGGGAGAAGCATGCACAACACAAAGGTAGAAGACCTAATGCTCAGGCATTTATCTTCTTTGCAAGTTCAGAAACTACAATCTACAATATTTTAAAAATAAAAATCAGTGAATTACCAATCCAAAATGAGAATAAGTTTTCCAATGAGAAAATGGAATCAACATTAGATGTTACAGAACATTTGATAATATGAGGTTTATAGATGATAAAATGCATTTAGTAAACTAGCAGTGTTAAAAACCTCCATTGTGTCATGCTATCATAAACATCTTCAAGATGAATATTACCTAATTGGGGGTGAGGGACAAGAACGTTCCTTTCTTTTCTTCTGTCTTTTGTTTGATCAAAAACTCATTGCAAAAATGCCATAACTAGGATTCAAACAATTTGTTACGGAAACCAATTTGTTGATGAATCTCAAAAGAAGTGCTCTAAGCTGGTTGGTCTATAAGAAAAGAGGAAAGTTCTTGCACAGTCAGAATAACATTTTGTTTATTCTAAGACAACTGAGGATTTCTTAAGGATTGGTGAATATAAAAGTCAGTGTGGGTTGGAAATGAATCTGCCCCCAAAGCTGCACTGCAAATCATCTTTGATAATTAGACATTTTGATAACCATCTTTGATGAATTATATCGGTAGTCTTCTTTGGAACCTCACAGACTACAAATATGCCTCGGAACAGACATGTATATGGGCCACACCAATTGCATTTGTGGCAAAAAAAAATCCTTATTGAAATCTTTGGAATAACTACAGGCCTCAGATAAAAGTATCACAAAGACATGAAACTGTCTTGAACTCCAAAAAAACTGACAAGCTGGAGCATCTAGAGAAAGAGAAGAGTTGGAAAAAGCTCTAAAAGTAAGAGCAGGACTCCTATAGAGGAAAAGCTTGGTCCAATCCAAACAACTAAAGAAAATTCTAACAAGCTAAAACCGTCATCGTTACACAACAACAGTAAATGACAACTAGATCCCACATACTATATTCCCTGAATATATGCTAAGCTAAGTTCATGATATCCAAATAATTCAAAACAAGAAGAAATTCAGTAGTACAGTAAACTAAGAACTCTACAGCACTCGGACTCATCAGAAAGAATAGGAAGGGCAAGCATTATTCTCTTCCCAACATCCATATAAAAGCATGCAGGGTGACAAGACATCCCAGTTACCAAATACTGCAAGGATAAGTGACTTTAACATAGCCTTCTTTAACTACTTAGATTTTATTTTTAGATGGTAATAAAATAAAGCAATAGACATTTTTTTAATCACTCAATAGTATGTAGAACATAAACAGATATTTGATATAATTAATTTGGGCTCTGAAAGATATCACAGCCTTTATGCCCAGCACCTTGTTGACCTCTGCTAAAAAGGCTCACACAACTACTCAAGGCTGACTACTTGCACGGACTGCAACTCTGCAGAACAAACAAGACAGATAAATTCTTACTGTAGTCTATTCAGACTGCAAATCTGTCTACAGACATGCCTTGTTGGGGTAAGCCTAGTAAAAAAATACTGCAAAAAGAGCAAAATATAGTCTAGAGCCCAACATGATGTAAGCTACAGTCATACCACAGATGTCCACGTACATTCAAAACCTTACAATAAGACTCTTATTCAAAAATACTTTACAGAACTACCACTGCTCTCTCTCTGTCTCCCAGCACATATTATCCTCCTTACTCCTTACCCTTCATCCCCTACCCTGTTAGCTACCTCCGTCATTGTAAATCTTGACACTTGGCTCCATTCCCTCTTCATTTTCACACCAATGTAGCTCCAGTTACCCTGCCTTGGCATACTACTCAAAGTAAAACAAAGCTCTTTCACATCATTTGAGTAGCTGTACATAGACCATCCAGAGAATTCTTACTGGTCTGTCAGTTATAGAGAAATCTGGCAACAATTTTTGCTCACTCTGGGGTATTTGGGGAGGTGAGGGGTAGTTTTGGGGTCGATTCATTTATTTTGGTTTTGTTGGATTTGTTGTGCTTGTGATGAGATACAAAGCACTGCTAACTCTACAGTTGTCTTACCACTGCAGTGACCTCAGGATGAGAAGTACTAAGATGGATGGTGTTGAGGGAAGAGCTACAAATACCAGAGGCTACTCATCACAGATGATGGAAAAAGTTAGTACAAGGACTTAAGCTGGGCATGTATCTTCTCCTCTCCTGCAATCCTCTCATGTCCCTACTTCATCAGCACTAGCTTCTTCCTTACTCTTTAATGTTTTCCCTAGATTTTTGCTGCAATGGTCTCTTTGGCTCAGTTTCTAACAAAGAGAGGGCAAGTTAGCAGCAGAGACATGCTCAGGCATTAAATACACCATATGACTATCAATGTTGGACTTCTTTCTCACTACACTAACTCTTTCCCATGCCTACCTGACAAGCAGTAGGCCAAGTGGTTTTGTGGCTTCTTTGGCATCTCTTATTTCTTGTTTCTCAAAACAACCATTTTTTCCATTATATTCCATGTCTATTTTCTCAGAAAAATTAAATCCCTCCTTACATTCCTGGAAATGAACTGTTACAAATGGCAATACTCTACAAGCTCCTTTAACTTTCTAATCAATTTTTAATGCACAAATTAGTATCTCCTCATTGTCTGAACATACAGTTTGAAGGTTTCCCTAAGGCTAATGCTCAAAGAACAGATTCTTTCCCCATAAGACACAGAGCCTTTAAGTACATCCTGGAGCAATTAACTTGAGATCCTGCATGCCTACAGTACTCAGTAGCTCAGAGTGCTGCCAAGCACACTCAGACTGTTCAAAGGCAGTTATGCTGTTGGAAGGAAAGTACATAGAGAGAAGATTGTGCTGGCATGCATTTCCACACCCAACTATTGCACAGATAGAGCCAATGCACCCTATTTCAGTATTAATACTGAAAAATTACAAAAAAGGAAACAGTTCTGTAGAATTGCTAAATTTATTTATAAGACTTATCACAGATACACATCAAAGCTGTGTTCTTGTTACCATTGTGAGCCATCTCATATACAAGCCAAGCACAAAAAATTATTTTGCTGTATTCAGATTTTGTTGCTTCATAATGACAGCCCCAATGTTGATAATATGATCAGCATTATGGGGCATGAGGACAGCCGAGAATAAGCTGGCGTTGTAATAAGCCCTACCCCTTTAGTGAGAAGTAGTAGTGCCCCGAAATATGCAACAATATTCTATTGTGAACACTTACATATCTGAATGCTTCACAATACTTGTGATCGCAACAGGGAAATATGGTAAACTGAGACAGGAGAAAGCAGATTCTCTGGTAAAGAATGGAATCAGATTCCCATGTGCTGATACTAATAGGTGGATCATCCTTGTTTTCAGGACTGAAGTGGACGCGATGGATTGGAGAAGAAAGCACCTACCACAAACTGGTAACCAAATTACACTCAAAACTCAGGACTCCTGAAATCTAGTTTATTGCCATTTAGGTTACACCAGATATTGTACTAATAGTCTTCTACTGAAATCAGGCTTGAAACAAAAGTTTACCAAGTAGAAATGGCTGAAAATCAGACAGAGAAGCCTCACCTGAATGAGATAGTGAGAACATAAACTAAGAAGCTCCAGCAGCTGCAAATGACTCCCAGCTGCTAGGACATCCTGTATCACCCCTGGTTCCAAGAGGATCTGTAAAGAAGAAAATGGAAGTTTTGTCACGTAGAACTCTGAGTACTTGTGGAAAATACTACAGATGTTTGTTATTTCAAACATTTAAGTCAACATAAAGAACAGAAAAAGTACAATTAGATATGTAGAGAAGTCTTTGCAGGTTGGGAAAAGAATTTAAAAATTCACCTGAATCACCCAAAGGATTTTATGCAGATTGTCCTGTGAGAGTCCACAAGCCACATTATCCGCTAAAACCTTTAAAACTAAATAATTGTTATTTATTTAAAAAGAAGACTGTTCAAAGTAACAGAACCTTCTTTTGTTATCCATATAATTGGATGCTTCCATGTATACTGATGAATCAGGCCAACAGAATTAACTGAGAAGTCTCCAGTACTAGTATTGTTTATTGTAAAAATATACAGGCTAGGAACACCCTTCCTATTCTGCATGCTACCATTTCATAATTTTCCCAACCACTGTTTTCATTTTACAGCACAAGGCAGCGAAGGCACAAAATGAACATGCTGCTGGGAAAGTGCCAGGAAGGGCTTAGAAACCAAGACTGATTATCCTGTCACTCACTTACATGAAACTCCTACTCATTTCAATTAAAATCACACAGAAGCAGCAGCCAGGATAATTGAGCCTCAGCTCCTACCTTGGTCTCTTGGGGTCAGCTTGTTAGAGCATCCCTTTCAGGACATAAAGTCATCTAGAATACAGACGCTGGTCAACTCTTACCAGTAAACACATTACAAACTATCCAAACTAATACTATTTAAATATAAATGGTGCCGCATCCAACAGAAATCAGAAATACATGAGAAAAAATATTTTTTTTAAAAACTACTCAGTTTTAACCTACTTATATTTCCTCGGCAACTTTGGTTTCACACCACATGAGGTCAGTCTCTCCCTGCTCCATAGGGAAGTAAAGCTTTCTTCAGATACTTTTTCTTCTGCCCACACAATTTAGTTTTATCTCACATCATCACTTACGTGTCTCAATTGCAGTGGAATAAGGAGGATGAGAAACAACAGGAAAGACACTCATCTGCATCTTTTGCAGTTAAAAGTATTTTTAAGGGAAATGAAAAAAACACATGCATGCATTTTTTAATCAAAACCACAACTTACCTCCAATGTAATGGAAATATTAGAAACAGGAGAGAAGGGGATTGATTCTTGTTTATACCAAGAATTCATTCACATTGAATTTTCAGTGTCTAACATGATTAAAACTTGTGCAATTCACTACATATACATTCATACTAGTTTTTAAGTGAATGTGTATGTAATTTATATACTGTACAGAAGATCTTAATCTAGCCAGAAAGACACGTAAGGAACTTAATGTAAATAAAAATCAGGCCCAGCACACTCCAAGTTTTCAGCTGGTGCTAATGAGTTTGTTATGCAGGAAGAGAGGTAGTTCAATGGAAAACTAGAAAGGATTTCAGTTACACAAATGCTTCCAGTAAGTATATTTTTAAAAAATAAGCAGCAGTGAAATATATTCTAGAGAGAACTCAAGGTCAGACTGATAAAACCAGCTGCTTTAGACCTTGCAGTGTTTGTTATTCAGACATCATTTACACTGAGAAAGTTGTGATCTGATGCCATATTACTTACTAAGTGCCAGCCACCAGCTTAGCAATGTTAAAGACACAACAGGAGGACAACCAGAACCCTAAGCAGATTACTACCTTAAAGGCATAGACAAACTAAATTTATCTGACAATATGGATGTATTTTAAAGCTACAGCAATCCATTTACAAATAATACTAATAGCATTATGACATGAGAAGTGGTATAAGAGGAAAGGAAGGTGGCCAGTTGCTACCAAGAGGCGAACTGTAGAAAGTCAGCATTCATTTCAAGGTGGCACTTAGTAGTACTAAATCCAGTTCACGCCCTTAAGATCAGTAGGGCAAGGGAAAGAAAGGATGCAAAAATTTGGTGTTTCTTCACAACACAATACTGACTTCACACGATTCAGAAAGGCAGGTTACACAATTTCTTAGATCCACATTTCTTAGACATGTATTTTAAATCTATATGGAAATGTGTCTATTGATGCTTTCTCAATATCTCGAGGAAAAGTGCTCTGCAAAAGCAAAAATTAGAAACATTTCTAAATGAAACCTGAACTTTTGAAACACAACTCTGAGGCAGAAAAGGGAATTCTATAATCAGCCCCATGGTCACAGATATGCATAGCCCTGAAAACTCCCCTGTACATCTAAACAACATCTACAGGCAGCAGCCTATAACTGGGATTCATTCTTCTTTTCCCCAAGATTTCCCTCTTCCTTTCCCAACTTACCTTACATCCCTCCTCCAACCCAGTACACCTTAAGGCTCCGAGTAAGCATGAAAAAGATTCACTGGATTGCAAATTTTGCTTCTCTCTTCAATCCGCTATTTTTGGGAGACATCTTGGCAACACACAGCAACTAGCAGCTACGACTACTTGGGCTAGGAGTAGTATACAAACCAACACCCTTTCTCAAGAAGTGCAACTACTTATGCCTCACCTCCACATTGCTCAGACTGAGAACAACTACTCTTTTAATGCCTCCTGTCTTGCTACAACAAGCAAACCAGTACAGGCCAACAAAAAACCGTGTGTGGTTGTAGCAAAGGCGGCAGTAAGGGACAACAGGGAGTAAGGAGGAAACTCCTTAAACTGACCTTCTCAATAACTTAAAGCATAATGGAGAAGGGAAGGTCCAGATAAACAATCATCTCTGTCAAGTCTCATGAGTTTTATATTTAGAAAGAACAATTAGATCATTCAATCTAAATTAAAGACCATTATATTTCACAGAATCATAGAATGTTTTCAGGTGGAAGGGACCTTAAAGATCATCCAGTTCCAACCCCCTGCCATAGGCAGGGACACCTTCCACCAGACCAGGCTGCCCAAGGCCTCATCCAGCCTGGCCTTGAACATCTCCAGGGATGGGGCAGCCACAGCTTCCCTGGGCAGCCTGTGCCAGTGTCTCATCACCCTCATTGTGATTTCTTCCTAATGTCTAACCTAAATCTTCCCCCTTCCAATTTAAAGCCTTCCCCTCCTCATCTTATCACTACATGCCTTGTAGAAAGTCTCTCCCCAGCTCTGCTGTAGCCCCCTTCAGGTTTTGGAAGGTCGCTATGTTTCCCTAGAGCCTTCCCTTCTCCACGATGAACAAGCCCAACTCTCTTAGCCTGTTCTCACAGCAAAGTTGCTCTAGCCCTCTGATCATCTCTGTGGCCCTCCTCTGGACCCATTCAGACACTCATCCAGACACTTTTAAAGAAACTAAACTAAACTGTGGGCCCAGACAAAGATGGAAAGATTGAGGATGTACTTCTATCACTTCCATTCGAGCTACTCATTTATACCTCTGTATTGCTTTCTCATTTCCATACAGCTGTTTGTTGGACCATGGATTAAGTGAGATGTGTCACAATTCACGTTAATAATAAAACAGCATTATGCTATGATAGTAAGGAAATATCTAATGTCATTTCAGAAAAGTCTAGAAAGTAAGCCATATTGAAGTTAACACAGAAAACAATAAAAAAATTCTGAAGATGCCTGCCAGTCTGATAAAAAAAGAAAATTCCTTCTTGACTTCACTTGCAGTGATCAGCCTTTCAAACGAGACAGTCATTTTAAAAAAGTACCACTTGTTTTTCCCCTCTGGAGACCATTTTGTGTGCTTCAGAGCAATCAGAAAAGTAACTTTCCTTTTAGAACAATTTTGATTGCATTTCACTTTCAACCAGTTAGCACTTCTGCCCATCTCCAAGTTCATTCATGCTTCAGTTGAATCCTGATCTCCTCACACACTGAAAAGTACTGCATCAAAAAGGTGCCAGCAGCAGGGAAGAAAGATCTATCCCCTGCAGGCAAGTGCCCCAAAGCCCAGGCACATAATATTTGATAGTTCTCATTACAACACATCACCACTTCCCTGGGGAGCCTGTTCCAGTAGCCGACCACCCTCTTAGTGAAGAAATTTTTCCTAATCTCCAGTCTGAACTTGCCCTGATGCAGCTTTGTACACCATTATGAAGTAAGTACCAATATCATATGTAGATAAGTAAATATCATTACTGTAAGAAGGACTCCAAGCAAATTCACTATTTTGGGGAAAATGTTTCATTACTTTGATTACTTTCAGCTCTATAAAAAGCTGTCTTGTCCATTATTTGATGCTTATCAAGAGCATATAACATGAAACGTTTCACTTTCTCTGCAAAAAAAAAAGCATAAACAGAGTTAATTTAAGTTCTGTATTATTCTAAGCCTTCTGGCCAACCTGTAGTTTAACTATGAACCTAACACCTAGTGGCTGTAACCTAGCGTCAGGCACAGAAACAAAATTATCCTCCTGATAGAAATAAAAGAAGGAAGTGTCCAAAACTAAGCATTACATTTATACTTTTGTACATAGATTTATGAGCATGAATTTGAGAAGTCATCAGATGGTGCTCCTACCAGTTCCTGAAACTGGTTTGGTAAAGCAATAATAGCTGTTAGATGATGACAGTTTTTAAACTAAATGAATACAAGGTAAAGTTAGTAAATAAAGGCAGTCATTAAATAGGACTCATTGATAATGCATTAAAGTAATATCATGAACAACCCAAGAATATGAAATAACAATATATATAAAAAAAACCTGAAGTTCTAGATTTGTAACTAGAAAAATACACCAATATCACCTTTATTAAAAATTGCTGCTATGTTAGCATTTTATGAACAAAAGTAAATTTGTTAAGCCTGCTAAGAAACAGAAAAAGTTTAAAGCCTATTTTTGAATAATTATAAATGCAACTTCATACGTGGCTTTCAAGAAAAGGAAACATTTCAACATCCTTTCTATAGGTAGGGTGTAAGGCTATGTTGATCTTGGGCTATGAAGATACCAGAGCATGGCAAAATTCAGTTTTTGAGAAAGAGATGAATATAAAACATCTCTTTTATTAGGGCTGCCACACTGATTCTTTTAAGCTCTGGTAATTTTATAACTTCACAATGACTATTTACTTTCTGTTAATACAGAAACAGAATACTAAGGTTTAGAAAAAGAAAAAAAGTCACCAGACAGTTACGAAAACACGATTTAGTCAGAAGAAATTGGTACTAAGCCCCATTAACACCACTGGTTGTCTGTACGGTCTTTGGAAAGTTATTTTCTCCCAAAATAATTCATTGTCTATGATGCAACAAAGTAAGAACAGCAAGTACTTGGTTTTTGTAATGGTTTTTGAGGTCCTCAAACAAAATTCCATCTAAATGCAAAATATCTCTATTACAATAGACTAAAGACATATGATAGAACACAATTACAAAGAAGAAAGATCCTGATCAGCAGAGCATTTCAGTAGACATAGGACTCCAACTGTGTATTTGTATTTTTCTTGAACTAGTATCACAATGATCTACTGCAAATTACACCCAGTGTTCCTGCACAATTCTTCTTTTTTGAAACTATACTGCAGTGCTCGTCACTCCATTCAAATTATGGTATCCTTTAGATTTTATATATGTATATGAAATCAACATAAATGGTGTAGTTTGATGGACTTAAATTTGAGAAGGAATGCAAGAGCCTCATAAAGAGCCTTGAATTTCAGTTCAAATCACTTATTCAGTCTCATGGCACATATAAGAAAGAGCCTATTTTAAGCACTGAAACTTTTCAAATGCACAAAGTTTTTTTTCTAATCAAAAGCACATTTTCTTGTAATGATGACTGATCCAGCTACATTGGTCTATTCAGGGGTAATCCCATTCCTCCAAATGATATTGTCTCTTGGTAACAGATTAGCCAAAAACAAACAAAAAGACAAAAAGAACAGACAAGCGTCTATGACACGCTAACCCTGAGGTTAAGATTCTCAGGAGGAACCATGAGCTCCAAATCCTACACCAAGAACTGTTTCTCCATATTAATATCTAAAATACAAAGTTTCTGTAGTGACTGTACTTCATCCACCACCCTTCCAATGCACATCGGACACTTTCAAAACGCCTCACTGAGGAGGAAGGCTGAGTAATCTAGTCATTGAGGTTCTGACCTGGCCCTATTGCTGCAACATCTGAAGTAAAAGAGATATTGACCTTAAATCTCTCTTATGAAGAAACGATATATCAACTACCAGAGGAAGAGAATTCTATCTCTGAATATGGGGAGTACATGGTAAAATGCCTAAGGTCAAGAGGGGATGCATTTAAAGTATTTCTTTCCCAAAGACTTCATTATTAGAGTTTTACTGATAGCCTACATGGATAGAAAAAAAAGATCCTATTGCTACTCCTTTTGTTAGTTTTTATTTATTTATTTACCAATTTTTTTTTTTTGGGGGGGGGGATGATTAGGGGCCAAAGTAATGGATTAATTCAGTCAGAATTACAACATTATTTACATTTAACTTGGTTTTACTACAATTTTTTCTTCTGTTGAACAATCAACGTTCCCTTAAAAGCAAAATATTCCCATCAGTAATTAAAATAAGGCACCGTCTGCTTAACTAGACAAGAAGATGAAGTTGGTATTTTAAGTCCACAGACATATTTCAAGTTAAAAAAATGTAAGTATGACAGAATTTAAGTTCAGACTGCAATGTCATGCTAAAAATTAACTTCTTAATTTTGATAACTTTAAAAAGCTCCAGAAGCACCAAATATTGCCATGATGCAGTATTAACTATTTCCACCAGATGTCTCCACTACATTATTTTATAGAAAAAGTTACATTTGAGTTACTACACTTCAAATGGAATGCAAGCTTGGCAAAATAGTAAAGAAATAAAGAGAATAATGCTTAAACTAAATATCTGTTTAGGACTACTCATAAATTATTCTCAGTTCTAGGATTACCTAATGCAAAATTTTAAGAATATAAGAATGTATGGCTTTCACTTTTAAAAGGCATATCAGACCATGCCTCAATACCTACATTTTCAGAGCAATAAAAGGTTGTAGTTAGCATGAATGAGGTTTTGGGTTATTTAGAAATATTTTGTTTACTTTTTAAAATCAGGAAGAGCACATGGATCCAAACTAAAGATGACTGATGTAAGCATGCAGTAATCCATTTACTTTTTAATAGCCTTTGTGGATTACTCCCACTCACTACCTTGAAACGTTCACCCAGATTCTTGTCAGCCTGAGTCAGTACATGCAATGCTCAAAACATATAAATGGAGTGCCAGAAAAGACTTCCAAGGACAAAAAGGAAAATTTGACACTGCTAATTCTCAGACTCCTGTATCACTGAGTTATATATTTCAACATTGTCTCTGTAAGAGAACTCCTAGAGAATCCTTGTCATTTCCCTGTGCTTTGAAGTAGTAGCTGGTGTATCTGATAGATGTGAGAGAGTGCAAATTTTGCCCTATAATCACTTTTATAAACTCAATGTTATATATGTGCACATCTACACTTAATTCAAGAAATCCACTCATTTACTTAAAGCAGATTATACCTGAAAACGAAAGACTTGGAAGTCTCTAGAAGATCAAGAACAGAAGGCACATTTTATTTACTAGGGAGCTGAGGATACTATCCTCAAAGTACAGTGAGGTGGATTGTTAGCTTACAAAAAACATAAATCCATTCCTTCAGGCTTCTCAACCTGCTTTATACAAGGCAATTAGGTTTTGAATTCTGCTGAAAGATAGGGGAGAGTACCTGTATTTACCACAGACGGGATGAGTCAGATAGAAGTCAATTACAACCCACCTTCCCAAAATTGTCTTTGGAAAGTATCTTTTGAGTATTTCTATTCAGCAAAAAAGAGTCCTGTTTTCAGAATAATCAACATATGTGGATGTGGTCTTCCTGGACTTCAGTAAAGCCTTTGATACAGTTTCTCACTGCATTCTGCTATGGAAACTGTCAGCTTCTGGCCTGGACAGGCGCACACTCTCCTGGGTGGAAAACTGGTTGGATGGCCGGGCCCAGAGAGGGGTGGGAAATGGAGTTAAATCCAGCTGGAGGCCAGTTACAAGTGGGGTTCCCCAGGGCTCAGTGCTGGGTCCAGCCCTGTTCAATGTCTTTATCAATTACCTGGATGAAGGCATCGAGTGCTCCCTTAGCAAGTTTGCAGATGACACCAAGCTGGGTGGAAGTGTCGATCTGCTGGAGGGTCGGGAGGCTCCAAAGGGATCTGAACAGGCTGGACTGCTGGGCAGAGTCCAATGACATGAGGTTTAACACGGCCAAATGCCGGGTCCTGCACTTAGGGCACAACAACCCTAAGCAGAGGTACAGACTAGGAGAAGCCTGTCTAGAAAGCTGCCTGGAGGAGAAGGACCTGGGGGTGCTGGTTGACAGCGACTGAACATGAGCCAGCAGTGTGCCCAGGTGGCCAAGAAGGCCAATGGCATCCTGGCTTGTATCAGAAATGGTGTGACCAGCAGGTCCAGGGAGGTTATTCCTCCTCTGTACTCGGCACTGGTGAGACTGCACCTCGAGTACTGTGTTCAGTTCTGGGCCCCTCACCACAAGAAGGATGTTGAGGCTCTGGAGTGAGTCCAGAGAAGGGCAACAAAGCTGGTGATGGGGCTGGAGAACAGGCCTTATGAGAAGCAGTTGAGAGAGCTGGGGGTGTTTAGCCTGGAGAAGAGGAGGCTGAGGGGAGATCTCATTGCTCTCTATAACTACCTGAAAGGGGGTTGTAGAGAGGAGGGTGCTGGCCTCTTCTCCCAAGTGACAGGGGACAGGACGAGAAGGAATGGCCACAATCTCTGCCAGGGGAGATTTAGGCTGGACATCAGGAAAAAATTTTTCACGGAAAGAGTCATTGGACACCGGAAAAGGCTGCCCAGGGAGGTGGTTGATTCACCTTCCCTGGAGGCGTTTAAGGCACGGGTGGACGAGCTGCTGAGGGGCATGGTTTAGTGTTTGATAGGAGTGGTTGGACTCAATGGTCCGGTGGGTCTCTTCCAACCTGGTTATTCTATGATTTTATGATTCTATAAACAACTTTAAGATGATACAGGTGTTCCATACATTACAAATATGCCTAGACCGCATCTGTCCAGAAAGTAAGAGACTACTTTTTGCCTCAGTAATTTGTAAAATGTACCATGAAACTTCCTGCATGGTTCACTACTGGGTAACATTGCTTATAAATAGTGGTTTTATTAGACCATCCTTTGACAGAGGAAAAATCCCCAGTATACCCAAAGTAAAATCAAAAGATATTGTACCAGTAAAGTAATTTCTAGTACCTTTGTAAAGGTCATCTTCAGTTTTTATTGCAGTTTGCTTTCATTTGTGTCTTATAATTTGAAGGTCTGTACAGTACCTGTCCAGTATATGCAAAGTCCAGGGCTTGTTTCAAACCAAGGCTTGTGACACCATGCAAATTCACCTCATCAGCTTCACTTTCAACCATGCAGAGACTGAACATTGCCTACAGAAAGAAAAGAAAAGAATTGTTACTAACCATTAAAAACAATCCTCAGTAAAGGTCCAGGAAGAACAGGATTGATTTTCCCACCTTCACTAACCTTTATTTTTTACTTTGATAAGAGTTTTAAGTACCAATAGACTCATTAGTTTGAATGAAATCTATACCAAAATTTCAATACTAACCCCATAGCAATCAACCTTGCAATAGAATTCTTTTATCAATAAAGAAATATAAAAACTTACTCTGGAAAAGCTGAAACAATTGTCCTTTTGTCCATGTATATATACTTCTGAATTGAGTAATTCATGTGCAATAAATGGATACAGTTAGACAATAAGGTTGTCATTCAATAAAAAGATAAAGAACTGAACTCTGGAAAAAAAAATTCTACACAAGCACCACTAGAAATAATATTTATGTACAGTATCATTATATAGAGTAAGGAACATAAGTCATATACAGTTACTTGTATGAGAAGAGGCAGTTAACAAATAATCTTTTTTAAACAATCCTTTACAAATAAACACCTCAGACTGAAACACAAAGAGTATAATACTGAAGCGAAGATGGAAATGCAGTCATCTAAACTTACAATCTCCCCTTACTTGCACTGCCCCAGTTTCTCAGATCATAGACCCTAAACTGAAGATTAGCAACGTCCTATGGAACCTCCCCAAGAATAGCACTGAGAAGAGCAACTGTCATTTTCCACCAGTCCTACATTCCAGAGGATCAGTCTTAAGTGCCTCCCTGGACTGAAGCAACCCTACTCCCACTCTGGATCCTAGTAGGAACCTTTTACTTGCCTCCCCTGTTAAACCTGGAATCACAGAACATTTTGAGTTAGAAGGGACCTTAGAGACCATCTAATTCCAACCCCCTGCTATGGGCAGGGACACCTCCCACTAGATCAGGCCCCATCCAACCTGACCTTGAACATTTCCAGGGAGGGGGCAGCCACAACTTCCCTGGGCAACTCGTTATAGTGACTTACCACCCTCATCATGAAGAAATGTAAGACTTCTGTCTTTGTCCCTCACTCTTCTCTCCCAGACTGTGCTCCTGCTGCAGTATCCCTACTTACCACTCCTTCCCTACTCTTACCAGTCTCATTCTCCAGTCAATACTTTTCCAGAAAAGCAACCTTTTATCTTTGTCACTCTCCTACACATTTTTTAACAAAATATACCACTCACAGTCTTTATAGAGTAAACTGCGAACAAACAACTGAACAGCTCTACCATCTGTCATTGCTAAAGAGAGTCTAAACTTATCCCCAGTATGTTTTGTGCCAAGCTGTTAATGCCTCTTATGAGGGCTACCAAAATTCACCTTGGAGAACTCCAGTAAAGGAGCACTTGTTTCTAACATACCTTCTGGTACTTCTGTATGAAGTACCTGCACAAGCTGAGGCAGTCAACAAGAACACTGGTTTGCACACCTGCAATCTCTCCACCAAGCACTCCTGAGTTTAAAGAAAAAAATAAGCCCTACCCCTCTAACAGCTTAGCACTTAGCATTCACATAGACCCCATGAGATTTTTCAAAGAACTGAGTATTTCCTACAAATAAGAATATTTTTCTGAAAGTGTTAACATTTTCATCATTAAAACACCATAATTTGACATAAGTCTGTTGCCTGGAAAATATCCAGTAAAAGCAAAAGTGACATTTATCACACAGTAACTCCTTGTATTTCTGCAATTTCTATTGAAATAACATGATATCAGGGCTTTTTCCAAACTGGCAGCAGAAAAGAAGCATCAAAAAGTTTAAAAGATCCATCAAACAGATCTAGTAATACACAGTCAAGTAATATATTAAAATAGAGAAAAAAATCTCTAACAAGTTCAGAGTCTTTTCTAATTCTATTCAAACTGTAATCAGACTTGAACATTTCATTATCATTTAGATGTATCAAATGAGCTCTACTAGCTATTTTGAGGCTCCAGGGCTTGCCAGGAGCTTCAAGGTACCCATCACCAGCTTGCTCCTTGCAAAAGCAGACCTGCAATGTCTGTTTGGAAGAGACAAGCCGCTCTTCTCAAAAATTCACTACTAAATAATTTTTTTTGATCATATGCCCTTCCCTACATCAACTCCTGAATAAGGAGAGTGAAGTCTCAAAGCAACACCTGCCCACACAGAGCTTACAGGGGTAGATTTGCATAATTTCTGCACACTCACTTCAATCACAGAGCACCTGCAGAAAGGCTGGAAATGTTCAGTGATACAAGATCCTGCATGCCGTGCATTCTCTGTACACTACTTACCTGTATATAAGGACCATTAAAAAACAGTGCGGATACTAATAAAGTTTCTATTCTGATCAAGGGTCCCACATAAGGGGTTAAGATTACACATACAAAGAAACACTTTACTGAATTTCATCTGTAGACAATTAATTACTTCTATGAAGAACTATGAGAGTTTTTCCTTGTAGACTTATAGACTTCCATTTAGCAGACCATCCTATTGTATCACAGAGATTGCAACACAGTCCTTACATAAGATTTATTAATTTATTACTACACCTACCTTAGTAAACTCAGCAGGATCAGGCCTCTAACTCAGTCACTGTCCATAATCATCCATAGTGTTCAATGAACACAGCCTCCAGCACAGCTGTGAGACCCTGCCAATGAGCACCCTCCATGAAAATGCCTAGACTATGGTTCAGGAGGTAACTCAAGCAAACAGACAGCACAGATAAAGACGATCTTTTTGCAGAGGGAAGAAGGTTTAGCCGTATGCACATGATACTGAATGTGAACCAAGTTGGTTTTTCAGGGAGCAAGGTCAAAGAATGTAATCAAAAGATAAGGACTGCAATGATGCTCAAACAATTCACATACAGCTCAACTGGATTAGCCTACAGGAAAGTAGTGTCCCACACAGATGAACCTAGTACTGCTCAGTGATCCATACTGCCTTCACCAGCAGGCAAATTCCCTTCTCAGCCTAATAGTTTAAAGGTTTAATCCATCATGAAAAAAATCTGTTCAATCACAGGCAGAAATTGAGCTCGAATTCAGTCTTTCGTTTGCACTGCTGTACTTGAATATTATAGTTTTAACTGTAGAAACATATGGATAATTAAATTATGTCTTGAGACTTCACCAGTACTAGGAGAATGAGTTATGGTGGGACTGTCAAACTCCAATTTCAGATGCATCTCTGAAAATACTCTGAGGTTTTGTGAGCTTAAATAGATTCATCAGTCATGGTTTTAATGCAGAACTTGTAGCCTACTTTATTTTTCCCTGGGATGCATTAAAAACAAGGCAATAAGATAAACATCTCAGGTGGATGTGCAATTGATAGACAAGAAAAGCAATCAAATATAAAATAATTGGACAAGCTCACAATTCAAAGTCAAACTTAGCAGAAAATTTACCAAATTTGGCTAAGCATGAAATATTTATTATTTATAGCTGTTAATTTCCTTCAGAAATGCAAATATTTCATACTTTAAGATACTTCTGCTTGGACAAAATAAAATCTCCTTTGAAAACATCTAATTGGTGAAAGCAGTGTGGACAGGTGCTCAGGGACATGGTTTAGTGGCAGATAAGGAACGGTTGGACTCAATGATCCAAAAGGTCTTTTCCAACCTGGTAATTCTATGATACTATAACTTCTCCTCTGAGACCTTCACGAGAGTGGCCAGTACAAGTTGCCAATGCATTAAACAAAAATCCCTTTTATATTAAAATGCACTGGTGAGAGGAGCTATTTTTTTCTTCTAGTTCCTGCCACCCAACTAGTCAATGAGCTGACACTGTGGGAAAAAAAGTGATTTTTAAAATTCTGCTTCTCTATTCAAGATTTTAATTAAGTAAACCAATTTCCCAAAAGAAAAGCAAACAATCTTCTTGCCACACTGTGACAACTGTTCAAAAATTCAGGGATCAACATCCCATCACAACTGGATATATTCCATATGTGGAATGCCACCTGAGCTCACACTTTAAGAAGCTACAAATTAGGATGGCTGGCCTCATGTTTTTGGGGCAAGCAGACACTTCATTAGCTGTAAAAATGGAAGAAATCAACCCTCCATTGTTCAGCTAATTTTGGCACGAAACACAAACAGAGCTAGACAATTATTCCCAAAGGAAAAGGAAAACAAAGCACACAATCCTTGGATAAAAATAGTCAAACTATAAAATAACTGTCAGATTCTTGAAAATTTGACTTCAAAGTAAAATCGCGAGTTGGTAGGCGTTTAATACACTGCACACTCACAGACAATTTCACTACTCTGCCCTCAGCAGCCAAAGGCACCTTTCTAAATTGGTTTACTCTGCAAACATAGAACACAAAATATGACAAGAGTTCGAAACTGAAAGGCATGCAACAACAGGGTGACTATGCTCAGATGTGATTAGGTCTGATATAACCGGGCAGGATAGCCTGAGTAAAAGATGCTTAACACAGTCATTAGGTTTCACTTTTCCACCTTCAGCTTTTGCTGCTGCTTAGCTTTCAAAAGCAAAATCCAAGATGGATGTAAAACACCACCGCATCAGAATAATGTATTACAGTTAAAATAGGTATAAATATGACCAAAAAAAAAGGTCTACATACATTGATTTGATCATTCAGACAGCACTGCAGCAACATGGCACAACACACAACCAGGGTCACCAAAACATATAATGATATTAAAAATACCCAAAATACAGAATCACAGAATGACCAGGTTGGAAGAGACCCACCGGATCGTCGAGTCCAACCATTCCCACCAATCCCTAAATCATGCCCCTAAGTACCTCATCCACCCTCACCTTAAACACCTCCAGGGACGGTGACTCAAACACCTCCCTGGGCAGACCATTCCAATGCCTAACCACCCTCTCCATGAAGAATTTCTTCCTAATCTCAAGCCTAAATCTCCCCTGGCGGAGCTTGAGGCCATTCCCTCTCGTCCTGTCCCCTGCCACTTGGGAGAAGAGGCCAGCTCCCTCCTCTCCACAACCTCCCTTCAGGTAGTTGTAGAGAGTAATAAGGTCTCCCCTCAGCCTCCTCTTCTCCAGGCTTAACAACCCCAGCTCCCTCAGTCGCTCCTCATAAGGCCTGTTCTCCAGCCCCTTCACCAGCTTTGTTGCTCTTCTCTGGACTCGCTCCAGAGCCTCAACATCCCTCTTGTGGTGAGGGGCCCAGAACTGAACACAGTACTCGAGGTGCGGTCTCACCAGTGCCGAGTACAAGGGGAGAATAACCTCCCTGGACCTGCTGGTCACACCGTTCCTGATACAAGCCAGGATGCCATTGGCCTTTTTGGCCACCTGGGCACACTGCTGGCTCATGTTCAGTCGGTTGTCAACCAGCACCCCCAGGTCCTTCTCCTCCTGGCAGCTTTCCAGCCAGGCTTCTCCTAGTTTGTACCTCTGCTTAGGGTTGTTGTGCCCCAAGTGCAGGACCCGGCATTTGGCCTTGTTAAACCTCATGCCGTTGGTCTCAGCCCAGCAGTCCAGCCTGTTCAGATCCCTTTGCAGAGCCTCCCGACCCTCCAGCAGATCCACACTTCCACCCAGCTTGGTGTCATCTGCAAACTTGCTAAGGATGCACTCGATGCCTTCATCCAGGTTGTTGATAAAGACATTAAACAGGACTGGACCCAGGACTGAGCCCTGGGGAACACCACTTGTCACTGGCCTCCAGCTGGATTTAACTCCATTTACCACCACCCTCTGGGCCCAGTCATTCAACCAGTTTTTCACCCAGGAGAGTGTGCGCCTGTCCAGGCCAGAGGCCGACAGTTTCTGAAGCAGAATGCTGTGAGAAACTGTATCAAAGGCTTTACTGAAGTCCAGGAAGATACATCCACAGCCTTTCCCTCGTCCAAGAGTTTAGTCACTCGGTCATAGAAGGTGATCAGATTACTCTGGCAAGACCTGCCTTTCATGAACCCGTGTTGACTGGGCCTGATCACCCAGTTCTCTTGCAAGTGCTTCATGATAGCACTCAAGATCACCCGCTCCATGACTTTCCCCGGTACCGAGGTCAGGCTGACAGGCCTGTAGTTCCCCGGATCCTCCCTGCGCCCCTTCTTATAGATGGGCACGACATCAGCCAGCCTCTAGTCCAGCGGAACCTCCCCAGTCATCCAGGACTGTTGGAAGATGATGGAAAGGGGTTTGGCCAGCACATCCACCAGTTCCCTCAAAACTCCTGGGTGGACTCCATCTGGCCCCATAGACTTGTGGGCATCTAGCTGGGCAAGCAAGTCTCTAACCACCTCCTCTCAGACCTTGGGAATCTCATAGTTCTCATCCAACCCTTGGGGTTGTGCACAGAGGGAACAATTTTCCTTACTGTTAAAGACTGAGGCAAAGTAGGCATTGAGCACTTCAGCCTTGTCTTCGTCCCCTGTTACTGTTGTTCCCTCTGCATCTACTAGGGACTGGAGATTCTCCCTAGCCCTCCTTTTGCTGTTGATGTATTTGTAGAAAGACTTTTTGTTGTCTTTCACAGTCTTGGCCAATCAAATACAAATCACTATCTGTCACAATGATGAGGTAAGAAAATTGCTCCTTGCCTTTGAGTCATTTTCTTCTTTACTTAGATGTTCCATATCCATGACAGTAATGAGCTTGTCCTCACTTGTATATATTAATCTTACTGCCATGTCAGGCATAGCAAGCAGTAAATCATAACAAAACAACTTAACCAAGCTGTACAATATTTTGGATAAGTAAACTCTGTCAGTGAATTCTACAAAACTTGGCAGCCTTTTAAAGGCAAGAAATGGAATCATCAAACACACACAGCCTCAGGAGACAGGTAGATGAATATAAAAAGAACAAATGGGTTTGCTGTTAAAAATAATATGGTGACCAAAATTATAACTTACTGCTATGATCTGGGAAAACAAATTGGAACTCTTACTGTTGGGGGGGTATTTTCTCCTGGGAGTTAAAAAAAGAAAAAACAAACACTGAAGTAACAACTGGATTCTAAATTAAATCTAAATAAAGCCTATTTAAGAGGTGCTTAAGGGTAATTAATAATGTCATTAAATGAGAATTGATATGATACATCGAGTAAATACTGGATAGAATAGAAATTGGTAAAACACCTGGAAACTTGAAAGAAAAGGAGAGGAAATTATCATCAGGGCCTGTAATAGCAGTATGTGAAGTTAGATAGCTGTATAACAGAAGTAAATGTTAAGTATTTTCTGGGTAATCAATAGATAGAAATAGGCATGTTTAGACACCAATGTACAGAATATAATGGGAGGAAATTTCTACTCCGCAACTGTAGAGGAAGCCTAAACACTTAGCTTAGCCTAGATGCCTAAAATAGATGAGAACTTTAACTCTAAGAGTAATGAGTTGAGTGAACTGAACTAAAGAATGAAGACTGAAGAGGCAACAGTGAATTATGCCTTTCTAGCATCTTAGGAGATTCTGAAGAAAAGTATTTCTGAAATGAAAGCTACAAATGATGATAGCAATAATAAACTGAGAAACGTGTACACCTGTAAGTTTGCTTCTTGTGACAAATTACATAAGAAGCAGAGTTTCCATTCATCTCCCTGAATGCATGTTAAATCATTTCAAGTTTAAAAGGTAAGTGGGTCTTTAAAAAAAAAAGTTACAGATCACCAATCATGAACAGCTGAATCAACACAAAATGCCTTCAGTTTGCCTCTCTTGATCTTCTTATGCTCATCCCTTACTTCAGGTATACAAGCCTCTGGCTGATTTTCTGATATGTTCCAAATGGGAGGTGAGAAAATGACCACCTAAATTTCTGCCTTCGAAAAATACTTTGTTCTTCTAGGAATCAAGCACATGATTCCAGCACACAGCAATTACCTCTAAAATATCTCAGAGTTCCCTCAGCAAGAATGTGAAGAGACACCCATTGTTATCCATTTTCTTTTGACCCAACTCTAAATGCAACTTCCAAAAACAAATCTAAGGATTCAAAGACCGGAAAGTAAGCTGACCTAACTACAGTCATCTGCAGTAACCCAAAAAGCAACGTTTCCAAATTTCCTCCCCTTGTTTTCTCTAACATTTTTTTGATAACTACCAGCAGCCCTAGTTCCAGATCTATCACAATACGAAATGAACACTTGGACATGCCCCACAACACATAGCACTGAACTACGTAAATTCTTGTTCAACCAGAGACTTAGCAGCAGATCAGCAAGCACAATACACAAGTCCTGGGATACTTCAGAATCACCTCCATTAAAAGCTGCACACCCATCACAGAGTTTCAGCAAGGCCAAGCTTGTTTTGCGCAACATAATGCAAACAACTTAACTCAGTCCATCACCCACTCAATTTACCCTATCACCTTCCATCCTTGACTCTAACCAGCAGCTGCGATTTTGCAATCAATGTACAAGAGCCTGGCTTGACTTTCAGCTATTGCTGTTGTGTGGCTGATACATTCTGTATTGTAAAGTGCATAAGTATATGCTGCACTTCTTCACAATCATCACTAAATAAGAGTATGGAAAGTTGGCAGAGTGAACTAGCATTCTTGTAGTTCCTTTCATAGCACCACACTCAAAAAGATGAACACCCAGGAACTAACAGAGAGTGAAGTTCAATGGACATGACCTTTCTCATTTCTGAGTCTGCATAGAGCTCTGTGTTAAAAACTCACTCCTACTTTTCCTACTAAGAAACTATATTGTAAGCACTCATGATTATATCCTATGGAAGAAAAACAATCATCAATCTTACCATAAATTAAAATTAAGTCCCACCCAGCCTCTTATTACTAAGGCTCAGCTCTATAAGAAAAAAATTAACATACACAAAACAACTTGTTTTGTAGTCATGTTAACTACTTAACCAACTTTTTTTTCCACCCAATTCAGAAACACATCTGAAGAAAATGAAAAACTTAATACATAATTATAGCTGAAAAAAATCCAAAACAATTTTGAATGTGAGTGAACATCTGCCTAGCTAAATATTTGCTAAATAATAGAACAATGCAAATGCCAAGGTTTGCCTTAGCCATTTATCTTCTTGCACTGAATTCTTAATGTAAAGAACACCATCGAGCATTGTTTTACTGTTTTAGAAGAGCAGAAATGTCACTTCGAATTTCTGCCTCCACAATTTCACAATGATATTGCTTGAGTTCTTTTTAAAGTTATTTAGAAGTAGATAGGTGTCTTCATTAAGTGTTTTATTTAAATCCACTTCCCACAGTATATACACTTGCTTCTATATTTATCAGTTTCATGTCTTTTTCTTCACAGGAAATTGATTGTACTTGTCATCTCCTGCATCAGAAAAGCTATAAAGAAAGTAAACTAACACTTCAGAGATCTTGGATCAATTTCCTACACTGTTCAGGGAACTCAGCTATGATGTGATACATCAATAAGTTTATTGCATGTGTAATTTTAAGCCTGTCACAAACTTTACTGGCAACAACGGAACAAGTCAGTTGTGCATTCTTTCTGCTTTGGGACCTAAGCCAATCTGTATATAGGTCACCCAAAACTGTAAGTATCCAGTCCTGAGACTACCTTTACCTATTTGGACTATAAACTCTTTCAGGCCCAATCATTCTCCTTTGCAGTACTCAAAATAGCACCTCATTGTTTGCCTAACAGTAATATCAAATAAATAAGTAATAATCTATTTAGACACCATTGTTGTACTACTCCTGAATTAATCTTTAAGCGTTCTTAGCTTCCATGTTCTAATTACATAGGCAATGCTATTTTTCCGTTGCTGTTTTCACCTATCACAACAACAAGGAAATGCATGAACAGGAGTCAAAATACTACTCTGACAGTTGACAATGTCCACATGAAATATCAACTATGTTCTAGATATTTAACATTCACTTTTCAAATAAGCAATGTAATATATTAATGTTTCTTTATCACATGCAAAAACGTGGCTTGTTCTTCTTATAACTGGCATGTTATATTTTGCTTTATTTTCCTCACAATTTTTGTCTGTCTATCCTAAATCAATCATCAGTCATGTCTTCTGGAACCTCTCGCACACTGAAAAACATACCCATCAATACCAACTGCATGAAATATGATTAAGAGGCGCATTACATGATTCTTCGGAAAAAGTTCTATATAAATTCCCAGCAAAAATGTCACATAACATCAATCACTGATAACAGAACCTGCAGTAATTCATCTGCTCAATGAAATCTACCTAAATATTGTTTTTAAATACTTTCCATGCAACTAAAATGAAACGTAAAGGTCAGCTATCATTCATAGTTCAATACATTCATAGTTTTATATATTCAATGTATAGAAATAAAAGGAAAACCAAGTAGCTAAGTATCCAATTTTATGCACAGTACTAGTCTCACAAATTACTGTTAGCAAAGCAAATTCCACTAATGCTTTGGTGTTTCTTGTAGTATTTCACAGTACAAGACAGTGTTACATAATTACACAGTCCCTAAGAGCTTACTAAATCAATGATATATGCAATGTACTTGTTATGTTGCACTGTTAATACAAAAAGATATCACTTTCTTATTATCTTTAATTCAATTTTCATTACTTATTTCTAAGGAGCTACTCTATTGTTTAGAGCATTAAAGGATGTGATATTTTTTCCTGTTTGTATAGTTCACATTAGAGGGGGAGTAAGCTGGTAAGAACACAGTCATTTTCTTGGTTGTAATAGGGCACAAGGTCTTCACTCCTAGTCAAAATAAACAACAATATAAGCATTTGTTGCTAAAAAGTTACATTGTTGGCTGAATCTGCATTAAACCTAATTCCTGTTTTGATTGTCAGAGTTTAATACTCAGGGTAATGTGTCTTCCACAAATTTCTGCTTAGATGCACAAACATAATTCAAGACACTAGGAAAAAGGCCAGATTGTAGCACACTGCTCCTAATGAGCTGCTGCATTATTAAAAGGACCTATATGAAAAAGTATTGTAAGTCATGCTGTAGAAACGAAATAATTCTACAATTTTCATGTGCAACCCTATGTAAGAATAAAAAAAAGTGAACTACTACAGTAGCTGTGGTAGCCTTATTAGTTCCAATACTTCAAAATAAATGAGCCATCATAGGTGGTGCTGAATAACAAAATTATTGTTTTCATTGTAGCAGAAGCTAGAAAACTGAATTGAAAGGGCAGTGCCATGCAAAGCACTGGGTAAATCTGAAGTAACATACAATCTGTCCTAACAACAGTCACTTTTAAGCAGGCCTGCCTTATGGAATATGCAGAGAGTAGCACAACTAAAACCAGATTTTTTTTCCAGCATCTCCAGTCAAGCATAGAATATGAGACACATTTGCAGATTTTGGCTTAAATTGGTTTAATGCTTCCCAGTGAATGTATAAGCCTATTGTTCATGTCCTATGATGACTTTAACAAGTGATATCAAAAGCAAGCTCAAAATAAAGCTGGAATAAAAGTCAGTTAGCTCTTGAGCTAGCACTTTTAACTATCATAATACATTTAATTCAGGGAGGCAAAGCTTCTTGTGATTTCTTTTTGCAGGAAAAAACATGATCAAAACTTTGACACCTTTAAGGTGCTTATGTTTAAAAGCATACTTCAGACAGTTCCATCAAGACAAGTTTCCCACCTCAGTGAATACAGGCCATAATTAAGCAGTTGTACGGCAAGGCTTAATCTAGATGAACTGGAGTAACATAATCTGAGTTATAATTAGCTTCTTAAGAAGTTATTTATAATATGATATAAATGTCATTAGACACTAACATCCAAATGTTCCAACCAATTGTAAACTATGATAATTATATTATATTCTATTCTGCTGCAAAAGCACAATTGTTGCGTGAGAAGTCTTATGTTTAAATTTAAATGGTTCATTTCATAGAATTTTGTACTAGATACCTTTCCTACCTGGGTTTCAACTAGATGCCCTTCACATCTTTTAAAACAATCCTATTTTCCATTATGATTATAAATCCTGCTTTCCATTAAGATTATAGCATAATTTTGCTAAAGAAGTATTCTTAAATCCCACTAATGCATTTATTAAATTATTTGATACAAAGGTCAAATAGTAAAACTAGCTCACTGACTGCTTTTCTTTAGTTTTCCACAGGCTTTTACTGATAAAATCTACAAAAGTAATTAGACACTGGCAATTTGCTAAATAAAAGAAAAAATATTTGACTAACCAAGCTTGTGCTACTGCAGTCATTTGTCACAGTGTCTTTCATCATCAGCTGAGCTCTGCCTTTCATCAGCTATCTCCTCTGGAACAAATGCCTCTATTAAATCACATCTTAATTTTACTTTCAGTAGACTACATTTGACAGTGCTCATTTATCACTTGGCTCTTCCTTCACCTCCAACAAACAACCCCCCACCAAACTAACAGGCCGTGATGACGTCAATTTAATTATCCCCATAAATTCTACAGCCTTGACACCTACTCTTTCTGGGTTGAAATCTAACTCTTGCAGTGTGCTACATATGAGAGCCTCTGAAAATGCAGACAGACATTCTCTGAAGTGGCCTAATATTCAGTAATTTTGATTTCAAAAGGGCTTTATGTACATTTATTGCCTACTTCTATAACTGGTGCTCTATAACCTTGGAAGGCCAGGCTCTTACTTCATCTACAGCCAAAAATGTTCCATGTGTCTAAGGAGGTTGGAATCAGTAATTTGATCTTTGCACAGTTACACACACAAACATAAAATTATTTTTATACATATAAAAGTAAAAGTTGTAGCCTACTGGCAAAGAGGATGTTATGCTTGTCTCTAACCAGTACTCTTCCACAAAAGGGATTCACAAAAAGCTTTTAAGGAAGGCCTTCAAAGGTCTTGAAAGGAAACTAGGCCATGGAGAAACAAGAAGAGATTTTTGCCTGAATAAGTGACTGAAGACATTTAACAATGAACAAGGAAAGAGCAGGTCACTTTTCTCAGGGCGTGATGATTTCAGAGGAGCATCTCAGTTTGGTCTGTTTAGCATATCCAGAGAAGATCTAGACAAGGTTGACAGCGGCACAGCTAGGAAGTCTGTTGAGACAAAACTATTAAGGTAGTAAGGATGTGGACAAAATGTCATAAACTGTAGATGGATCATATGAAATAAGTGCCTGGTTTATAAAATGGCAGCTATGAAATTAGCATAAGAGTTTCACGAAAAAGTCATCCCAGTGCACACTAAAAAGTTATGAAATTTTTTTTAAAAAGTAACCAAAGCTTAGAAATCATTACACAAGAGAAAACAAAGCAGAAATCAACCATATGCCCATGTAAGAATCCATTCTTTCCTGGCTGCTGCATGCATTTCTCTTACCTTCACCTTACAAAAAGCATATTAGAGCTGGGAAAGCTTCAAAGAAAGGCAAAAAGCATCACCAATAGTATGGAACATCTTGTATTTGACTATGATCCAAATAAATGAGAAATCTCCAATTGGGAAAAGAGATGACTGAGTACCATGAAAAGAATATCTAGGAACTAATGCTTCATTGTCTTTTCCAATAGAAAACTAGAAGGAATCAAATGAAACTGATGGAAAACAGATTCAGAATAAACAAAAAGTAGTTCTTCACACAACAGGCAGCAGGCCACCTTGTCAGAGAATACAGTGGATGAAAAAACTTATACAGGCTCAATGGGAAAGAGGATAAAAGCTTGGATGAGAGACCTCCTTAGGGTTGCTGAACAGATGGGAATCACATCCTACTCAGGAAATGCCCCGGGTTGAAAACAGCTGGGAAGTTTTCAGGGACACACCACATACTCTTATCATGGGATTACTCTTTTTTCTCCAGGCATCACAAACAGCTGCTTGGTAAAGTGAACAGCCAATAATCCAATACAGTATGGCCATTTTTACATTTTCACTCAATGTTGTTACAGCATCTCCCTCCTTTGAGGCACTACTCATTAAGTAGTAGACAGAACGGCAGTTGAATTCATATGTCACTTGCACAACAGGTCATCCAGTAAGAGTGGATTGGGACATAGAGAGGTTTTAGATGTCTAAGCTTGAAAACAGGTTGACCTAGGCAGATTAACTCATGCCAAAGATAAGCAACCAGCAGCATTTTACAAAGCTGCTCAGGACAGCCAATGTAGAGGTTCTACTGCTTAAATCCAGCCTTTTACTAGATGAAAGCCTAAAGTGATGTGTCAACTAGCCAATATCACATTTCAGGCTACTGAAATGAAGTTGTTAACAGGGTGTAAAAAAACTCCCCTTCTTGACAATGAAGCAATTGAAGAATTTGTTTAAATAAAGGTATTTCCTCTAAAACTTCCAACTAGCATGATGTACAACACAGTGGAAAAGTATGTGCATTATGATTGTCTTCTCCTTATAAAAATGAAGAGGAGGGAACTTCCCAAAGAAAAACAGCTATTTCTGTAGGATTAAAACATCTGAATGTCAGCTGTATGTACAAGTGCAAGAGATGGATCCTGTTTGCAGCTCTTCAGCAGTCTTACCTCTTTCTTTGGATATTTCTCATGTTATTAAAATGGTATGTGGGTTCTATTCAATGGACCTAAAAGTGACATGTTGCCCAAATAATTCACTCAAGATAGCTGGAGCAAAAGGTGTTTTCGTTTTCATTACACCAACAGAACAATAGCTTTAGGCTGTGTAGGAAGATACTGATGGAGACTGCAAAATATAGAAGAGTGTCCATTGCAACCAACAATGCTCTAAACCATAGGACTTCTTCACCAGACTATAGGCACCGAGATGAAAACAGATACAAAACACTTCTCTGCCACAGGCTTCTCCCAATAAATAGGCTTTCCATGGCCAGGCACCTAGCAACACCAAAACAGCAGCTGAGCCCAGCCCAGATTCAGAACCCTCCCTATAGCAGCACTGCAAAATTGACCTGAGGATGGAGCAAGCAAAAAAGACAGCAAAGACACTGGGCAATAGCAGCAATGTGGCTACAATGACTCCTTTCTCTCCTGCTTTTAAAGTGAGAATTGGATAGTAACCAAGCACCATATGTTGTACTAATTTAATTAGAGACAGTGACCAGTAGACCCCTATCAACAATCTGACTAACTGCAGAGCTGATTCTGCCATACTTACTCATGCTGCGCTTACTTACTATACAGGGACTTAAAAAAAACAAAGAAACAAAAAAATCATCAAGAAGATAACTCTAATTAAAGACATCATATTGTCTATTATTCAGCAGTGGCAGAATTGCAATTAACTCATTTACATACTATAAGAACTGCAACAGAAATATATTTACTCTGACAGCACAACAACTGCTGGGAATTTGAAAACAGAATTCAGAAAAGAGAAGAAACCTGTAAATGTTTTTGTAGCACCCACATCGCTGAGCTGTGGGAATTCTGTCTGCAGCAAAGGAAAATTACTTCAGAGCCTCACAGAACAAAAAAAGCTTTAATTGCAAAGATAAGGATGAACAAAGTAAAATAACCCAGACATACTTCTTTACTTTGTCCACTTTGAAAGAATATTAAAATATTTATTTAGAAAGCTTAAAAATATTTGCAAACTATTTTTGTATATTCTGCAGAAGTAAAAACTGATTTGTTGAGACAACTATTAGAAAGGCTTTTGCATGACAAGCCACCTCGCAACTGCCCATGCTACACTATTTCCAACAATCTGATTAAACTTAAGTAGAACTACCAACACTGTCTATATCAAATCATATTTTAAGAAGTGAAAGAACGTGCTGTTTTCTTGACTATCAACTGTAACTGGACTACTGAATCAGTAACAAACTTTAATTTGTATTTAAAACTTTATATTATCCTAGGAGGACAATATACATAAAAGAACCTTTTCCAGGTCTTCTCTTATTTTATGCAAGTTTTTTCTCCAACATGAAGCAAGTAGTACCAAGTTCTCTTTTCTCAGGAGACGGTGTATAAGAAGAGGAAATATTTCTCAACCTACACAGGAAGCTAAAAGTGAGGGCAAGAGCTTCCTTGGGCTCAAAAGTCTCAGTAATAACAAGATGTTACTAGAACAGCAGTTTTTAAATGTTATCTGGAAAGAAAATTTCTAAGTGGCATCACTCTCAGGGTAGAATAGCAAGGATAATACCTTTGCTTTGGTACATGCACATCAACGGTAAAATACTGGAAAAACAAAAATCACATTATACTACAAAAGCAGCAGGTAATTCTGATTTCTCAGAACTACCTCCTTAGATCTATCCTTAAGATGTGTTAGGGAGAGCCTTCTCCTCCTCATTATTCATGTAACAAGACCCTGACAGCTATCTGCATCATACGATCTTCCATATCTCAGGGATTTATTGTTTAAGAATCAATGGTGACAAAAGTACAAAGTCCGTATGAAAAATTGATATCTACTAGTTCATTTCAGAGAATTGAACATATTCCTTGTGGATAAAAATTGGATTTTTATTAGAAATTTAGAATAATATTAGATATATTATTGACTTCATAAAGTCTATTCCAGTTAATTGATATAATTTTTTTCACACAGATTATATGGCAAATCTGCATCTTTTTGAGAAAGATCAAAGTCCTGTGATTATGAACCCACTCAAACAGAAAAAAAGGAAGAAGAAAGGAGTTGCTCTGAGTGGAAAACCAATGCATTTTGTAGAAGAAAATCTTGAGGTTACATAATCACCTGCCAACACTGCAAATGCCTACTAATGAAGTCATGCAGTAACATTTCATTTTGCTCCCAGAGGGAAAAAGAGAAAAAGAATCTTCTAATTGGAAATCGCTTTGCTTGCTGGAGCTACATAGTCACTAACTCAAAGGCCTTGCCTCACTGCAACAGACTGAGACAAATAGCAAATTACAGCATGTCATACAGAAAAGTTTGCCTAAAATGCTACTTATTGCTTTAAAACGAATTCATAAAAACACATGGTTTTGCTACTCTTTATATATGTAGCTGATTACTGTATTCCTTAGCTTATTTTAAAAGAAGGGGTCCTTCAGGAGATATTGAACACACAAATTGAAAATCCTAAATTTCGAGTGTCTAATCTTGCAATTTAAGTCTGTATTTTTAATTCAGTCTTTCTATGCTATTTCCTAGGGGATTTTTTTCTTATAAAGAAAAACATGACATTTTGTTGTACTAATGTAACAACCTCCAAAGTCAGGTACTGTGCTTAGGATTTGAATTTCACTAACTATACCATCTGAATGAAGAAGGGACAGCACCCTGTTACCCTAGAAGGTCAGCCCTTAGTATTTTGCTGAGGGTCAGGTCTCTGGCTTGTCTTAGAAAAGCAAATGAAGATTTTACTCCAACTACAGCCTCAAAAAAACCCTCTGTTTGACCTCTTCCACTTTTCCACATTCAGTGGTTCCCTCTAGCCTGTAACATGATACACATTTAGTTACCTTTCTAAAGTGTTAACAAGTTTTTCTTTGCAGTGAAAGAAACAAGTAAGTGGGAATTTGAAAAAAATAGGCTGCTCAGCTGACTTGTTACTCTTGTCAAGAAAACACTGCAATTGCAGAAGCAGCTCCATCTAAATCAAAGTAGACACAGAACATAAAGAAAACCATAAAAGGGCTCTGTGGAAAGCAAATATCCAGTCTCTTGAACAGGCTGTTTTCACAAGAGTGGCATAAAAGAGAAAACAAAAAAAAAAATCATGCTGATTCGTTCTGATAGAGCCTGGTGTAGAACTGAATGTATTTCTTGAATAATCTGTGACATCTTAAGAGCTGGATGACAACCTGTCTAGATAGTGCTGAACGTTGGCTGGTATAATAATCAAATCTATGAACCATAGAAACCAGAAGCTACAGTAGGCAAGCTCTTTGTGTCACTTTGATGTATATTGTTGTCATCTGGGTTTTACCTAAGGCATCTTCAACACCTGATGTTCCCAGAATCCCATCCACTGTGGTCCTGCACTTACACTGGAAAAAAAAAATCTCAAAAATTCATGAAAGGTAAGTTTCCCATGGCAATGACTTCTTCAGGTTTAGAAAATCTCTAAGGCTTTTCCAAGAATTCACCCAAGAAAATCCAGGAAAAACTAAAGCTAGAAATCATCTTATGTAACACAAACAGCTGAATTTGAAGCGTGTGAGTCTAATCTTTATGACCAGTGGAGAGAGATCTGGCACTTTCAGATGGCGTGTCATTTCATTGTAAATAAATCTTCTATCCTCCTTTATCATCCTCTGGAAATGCTCGTTTCTCTTCACTGACTCTGAATGAAGCTTGGCGTCATTCTCCTAAGTCTTAGAAAATGACTCAAATTAGGCAAAATCCCCCCTAAATATAAAAACTATTAATGATCTCAGTTGAAATACAAAAAGTTTCTACTTTTTAATCAACTCTTGCTTTTTCTAAATCACTAGACTCAGGAATATAGTATATAGTGACTTTTTAACCAAAATCCCTCTCTGTGCACTGGAGTAAAAGGAGAGGGCAAAGGAAAAAAGTGATAAGCAATCTGTGTTACAGCAGGCCAGGGCACCATGACAAAACAACATTAACAGCTATGGCAGGACAAAGTCTCCAGTAGCAGAACATATAAGCATGCAGACAAGCTCAAAAAATGAGGAATAAATTGGCTCAACATCATCATAGTGAAAGTAACATCAACATTAGCAGTATTCCTTAAATTCACAGAATAAATTAAGTCCCAGTTCTAACCAGAAGAGAAAGATTGAGTTCTGCTTAGGTAATTAAGGATACAGCACAGTTGTCATACACTGGATTACTATTGTAACAAAACAAAACAGTCACCATAAAGAAGTTTGTAGCACTAGAATTGCAGTGTAGGTAAAATATTAAATAAACTTACATTGTTGGAGAAAACAGATCTTTAAATTAATTCCAGCTTTAGTCTCTGAATAATGACAGGATGACTAACATGTAAAAACACCAGTCAACTGAAGAGCTAGACAGTCCAACATTTTGAACAGGTACATTATAACCAATGTTACTAGAACTGCTTCCGACAAAGAATGTTCTTCCTATTGGAAAACCCAGTCTTTCAGGTACTCCGATTTTCCAATTTTCCATGCCAATTATCTGAATTAGATTTCCATGGGAATATTTTAATCTCTACATTTCAGAAACACTTGTTGCTGACAATTACAGGGCCTCCTCTTTGAGAGTGACCAGTTACATACCTATAAAAATCCACTCTCAAGCTAACGTAAATTGTATTTATTAATATTTAAAATTCCTCTCCCCACCCTTCCATGCTCAAATCACAACTGCCTCAAAATGTCTAGGTTCTACAAAAATATCTTCCACTGGGGCATAAGATTTATAGAAAGATGTGAACTGCCTATTGATTATCTCTATTGACAGGTTGGGGAAGGACTAACCATGAACAGTGATAAAGATCCTAGGTCACATTCTTAACATTTCTTTCCTATGACACATACATGGATATTTGAAGTTGTACGCTCTACTGAATATGCAATATTGCTGAATTTTCCGTAAGTTGAAATTTAAAGCTTGTTCAGTATGATATCTATAAACACTACTGCCCCCAATCCCCAACCCAGCCTTATTTTTAATGTTGTTATAAGAAAAGAAAAAAATCTTAAGACTTACTCGGAAGTAGTCACTGCAGGCTGCTAGGACTGCTTTATGTGCATGGAATTTCTGCTCTTCAGCAATAAGGGTGATATCACAGAGTATGCCATCACTTCTTTGTTGATTCAGGGCTGCCAAAACAGCATTGTTATGGGAGCTGGACTGACAAAGCCTCTGACCTGTCAGCATTTCCTGAACGCTGAGAGGGGAAAGGTGAAAGATATTGTCAAAAATATGTAGGAAGAAAGCAGATTCTGTCACAAATATAGAACTTTTTCACAAGAGAAGACTGTTTGATAATTCTTGGAAAGAAAAAAAAAAAACATCATGAACCCTGTCAAGCAAAAATCTTTATATGGTATACCACAAGAACAGCTCGCTGTAACAAAGTATTATAAAACCTGATTATGTACTTGAATTTGAAAACCTCAGCCGTTCTGATTTTCATTTGCTGCAGTGAAAGTCAGCTGAACTCATAGAATTAATTCAGAATCATTTTAGAATTAAGTGGGAATAACAAAGGGCCTAAGTCAGTGGAGTATCAGAAAACTTTAGGTTGCTCAAACCAATGCATTAGTGGAAAGGAGCACGCATGCATTTATGTAGGTAGGTAACTAGTTCTATTAAAAAGAATGAAAATGTGTGACCTCAGGTGGCCTACTTAAGCCTGCTACTGCATTACTGAAATAGTCTGAAAACATTCAAGGTCATTCATATTTATGAAGCTTTGTGAGGTTGGTTTGTTTGTTTTTTCTGCATTGGCAAGGGAGGATGCTTGATTGTTTTCGAAGTGCTGAAGCCTTCCATCACCTCTGATGACCTCCTTGAATGAACATAAGATCTCCATGTCACCCAGCCTATGACTGTCTGATCGCAGCTTGCTCTTCTACACCACGAAGAAGAGACAATGCTAACGGAAACAAATCAAACAGGTCTGCAAATTCTTTTTGACACACAAAAAAAGGCAATTTATTTGAAATCAGTGAGACCATATCCACTTATATTACCTGGGAATCTAGGTCTTTATAGAAGGTGAGTTTACAGCGTGTCATTCCTGAGTAAATCAAAGCAAAGGTAGGGGTTTTTATTATTAAAGGGGAAATATGCTATCATTTTTCCACTACAATAATGTAAATCACTCCACAGACAAGCTATGCAATAGCTGTGTGCCTGCTATATTCTCCTTTACCATCAACTCATGCTCTCAATATTACCTATCCCATTCCTGCATCTGGGGCATCTATAAGCTAATGTGGAACTGCCTGGCAGCCTGCTTGTTCTAATCTAACCTAATATTTTAGAAAGACAAGAACTAAGACATTAGTTAGGATCGCCAAAGCGGGATTACACATACTAGTGTGAGGTTCTGCAGAGAAACATCTAGGTTAATAAATGTTTTGCCTGCAAGTGCTCCTAGAAGCTAATTAAATTATAAATATCTAATTCTCTGATGAGACAATGGACAATACAAATAAATGAGAAAGGCTACAGTGCCAAGTATATAGATGACTGAGACTCTATAAGAGGGGAAGAGACAGAATGGGTGATTCTGGAAGGCAGGAAGATTATTTTGGAAAGAATGCTTTAACACCATTTCAAAGAACTGGAAGAGTAATATATGCCCTGAATGGTGGAACACTACAAACAGCAAAAATGACCATCAGCCACCAATTCAAATGCATGAATTTAAAATACAAGTGGCTTCCACAATCAAAAATTCCAAGTATAGACAAAGGGATAAAGAAGATAACACATGAAAATACTGTGGGACTCAAATCATTCCCAGGCATGCTTCTCTTTGCTGGAGAGAAGTGACAACAAGGAAACAATATTTTGCAGATTATGACATGGATATGTATTAAATAACATAAATTACTAATGAACAAAAATATGAATTTCACTTCTCTACTATGTGTTGACTGATGCTTTGGTAAACATCATCCTAACTGTGAATGACTTCACACATGCTACCAAGTACTATACCTCAGGCACCGCTCAGATGGCATCTTTCAATTTTGTTCTTCTAAATATCAAAGCTTATAGTCCTGTAGAGAAAGCAGCGTGCATTGCAGCTAGAAAGAAAGAAAGGAGAGGAACATTAAAATTCAAATCATACACAGCCTCAGCCTTAACAATCAATACTTCCAGGATGTGTCATTCAAAAGCAACTTTCTTCAATTCTTCTATTGCAGAAAGAGATTAAGTGAACGAAATTTTATTGGCTAGATGGAGTATAATCTGAAGGCAGCCTTTCCTCTGGTCTTCTCTTGAAACTCACACCCTACCACCTGAAGTTCCTGCATCTACTGTAATTGAGGCATGTCTCCTTTCTGCAAACTCAGAAACACATTAGCTCAACAAGGCAGAAGAATGGTGAATATCTTCCCCCAAATTCCCCAATTTAAAGAGTAGGCCAGAAGCATCTGTTGGTGTTTGCTTACTTCCCTGAGTAACAGCTATAAAAATCTTGCATGTCTCACAACGTAGTCTCACAGGCCTGTCTAGATTCCAAGAGGTTTGCCATACTCCTAAATTCATGCTTTGACTTTAGTAGCTCCAGTTTTCCCCAGAGCGATGCTCCGGATTGACTAAACAGTGCTATGACCAAGTACCACTGTCAACCTGGATACAGGTTACCAAGGGAGTTTGTGGCTGCCCCATCCCTGGAGGTTTTTAAGGCCAGGCTGGATAGGACCTTGGGCAGCCGGACCTAGTGGGATGTCCCTGCCCATGGCAGGGGGCTTGGAACCGGATATCTTTAAGGTCCTTTCCAACCCTAACTATTCTGTTTCTATGACTCTATAGATGAACCTTCTGGTAAATACAAACAGTACAGGACATAAAAGCAATATGATCAGATGTATAAGCTCTATAGCTTTTTTAGAAAGGTACAATATTAAAGTGACCATATAAATTAATCTGTGCTGCTTAATGACTACTAAAAGTTGCTTCTCTAACAAAAATGATAAAAGTAATTAAACCATTACAGATCTCATGCTGATCTCTCAGTATCCAAACTGACAGAACTTTTGAGTTTCCATACTGATTTCTATGTTTTGCCCATACAAATGGATCTTTTCTGAATTTGCCATATGTCCTTTCTCCTTCTAAGTGCTAGCACAGCACATCTCACTTTTTATTTTTATATCTACATTGCATACACAAGAATACTGTAATAGTGTGTAAATCATTTAATCAATACTGCACTGATTTTGTTTAGCAATATAGAATTACTTAGTGCAGCTCAAAAACTTTAACAATTGCAAATTCTGATGGATCCATCTTCTTTACATAAACGGTCATCCATACATAAGAAAACTCTTTGCATAAGAACATTTAAGACATACTATTGTATTTCTGTTTAACTACTTTAAGTAATGAAATTGGTTTAAAAGATTAGTTTGTCAATTTAAGAATAAGACTTTTAGTTTAAATGGAAAACTTTAATTCCACCTAAATCCTTCTGTTCTACTGAAATACTCCATTATGCTGGCGATTAACAGGAAAAATATAGGTCAAACAGAAAACACTCACTAGATATTTGGTTTGAGATACATGATAAGTTTGCCATAAAACATTTTTTGGTATATTATTTCTGAGACATTCACTTCATACAAATCTATGATGACAATAACTAACCACTGAGGAACGGCTGAGAGATCTGGGGTTGTTTAGCCTGGAGAAGAGGAGGCTGAGAGGAGACCTCATTGCTCTCTATAACTACCTGAGGGGAGGTTGTAGAGAGGAGGGTGCTGGCCTCTTCTCCCAAGTGACAGGGGACAGGACAAGAGGGAATGGCCTCAAGCTCCACCAGGGGATATTTAGGCTGGACATTAGGAAAAAAATTTTCACAGAAAGGGTCATTGGGCACTGGCAGAGGCTGCCCAGGGAGGTGGTTGAGTCACCTTCCCTGGAGGTGTTTAAGGCACGGGTGGACGAGGTGCTGAGGGGCATGGGTTAGTGGCAGATAGGAATGGTTGGACTCAATGATCCGGTGAGTCTCTTCCAACATGGTTATTCTATGATTCTACTATTCTATTATATTTTAGAATTAACTGTTTGGGTTTTTTTTAATTGCTTCATTAGTTTGTTCACATCCTAGAGAAGTGCAAAAAGAAAAAATTTACGAACAAAAAACCGTGGTAAAGATCCAGTTATTGTTGAGAGAATACAATACTAATCTGGTAGGGAATGGAAAGAGACCAGTAGCATTCCATAAAAACACAGTGAACCTGCGAATTTAAAAAATAAGCAATTCAACAGAAATCATACGCTCCATGCAAATTATCCAACAAATATAGCAAACCAGTGTTTGTTGTGACTGCCTCATGAAATGTCAGTCTTTTTATACATTTTTTTTCTTAACCTTATGATGCAGGAGAGTTTAAAGCAGGTTTTTTCACTCTCTCAGGAAATCTTGGAGCAGTGTGCCACTCTAGTGCATCCATCACATATTGCTAGGCTATGCTACTTGTCTAATCTAAATTAGCAGTGCAGTTCAAGAATTATTTGTTCAAAGTTTTTTAAAAAACAGTATTTAACCAAGCAGTCTTCCACCACTTCGTTATGTTATGATATGTTATATGTTACGATATGTTATATGTTATATGTTACGATATGTTATATGTTATGTGTTATATGTTACGATATGTTATATGTTATGTGTTATGATATGTTATGATATGCTATATGTTATGATATGCTGTGATATGTTATGATATGCTATATGTTATGATATGCGATATGTTATGATATGTGATATGTTATGATGTGTTATGATATGTGATGTGATGTGGTGTGATGTGTCATGTGGTGTGATGTGTCATGTGGTGTGATGTGTCATGTGGTGTGATGTGTCATGTGGTGTGATGTGTCATGTGGTGTGATGTGTCATGTGGTATATGTTATGATATGTTATATGTTATGTGTGGTGATGTGTGGTGATGTGTGGTGATGTGTGGTGATGTGTGGTGATGTGTGGTGATGTGTGGTGATGTGTGGTGATGTGTGGTGATGTGTGGTGATGTGTGGTGATGTGTGGTTATGTGTGGTTATGTGTGGTTATGTGTGGTTATGTGTGGTTATGTGTTATGTGTGGTTATGTGTTATGTGTGGTTATGTGTTATGTGTGGTTATGTGTTATGTGTGGTTATGTGTTATGTGTGGTTATGTGTTATGTGTTATGTGTGGTTATGTGTTATGTGTGGTTATGTGTTATGTGTTGTTATGTGTTATGTGTTGTTATGTGTTATGTGTTGTTATGTGTTATGTGTTGTTATGTGTTATGTGTTGTTATGTGTTATGTGTTGTTATGTGTTATGTGTTGTTATGTGTTATGTGTTGTTATGTGTTATGTGTTGTTATGTGTTATGTGTTGTTATGTGTTATGTGTTGTTATGTGTTATGTGTTGTTATGTGTTATGTGTTATATGTTAGACAAAGGAGTTGATTTCCAAAAAGTATTTACTGGCAGATTGTGTGTGTCATTCTTAGAAAAAAACCTCATCCATTTAAGTTAGTTTAGTCTTGAGGAACTAATACCACATTCGGAGTTTACACAGAAGGCATCTGAGGCATTGAGATAATTTCTCATAAATTTGCAAGTTTTTTTCCTTGTATTAATTAGAAATCAGTTGCAGGAAAGCATTTCTGATTAATTCTTGAAACTACGTGACAACAAAATATGGATTAGACAGGGAGAGAGGGGAGGAATACCACCACCACCACCACCCCCATTTAGTCTAGTTTACCACTGAAAATAACTTGAATGCCATAAAATGCAGTATTTTTTTCCCAAAAGCAAAGGCATTTTTTTCCTGCTCACATACCCAGTTTTACAGAGGGACTTAAGCCATAGTCCAGATCATCAGAGAACTAATTCTGTGCATAAGCAGGCTTTGTATTTCAGATTTGGTGTCTAAGAGAAATCTTCTCCCCTCTAATCGCATCTACTTTGTCTTGCAATCTAGTAAAAATATAAATTCATAATGGAAACTACGGTATATTACTGCCTGAAAAAAACGTAGCTTTTCTGCATAATACAAGCTTATATAAAATAAATACCACTTTGGAAGGTTCATCAATAACTTTCAAATTCGCTTTACATAAATAAGAACTGAGTTACAATCAATGTCAATGCTAACTCACAGATCATGATATAAGCATTATTTTTATTAATAAGTCAGAAATTATATGATTTGAAGATTCTGCTTTTATATGCGCTCTTGCTAAAAAAATAAAACGGTGTTTGACAAGAAATGAGTTCTCCCTTCTTTACTAAAGCAATTAGAAGTTAGGCAGCAGCAACTCAAGTATTCCCCACCAGGTGTTCATTCGTCTCCCATCCCCTAGCCGCAGCCTGTGTTTAGGGGGAAGCAAGGGGTCTGTTGCCTATCTATAAGTTAGAAAACTCCACTTCATTCAGATTGCATAATCAGTTTACAGAGAAGGATTCACTTCCACCGGGGCTGGGCTGCTCTTTCTATCCATCTGCTGCCCTCTTGGCTGCCTCCACATTTCTAGGTAACTGGTAGGAGTGGGAGAAGTGAGACTCTTCCCAGAAAGCTGGCAAGACTGACAAATTGTAATTGGAGAAAAATCAAAGTGAAGCACAGGCAGGTACCACTTCAAAGAGTTCAGCTTAATACAATATTCAAGAGATACTGAAAGATGTTTTTGTAGACAGAAGAGATCTTCACAGCCAGCGTCAGAAATCCTTTAAAAGACAGGGAAGAAAAATTACACAGCAACTGATGCCTCCCCAAGCTCCCCATCAAAAAGAAAAGAGTAAAACTGTGAAAGGCTGCAGCGCAAAATTTGAGCCAAATATATTTGAAAGAACTCATGAGATCCAAAGATCCATACAACTATCATACATAAATCTTCACTGCAACCAGATGAGACATTCCTGCTCTTCTGACAATCCACATTTGGAGTGCGGCTGGAGAGCAGGCTGCCGAGAACCCTTGGTGATGTCTTCAAGTAAAATGAAGCAGCTACTGCTTTGCCCTTCACAACTGCACCTGCAGCTTCAGATCCACTCACAGAGTGAGAGAACAACCGACTTGCCTTTCTGGAAAAATATATATTCTTTATCTCCTAATAAAGGATGCAGTGAGGAAATCTGGGGACTGTGGAGTCCTTTACACTAACGCCACTTGAGAAGGCTTTCACTCTGTAAATCATAAATAAGGTTGCTGGTCTTCTCTTTACCTATTAAACTTCACAGAATGGCACTGCATTAGTTAATTATTATTCTGCCTAGAAATTCCTCTAGTGTGTGAAAAGTCCTCTAAGTTGTCCTCTGATTTTGTACTTTGAACTGGGAAAGCCATTTATTTATCTATTACCACATTAGCTAGAACAATACTGCCTATCAAAAACCTATTTTAAATAACCAATGTTAACATTCATTCAAACTAGCTAGCCACATCTTGAGGATTTAAGTAAAGATTTTCATCTCATTTCACATATGCAGCTTTTCATTATCTTCCTAAACAGACAGTAACCATTAAAACCTGTTGATTAGTACAACTTCTTACTCCATTTGATTTTTCTTCTATGAGTGCAGATAATGTATCTTTCCAATTAGCAATATTGCATTTAGTTATACATACTGATATTATTAATTCTGACTCTTAGAAATGTTAGAAAATGGTGACTCAACGTTCATTCCATTAAATTTGCAGTGTGCCAAACTGGATCCAGAAATCCATATACAAAAATGATTCATTAAAAAGACTAGAAATATTCAATATATAAAGACTTCAAAAAAGATTTTGCATTTTCAAGTAGTTATCTTTAATTAGTTAGCTTCCTTCCCTCAAGTCACTCTTTTTCAAAATGCGTATTTAAAGTATTGAAAGTATTTTAAAAGTCTTTATTTTAAAAGAAAATGCAACTTTTAAAAATTATCAGAAGCACACTACACCCATTTCTTCCAGAATGACTTCATAGCACATCCTGAAGAAGGCTGTAACAGATGCAAAATAAGACCATTAAGATTCACCCATGGCAATTTTCTGCCCTAGTTTAGATCCTTATTTGTAGGAGCTTCTGGTTTTATCTTTAAAGTACTCTGGTTTTATAAAGTTAGAATAAATCACCTTTTCAAGCTGTATTTCACCTTCTCACAGAGTAAGAGTCTCTTCAGAAACAAGACTACATGAGCTTACTATTCACAGAAAATAAAGGACAGTGTTATTTTCTATTTTTATCAGAGCTCTGCCAAATTAATTTGTCAAAAGGGAAACACTTAGAAATAGCTAAAAAAAAGAAAGTTTGATTGCAAATGTGTTCTTCTGAGTATATTAAAACACTTCTGCTATTTCCCTGGGAGACATTACTTTTTCTCCTTTTTGTTAAGATCTTTGACAACTGAAAGATTTTTCTTATTCCATAGAAAAATGTTCAAGAATGTTCCCCCTGTCAGGGACACCAATATTCAGCACAACTGCAGGTTTTCCACCTAATGGATCACATCAATATAGCAGCTTTCAAGAGAAAGTATTCACAGCACCAAAAAAAAAAAAAAAAAAAGAACCACCTTAGATTTAATGAAAAATACAATAGCAAGGCAGTAAAAAACTGAAAACCTGTATTTGTTTGGAAAAAAAGGAGTTGGTCAAAACAACACAAGAAAGCATTCAGCAAAATAAATAAGAAAGGAAAAAACAGTAAGAAAAATAAAACTTACACTCTTCTGATTAGTTCCAAATTATTTTCTTGTGCTACTGGAAAGGTCATTGCTATCCTCAGGCCATCAGCTACACTCAGTTAGAGTCATGAAGCTTATCGTCTGTCACTACCTAATTACCATCTGGCTACTCAAATCATTAGGATTTGAAACCACAGAAATAAAATGAAAACACAGGGGTAAAAGACGTATGAGCAGAACCATATCTTCACGTCTTCAAAACCTCTTTATGGCTTTATCTCTTTTATGTATCTGAATATATCAGCATTCAGAACACTCTTTTCTTAAGAGGCACTTAAATGGTCAGCTGTGTAAATTAGGCATATTTTGCCTATGCTACCAGTGAGCAAGAGGTTGTTGCATTCTACTGATAAAGCCCTATGCAATCATATAATTGAATGCAGTAGCATGATACCCACGAAAGGAAAATGTCTGCAGTTCCACTGGAAACCACATATTTGGAGTTTGATGACTTTCAAGAACACATTTGTTTCCAGGATGTCCGAATACTATTCCGCATTTTTCATTTGAAAAGAGATCAGGTTTATAAAGGTTATAATAACATACCATCGTGTACTATCAGCTTAGCTTTACAGAACTACTCACTGTTGCCATCACTTAAGCTATGATACAAATTACCCACCTGGCAAAAGGAAAAGGCAATTCCTTACAGCTGACCCACGTGTCACTGTTAGGGAATGGCTGGGAGAACAATATTACAACTTATTTTCTCATCTTTCTGAAACCTGAGCAACAAATGTGCAAAGCACTCTTAAAGTGAAGTATCTAAACCATACATTGCATCCATAGTTATTATCAAAGGACAAGGTGAAGGCTCTTTGGCATTTTAGTTTGAAGGAATACTGCTGCTGGCATGAACTTAACTCTTCAGTTACTTTGGCAAAAGCATACTTTCACAATTTTTTTCCTACAGAATTCAAGAAAAGAAAAGATAAGACAGGGTGACTTAAGTAGTTTGTAACTGAACTTTCATGTGGATTTTCATAAATGCTTTAAACCCAAGCATTTTTGTTCTGGGAAATTTGACATCTGTGTTGCAATGTGTAGAAGGCTTCTTTTCATGACGTTAGAATCCTGTATAGTGGACAGCAACTAGAGATCATAATTATTTCTCCTGATAACTTTAGAAATGAACGCTGAAACAGACACACAACAGTGAGGTGTATTCTGGAATGCTGTGAACTTCATCAAGGCCTCACTTGGATAAGCTTTTAATTTTTAGAATGGAATCACAGAATCATTTAGGTTGGAAAAGACCTTTAAGATCACCACATCTGACCATAAACCTAACACTGCCAAGTCTTCCACTAAACCATGTCCCTAAGTGCCACATCTACACATCTTATAAATACCTCAAGAGATGGTGACACAGTCATTTCACTGGGAAACCTGTTCCAATGCTTGACAATCCTTTTGGTGAAGTAATATTTCCTAATATCCAATTTAAATCTCCCCTGGCGCAACTTGAGGCCATTTCTTCTCATCCTGTCACTTATTACTTGGGAGAAGAGACCAACACCCACTTCATATAAATATAACATAAACCCACGTAAAAATACTAAGAAAAGCATAAGTGATTGCTGGGTAGCAGATAGCATTGCATAACTGAGACACCCAGATGAGCAGTGATATGCTTACATACTACACCATCGTGAGGTCTATTAATTAATGGCATTTCTAGCAGCTGAGTATATTTTCAATAAAAGTATTGAGAGCTTAAACATTTCTATAGGACTCACAACAGTCCTTCAACTTTGTCCATGAAATTACATTCATGAATTTTAAAAGAAAAAGGCTGTACCAGAAAACATGCACCTTCTAAGAATGGCATTCAGGAGCCACAGGGTGGCAGAACTTTACTTCAAGATAATCTGTACCTCCAGGACAGTGCCCAGACTCTTTCAAGCAGTCTTCCCCTCCAACTCACAGCGTAATTACAATAGCTTGAAATACTTGCTCTGTATTCAGTGGATGCTTTCCACACCAGGAATCAGAAAAAAAAAATAAATAATCTATACATAATAGTACAACCAACTGACAGTTCTCCAAACAAAGTATCCCAATAGGACAGTAACAGGTCTCCATGTTTCTATTTTGACAATTTATTCATGTCATGTAGTAACTGATCACAAAAGTCTTCATAAATTTTACTCTGTATAATTATATGAGCACAAAATTGTTCATATACATTACTAGTCCTAAGGAAACTCTAAACATTCCTTCACAGGAAGTGTGAAGTGTAGATTTCACCAATATTCATGCACAGAAGAGAAGGAAAGCTTCACCAGCATTAGCAATTTAACAGTGCCCATGCTGGTTCCACTGCCCACATAGCCACCCTAGAGCTGGTCTCTCGTGGCCTCCAAAACAGTATGGTCACATCTCAAAAACCAGTTGGGAGAATTCACTGAACTTCTAAGCCATGCCCAGAAATATTTTGGGAGAACAACAGACAGCTTGAGTCAATACCTTGTCAGAGATTGTCGTAATGGTCTATCAACAAGGTTGTTTGAGTTTTAAGCTCTGGCCTGGAATAGGCCATGCAATGTTACTAGTAAAAATGAGGCTTTTGAATTCCCACACCAAACATAAGTGTAATGCAAGAACATTCAAAGTTTTAGCAAACTCCTAAGAAAGGAACCATTACAGGCAGTTTTAGAAATGTGGTTTTCTCCATCCATTATGGTTTGGTTTTCATAAATACATGGAAACTGGGAGGTGGGAAAAGTGGAAGAGATGTGGACCAGTTATTAATATTTTTTAAAAAGCAATAAAGATTTCAATTATGTCATTGGAGATCCTTTATTAATGTATACACAACTAACAGAAAACATACGTTATACACAGTTAAATTTACCAGCCAGGTCAATGCTGCAAAAGAGCATTCAGAATCTTCCTTTATTACAGAGATTCCTGGTTTTCTTCTTCTTGTGGACAGAAAAAATAATTTGCTATTTAAATCAAACACTAAAGTACAGAATTCTGCTCTGGAGGAACAGCAGCTGCCTTCTAGCCTGTTGTGACGTAACTGGCTTAGCAACTATTCCTCTTCTCTTCAATGTAAGGAAACAAAGATTTTTGCAAATACCTTTCTGCAGAGAGGTCATCAAAAGATTTCTGATAGCTTTAAGCAAACTGGGCAGGGAGTCATTCATTTTGATGACGATACAGATTTGGACAAGTCCAAGAAGACGATAAGAGGGAAAGAAGACAGAAAAGGAAATGAAAGACAAAAAGGAGCAAGCTGGTGATGAAGACCAAGTGAGACAGCTGCAGTTGGTTGTTTGCTTTCCTCTTTTGCAAAAGGAGAGTGGAACAGTGTACAATACTAAAATCAGATAACTACCTGGGCTAAATAGAGAAGAAATAGATTTTTCTAACGCATGATCACAGGAAGAGAAGCTGTGGGCCAACTGGGAATCATTATTATTGCTGGGCAAGAAGGCTGAATGCTAATTTGGGGAGTAAAGACTGGGAAGGCACAAAGAAGGAAGACAAAGAGCCAAGGGAAGATCCTGGACTAAAACCTGCATGTAATGCAAAAACATCACATTTGGAAGAAAGCAACCAAAAGGAGTCCATTTCATCTAGATTTTAGAATAGAAAGCAAAATCACCAAGTTTTGCATATTTTTTGTGGATAAGTATCTGCAGAACATTTGCCTTCACTTCCTGCTCACTGTGCTCGGTTATAATGAATAATACCTGTCAGTTTACTCAGGCAGCAGAGCTCAGTGCTAGTGGTTCTAGTTGTGCTGCCAGTACAGCTTTTCTAGATTGTTTTTTCTTTAGTTTCCCCTACAAAAATTGTTAAAATGTTACGTGCCCATGGAGCCAAGAATGCTAGAAATGGCAAAAACCTAAGTGCTTCAATGCCCAAACTGAAGTTGCCTATGATCATCTTACCACAAGAAAAGGTATATAAATTTAAACGTTTGACATTGCTTATTTTTTTGTGAAATTTTTCTCATATGACTTATGTTTGTATTAAAAATAAAGACAAAGAATACCAATCTTAGGATTAAACACTCTCCTAGGTCCCTTTTTCCACAGTTAGATTATACCAGAACTTCTATAAGCCTGGTTAATTGCATTCCAGCATCAACTCTTGTATTAGTGATGCCTGTATTATTCACAGAATCATAGAATAACCAGGTTGGAAAAGACCCCTCAGACCACTGAGTCCAACTATTCCTATCAAACACTAAACCATGCCACCTCATCCACCCGTGCCTTAAACACCTCCAGGGAAGGTGACTCAACCACCTCCCTGGGCAGCCTCTGCCAGTGCCCAATGACCCTTTCTGTGGAAAATTTTTTCCTAATGTCCAGCCTAAATATCCCCTGGCAGAGCTTGTGGCCATTCCCTGTCATCCTGTCCCCTGTCACTTGGGAGAAGAGGCCAGCACCATCCTCTCTACAACCTCCTTTCAGGTAGTGATAGAGAGCAATGACGTCTCCTCTCAGCCTCCTCTTCTCCAGGCTAAACAACCCCAGCTCTCTCAGCCACTCCTCATAAGGCCTCTATTGTTGAGCTGCTAGTTGTTTTAAGTATAAAGGGAATTTTCACATGTAGCTTTTCATGCTGTTCACTTCTAATTGACTTACAAGTTTAAGTGGGGGTAACAAGACCTGAAGTTAGTAAGATCTTTGAAGTAGATCCATCTAATCTAGTTCTTTTCCACACAATGAACTCTGAATGATTAAAACACTTCTATACTGAAAAGCCAGATTTGATTAAAACATTAAAGAATTCTAGTTTGAAAGAGAAAATCCAAACTAATTAGATGACCAGAATAAACAAGACTATTTGGCGGCAAGAAGTAGAGGGGGAGAATGGAAGATGCTGCCCATCTCCAGATTTTGTCATATACTACAATCAAGAAAGCCATAAGCAGTAAAGCTTGCAGAGTCATCTCCACTTTTGGGGAACATCCTCTTTCAAGTCACATATTGCTCAATGGGCATCTACTCCCTGCTCCTTTCAGTGGTCTCTTACAATCTCATCTCTTGCACTGAAAAGTTCACCACTCCTTCCTGCACTACCCTTTCCCTGCCACACCCATATAAAGGACAACGGACTTGGCCGGATTCACTACTTAAATGTTATGACCCAAACCAGACTGTCCAGATGCAACTGAGGGAGACTGGATCACCCAAAATTTTGTGGGTTTCCCTCAGGCTAAGTTAAGATGAAGTGACACCAAATGATCAATTTAAAGAAATTTATATACACAGGCAAAATCTTGAGAATAAAATAAGCCTTGGCTCATTAAGTCTGTAGTAAAGGAAAAAAAAATAGAAAGAAAGGGAGAAGATGAGAGAGAGAAAATAGCAAAGTATGACCACCCTGGGTACTACCATTGTCTTCAGGATCTCAGAATGGTAGACATACACCAGTGGTCTCTCTACAATTATAGAGTAGGATCCTTCAGCAGAGAGGTTATTGGTGCACCTGTGCAGCGCCCCTTCTGGAAGGTTCTGGAAATTAGTCTGGGTTCTTTGGTGATTGTTCTGCCATTGCTGCCTCTACCAGCACGATTGTAGTATGACCTCTCTCAGAAAGCAAGTGCAGTCGTGCTGCTTGCAAGACAAGGAAGCTGGCACAGAAAGAGATAGTGCCTCACCTCCATGCGACTCATCTCCCTCCTGCAGTTCAGCGGCCAGAAGCAATTGCTTTAAGGCATACCATTTCCACTGCAGAATTAGTCTCTTGCACCACTACCACATTTTTGAAACATGATATATTTCAGAAATACAGGACATACAGGACAGACTAACACTTTGTTTCTTCCTAGAAAGAGACAATTGTGAGATTTCATAGAGGACTCTTCCAGTACAAGTGATACATACAGGGACATACTGACAGTCACAGTAAAGTCACATGTGAGAGCAAAGATGCTTCTGTATGTTGTAAGACTACACTTATCCTTAATAAGAAAGCTGTAAGGTCTTATCAGAGGGAAGACAACACAGAAAAGGTATATATACGTCAATACTGCCTGCTGCATAGCAGTTACTATCTCACAAAACCGTGACCTGTGGCACGCAAAATCTGAGTTTTATAACTTGCACTACTACATCCGCAGTGGTAATCTCTTTTGGCCTCCTTTCTTTGTGGCTCTCAGCCTACCTGAACTATATTCTTCTTATTCAAAGCTTTCATTAAACCATCCAGAAGTTTCATTCAGAGACACTGTAAGCGCCATGGTTACAGATTAACAAAGCATTAAGCCTATGTCATTCTGGAAGGACACTGGTTTCCCTAGCTACAGTCCCTCACTTGCTATCCCCAAGATGAACAGTTTCTTCTAGCCCTTTACCCTGTTTTATACTGCCTTCTGCAAATCCAATGTCTAGAAAAAACAGAATTTCCATCTACGTTGTTTTATTACTATAGACTATTTCTTTCATTCACTGTGCCTGTACGTGTTTACAGAGCCACTACTACCTCTAACCTTAACTAGCTAAACTAGAAAAGAACACAAATAAGCATGATCTGGGATGGGGAAAGTAGTATGGACAAAGTCAGAGGGATTTTTTGCACTCCACAGCTTCACAGTATACACAGGGCAGCATAAACCTGTAACTCGACAAAGGAAACAAAACAGATTTTAAGCAAGGCAGAAAACTCTTAACCTGCTGACAGAAGGAAAATTGCTCTCTTAACTTCGGATGGGTTCAAGGGACAGATTTACTAGACAAACTAACCATGGACTTCTCTCTGCTCCCTGTGAGTAAAACCTGCTATAGCACATAAGCTTCGGAAGCATTCAGATGCTGGGACCGGTATGGTTCCCACCTCCTGAGAGAGGAAGCTGTGGTTCACAAATCTGCTGGGAAGACAAAGGAAAGCGTCACGACACCTAATCTCTTGCGGTCAGGCAAACAGCTAAATGCCCAAGTTGATGATAAAGTTAGTGCATTCTTTTCCTCCGGGGATTCATTGTACAAGATATTTAGACTTCATAGCAGCATATTTTATTGAAATACAAGATTTTTTCTTTTCTCTTGTCCTCCACTCAACATACGATCCATTTCTAACACAGATTTTATTCCATGTTCCAGACCAGCTACCTAGAAAATGTTCCAATTCTGACCACTGTCATTAATACCCAGTTTTGATCTAGCAAATAAAAACTCCTCTCAGAGCAGAAAAGAACACCAGGTAGGGAGGGGAGGTGAATAGCCTAAAAAAAACTGGTTTTGAGGATGCACGTGATGCATTTTATAGTGAGTCATGTCTTTGACAACATGCTTTAAGAAACTCACTTATAAGATAATAACTTTTACTAAAGTAAAAGATCACTCTAATTAAGCTCTATCAATTAGGTTACTAGAGAGACATTTGAGTTCTTGTTTGCAAATATCAAATTTAAATGTGCTCTACTCTTTTTCAGAGACAATTTCAGAATTAATAATTAAAATCCTTTGGGTGCATACCGAGTTCAAGACAAACTAGATGGTTCAATGGAATTTTTGTAAAACTTTTGTATAAATTCACAAGTCAGCTCTGACTAGCATTAGCTGTTGACACATTTGGCAACCAAAAGACAGACCAGTTATGATGACAGCTCTAGAAACTGCATCATCTTCTGTCACTTCTCAGCAATTACCTGATCTCAGTAATGGAAATCCATAGAAGTACTCAGTGTGTGCAGAACTGAAGAACACTGAACAGCTATATTTTGTATCAACTCTGGTTTATGCAGATTAAAGTACACTCAAATTTTCCATTTCCTTAACACTCGTGCACCAGCCTATACATGAAATTTGTATTATAGCCCTGTATTCAAAACACCAATTCAACTTTTTTATCTCAGCTCCCAGAACAGAATCAGGTCCTCCCCAGGATATCACCTTCATCATGGGATTATGGATACCTATTCTCACTCACCATCCTTCTGACTCAAAGTGTGCAGTCTTAGTGGGACACAACAGCAGAAAGGAATCAAGAATAACTCCATGTGTATCTAGTTCTGCACCTCTAGTCTGATAGTTATTTTACACTTTGTAGATGAGAGGAACAGTTTTGAATGCCCATCAAAGGAAGGGCAACTGAATTCAGATTTATTATAAGATGAATGCTGCATCAACAGTTCTTACATTATTTAAAAACAAACAAAACCCAAGATAAGCTACATTTCAAAATAAAGAACTGAAACACTTCTTTTGTGAAACAACTCACTGCTTAAATTAATAAGGGCACTGCGAATATAGGCACATATGGAAGTCTTTGTAGAGCTACAATTATGTGCTTACTTCCATAAGAGCAAGGAATTTTAACTATATACTCCTCTGATTTTTCTTAATAGCTAAATTGGTATCGTGTTCTTCCCTTCAGACTTGCGGCTTTTTAAGAACCCTTGTTCTTAAGCATCTATCACTACTGCAACATTAAACTGGAATGCCCAGCAAGCCTGTAGGGTTTGTGAATATTGCTTCTAGAAGCAAAACATAATGATTTGTGGAGACAGTCCTACATGTCTAACTGAAGTTTTGAATTGCAAGCAAATCACTAGAAACCCACTACACATTTGGGAAAGTGAAGGAGTGCCAAGCATAATCCTCTGGACACATCTGAGGCACAGCTTTTGCCAAGACTACATCTGTACATTCAACATAATAAAAAATATATATATAATTTAAAAGACTCTAGGAGCACTTGTTTCTAAACAATATATGTATTTTTAAAAATTACAAAGGCAATAATTACATTGTTAAAAATCACCAAGTACTATAAGTAGCTGCTAATAATTCAAGTTAAAACATTGCTTCTTCTGTGAATTAGCGGGCACAAATGCACATACATTAAATTCTATCTGAGCACAAGAAAACACTTTTTACTGTGATGATGTCTAGAGAGGCTGTGAAGTTTCCATTCTTAGAAATAACACAAACCACCCCTGGACACAGTCCACAACAACTTGCTCTAGCTGACCCTGTTTGAATAGGGGGCTCGGACTAAACAGCCTCAAGAAATCCCTTCCAACCTAGACAACTCTGTGCTTTAGGTGAGTCTATGTGGTACAGTTGAGGAGACGATGAACATACTGTATGCATGCAAGAACGTATTAGCCCCATATGTCATATTTATTCCACATTCCAATCATCTTGGAGAGATTTTATCTCTTAAAAGGAAACAAGAGTAAAAAAAGAGAATTTCTATCAAAGCCATAGCAAACACACATGCCTTCAACTCTCCAAGTATCCTGGTGCAGCATATTTATGAGTTAGTCATTTATTACAACAGCTGAAAAATCCTTTGAAATCCTTGCTAGAATTAATGCCAATCCAAAGAAAATATACTGTAACACTAAAAAATTAATTTGTCATAAGCAAGCACTTTTTTGTTCCTTAAAGGACAGGAAAACTCAGTAGCAATTCTGGTGCAAATGCTGTTTGTGCGAAGCTTGATCATTATTTCAGTTGAAAAACAACTACAATACTTTTTAAGCAACACACGTATGCACTATTGTTTGATGGCTTTTTCTTTCAAATAAGCTCAATTAAGTCTTAAATTCTGTTGATACTATACAGACATTTTCTGTCATTTCAGACCCCCTACAGTAACTAAGACATATCCCTTGGGAGACATGAGATATGACATAAGACAAAGAGAACATTCAGGCTTTTCTGGATCAGTATCTCAAATGACACTAGACATCCATGTTTAGGCAGGTAGATTAACGCTTGAGTAACTTCTGGCAAAAAGTAAAAGAATTTATTTTATGTAACTTAAATTCCAGTGAGGATATTTTCAAGAAGTTCTGCAACAGATGTTCATCACTCAAAGGAACTCAAAACCAATAAATTACCTTGCATAAATGCCCAACATTCGCAAAGATTTTTGCTTTCAAATACTATGCTTTCAAGAGTCAAAAGTAAATGGAAAAAAATAAAATATTTCAGAATTAAGTCACACTTCTTTGAAGAGAGTTCTGCTAAGTATGGTGTCTGGGAATGCCCCAGCTGAAACTTGAGTATTCTGAATTTCAAAAATCGGAATATCTGTTAACTTCCACAAAATATATCATATCCTGTCATTTATTTCAGGTCAAACCTTGCTATTTTCAAATTCGTCAATAATCTGGTCATAGTCTCCAATGAGAATTAGATTAAATTAATAATTTAACAGCCTACATTTCTGTGAATCTTTTCCTTGCAATAGCTTGCTAGTAGAAATGCTACTGCATATTTGAAAAAAACCCAAAACCAATCCAGTAAAATATCAATGCTAGATCACTCCTACAGATGCAGCTAGGCAAATTATGAAACGCCTAGCTATTGGTAAGGAGTACTTAAGTGTAAAGCATTCCCACTACTGAAGAAAGAAGAAATTAAATCTTGAAATAATAAACCACTCATATTTTAATTATCTTCTTGCAATAAAAGGAGTACTGTTCCTTACAAAATGAGAGGCACCTCATTAAACTTCGCTCTAATACCTAGGGTACCAGCATGGAACAGGCCTTTGGGTTCGGAAGGGAAGAACTGGAAAAGGCAGTCAGTTAACAAGCAAGCCACAGCTGGGCAAAGTCAAGATATGTGCAGTCCCTGGAGAAGATGCATTTCACTCAGCAACATAGCAATGGTGTCGAATGTAAAGCCAGCTTAGCCAGTGGTTCCCTCTTCCATTCTAGATGGAATTCCTAGAGGCCATGGTGGATACCTCTATCAAAACCACAATGCCAGGTAGAGAAGTAATTAAAAAACAAGGGAAATCATGAGATGCAAACAGGACAACAGTGGCCTATTATTGTTATTATCATATCCCAGAAAAAAATGAAGATTTTACTGGAAATAATAACATCAAACTCTACAAGTAGAGAGGCCTGAAGAGACTTCTTCCTCAAAATCTTTTCTCCATGGACACATTTAAGAACAAAATGGTTCCTTCATCCCTAAAAATCAACATCCTCAGAGAAGTCAAAACTCTGACTAAACTTGGAAGACCCACAATCTTTTTAGCAGTTCAGAGCATACAGTTGACAGATTTGCATTACATAGGTTTGTTTCATATAGATGTTGGTTGGGGAACAGGGGTGCTTGGTAGTGGAAAAGAATTTATATCAAACAACTCATTTGACTAGATCTTCAGCTGTTAATTGTCTTAGTTGTACACTTTATCCACAAGATCTCACATTAGCATTTTTAATTATTTAAAACACATTAAATATTTCTAGTATCAGCATGATCAGAGATTATCCTCTTAATAATCATTCTTCTCTGAGTGTAAGGCATTTGATTCCAGCTGCTATGAACTTTTAAACAAGCGGAAGCAACATTTACTCACATAGAAGCGACAATCCACTTCATAAAGGAATGATGTCAAAACTGAACTACACATTCCCAAAAAACCAATACTATTTCACATAGCTTTTTTTAATATGACAGACAATTCATAAGCTTTAATAAAGTTAATGTGCTTGGCAGGAGACCAAATTAGTGTATTTTACTGTATTATTCTAACTTCTACACTGTATCACACCACTTTAGGTTTTTCTTTTACTTCAGTTTCTTTTTCATTTGCCTAGATTCCCAGCCTCTAACTCACGTGGAACCTACCTATGTTACCTCTACATCTAGTCCACAGCAAATAATAAAACCTAAAATATATCAGTGCTAATACATTTCTAGAAGAACCAATGGGACAGCATCACCATTAAAAGCCACCGATGTTCTAAATCAAAATTTGACACAGTCTGATTTAGGAAGAAAATGCTAACTCATTCTCCACTACTAGAGAAAAGTTTTGTTGCAATCAAAGGGAAGCAGTGATTAGAAAATAAACACATTTTGAAGTAAGAAAAAGTCAAAATAAAGTAGTTTCCTTCCTTGTCACAAAATGTAATCAAACTGCACCTGAAACTTTCATTTCGAACAAGGAATAAAGTTTATAGGTTTGAAGATTAGCGAGAAGCTTGAAAATGACTGAACACTAGACTTAAAACTTCTAAGAGAAAATGTCTTAATTTATTTAATACCTGATGTCTGGGAACTGACTTTGAATGCTTGAGGCTGGCAACGTTAAAATTAAAAGCCACCCAGACAATATAACAAATTGATGCTATTCATCAATGTCTTGAGCTGAGAACAGAGACACGCTGGTCCAAAAGGTACCAACTGGCATAAAGACAGCTTGAACTGCCCACTCATCCCTTCCGGTGACTAAGTCTACAGATACTGCAGATGTATCCAAGGACTAAGTGGACAATTAAACGGTGTTTGAGTTTTCTCTTTACAAAATGGCACACACAAAATCCTGGTTTTGAATCAGAGGATTTGCAGAGGAAAGAATGCTCCTCACCTTGCCAATGAACCGAGCAGTTATATTGCACATGATCCAGCACTTTAAGCACAGGCTCACTGTTTCTTTTCCATCTTTAGACAGTAATGTACTGAATGCAGCCAAGAAGTGCAGGCCTGCATCCAGATGACCTAAGTCACTATAACCAAACAAAGGGCTGACTTCTGGCTTCGGCCAGGTCCATTCATTTACCTGGCAACACTACAGTCGCCCCTACCCAATCAAGAGACACTTGTTCTCTGAAAAATAAATAAATAAATAATGCAAAAACAGTTTTAAAAGATCTCTCTCTATCTTGCAGCACTTTAACTCTCAGATTAGACAGTGTTGCCACTCAGTGAGCAGACAGAAGCCATTGCATCACCACAATAACTACCCCTGCAGTATGCTCTCACGCAACTGCTACTTCTGAAACACAGATGCAAGCTTTTACTTCTGTATTTACACCGATTCTAAAGTAACCAAAGGTTCTTCCCACCAACTTCCAGAAGAGAAACAGCACAAACTACAGTCTAAGTAAAACTAAAAGCTATTTGATTTTACATATTTATGACATTCCTTCAGTAAGCACTCTTGGCAACACAAACCTCCTCAGAGATGACTCAAAATCTGAGGCAGCAATACTGCTGGGACCCAAGTATTTCCCCAGTTTACCGTTATTTAAGTGTAGTCTTTGAGAAAGAGAATAAAATTTCTGAATCTGGATTGGAATTTACTAATCTGCAATTCCTAAAGGAACATCACCTCACCTGCATTCAGCACAGCCCAATGCAGAGACTTGCAGAGGCATCCAAGTAGTTTCTCAATGTGTTAACGCCACAAAACACTGTATTAACAATACTCCTTCTGTAAGTTTTGTTACTTTGTTCAAAAGTAAGTGGACATTTCTACACAGTACAGTCAACTTATATTTCCTAATGATATGTTTATACGGAAGGTTTCATGCTCCCCGTAAAATAAATTATAAGTTCTTTCCAACTACCACAGCCACAAAAGCATCTCATCTATGGCTCCAATTTACCAGCCTACTTGGTTACAGTGAAACTATACAATGAAGAGATTCTCTGTGAAGATCTTAAGATTGCTTAAGACAAGTTTCTGCTCTACTTAGGTAATAACTCAGAAAAAGTTGCAGTTTCAGGCATTAATTTTATTACCAGTTCATCGACTCCCTTTCTAAGCTGAGTCTACCCTTATCTTCTAAGGCTAAAGACTTTCTATGGAGCACAGATGGGGTTGCATGATAACTCACCAGTGTGAGTTATCAGCTATTAAGACACTTGGACATTACTTAGTCACAAACTCCAAGTATCAGTATAAAGTAAACATGGAATATTATTATCAAACAACTCCTCCTTAAAAAAACACCTTCACAAACACATCCATCCATCCTTCAGCCGCACAACTGGAAATACTCTGTTCATCTGAGTATTGCCTACCTATTACTTTGTACAGTAATGCTGGACTGAAAAACTGCAAGAACACAAAATAATAAGGAAAATAATTTTAATGTAGTAGGTAAGCATCTAATTTAGGTACTAAGAGAAGTGTTTTTCTTGTATGAGAAGTTTTGTTACAGTGGAAGATTCCTTGCATTAGCTGTAACTGCAACATTTTAAGTGACTGCAAGATTGTAACACTCAGAAAGAGGTAGGAAATGTTCTTGGAAATACCTTAGGAAAATTCAAAAGACTTCTAGCAGTGCTGAATACAGTATGCTGTTGGAGAAGATTTGCACCCTTCTTTGAGGGTTAATATCATTGCCTTTGATTTCCTCACATCTTCTAAAGACTGAAAACATGAAAAGTTACTGAAACTTGTCCAAAGTTTGGAAACAATGCTTTTCAGTATTTGAAAATTACTTGCTTCTTTTGTGCGCTCTCTCTTCTGCTTTTTAAGACCAAGAATAACAGCTCATCTTTTATTTGTTTTCAGTTTCTCACAGAACCAGTTTGTTATGATTGCTCTCTCCTACACAAAAGCTGGTCGGGATTTCCAAACGCCCTTCTGTTTATTTATGGCAAGCTGCAGTAAAAACATTTCCTTACTCCAATTCAGTGAAAGACTCTGGTAAATCAAAACACTAGTGTAACACATTTACCCCCCCCCCCCCCCCCCCCCCCCCGAAAGAAAACTAAGCATTTACAGTCAACACATCTTTCTCTAGTCTGCATCTATGCATCACAGAGCAAAGCAACTGGTTCCTCTTCTTTTGAGACACAAGTTCAGCAGCAATGCTGTCTCCTGTATTTTCTTTGTCTGACCTGGCTTAGGAGTGTACAGACACTTCTGTGGGGGTTACTTTTAATTTTTAGAGGGTTTTCTTTTTTTTCCTTTTCCTTAAAGCTTTAAGAGGTATGCTGGTGATCCAGTGCACAGTACAGTTCCATAAACAGTGAAGGGAGCAAAACAAAAGAGCAATAAGCTACAGCAGACAGGCAGAGGGATCACATGTACCTCAAGCCAGTATCGCTGCAGAACATCTTGTACCAAACCATGACAGAAAGGCAAGGAGAAACTGAACCACAAATTCTACTCAGTTGTCATCCATCTACCCAGACAAGGTGCATAGGGGATCATAAATCCATTACATTGAATATTGTGATAAAGCCTGGTTTTACTTACACTGTTTGAATATGTATATTGTACATACAAGTAGATGGAAAATAATCTTAACTGAGAAGGGGTAGAGGGCTTTTTTCTTCTTCCTGTAAGCAGAAGGTTCTGAATTTGCAGCTCAATATTTTCTTCAACCTTTCCCCACTCTCCTTAATCTGAGACACAAGTTCTCCTAATTTGGAGAAAAGTCTCTGTTTTCAAGGACAAACACTTAAAAGGAGGATCTGAAATAAGTTCTAATCTTCAATCTTTGATTAGGATCAGAAATAGAACTAGAAAAGAGACAACTGTTTAGACTTTCATACCGTCTTCAGCTCTAAGCAAGAGACACTTCTATTTGTAAGCCCTGTCCTTTTTTCTTCCCTTCCACAGACTATATCAACTGGCTCAGGAGAGAAAAAAAAAAAAAAAAAGCCAAAAAAAACCCCAAACAAACATCTAAACAACAAAAAACCCCAAACAAGAAACCAACAAACCCTCGCCCTTCACTCCACCTTCATATCTTCAGATAGCCATAGCTATACTACTGCTTTTTTTTTTCTTCCCCTTCTTTTAAGCATTCAGGTCTTGGTCTAGCTTGCTATGGACATCTTGATAATCACCCAGTAATCTTTCTCACTACCTGGGCCAAAGAATAAATAAGCCAGAAACTAAAGATGCAAATTATGAAAAGTCATTCCTTGGGTTTCCAACAAGAATTTTCAATATTCATAGAACTGAGTAACAGAATAAAATGTAGAAACAGTGTGTAATTCAATGAAGCAATCTATGCCACTGAAGATCCTTCCTTTCCCTGTATGCTCCATGCTTTGCCACAAACGATTGCCGCAGTGTACAGGTAACACCTTGTCGCCACCACCCCATTGGCATTACGGCACAAATGCACACTGGCATCCCAGGGCAGTGCCTGCAACTAGTCAAGATGCAAGTATATGTTCTGCTCCACCAGCTCTGCTACATGAGCAGAGGGAGGGGAAGCACTGGAGGTACTTTAGCCTTAAATTGCCACAAATTACAATTGACAAGGCTCAGCTATTACAGCCTTAATTCTCTCCATTTATCCACTTTATAGCACTAAAAATCAGTGTAAGTCCACAGTGCAAGAGGTACATCTAATTAGTAAAGACAGTAAATTCAAATGGCCTGTCTAGCAGCTTTCCTTACTTGAAGGCAGGTTAGAGTTGCACTATGCCAGATTTCAAATATTGTGGAAATATGAACAGCTGCAAGAAGTTCTGTGCAAGACTTGTTCTCATCTGCAGTAAGCGTCTTCTGTCATGTGCATCCAAATATCTAAAGCATGCAATCTGACTTCATAAAGCATCTAACATGATGGACCCAATTCAAAGGTCTTGAAGAAAGTGAACAATCTTAAAAAAAAAATAAAATAAAATAAATTAAACGTCATGCTTCATACTGTGTACATGCTTGAGGGTCCAGTCATATTGGCACAAGTGAACTTCATATATTAGAAGGCCAGAAACATCTGGCAACAGAAACATTTTGGAGTTCGACTTGCTTTCTGTAAAGCTGAATTTCTATTTCTGGTCTGCCTCCACTCACAGTCACCCTACTTAAGTAAGCAAGCAAAGCACATCCAGTCCTCTTACATTTCAGCAACTCCTATATTTTTTGCACTCCTGTGATTCTGTTTGCAGGATGGAGCACATTCATGAAAATTAAAGGCACGAGATTTCATATTTGTATTGCATCATCCAATTTCTTATGCACCTTCCCAACAGGAAAATACAGCAGTTGCATTTGTATGCAAAAGTCACCACAGACTGCAAGAGATGTGGAGTGTATTTTAATGGCACCTCACTGAGGATGAGAAGTTCAGCACTGCAGGGGGATCGCTCACTTTCCCAAGTATTCTGCAATCCTGATGCAGAAAGTAGTTCTGTTCCTTTCCTGTTTGTTTGCCTGGGTTTTCTACTAAACGAGAAAAAAAGAAAAGAAAAAAACAAACAAAGAAAAAAAAAGAAAAAAAAGGCAGTTGAGCTAAGAAATATCCCAAGCCCACAAAACAGATGCTGTTATCCCCACTAAAGAAGTTCCATGCTTCACTTCAGCCTTTAGCTCTCAAAATCTCTATTTTGATATCCACAGTTCACTGAAGTCTAAGTCCCAGTTCTGCTCTGAAAACATCACCTCGTTTCTTTTTGTTGTTGTTTTATGCAACTAAAATAAAGGGGTTTTCGACTGAAATGGAACTTCCAAAACTAAGTACAACACAGTAAAGAGAAAAAAAACAGATATGAAGATATGAAAGATGTACTCTCCCAAAGGGAGGACCTTTTGATGGTCAATTATTTGTCTAAAGGCAAATATTTAAAATCTGTATTAGATCAGGAAAAAATATTATTCAAAGCCACTCTCTACTTAGCTAAATTTAGCTATTGGAAAAAATGTTAATACCAATTTCAGATAATTTAAAAAATAAACTTGGAAAAGATTTTTATCTGTTCTGTCCTGATAAGCAAGGTAGAGTCTCAGCTTACTTTACAAAGGGCAATAGCCCTTTTACTTTATTCAACCTGAAGTGAAAGATGATGGAAAATGCTTCAGACATAATGAGGCCATAAGCTTACTCATGTCCACTTCAGAATTCGTTATTAAGTAACGTTGTTTGCAGTTAACCAATCTTTTTTTTTAAAAAAAAAAAAAAAAAAACAACAACATACAGGATATAAATCAAGCTGTATCCATGCTGTAGAAATGGATCTTAACCACTCTTAGGTCCAATGCCTTCAAAAGCCTCCTGTTATCCAAACTAGTGATGCTGAGAATTTTTTTCAAGCATATTCTTACTGAAGAGTGGAACAAAAGGCTATTCTGAAGGCATAAGAGATTAGAAAACTTTATAATTTCAAATGTAGACTAAGAGGGGAAAAAATACATACACACATTTTCAAGATACGTCCTAAGTAATCACAGCATTCAGAAAAAGCACAACAGTAAATAAGGCTGCAACATCTTGTCTTCTAAACTGTCAAAAGCCTCTGCTATATATATATCATTCCTGTCAGGAAATATAAAGACAGGTGGTGGCAGAAAAAGACACTCTTCAGAACAACCACAACCTTTAAGAACTGATGAATCAAAATATTTACAATATTTATCCCCCTACAAAGCTCATTCTCTACAATTAAAGCTCTTCTAAAATACTACAGCATATTGCTACAGAAATTTTGGCAGAACACATTCTCATTTTGCATAATTGTTCAGACTAGTCACCTAACTTAGAGAAAAATCATACATTTTCAAGTATTACTGATGTTCTGAAGCCTCCAATATATTTTACTCGTAACCGTTTATATATTTTGCTGATTTCTTATCACAGAAAAATCTCTGACTGCTGATATCAAAGTCAATAGCTTCACAATGGCATGAGTGTGAATGGAACTGGCATGGCATTCACTACTTGGACTTTTTTTGAAGTGACACCTTCACATGCATTTCTCAAGCTAACCAAGAGAGACGTTTTGAAGTTAGCAATGTATGCAGGTGTGTAAAAATCCATCAGTACTAGCCCAGTTCTCACAGACTACCTGCCCTTGGAGTGCTCTGACAGCATGGAGCCCAAAAGGTATTTCAGTTCAGTTACCTTGTGTGTGCAAAACTTCTTCCCAAGAATGGAAGCCAAACACCGCTGGCCCACAGAAAGTCTGGTAAGAGATTTTAGTGTCAAAGGTTAGCTATGTCCAAGTTTTTCCATAGCTAAAAAGGCAACTAAAATCCCAATCTGATAAAATCTCAACACACCGGTTTTCCAATTTCACTCTTGCTCAGGTAACTCAGCAGTCAATAGTGCAAATTTCCTCTACACGTGCTGGAAATCACAAAGACTGTGGCTTAGGACACAGAGTAGCACCTGCCCAGAATATGCTGCAGCTCCATTCTACATTAAGTATTGCCCTTCCTACAGAGGTCAGACAGAGTCAGGGTGGTCAGTCCACATAGGAACACCCAGAACCAGGAGTTTCGAACTTCTCTTGGTTTAAATTGCCAAGTGTCATCATCATTGCTTCATTTTTTTCTCATGAAAGTACTTCCCAGTGTCGCTTCTTGTCCCTGGAATTTCTTCACAGACCCAGCAGGAACATCCCTCAACAAATTCTTTCCTAAGCATTCCTCTTCTCAAATTGCAGAGTAACTGTTTAAAGCCCCAAATCGAATTAGACGCAAATCCTACCCATGAGCCAACATTAAAAAAAAAAAAAATTTAAAAAAAAAAAAATTTCAAATAAAAAAATGTGAAAGTATCCATTCTTTACGCTCATTCACAGATCAGAATTTGATAGTAAACATCAAAAATCCCCCTGAAATCAAGCTAGTAAAAGTGTGTAAAATAAAAGTATCCCAGCTACCCTTTCAAACACACAAGCGTATACAATGACAGAAGTAACATCAGACCCTGACTGATGTCACAAGTTGTCAAAAGGCCACCAGAGTCAGAACACAAAGAAGTAAAGATTTAGAAACTGCTTTGTCAAGGATCCTACAAGTTGTTGGCTATTAAGTATAGTTCCAAGATAATTCAAGAAACTGGGGGGAAATACCATCATAACAGGTCAGCAGTTTTTCTGGGAAATAAATAAACCGAATAAAAAAAAAAAATCAGGCTTCTAAAAATACGATAGGAAAAACCTCTGTAATTTTCAGTCTTTTGGCACTCTTTCTCTTACCATGTAAGATACAAAAATTCAAACACAAGATTTTTTTTTCCTTTTCCAAGAGGTTCTGAAGTAATTGAAGTCCTCAGAGCATGGAACTGACAAGTGACATACAGAAGTCCTACATAGATGAGAAACACAAAGGATAGTTTCTTATGATGAAAAGAATTAAAATGAGACAACTAAGTGGTTACCGTAGGTGAGCATAATTACAATGCATGTCATTTAAGGTTGGCCAGTTTCTCCTCATAACACTGTAAGCTGTTCTCACTCAAGTGTTTAAATTAATTTCATTTTTCACTTCATCCATCCCCATTTCTAATCCAATTTATAATCATCACTTCCCCATAACAACGTGGCATTATTTACTGTCATTCCTAGCCATTAAGTCAATCACATTCTAATCAGCATAGTTGATCAAAAACACCATACAGTGCCATGAATTTCATGTTGAATACATTCCTTTTTGCTAAGTTGTAGAAGCTGATCATCAGTGTCAGAAGCTATGTTATATCAATTTCTGATTTTTCAGGCAAAAGCAACACATTCTGAATAAAAAAATGGAGATAACAAAAGCCATCTTTTTTAAAAAAATCTCTGGTTAAATCCTACTCACTTTACTTTGCAAGGACCCACCGAAGAAAAGGCTCACATTACCCTAAATTTCCATTTGCTCCCAATGTTTCAACCATACTTTTCCTTAATATAAACCGCAAATTTACTGCTTGCCTTACAATACAAATACAACGGAAATAAGCAGAGAAGAAAAAAAAATTAAAAAACACCTTCCCTGATGTTACTCGAATTTCTTTGTGTGCTCAAATTCAAATCCTGAGCCAAATTCACTTTCACATTTAGCAATACACAGACCTTTTAATGGGAGTTGCCATCTCAAAGAGCTGTTCATGTCCTTCTTATGAAGAAGATGGATTCAAATAATGTTACAGCTCGACTAGAAGATTCCAGGGAATCTTGATTATACACTTTTTGTTCAGGGCCAACTTGAATTTCAGTCACTTGCTTTCAAAAACCTTGCTTTCAAAAAATAAGATCTCCATAAATTTAATTTCTGCATAGTCATCTGTACTTTTAGAATATCACATGGTTTTCTAACAGTAAAGACAATGCTTAATCTCATATTCTGTGTGGTTCCTATAACGTGCTAAAGTCTTAAATAGACAACACTTCAATTTCCATACAAGGATTCCCTTCCCTAAAAGCACTTGCTCTCCCTTGGAAGTGAATGCAAGGTATACCGGCAAATCTAACTGGATCACTGTTTAAGAAACTCTGATGTGATTTCTTCCCCCCTTTAAATATCAAATACTGTTTCCCCCACATCTACCAACTCAGTAGCTGCCTAAATGCACATTTTTCTCCATGCATGCTCATACAGGAAGAGGGACTTTTATTGCTCGTATGCACAATGAATCACAATGATATTTTTTGTAAACACAGTAAGCACCTAAAAACATGTTATGGTTAAGAGGCATTAACTCGTATAATTGCATTATTTTAGTGTCCTACTAAACCAAGAGCTTATTATTCCCTAGCAGTTTCTCAGAGTACCCATACCTAGCATAGTACTTCATATACTACTACAAAGTGCTTTATAGATACTGTCAAATTATTCACAATCTGAAAAGAAGACAAAAGGTGACAGTCCCGAAATACTTTCAAAATTAAGTATATTTTTTTCTGTAATCATTTGTAAATGTGAAGAGAGAAAAAAGATCTGTCTAAGTAGCTATATACTGGTAGGTTTTTAAGCATCTGTGGTAACTATATTATCTCATGTCACTGGATTTCTCTAGACTCTGGTTAAGTAGCAAAACTGAGTTTATAATAAGATAAGAACTCTTAACAATCACTGAACACCCTTCAGAGGCCTCCCTCTGCCACCAGCTTCATGCAGGCAGATCCTAGAATCAATGGGAATCAGCAAGGCTACAATAATTCTTAACCCCATGTGCTACAGTTAACAGCAAGGTGGCCTCTGTGTCTACTCCTCATTTCATGACAGAACATGATATTATTAACATTTACAAAAGTAAAACTGACCCCGACTTGCTTCCAAAACATCTAAGATATCCTCCTACCCCTACAAAACCAGACAAGTTTATAACAAGCTGAAAAAAAAATTGTATATCCACTGTTTCCTAAGATGAACATCTGTAGTTTATCTCACCACGCCGAGTTCTAAACTGTAGCTTCATTTCTTTCACATTTCATTACAGCACACGGTGCCAAGCAGACTGCTTCGCAGTGTTTGCGTGTGAGAGTTACAGGTATCAGCTGCATCGGACCCTGCGAGGGACCAGAGCGACAAGCTGGCTCTGCTCCGCAGGCACAATTCACCCTGCACGGATGCCCAGGGAGGCTGGCAGCAACGAGGCATCTGCAACCTGCAGCACCGCAGGAACCCCCCATGTCTTTAGTAGACTTGCTCCAGACCCACAAAATAGGAAATTTGGTGCTGAGAATCGATCCTTTATCATCCCGTGAGCTACATACTGAACCACCCAAGCAGGACCTTCTAAATTCGTAGGGCTGCAGACCTGCCAGCCTTTTGGTCGAGGAAATAGGAAACGTGGAGCCGAGAATCGAGTCTTTCTCCACCCTAAGCTGCGTATCGAACCACCTTAGCGGGACCTTTTAAGCCCCTAGGGCTACAGATTTCATCTTTCCAGCAGCCAGGGTGCCCAGCTTCTCTCCAGCTGGGAGCTCCGGCACGTCTAGAGCCCCGGAGAGAAGGAAAAGCTCGTTCTCTGCCACTCGAGCGGGCGGCTCCAAGTGTGGAGAGGCGAAGAGAAGGGCCGGCGCTGAGGCAGGAGAGGCGCCTGGCCCCCCGCGGGAAGGAGCCGAGCCCCCGTCTCCCTGGCAACGCGGCCCCCGGGGGGATGCGGCGCCCCCGCCGCCCCGCTCCGGGCTCGCTCACCTCGCAGCAGGTGCCGGGGTCGCGCACGACGCGGGGGCGCCGCCCTTGCAGCCCGTCCGAAGGGCGGCGGAGATTCAGCGGCGGCGGCAGCTCCCGCGCCGCAGAGCCGCCGTCCCGGCTGCGCGGCTCCCGGGCCCGGAGCGGGAGGAGCTTCCCCGCACCGCCCCGCGCGCAGCGGCGGCACCTGCCGGGGGAGGAGCCGCCGCCCCGGGCCCGGGGCGCTGCGCCGGCACCGTCCCCGCCGCGCTCGAGGGGTGCGCGCGGGAGGGCTGGAGGGAGAAGGAGGGAGGCGCAAAGCCCCGAGGCTGTGAAGCAGCCCGGAGGATCCCAGAACAGCTTGTCCTCCCGAGGGAGCGAGAAGGCGCTGCTCTCCTCTCTCTGGTGACCGATGATGTGACCAGTGACGGGGAATGGCAGGAGGATGTGCCAGGGGAGGGTTAGGCTGGATATTAGGAAAAGATTCTTCACGCAAACGCTGGTGGAGCGCAGAAACAGGCTCCCCAGGGAAGTAGGCAGAGCTACAAGCTTAACAGTATTCAAGAAGAGTATGGACGATGTGCTCAGACACACGGTCTAAACGTTGAGGTTGTCCTGTGCAGGGATGGGAGTTGGACTGGGTGATCCTTGAGCGACGAAGCTGGTGAGGGGGCTGGAGAACAGGCCTTATGAGGAGCGGCTGAGAGAGCTGGGGGTGTTTAGCCTGGAGAAGAGGAGGCTGAGAGGAGACCTTATTGCGCTCTATAACTACCTGAAAGGAGGTTGTGGAGAGAAGGGAGCTGGCCTCTTCTCCCAGGGGACAGGAGAAGAGGGAATGGCCTCAAGCTCTGCCAGGGGATGTTCAGGCTGGACATTAGGAAAAAAATTTTCACAGAAAGGGTCATTGGGCACTGGCAGAGGCTGCCCAGGGTTGAGTCACCTTCCCGGAGGTGTTTAAAAGACGAGTGGATAAGGTGCTCAGGGACATGGTTTAGTTGATGGGAATGGTTGGACTTGATGATCCAGTAGGTCCCTTCCAACCTAGTGTTTCTATGATACTATGAAAGGGAGAGGTGTCCAGAAGGGCAGGGACAGGGTCTGAGTGCTGCACCTAAGATATTAAAGCGCCAATGTTTTGTTAGCCTATTAAAGAGTTTGATGTGGCTTTTTAAAATCCTTATTGCTAGGGTGGGGAGGGACACCCCTCTGAGATAAAACTGCAGTGCCCAGGCAGGTTGCAGTCATTTTTTTTTTTTTTTCAGATCCAGTCTTTGGAGCACAGTACCCAACTCTGCAATGAGGCTCAGTAACAACGCTTTCCTTTCAGTCTCACGTAATGGAACTGTGAGGTGGTGAGAGCTTTTCTTCCCTCACACTCTAACTGATCCCATGATTGTGAAGAACAATCAGGAGAATTAAAAAAGAATCTAATGATTAGTGAGCCACTCATATAATTTAGCAAGACTGGATACTGCTTTAATATATAGGAGGAAGTACTATTTTAAGAATTGCTTGGAACAGCTCTAGTTTTGAGCACAGTCTGCATCTTGCTACTGGATTTTCTTAGGAGTCAGTTCTTGTTTTCTGACAGTTAAGACAAAAACAGTAGATCCCCCAAATCTCTGCCTCCATCTCAGCTATACCTCCATATTAAATTTCACATATGTATCACGTGAGAGTTCAAGCCTTTTTCAGATGACAATTCCTTAAAACACTTTTCAAAGTGTGGGCTTTCAGTTAAGCCTTCTAAGAGATGAGTTGTTCTACTTTAAGTTGTCCATGAGAGCCATCTGGAAATACCACACTTCCTCATCTGCAGAGCAGACAGTAAACACTAGAAAGTCATTTCAGAGAGTGCACAGCACCAGATGCAGTATAGAGTGCATTTTGTGAGGTAACACAAGGCTTCTTTAAGTCAAGTTTCAAACAGATTTGTACTTATGCAATGCAATACTTGGCAGAGGACTATTTCTGCTTCAACATGCAAGCACAAGGACATGGCCACACTTTCTATCAGGGCTGGTAACTCAAGTTCAACCCAAACTGTTGTGGCCACATTACCTTTTATTCCAGTCTATTTTGATCAGTATTAGCTTAAACTTTTCCACACCTTGGTGCACTGTACACTGTGGACATGACAAGGTATGTGATGAGCAGAGTGTCCCCATACTTAACCACTTCTGAGCCACTGTAACTAGAAACTGGGCTGGAACCAGAGTGCAGAGTTGTAGGAGACACAGCACTGGTAGCTGAGGTGAGCAGCATGTGAGTACTGGGCAGTTGTCTGGATCTCAAGGGGCCACAGAAGCATTGCGGGACAGTCATTTCTTTGCCTCTTTACCTGGCAGAATGGCCCTGAGGCCCAGCATGGCTCCCTTGAACTTACAGAGAAGTTGCTTTGTGAAGAACGGGAAGGGCAAGAAATCCAGGTGGTGGTGTGGTGCGTGACTTTCCACACCTCAGGATATAAAGCATGTGCTTATGCTTTTGTAGACTGTGATCGAGCAAGAAAAGAAGTTAAGCTAAGGTCTGCACTGGAGGTGTCACTGACAACTGTTACAGGACAACAGGAGCGTTGTCACGTTTGGATGAAGTTATTATGGGTACAACTCTATAGTGATAATTTATGACCAAACTGATATTGGAAATACCTCCACAGTTTCCTGGGTGAAAAACTGGTTGAATGACCGGGCCCAGAGGGTGGTGGTAAATGGAATTAAATCCAGCTGGAGGCCAGTGACAAGTGGGGTTCCCCAGGGCTCAGTCCTGGGTCCAGTCCTGTTTAATGTCTTTATCAACGACCTGGATGAAGGCATCGAGTGCACCCTTAGCAAGTTTGCAGATGACACCAAGGTGGGAGGAAGTGTGGATCTGCTGGAGGGTCGGGAGGCTCTGCAAAGGGACCAGAACAGGCTGGACTGCTGGGCTGAGACCTACGGCATGAGCTTTAACATGGCCAAAGGCCGGGTCCTGCACTTGGGGCACAACAACCCTAAGCAGAGGTACAGACTAGGAGAAACCTGGCTGGAAAGCTGCCAGGAGGAGAAGGACCTTGGGGTGTTGGTTGACAACCGACTGAACATGAGCCAGCAGTGTGCCCAGGTGGCCAAGAAGGCCAATGGCATCCTGGCTTATATCAGGAACGGCATGACCAGCAGGTCCAGGGAGGTTATTCTCCCCCTGTACTCGGCACTGGTGAGACCACATCTCGAGTACTCTGTTCAGTTCTGGGCCCCTCACCACAAGAAGGATGCTGAGGCTCTGGAGCGAGTCCAGAGAAGGGCAACAAAGCTGGTGAAGGGGCTGGAGAACAAATCTTACGAGGAGCGGCTGAGAGAGCTGGGGTTGTTCAGCCTGGAGAAGAGGAGGCTGAGGGGAGACCTCATTACTCTCTACAACTACCTGAAGGGAGGTTGTGGAGAGGAGGGTGCTGGCCTCTTCTCCCAAGTGACAGGGGACAGGACGAGAGGGAATGGCCTCAAGCTCCGCCAGGGGAGATTTAGGCTTGAGATTAGGAAAAAGTTCTTCACAGAGAGGGTGGTTAGGCATTGGAACGGTCTGCCCAGGGAGGTGGTTGAGTCACCCTCCCTGGAGGTGTTTAAGGTTAGGGTGGATGAGGTGCTTAGGAGCATGATTTAGGGATTGGTGGGAATGGTTGGACTCGACGATCCAGTGGGTCTCTTCCAACCTGGTCATTCTGTGATTCTGTGTTTAAGGGGAACTCCAATGAAGAATATACTTGAGAAGAGGATTTGCTACCAGGTATAATACCTTGTATCAAGTACTAGAAAATCTAAGCAATTGTTATATATATATATTTTTTTTTTTTTTTTGTAAAAGCCTCTCTTCTGGAAATCTATAGTGAAGAGCTTTTTGACCTGAATCCTATTCTCAGTGTTGGAGAAAGACTGCAGATGTTTGATGATCCCATAAAGAAGGCAGGTGTAAATGTGAAAGACTTGGAAGAAATGCCTGTACACAACAAAAATGAAGCCTACCAAATCTTGGAAACAGGTGCAGCAAAAAGAAGTACTACAGCTACTTAGATGATTGCATATTCCAGTTGATCCTACTCTGTGTTTTCACTTACTACTGTTACAAAAGAAACCAGAGCAGATGGACAAGAGCTTCTTAGAACTGGAAGATAAACTTGGTTTATGTTGCAAGAAATGAAAATGTTTCAGTTTGGGGCAGCTGATAAAAGAGTTTGTGAAGCTGATAATAACAAGCAGTCTGTTCTGACTGGAGAAAAAGTTATAACTAATCTTAGAATCACAGAATCATAGAATTACAGGTTGGAAAAGACCTGTTGGGTCATTGAGTCCAACCATTCCTATCTGCCACTAAACCATGTCCCTGAGCACCTTATCCAACCATCTTTTAAATACCTCCAGGGATGATGATTCAACTACCTCCCTCTGCCAGTGCCCGATGACTATTACCCCTTGTCCTGTCCCTTGGGAGAAGAGGCCAGCTCCCTCCTCCCCACAACCTCCTTTCAAGTAGTTGTAGAGAGCAATAAGGTCTCCACTCAGCCTCCTCTTCTCCAGGCTAAACAACCCCAGCTCTCTCAGCTGCTCCTCATAAGGCCTGTTCTCCAGCCCCTTCACCAGCTTCGTTGCTCTTCTCTGGACTCGCTCCAGAGCCTCAACATCCTTCTTGTGGTGAGGGGCCCAGAACTGAACACAGGATTTAAGGAGCGGTCTCACCAGTGCGGAGTACAGAGGGAGAATAACCTCCCTGGACCTGCTGGTCACACCATTTCGGATACAAGGCAAGACACCTTTGGCCTTCTTGGCCACCTGGGCACACTGCTGGCTCATGTTCAGTCGCTGTCAACCAACACCCCCAGGTCCCTCTCCTCCAGGCAGCTTTCCAGCCAGGCTTCTCCTAGTCTGTAGCTGCACAGAGTTGTTGTGCCCCAAGTGCAGGACCCGGCATTTGGCCTTGTTAAACCTCATGCCATTGGACTCTGCCCAGTGGTCCAGCCTGTTCAGATCCCTTTGGAGAGCTTTGGTTACTACTGTTAATACAAAAAGTGTATCTATGCAAAACTTGATCATAAGAAGGCTGTTGATAAACACAGTACTGTCAGCCAAATATATTTGTAGGTGAATGAATGTTCTGTTTAACAGAATACAAGATTTAGTTAATGAGAATAGTCTGAAGCAGCAACAGATGTTGACGCCCTATGCATATTTTATAGATGGCCTCCTATCTACCACTTGTTCAGCAGCCAATATATTTGCATTAGTTGTGTCAGCATCTTTTGCCTCTGTTAAAAAATTGGTGCTCGCCAAACTGTCATATGTCTGAAAAAATATTAAAAAATAAGACTAATTGATTTGCTAGTAAAGCTGAGCTGTTGAGATTGACTGAGGAGCATGTTTGTGGATTAGAAAGAGCATTAAATATCTTGGCCCCAAAGGTGGAAATTGTCCTGGAACTAAATGGTCAGTTTCAGAATAACACAAGGAAATATTCTGCTGTTGTTGAAGAGATAGAGTGCCATAAAAATAAATTAATATTTTCTTAGGAGATCTCTAAAAAATTACAGGAAGAAACATCCAGTGTTTTTTCCCAGCTGCAGTACACTGTGAGAATTTAGGAAGTGGAAATGGAAAGATTTGTGCATAAAAAGAATGCAAATTCGTTACTGTCCTCACTGCAATGTCAGATGGATCTGTTGGCACAGGAGACACTGAGGAATTTAGCTGGTATACAGCCAAAACAAATGGAAGTTTGAAGACCACCATCACTGCTGGACAAGAAAATATTTACCTGGAAACTATGGACCTAGTCAGCAGTAAAACTTCTGCTTCAAAACAAATTTATTCTATCTCTGGGTAATTTCTTTAAGAGCTCAAGGACATAAATGATGGAAACATCAAGATGCTGGTGCAATCCATTGTCTGTTCTCAGCAACTTACTAGCAAACTCAAAAATGTGTCTGGTAAATGGAGTGAATTTAAAACCACTAAGATAGTCAGCTTTGTGGATCAGTATTCGTCCTCCTCCAGCAATGAGAAACTGCAGCTTCAAATGTTTACAATAAAAATCAGGTTTATTATTTAGATTGGTATTTTGTATTTGATATTTTGTCTGCATTAAGCTGCAGTAGATGTGGTTTGAAACTGCCACGTATGAATAAATCCCACAAGAGATTTTATTATATGCATATCAAGAATACAAATAGTCTTTTGGGTTGAAAGATCCTTGACATATTGCTAGCAGCAAAACAAACTAATTGACAATTTTAAAAGCATTGGAAGTCACCAATGAAAGCTACAAACCCAATGACATATATTGGCCTTAATAAAAGAAAGACTCTGTCATGTTGCCAGCCACGTTCAGGATATCCACATCCGCACTCTCATTTAAAGGCTTGACTGAATTACTGCTAAAAAAAGAATCTGCTTATCGATTTCCAGTATGTGCTCACTAAAAGCCAGTCAATAAGGAAGAACTTACTCAAAGAATAGAATTGTCCTATGGCTATTAGAAGCTGGTAGCTAGACAGCAAGCAGTTCTGTGTGATGGAGAAATGCAGTGGATTTATGTATTATATACAACTTCTCTCAAAAATAACAGTGAATTGTGGCTTGCAGCACTTACAAAATATGTGGCTGTTGAAAGAGACAGAAAAGTTATCTTTAAATACAGACTTGCCAGGTACCTTTATTATATTGCTACAAATATACTCCCTTTGATATTTTTTATATGTCTGACTTTAGAGATTGGCATTAGCGTAATTTCTTTATGACTGCAACATTTGGTAGTGTTCCGTGCTGCCAAAAGATGGCCGTGTTTCAGCCTCAGGGTACAGCTGTGTTGAACTTAAAAAACTGAGACTGTTTTCAAACATAGATACAGAGTTTTATATTACTTCTGATGCCATCAAGAAAAAGTAAATTCAAAATTCCTGTTGCCAGAACCTCCATGAACACTACAGATTCTAGTGGCTCCAGCTATGCTAGGAAGTGGGTTTTCCTTCTTTTTTTTTTTGATAACATCTAAAATGTCACTACTATCTAATAGTCACTGCTCTCTCAGGTTTGTGTGTCACTCAGCGACGCACACTGAAAACTTCCTCAGTTCAGATCCCAGCATCTGAATCTTATGGTTATTTATGATGAGTTTCCCACATAACGAGCAAATTATAGTAACCTGTTTGTGTGCAATCAATGCTTCTGAAAACCTTTTGTTCTCAGAGGTTCTTTACAAGTCACCCATACTTGATCCATCATTTCCTCTCACAGTACTCTTCCTGATTTGTGAAGCTGAAAGTAAACTTGCTGGTGAATGTTATCTCAATGTTCTGAAAATCAGCCAGATAAAACACAACCAAATCCTAGTTGCATTTCAAAGTATACCAAGCACCACTATTTTGATTAAAACCATAAAAATATAAACCACTACACTAAGTCCTAAGAAGTTTGCTTAGCTGAGTGTTTTCCAGAACACATGGCAGTACCACAAGCATATGAAACAAAAAAATAGAACAAAGGTCCAACATTTAGAAAAAAAAAAGTAATATCTGCAATCCTATTCTCTAACCTTGCAACTAGAGGTAGAAGAAAACCCATAAATGCCTTGGGTTTTCCGGTCATTGGGTGGAGCTGACAAATACCAATTGCATGACAATACCTGCTTAAAAGGAGCCCAGTCAGCAAAAGATAAGGACAAGAGTTAAGGGAGTAACTATTCCCGTCTCAGTAGTAGTTATATAAATAGCAGTGTTAGCTGTAACATTGGAGTTGTCTAGGTTACTGCTTTGACCTCATTCTTTCATTTGGAACGTGTTTAGGAAGATTCCTGACAGGTAACAGGGTGCGTAAGGTTATTAACTTGCAATGCCTCCTCTGCTTTGCCTGTTGTTCTCAATACAACTCTGGATGCAGCAGTTAACACTACAGAAAGGAAGAAAAGGAAGTGGAGGTTAGACAAGACACTAACAAAACAGTTTTTCGAGCAACCTGTATAATACCGCTGGCAGGTAATTTGCTGGCCATTGCAAGTCAACAGTTTTTTAACTCCACTATCTCCCTTTTCTCAATCCCCCTCACTCCCAAAGAACAGTTGAGCCTGGCTCAGCCTGAGGCTGCTTTAAACAAAATCATTTTCCACTTGTGAACAGTTGAAATCAAAATAGTCTGGCATGTTAGATGTGACAATCCACAGCTTGTATTTCTGTGAAGTAGGAGGCATATTTCTAACATCAAGCAAGCATATTTTACTGCCAGTACTCCAAAAATGTAGTTGCTCCATTTAGCATGTGGCTGCTGCAAGAAAGGCTGGAGGCTCTAATGTACAAGAAGTTCCATGACCAGAGGAAAGAGATTACAGAATGTCTGGCAAAGGAGGAGCAGGCATAGATGGTCAAGAAAAAGGAGGGAGACTATGGGTTCCTGCTGTGCTTTTTCCACTGTGATAGATGAGCTTGTATATATAATGCTTTATTGAGCCTGGTGCAAGCCTTAGTACTGTCACTCTGCTAATGAAAGCACAGGCCTCAATGCAGAGCATTCTGCATGCCTTTGTCTCCAAAGTGTACCTCAGGAACCACAGCCTCTTTAGGTTACTCTTCATCTTTTTCTTACATTTGGGTTCTTCCTACAAGGGAAAGTAGCATGGAGATAGTGAAGATCTGAAAAAATGACTGAATGTTTGCTGCACTTTTAATTCTGGGACAACTAGACAATCAGTCCTCTCCCTGTTAAGGATAAGAGGGAGGATGCAGGTGTTAGAAACCAAAGAAGAGAACTCATACTTACTGAGCTCAATCTGTCTACAGAACCAAAGTACTGTCTATTGGAAGGTCTTCATCTCTTCCACAATTAAAGCTCTCAGAGCTGACCTCACTGTGCCGCCTTCAAAAGTCTGAATGATGAGTAACATGTTTTATTCAAGCCACTTGCTGCTGATCCTCTCTCATGAGGAAAGAAGGAGCAGCAACTCAAAGGACCTTACTGCAGGCAACCTCTGGAGCCTGGAATTGTATTCAAACGACCTGAAGCCAAGTATCTAATTCAGCAGAACGTTTGCCATAGTCCACAATGTTGTTCACTATGAGAGTGGTGAGACACTGGAACAGGTTGCCCAGGGAAGCTGTGGCTGCCTCATCCCTGGAGATGTTTAAGGCCAGGTTGGATGGGGCCTTGGGTAACCTGATCTAGTGGGATGTCCCTGCCCATGGTAGAGGTTTGGAACTAGATGATCTTTAAGGTCCCTTCCAACCCTAATGATTCTATGCTTCTATGATTCTAGTGCACCCTGCAATTACAGTTTTGAGTTTACTAAATTTTAAGTTCTTTCTGCAAATGCCTTCTCAGTGTGTGTTCTAACAGTTCTCTGTGTTCTTTAGAGCTTTATTAAAGGCCCTGTATGGCCTTATGTTGTCAGGATATGAACTCATAAACCATGGCAGGAAGAGCTAGGTAGATTCTCAAAATAATTATGTTCTATTGGTGATAGAAGGTCTCGGTGCCTCATCTGAGACTACTGCACCTTGCCAGCTTTTCCTACAGTTGTGCACTTTAAACAGAAGATACTCTGGTTAACACAATCACTGAAACACGAGTCTACTCACAGTGGCACTTACACGATATGGAAACCTTTGTCTCTGAAAGCCTGCTATTTTTATGTGCATGACTGGTGCTGTTAAATCAGTGGAGGAAGAGTTTTTGTAATCATACTGATGGCAGAAGCCATAACACAATATGACTGAACCCTCACAGGATTGACTTTCTAATGCTGAACTATTTAGTTAAGCAACAGTAGGATTCCAGAGCAACTAGTTTCCTAACAGAAATATGTTCGTCTAATAGGATGTAATCTTTAATAAGGAAACTGGTGATATAAGGTGAATGCAAGTTCCGTATGTGTGCAAATTAGCTTATTTTGCATGTCAAGAAAATGACAGTAGGAAAAAGAAGTATGCTAGCTGTAATATATATCCTTTTGTCCAAGTCTGCCAGTACATGCTTTGTCTTTTTCCATTCTTGATGTTACCTAGCCATGGAAATATCTGAATACTGCAAAAGCTATTCTAGCACATCTCTGTGTTGTTTCCCCACAAATGAGAAATTCAGGCACAGTTCTCTGAAGAGCCCATGCTTGCTTCCTCGATAACTTGCTGGACTGATTAGGCTGCATGTATAGTGGTCTGTAATACCTTTTGCCATTTGGAACATGATGAAAGACAATAAATGGTGCTCTATACACCAAATACTAGATGGAATGCTTATGCCATATGGCACAAAACTTGCCTTATATTTAGATGGTAACTCAACGGCTTCCCTGGGCAGCCTACTCCAATGCTTGACAACCCTTTTGGTGAAATAATTTTCCCTAATATCCAATCTAAATCTCTCCTGCTGTAATTGAGGCCATTTCCTCTTGTCCTATTGCTTGTTACTTGGGAGAAGAGACCAACACCCACCTCACTACAACCTCCTTTCAGGTAGTTGTAGAGCCAAAGCTTTACAGTTCAGCCAGGCCAGCTTTCTTACCTGCTAGCTTGTCTTTTGGTGCATGGGGATGGCCTACTCCTGCACCTTGATGATCTCCTTGAAGATTGTCCAGCCTTCATGGACTACATTGCACTTCAGGACTGACTCCCAAGGGACTCTGTCAACGAGGCTTCTAAATAGGCTGAAGTCTGCCCCTGGAAGTCCAAGGCAGCAGTTCTGCTGACTCTGCTCCTCACTTCTCCGAGAAGAAAAAACTATAATTTCACCATCACTATGCTCCAGCCATCATATCACCCACAAGTCCTCTGTCCTCATTGCTCTCTTAACTACCTGAGGGGACGTTGTAGAGAGGAGGGTAATAGCCTCTTCTCGCAAGTGACAGGGGACAGGACAAGAGGAAATGGCCTTAAGCTCCACCAGGGGAGATTTAGGCTGGACATTAGGAAAAAATTTTTCACGGAAAGAGTCATTGGGCACTGGAACAGGCTGCCCAGGGAGGTAGTTGAGTCACCTTCCCTGAAGGTGTTTAAGGCACAGGTGGATGAGGTGCTGGGGGGCATGGGTTAGTGTTTGATCGGAATGGTTGGACTCGATGATCCAGTGGGTCTCTTCCAACCTGGTTATTCTGTGATTCTGTTAGTGAAGAACAGGTCCAGTGGGCATATTTCCTGGTTGGGTCCATCACTAAACGTGGCAGGAAGGCCTCTGCCACACATTCCAGGAACCTCCTAGACTGTTTTCTCTGCTGTATTGTATTTCCAGTAGACATATGGTAGCTTGAAGTTCTCCACAAGAACAAGGTTTAGCAGTTGTGAGACTTCTTCCAGCTACTTATAGAATAATTCATCTGTCTCTTCATCCTGGTTGGGTGATCTGTAACAGATTCCCACTGAAATCTGTCTTATCAGCCTTCCCCTTGGTTCTTACCCATAAACACTCAACCCTATCATCACTATCATCGAGCTCTAGACAATCCAAACAGTCCCTAACACACAGGGCTACCCTACCGCCTCTTGTTCTTTGCCTATCCCTTCTGAAATGTTTGTAGCCATCCATTGCAGCACTCCAGTTGTGCAAGTCATCTACCCGTAATGGCAACCATATCATAGCTTTCCTGTTGCACAATGGCTTCTAGCTCTTTGTGTTTGTTGCCCATGTTGTGTGCATTGGTGTAGATGTACTTCAGCTGGACTATTGATCCTGTCACCTTTTTAGGAAGAGAAGTCCTAATTCCTACATGACCATTCTCAAACAAATCCATAGTTTCTAATACATCAATAACTCTTGCATCTTTGCTGCTGCATGGATCTCCATATCCTTCCTTCACTGAGGCTGCAGACCAAAGGACCTTGCTGGCACATTGTTCCTCAAACACTGGTGTGCTGCCCCCAGGCTTTACTCTAGTGAGCCTAGTTTTATCCCTTTCCCTGGTCCCGCAGAAAAGTGCTCAGAGAGATTTTTGTCAGTAACTTTAATTGAAACAGGTTCTAGCAGTTCTGTGCATATGAAATTTATGATTTATTATTCATCATTACAGCCTTCTGTGAAGAATTAAGTTGTTTAATCCGTATTAGAAAACCATGAGTCATTCTGATAAACTGTTTATCAATTAAAGAAATCTTGATCATTTTCAGCGTTAATTTCTAGCAAAAGAAGTGTGTTAAGCCCTATAGAGTACCTCAAAAATACTAACTTTGGATTATATTACGTATATAGGAAAGTGTGGTAGCTTCAACTTGATCCTAAAGACATCTTACATAAAGAAAGAACTCTGCCTTCAAGGACACTCAGTAAGTCTGTATCATAATGCTGGAACTTTGAAGCTTAATTATGTCCTTATTAAACAAACTAAAAATGAACCTCCAGTACACAGAGGTAGCACTACTTTAAATACTTTGGGACCTCTTTAATGGTCTATTTTATTAGCCCCCAGAGCAACCTGATACTTACATATTCAGAAACTATATCTCTCTATATAATTAGTAAATGTAATTTTCAAAATTCATCTGTGTCCCACATGCTGCTCCCAGATGTTTGATGCTGTGGAAAGAAGAGACACACAAAAGGACTCTCTAACTTCAGTAAATCAGTAATGATTTCCAGGTGAACTCTAATACTGGTAGTCACGGGTTCGTACCACTGAAACCTTTCCTTGTTTCTCTAATGCATTCTCAACCAGCACAATTTCTAGATCTAAGTTCTCAGATAAATGGTGAAACATACAAATGAAAATGAAAATGTTCAGAAGACCTGCATTAAGAATGCAATGAATTTTCTGTACTACTGTACCTAAAGTATACGATTTAGGACTAATGCAAAATTAACTAAAACAACGCAGCATTGTTTGTCTTAACTATATCCTGCTCTGCAAACTAATTCAACCCTAGACGTTATTTACATACATCAATTAGTACCACCACATTAGGTGTAGACCAAGTCTTTCATAGCAGACATTACTCCTGTTATAAAAGGCATTTTTCAGCAGTGTGTTGCAATGATTCATGCTGTTTCATTCCTGAATTAAATAAAACATTATCTTATTTTGGTAAATGAAGCAAGCAGAGAATAAGCCTGTTTTCCCTTGAGCAGCAATATGAATATGTGTTGTTTACAACACTGTCTCTAATAATGGCTTTCATGAGACATCTCAAAGTAATATATAGAACAAAAAAACCCCAAACAAACAACAAAAACCCCATGTAGTAGATAACAGTAGACCGTTATGAAATCAAAACTTCCCTCAGATTTCCTTCCTGACTCTCAGACGATCACACCCTAAGCCTGAGAATTTTTGAGCTACTTCAAATGTAGATTTTTGTCTAGAGCCTTGGATTCTTTTCTATTATTTTCATTCTTGTTTATCCTATTCTGTATAAAAGTTACTGAAGTCAATGGGACTTTACATGGTTTATATGTTTTAAGGTCAGCCCCTAAACAGTTACTATTTAAATGTGGGAAAAAATTAATGCAGTCACAAATTTAAGAGAAGTCTGGATTTGAATAAGCAAGATGTGACTATTTTAACACTACTGGTGACTGCATGGCTTGTAAAAGTTAGATTATGGTTTGTCATTTGTTTCTTGAATTAAATACTAGATTAATGTATTTCTCAAATCATGGTCTGTAGTTTACCTTCTGGTAACACCATGTTAAATGTTCTGCTTTACTCAAAGTCTTTTACTGAAAGGTTGTAATGCTATGGTAACAGTTTATTTGCTCTGCAGTCTGGTTGCTTCCCCGAATGGAAGTCTCTTCTACCATTAGTGTAGATCTGTTTGCTTATTGGAAAGGAGAGGATTCAAAACTGGTAGAAATGCCTTATGGAAGTAGCCAGGAAAGATGTGTAATTTCATATGGTATTCTTTCAAGCTTTGCAAACACTCTTTATGTGTGCCAGGTAGATTTTTAGCTATTGTAGATCTAGAAAAATAAAAGTATAGGACAGAGACTCAAATACTGCTTGTCCAGCATAACACTGATTAAGCCACTGAGCTATCAAATTGGTTTGTAACTCCTCCAGCTTCTCAATGTTTTGCTCATATATATATAAGCAAAAACATAAGGTTTTAGAAGTGTCCATTGAGATTATTGTGGCTTTCTTGTTCTGCTCAAAATTTGACTTCTGATAGGTTACTAGAACAGACTGTAAACTATGCTCACAAATACACAATTTGCAAATTGTAGAAGGATGCGATTAAAGTGTAAATGGAATAAATAAAACAGGTTCTGCAACTGCTTAAGGAAGCATGAAAATTCAATCCTATGATACATCAAGTCACAGATAATAGAAGTTAAAAAGTTCTGTATGCAAAATGATCTCTCTCATGTAAATATTTATTTATGTTCACAAATTAAAAACACGTAGAGAAAATATAAATATGCTCTTGGGAGGGAAAAGTATTACATTAAAGCAGAATAGCATCTTACCAACACACATAGGTTATATATTTCTCTGTGTTACACTTCATGAAAGAAATGGGTAATGACTATTCCAATGGATAGCTGGTCAATGGATTCAGAATATTAACTATCTTTTGTACTATCAGATTGCTCTTTCAGCGGCAGCACAGTAAAAGCGCAGCTACTGCTACTGCCTAGAGTCAGCCGCTTTCTAAACTGCAGCTGTGCTCCTGTGGCCATTCTTTACAGTAAAGCAGATTGCACGACACCAAACATTTTTAGCCCTCTTGCTTTTTATACCCTATGCTTACAAAGCCAAAAATAAAACGCTCTTTTCCAAAGAAGCTTTGTCTCCCTTAGATAATGAGAATGTAATAGAATTTCATATAATTCTTCAGATACAAGTATTCATACTATAAAAACCCTAAAGTTTTTTCTTAAGGTTGTTCAAGTTTATACCAACATTTTCTTAAAATATGGGCATATCTGAAAATAATTACATTAGTGATTTTAAACAGTAATATTTTAGCTAAGAAGCATTTGCGTCAACAGGGCATCACTTTGGTTTGTGCTGACTTATTTTTTATTTGAATGTGCTTATAGTTTAAGACAGTTGTATAGCCTTGGTTTTCATTTGTTACTTTCACCGCAGATCTTTATATGTATAACACAAACTTAATTAAAAAAATGCTTATTGATTCAGAATAAACGTGCCAAACAATGTAAAGAATTATGCTGACGTAGAGTAAAAAAAAATTAGAGGAAGAACAGGATGCTTACAAACTTTTATCTCTGGTCTAAATTCAAGTTAATAATTGGTAGACTGTTTGGGCTTGGGGAGGAACAGGGAATTCAGAAAGAAAAAAAGTAATACCACATGCAGCTTTATACGACAAAATAAATGGGTCTTAACGTTTGTTGTGTAAGGATAAAACTTCCTGAAAGAGGTGAAGTAGGATTATTATGTTGACTCTTGTTCACATACAAATGCATTAAGCCAATTTCTTATTTGCCACCAATGTTTCCAACTACAGAGATTAAATCAAGCCTTTACTGCAGACTAGATTATGCATCATATTGAGGATCATCTTCAAAGATTTGTTTGAGAAATCCCTGTTAGGAGCAATAAGTAAAAGGATACTATTTTTGTATGCTGCTTATACATGACGTCAGGTATATCAAGCCACAGTCATTCAAAATTTAAATGTAATTTCTTTGAAATGCATGTTAACTGACAATGATCTAGTGACCAGTCGGGTTTAGCGTACGAGTCTGTAAATGTGAGCTTGCTATATTCTCCATAAACTTCATCCATTTAAGAACTCGACAAAAACTCCTTTTAAATAAAACACTGCAGCCACCTAGCCTTGAGAAGATGTAAGTGTTCAGTAACACTCATCACAGCCTGGAATTAAGCAAAAGCCTTCCATAGATTTGTAGATACTTCAAGAGCCCATAAAAGATGGATCACTTGAAGCCAATACACAGAAACAAACTAAATAAAGTAACAGAACAACCAGAAATCGCTAAAAGGCAGGAGTGATCTAAATGTCCGTCTTTCTTGAGTTTGTCTTTACAATGTTGCAGGACAGTCATTTTTGCTTGGCTCATAATCAATTCTTGCTAATGCTGTGTTCTGGTTCTGCCTAACACTGATGAGATAAGGGACAAATGGATCAATGCTCTCATTGTATTTACTGGGAAACCAGCAATCAGGACAGAGGACTGAATTCCCTGAATCCTAATTATATTATATTTGCTAGAGTATCCCTTTAGACGGCCATAACTTATGAACAAATAGCAACAAAACCAGAGAAAAATAGTGTCAGTGGTAGAAAATGTGGACAGGAACAAACATAAACCTATGCTACTGCTATATCTGAGAACTTAGACTGTTCCTCTGCTGTCCACTCTGGGTCGTTCCCAGACCATAGATCATGTACTCAACTTCACCTGCCTCCTCCTCTCAAAAAAATTCTCAAGCTAGGCACCCATTACTAAAAAAACACACTCTTATTTCACTGAAATTAACAGCCCATCTGGACTAATACTCTGTTTCCTGCTCTTTTGATTAGTAGAGGTAGCAGGGAAAACTTAGTAGCGCTTCACAGAAAAAAACAAGTTAATGCCAGACACTCCTTCCTTCTCTAAAGGGAATTTTCAATAGATCAACCAGACTTTTGATGCTAATTAACAACCAAAATTATTTTTTTTATTTTCCATTCAGCTGCAGAACTAGAAGAGAATGAAAAATGAAGAACACACAGAATCAAATAATAACTGGGATGAAAAATGGAAACAAAAGATTGATCACAAACATACTTTTTATTTTGCAGGTGCACTTTTAGAGATTTGTGTCTTAGAGGTGGGAAAGGATTCAAAGGAGATCTAGTGTGGCAGCCTATGGCACATACATATTATACAAGTTAGAATATTTTTCTCTGATGTTTGATGACATTTGCTGTTGAGAACAGGCTGCCTGTATGCATGAGCTTAGTTGGACAGTCAGCATTCATCTCACAGACTGTTTTGTTAAAGAGCTACTTCAGAACTGATTTATTTCTTTTGTTATTTTTAAATTCCCCACAAAAATTCAGGCTCCTGGTTCAAGAAAAAATGCATCTCATTTGTAACACCATATAAGCTCAATACAAACAATTTTTGTGCTTTGAAGAACTACAAATTCATTTTTAAGAATCACACTTGAAGATACATTGTGAGGGGGAGAAGAATCCAGGCTCTTAATTATTGATATTTAATATCAACATGGTCACACTGTTAAAATACCAAATTGTTTCTTTAAAAAAGACTTTTGATCTCTGTTCTTCTGCTTGCTACCATCTAAGAAAGATTCTTCAGAATAAAAATCTTGTACATATGATGCTGCCTTATACGTAAAAAGAACAGCCTTGTACCATCCTCAGTGATAGGACGTGACAGGCAGAGCATGACATCACTCTTTATTTTTAACTGACTCCCTTCTGGTGAATTTATTTTGCTGTCAGTAAATATTACAGCAATGTTAGTCACAGTCAGGCTTTACAGAGACAGAAACCCTGTGTTTGACCCCACGTTTTGAAGGGGAGACTATTTCCAACGTTGGCACAACGGCTTGCACACACAGCCAGCTTAATATGAATGTCTCAGAGAAATGCAAAAATACACATTTAAGGTCTACAACCCCCAAAGGCATCCATGTCAATTTTACCACTACAGCTGTACCAGATGGGCTAACCACTTATAAAATAGCAGTATCACTTATCTTCTTAGTATCACCACAAATGCAGTACCTCAAATAAGACAGAATCCATAAGTTTATTGCTAGAAAACATAAATTAAAGACATTTCCATCCTTCTTTTACAGACAGCAAGTGTCTTTAAAATGAAGATGTGGAGAAACTGCACCATCAGGATCCTCCAGGAGAGAGAAATCCAGCACAAATCATGCATACACTACCTTGTCTCTATTGCCATTGTAAATCTATTTGGCTTTACTCATCCAACAGCTTGTCTTTTGGTTTCCCTCTAATGAAACCACCGTCATCCATCATGCGGTATTCAAGCACACCATAGCCTTAATTATCACATCATCATTTATATGACTAAATAACACTATTGGTAGAAGGCTAGGTTCTGAAAATCCAAAGTTTTGCATGCCACAAAAAAAAGCATGCCTAGATGGATACAAGGACAGAAAACAATAGCTTTCCTCCAAAAAAAAAAAAAAAAAAAAAAAAAGCCGCCAACAAGAAGTTAAGTCTTCTCCTGTGCTTCATTAAAACTCCTGCTTAAAGTAATTTCCTTCAAGCAAATATTACCATGCCTTAACTGGCTGCAAACACTATATATGCAAAACTTGAAGACTTAAAGCTTATTGACAAATTCACACAGCAGCTGAAATAAATGAGCCATTAATCACCTCCTTTGATAAAACAGCCCACAATCTTGGTTGGCCCTGCAATCATGTGAAGGAGATTAGGTTTTAATTCTTCCTGCAATAAAGAGTCCTCAGTAGTGCTCTTTTTCCTCTTCTTTCTCTGATTTTATGTCTTTCCATGCGTATGTTTTTCTTCTTGAATCTCTGAACTGCTGATTCCACCTGAACAATTTTACCTCTGTCCACATTTTCACCTTTCTCATCTTGCACAGCTCAAGACTGGGAGCTTTCTCACAACTCCTTCTTGCAATTTAACAATGTTTGCAGAAGTCAGAAGGGAGTTTACTTGGCTGGGCTGACAGCAGGGCTGCACCCTAACAACATCATGCCCTCCATGAATTCTGAACAAGACTAGGGAATAATAGAATCATAGGATCATTAAGGTTGGAAAAGACCTCTACAATCATCAAGTCCAGAATTGTTCGGGATTCCATGTGGAATATGCCTTCCATGTGGTATCTGCTTATAAAATTAATTTACTGTTGCTGAATAGACCAGTGTGGTCCCTAAGGAAACGCTATACACATTAGTGGGACAGTAGGATGCAGAACATACCTAAGTGCTTCCATGTGACTGTTATCCCAGTAAAACCCTGGGAAGGCTGACAAAGTGAGTGACATGCTGCACACACCAAGGGACTCTTGGCATTGCTGCTGGGCCCCTCACTGCGGGCACAGCCTGAACCACAGTACTGTGACCGGCATCTACGTGACACTGGCCCTAACTGCCCACACTCACCATGTTCTCCCACCAACTAAGTCTTACAAGGAGCAGCTGAGGGCACTGGAGCCTTTTAGCCTAGAGAAAAGGGGGCTGAGGGGAGACCTTATCACTGTCTACAACAGCCTGCAAGGAGGTTGTAGCGAGATGGGTGCTGGTCTCTTCTCCCAAGCAACAAGTGATAGAGTAAGAGGAAACAGCTTGAAATTGTACCAGGGAGGTTTAGACGGGATATTAGAAAAAAACTTCTTAACCAAGAGTGTTATCAGGCACTGGAACAGGCTGCTGGTTGAGTAACCATCCCTGGAGGTATTTAAAGATGGACATGATTCAAAGGACAGAGCTTCCAAACCCCCTTGCGTTCTAGCACACCTCACAAAAGTGGGAGGCTAGGTACAGCTGGCTCAATAACAACTGGATGGTTGTTATTAAGCAGGTATTCTTTTATTTGTAGTGCTGGGTGCATGGGGGATTGCTCCTCCAAACACACGCAACCAAGCAAGAAAACTGCAGATCTTTTAGTTACAGATCTGTGCATATTCATTTCATCTCACAAAAATGTTTTATGTTTTCATTCTCTTCTGAGACATCCTTAACATCTCTCCACACCTCATTTGCATGCACAGTTTGTCCTTTGAGTTGTCATGCAGACCCCTCCTGGGGGTCAAAAGATGAAGGCTTGAATCTTCTTCGTTGGTAAATTTTCTGCCTTAGGGGGAAGTGGATCGTGAACTTGTGAAAAAACAGTCCTTTTCTGCTAGTGTAGCCACGTGGCTTCCCTACTTCCTTGTCTTATCCTACAGGATATCTGTTCCTTGCACAACTGGTCCTTTAGATAAACATCCACCTTAGCTCAAAGCACATGTCGCTATAAGATATACAAGCTTAGACAACTGCCATTTATCAGATAGATGAGGTGCTCAGGAATATGGTTCAATAATACACAGGATGATCTCAAAGGTCTTCTCCAACCAAACAATTTTGTGATTCCATGACTGCAATACTGATGATGCATCAAGGGGCGACAGCTGCACCGTGAACTCTCTGGGTAATTCCTGCACCCAGAGGCAAGCCAAGGGCCAGCCCGCTGACCCGAGGGCACTCCCCAGTGGGATCCTCCCAGGATTCTGCTGTGGGCGCGGTCATCCATGCATGTACAACAGCCAGGGCAAAAACCAGTGGCCATGGCAGGAGGGCTGAGAGTGAAGAGAAAACATAAACAGGGTGCTGTGAAATGAGAAAGGAGGAAAAAAAAAAGGAATAGTCTCATCTCTGTTTTTCCTTTAGTTTGGGGTTTTTTTGGTGGTTTGTTTTTTACAACACTTAAGAGTTCAATGGATGGTAGCTTTACAGAATCTGGAGGGGTGTCATCACATGTCAAACATCTGCGGAACAACTGACAATTTTTTTGTTGTTTTGTTGGGTTTTTAAAGAAATTTTTTAATGCTGTAAAAATAGGAAAAAATAACAGGAAATGCTGTATTTGGGAAAACAGATTGGCTGTTCCAGCATGTGTAGTAAACAGAACTGCTGTTATGCTTTTTTTCTATTTTCCTTCCCACACTAAGGTAAAAGATGAAGGTGGTGAACATCTTCCATGTAAACAGGAGGAAAAGAGACCTACAAAACTAGGCCACTTGGGAGATCACAAGGCTGGTGAAGGGGCTGGAGAACAAGCCTTGAGGAACAGCTGAGAGAGCTGGGATTGTTTAGCCTTGAAGTTGTGGAGAGGAGGGAGCTGGCCTATTCTCCCAAGTGACAGGGGACAGGACAAGAGGAAACGGCCTCAAGCTTCACCAGGGGAGGTTCAGGCTTGACATCAGGAAAAAAATTTTCACAGAAAAGGTCATTGGGCACTGGCAGAGGCTGCCCAGGGAAGTGGTTGAGTCACCTTCCCTGCAGGTGTTTAAAAGACCGGTGGATGAGGTGCTGAGGGGCATGGTTTAGTGGCTGATAGGAATGGTTGGACTTGATGACCCAGTGGGTACTTCCCAACTTACTGATTCTGTGATCTAGATGTTCAGAAAGTTCCCAAAGGCATAATTTCCATTGTGGAGGCTCTAATGCTTCCTAATAATCATAACCTTAATCCTCAAATATGGACTACTGAGAAAAAAGCAGGGGAATACAGTCTGGAACTGAAGGATGTCAAGTGTATTCTGGAATTCTTCATTGCAGAAAAGCTATAAAAGCAACATAAAAGTAATTACCTAAACCTTGCGTGATCTCACTCGTGTCTTAATTTTACTTTTGGGTATGTACAGCGTCTGAAAGCAGTTGGTAGGGTGCCACCGAACACGGCTACTCCGCTCCGCCAACAGGCTGTAACGGCACCGGCCCTGACGCAGCAGCGCGGGCCTCGCTGTCTCCCCGCCCCTCCCCGTGCGCAGGCGCCGCCGGGCCCGGGGGCGGAGGGCGGCGGGCGGCGATGGGCGGGCGGCTGAGCCGCGTGTTCCGCTCGTTCAACCTGGAGAGCCGGGCCCGCCGCGAGATCAGCAAGGAGAAGCCCACGCCCGCGCCGCGGCACCCGGGCGATCGGCTGGACCGGCTGGGAGGTGCGGGAGGGCGGGCGGCGGGGAGGCGCCTCCGGGCGCGGCGGGGGCGCTGGATGTGGGGGTGATGCTCGTGCTGGGGACTGTGTTCAGTTCTGGGCCCCTCGCTGCGAGGAGGGTGTTGAGGCCCTGGAGCGAGTCCAGAGAAGAGCAACAAAGCTGGTGAAGGGGCTGGAGAACAGGCCTTATGAGGAGCGGCTGAGAGAGCTGGGGGTGTTTAGCCTGGAGAAGAGGAGACTGAGAGGAGACCTCATTGCTCTCTACAACTACCTGAAGGGAGGTTGTAGAGAGGAGGGTGCTGGCCTCTTCTCCCAAGGGACAGGACGAGAGGAAATGGCCTCAAGCTCCGCCAGGGGAGGTTCAGGCTGGGCATCAGGAAAAAATTTTTCACAGAAAAGGTCACTGGGCACTGGCAGAGGCTGCCCAGGGGGGTGGTTGATTCACCTTCCCTGGAGGTGTTTAGGAGACGGGTGGATGAGGTGCTGAGGGACACGGTTTAGTGTTTGATAGGAATGGTTGGACTCGATGACCCAGTGGGCCTTCTCCAATCTAGTGGTGGCGGTGGTGGCACTGGTGCTGATACCGGTGCTGGGGTGGCGGGGCCGGCGGGCGCAGCGTCCCGCGGTGACATTGAGGGCGGGCGCGCGGGGCAGGCCGGGAGCCGCGGGGCGGACCGGGTCCCTCCCGCTGCCCCCCCCCGCGGCGCTGGGAAATTAAACCTTCCCGGGAAGCGGCGTGCGGCCTGGGAGCCCGAGCGTTTTGCCGGGGAAGCGATTAAGCGGGCAGAACTGAGGGAAAGGAAACGACTGGACTTAAAACCGTCTGTTCTCTTTTTTTTTTTTTTTTTTTTTTGTTTTGTTTTCTTCCCTTCTTCCCCCCTCCACCCGCCTTTAGATCGCCCGGAGATACAAGAAGAAATCTCCAAGAAGGACGATAGGCTCCTCTCCCTGCTAAAAGAGGTTTATGTCGAGTCCAGAGATCCACCCGGGCGGGTGAGTGTGTCTGGAGGAGGTGTGCCAGCATCAGCTGCCTGGTTTTGGAACGGCACAAATTATGCATAAAGAAAAATGTGGTGTTACTGCCTAAAAGCCACCGTTTTTATAGATAGAAGTAATGTTTTCATCACTCATATATCAGTAACACTGACTGTGTTTGCCCTTGGTTCTTGAATGTGTGACAGATTATGATTATATGGCCTTTTAAATCATAGAATGAGTAGGTTGGAAAAGACCTCTTAGATCATCGAGTCCAACCATTCCTATCTGCCACTAAACCCTGTCCCTGAGCACCTCATCTATCCGTCTTTTAAATACCTCCAGGGATGGTGACTCTACCACCTCCCTGGGCAGCCTGTTCCAGTACCCAATGACCCTTTCTGTGAAAATTTGTATCCTGATATCCAGTCTGAACCTCCCCTGGCGGAGCTTGAGACCATTGCCCTTTGTCCTATCTGCTGTCACTTGGGCAAAAAGGCCAGCTCCCTCCTCTCCACAACCTCCTTTCGGGTAGTTGTAGAGAGCAATAAGGTCTCCCCTCAGCTTTCTCTTCTCTAGGCTAAACAACCCCAGTTCCCTCGGTAGGACTTGTTTTCCAGTCCCCTCACTAGCTTCCTTGCTCCAGAGCCTCAACATCCTTCTTGTGGTGAGGGGCCCAGAACTGAACACAGGATACAAGGGGCAGTCTCACCAGTGCCAAGTACAGAGGGAGAATAACCTCTCTGGACCTGCTGGCTATGCCGTTTCTGATACAAGCCAAGATGCCGTTGGCCTTCTTCACCACCTGGGCACACTGCTGGCTCATGTTCAGTCTCTGTCAACCAGCATTAGTTAAACAGCAAAACAGTTCAATAATGCAAGTGGCAGAAAGCACAAACCGTAGTGTAACAATGTGGAAGAAAGGAGTCTGAACCCCAGTCTGTATATCACTGGAAGAGGTATGCCTTGCTTTCCAAGTCAAAGACCACAGGCCCATGCCATGAGGAAATTGATTACCAAACAGTCCAGAAGGTTATGCAGAGAAATTTCAGTTTCTCTTGATTTGCCACTTCAATAGCACTTTCTACTCAAGATTAAAACTCACTTAAAACGCAAACAGGTTTCTACAGTCTCCTGCTGACATTTACAAGTAATCTCTATCTGTAATATTCGTAAGAGAGACAAGGATGATAATCTTGAAATGCTGAAGATCTAATTTAATTTATTTAATTTTAATTAAAATTAATTTAATTTTTTTAAAACACCTCCATTTGTCATCACGTCAGGATTGATTTGAGGAAAAGCCAAAAGTGGAATGCATCTTAGTGCTTGATTTTTGTGTCTACCCTGAGGTTGCTGCCACATAAGACTTGGCTTCTGTGTGGCTACCTCCAGTTGTTAGGATGAGTGTGATTAATGTGTTAGCATTGAGGCTTGTAGGCAAAACATCCAAAAGCTCCTTTTCTTTCCTGATGTTATTCTGAGTTCTTTGTGTATCGTAAGTGAAAAAGTACCAGCTCTGATTCCTGAAGTAGCAGATATCCAGAGACAAATAATTTTAAGACTTGAAAAGTTGTTTATGATCTGCACACAATTTTAGCACAAAGTGCAAGGAAGAAGTGGAGAACTGATAGCAAGGTCAGACATTTCCTGTACTTCAGAAACAAACATGTGGATGTTGTAGCATCCACATCTGTTCTCTCAGCTTATGAGTTAACACATAGTGTCTGTGAGCTAATGGATAGCTATGGACTCTGATAACTCTAGAAGTACTTTTTCTTGAACTTAAGAAAGGTTTTCATTGTTTATCTTTTACAGTATCATTCACTGATTAAATCTTAGTAAAAGGCAATTTGAGGAAAGCAGATCTGGCTTGGAAATGACTTGGAAATATGAAGGCATTTGGGAGAAGAGATTTCACATGTCTGGATATTGCAGTAGTCAAGGGAATTAAACTCCATATGATGCTGCAAAGTAGTTTCTGTTTGTCCAGCAAACCTTGTTCTCTCGATGGAAAAAAGGGACATCTTTTAGCTGCAGAATTAAAATCTGAAAATAAAAGGAAGGGGAGAGAGCCTGTATGGTAAGGATTCCCAGTGGTTTCCGAAGAAGGATACCAATTTGTATTGTGTTTTTTGTTATTTTTTTTCCCCCCGTGCCATGAATCTGTACCAAATATTAGGTTATCTACGTTTATGTTTGGCTATCACAATCTATAGTTTGCCTTGCTGCTGAGCCTGTACAACACTTGAGAGTTCAACAGATGGTAGCTTTACAGAATTTGGAGGGCTTTAAAAATACAAAAAAACAACAGGAAATGCTGTATTTGGGAAAACAGATTGGCTGCTGCGGTATGTGTGGTTAACAGAACTGCTGTTAAGCTTTTTATGTTTTCCTTCCCACACTTAGGTAAAAGATGGAGGTGGTGAACATCTTCCATGTAAACAGGAGGAAAAGAGACTTACAAAACTAGGCCACTTGGGAGATCTAGATGTAAAGAAAGTTCCCAAAGGCAAAATTTCCATTGTGGAGGCTCTGACACTTCTTAATAATCATAAACTTAATCCTCAAATATGGACTGCCGAGAAAATAGCAGCGGAATACAGTCTGGAACTGAAGGATGTCAAGTGTCTTCTGGAATTCTTCATTCCTTTTGCTGTGAAGGAGTTTCCTAAAGAAACCAGAAAAGCTATAAAACCAACATAAAACTAATTACCAAAACGTTGCTTGATCTCATTTGTTTCTTAATTTTACTTTTGGGTATATACAGCATCTAAAGAGAGTTGGTAACGTGTCACCCAACAGGCCTTCTTTCTTATATCAGTAAGATGTATTCGAGCAATTCCATTCTGTATTTGGTGGCTTCAGTTAAATGCAGCAATTACGGCACACAGTTTGTAAATCAGACTATAAATACTAAGTCCGGCATGTCGCGCAATTGTGATTATCCCACTTATATGTTATGGTTTCAGCTAAAACATACAAGTTCTATTCAGAACTTAACCATAACAGGTTACCTTTCTTAGCAGAGACTTCCTGGCCTTCAGCTAAATCACTGTTCCGTGTATTAGATCTGTTGTTTCATATTACACTATTCTTTCAAGGACTTGCTGTCAAGGTGTGTTTATATATGAACAGCTGTGGGGTTTTTTTGTATGAGAATGGAATGTTATTTATGTTTTGTGAAGAGGGTTAACCACAAGATCACTTGGTAAATTCAGCTATGTCAAAATAAAAAGAATGTATCAAGGAGGCCTCTTTCTGATGCTGGAACAGTAATGGCTGATGTGCAGTTCCTTTTCCACTCTTCTGATTCAGGTTAAATATCTGTACCTCCCCAGGTACTGTCTGACAGGGAATTTGTAAAGAGTGATGATCTTCTAGCAGCAGTCTCTGGCCTCTACTGTAGAAGAAATAACAGTTCATCTAATTAATAGGTAGCTATCAAATGCAACTGGATCTACTAATTGGACCCCCTATGAGGTCTTCTGTCAATGCCTCTCTTGTTACAGGAGCCATTTTTCCCCATGGAGGCTTAGATCACGTCATGTTCATTGATAGTAAAGTGTCCACCTGCTACCACACTGAAAATTAACAGTGTCCTTTCCAGCTGTCAGTAAAGGGTGTGACAAACTGGGAAGGTAAATGGATTGTTACATTCCTGCTGATGTGACTGCTCAGGTCTGTGTAGGGAAGGAGGACGTTTGCACTGATGATTAATACTGTAGTGAAAACTGGTCCATGTTTTCCAGATAAGCTGGGGGGTGTATGTCTAATCTGAATTGATAGTTTAAATTGTGTTACAGTTGACTTTATTATAAAAAAATGACAAAAAAGAAACCCCAACTAAAAGAATGTTAATTTAATGCAGTACTAACATTCCTAGTGCCCATCACCAAAGAAGCTGAATTTATTAAAAGGATGTAAGTCAATAACAGGCCTACAGTGTAACTTCGTTTTAAGAACTTTTCTGATGGGTCTTAGATATCAGACTCTGATAAATATCTTACCAATATCATCAGCTTCACTATTTCACAGCAATTACTATTTCTTTCTACTTTTGTCTCTTGGATGGAACAAGGTATTTACAGTTTGGTACAGTGTATTCAAGGTTCTGCTTGATTAATTCCTGATGTGCCTAATGCTGTACCTTAGTGGAAGATGACACCTAAGTGCATTGTACAAATGTTTGGAATTGTTAGTCTTCAGATGTGTGGATTGGGGATGGGCTTGTCATTCTTCCTGTAATGGAATGGGGATGGAGCTGCACTGTGAAACTAGTGCACCTGAGTTATGTACTGCAGTAAGACTGTTTTCCACAAAATACTGTTTTATAAAATGTTATAACAGAATTAATTAATTGTTTGGGTGCTGTTCATCCTAATGTAATATTTAAGGTAATATTCAGAAAATAGCTGTGGAATGCATTTGGCACGTAGTGCTGTGATTTGCTTCTTAAAAAATGAAACTTTAACTAGGTATTAAGAATTGATTAAAACTCACTTTATAATTGGCACCAGACAACAGCTTAACCATGTCCCTTGACTAACTTGTGATGTATTTTGGCTCCTTTTGTGAACTGCCTCCTGATGCATCTACGCCATGGGAGTACCTTGTTTCATGCAGAAGGTCCCTGGAGGCACTGTGGTCTACAACTGCTTTGCTTATGCTTTTCAGCACGCACGTGCTGTGGGACGTTTGGTGCTCATCAATGTGTTCAACACTCACGCCATGCTTTCAAGACAAAATCCTTGCTGTGAATGAGATTTACTGCAATGCTATCCGTGGTTTCTCTGGAGCCAGGATCTTGTCCTCAGAATATATTGTCCACAGTGGGGAAGCAGATAGGTCCCACAGCACAGAGGTGGGCCAGGAATCTATGTCCCTGCAAGCAGGTGAAATCCTAGCAGTGCAGAAAGCTTCTCTGTTACAGAGGACTTGGCACAGAGTGTTTACTTCAGGAAAATCAGATGCAAGGCAATTCACTGTTGGCACAGAGGTTCTTCTGCTGGTTACCTGCCCCACCTGCTATTCAATGTCAAACTAGCATTATGAAGGCATTGCGGATGGTATGGGATCACGTAAAATCTGTACCTTTATCTATCCAAATTAACTGTAGTATGAATGTTTACCTTTCACTGTCTCTTCGGGCATAGTGTGTTGCACTTGACCAAAGCTCACAAGAAGATCCAGGAGGGTGGATCTTTCCTCTTTGCTCAGGTGGGAAAGCCTGTCCCTGATGAAGCACTCTCAACACTACCATCTTGTCCTCTGTAGACTGACAGCCACAGCTAGCACAAGGTCCTTGGCAGGTGTGTTCAGGTGAGTACATGTTTGAAGATAACGCTGCTTTTAGGATTTACCTCTGAGACAAGATTATTCTCACTGTTGCATCCTTTCTAGACCTGTTTTAGCTCAGATTTTTTTGGCCACCATGTACAACTGTTACATTGGGTAGGGAATAACCTATTTCACTCAAACTGCTTTGTTCTTGCTGAATTATGTAGAATGTGTAGCAAGTATAAGCTTTGTTAGTCTGCAAGGGAGTTGTTTAATTTCTAGTGTAAATGATGCATGGTTATCTAACTTCTTTATATGTGGCATTATTATACCAGTTTTCCAAATGTCCCTGCTTAAAGCCAGGGCTACCTTGGGCACTGGGACAGTTTGAGTGCTCAGTGCAGGCCGAGCCTCATTTAGAAATGACACTTACATTACTGGTAAGGCATAAAATTGAATTTCCTCAGAGGAGTTTCAGCAGGTATTCTGGAATTCCTGGCTTGATTTTTTCAAAAAAACATCTCTTTAGTGTGAGTCTAGTAGCTCACCCATGTTTTCTGGGACATAGTCCTGTTCCTCTAGCCTTGTTCTATTGTTAAGTCTGTTCCCAGTCTTCTCCAGCCACTCTTTCTTCTCTGCTAGGAAAATGCTACACAGCTGCAGTCTTCACTCTTCACAGGCTCACGTGTAAATGCTGGTTGTGGTTCTGCCCTTTCAGTAACAAGCATCTGTTTTATTTCTGCAGAGTTTTCTTGCCTTCTAGGGGTAGCACATCTGCTGAGGTAAAGATGAGAGGACTGAGCACACGTTTTGTTCTGTAGAACATATGAATAGGAGAGATTTTCAAAACGGATGTAGCTTTTCACACATCTTCAAAAGCTGCTCTTTTGGGATGTGTGAAACCAAGTAATCTGCTGTCTCACCAGGTATTATTCGTAGCTAGGTTCTTGCAGTCTGATGCCAAGACAGCTAGATCAGAGCTGTAAAGCAGGGAAGAGGTTTGACTCTGCTTTCTGTGCAGGTTAGTCAGAGGGAACTTCAGTATAAAAAATGACCTTTCTTTAGGCTCCCCATATGGGGAAAGTATCTTTCAAGCTACATCTTTTTACTCGAGGAGTAAAGGAAATGATGTTTATATGCAAGAAGAGTGTACTAAACTTACAAAATGGAATATCTTACTTCTGTACTGAAAAATGGAGTCAAACCTCAAGTAGCCATAAAACAGGATCAAAATGTAAAAGTTTAAAAAGGTGTCTGTCTCGCCTTGTTTTATGTAAGTATTGTGCTTTCATGTTTGAGATTGCACGAAGCTTCACATTTCACAGCTCTGCTGTGAAGCCCCTTTCTAAACGGGATTTTTCTGTTCTTAATCACGTGGTGCCAAGTGTTGAACCAACAGCTGGGGAGGCCTGACCAGTTTAATGTGCTTCAGGTGCAAACAGATTTAGGCACTTGAGACTGTGGAAACTGTATGCTGACTGACATGCTATTAACAATCAAACACTATGTCAGTGCCTGTCATTAAATCTATTTTCAGCAATCTACAAGTATAATGAATTCTGTAACCTTTCATGATAACAACATTGCTGTGTTATCAGAACTAAGTATTTTCTGCTAAAAAAAAAGCCCAAGAAACATGGATTCATTTCTCTAAGAACTGTAACATAAGTTTCCTTATGAAACAGATGCTTAGATTTACACAAGTCAACAGCAGTGGTAGGTAAGAGCAGCACAAAGTATTTGGCATGGTGGCATGAGTTGACATTTCTTTCTAAGAGCAGTTCAAACTGAATGCAAAATATTTTGTTCAGATACCAAAGATCTCCCTTGCTTTGCTAAATAGTGGGAAATTTTTAGCTTTTGTCAATCTCAGAGTTTATCCCATCCTAGTTATTACCATTACCATCCTTACCTATATCCAGTCTGCCCACTCCCCTCACTACTTTATTGATAAGTATCATCTGTGGAGTTTCCAGTCCAGTTTCTCCTACAGGCAATTAACTGTGTTTGATGAGTGAGGCTGATTTACTCTGTACCTAAAGCTACATTGAAACTGGAATAAATTGAAAGTAAGTGCATTGAATAGCAATGAATCAAAGCAAAGCAGGCTACTAAAGACATCTTTAGGAAGAAATAGTGCCACTCTATTGGTTTTGCTTTTCCATAGAGGAAGAAAGTGGGGATAAATTTCATATTGTGTTCTGCCTTTCTCAATTAGCTGTCACCAGTTAAAGATTTCCTGCATGGGAATGAATTCACAGTTGTTATCACTTAACAAAGATGAATTCTGTTGGTTTACTTCTGCACATGAAATACTTCAATATTAAACTTTTTTTTAATATTGCAGAGTTCTCATTAATGTAGGAATTTGAGAAATGGAGCAGTTTTTCTTGTGACTCTTAATAGGTTGACATTTAATCATGGTTTCTTAAACATTTTGTAAGAAAGAAATGTACTATATTGTACATGTGGAATAAAAATTATTTCAATTTTATCATGGGCATATAGCTATGATTAAAAGATGAGAAGATAATACTAAAAGCAAGTCTGTTCTGTCCACAAATAACATAAATAACATAGTATCTATTTGTGATATATAGGCTCCATGATGTAAATAATTCCCTAGTCTTCAGAAAGTAGTGAAACTGTAATGTTTTGGAGACACCCTAAGGAAAAAATATAGTTTTATGGTCAGAGCACTATAGAAAATCCTTGTCAGGTTTTTATACTCAAAATTTTGTGTTTTATATAATTCTGCTGTTGTGGAACTTGTTACAGGATTCACCCCTTGCTACAGGATCATTTTGTAGCATAAAACATTTAATTTTGCCAAGAATCTGTAATTAGTTCTCAGCCAAGAACAAAAGTTTGAACTGTGTGTGGACCCCTTGAGTTTGCTGCAAGCTAAACTAGTATTTCTAAGAAATATCAACTGCTCCATCTTAGCTGCTAGATGCTTCTGAAAATGAAAGATAATAATCTAAATGCAGTCAAAATGCAGCATATTATATTAATATAAATTGCATAAGGCTTTTGTTGTTCTACTGTTCCTTTTTGTCTTGAATTTAACTCAGACCTCTGTGACAATCTCTCTTATTTATCTGTTTTTAGCAATACAAAAAGCCTTTGCTAAAATAATCCTTTGTCCTTTATGCAGAGATAACACCCTCTTCGCCTTCTGCTGCAGAGATCATCTCAGCTTCCCAAACGAGTGAGGAGAACAGCAGACAAATAGATTCAAATGTCAGGTTGAGGAATGTGTCATAAAAGATTTTCAAATGCTCCATCCTTTCTACACCAGCCACTAGACACAGATATGTTGCATTTGTGTAGTCTTGATCAAAGGTTTGTTTCAAGTGGAAGACAACTTGAATCTGAACTAACCTCAAACGTTGCTGGTTTCAAGTGATTTCCATGATAAGGAGAAGTGATAACTTAAGAGATAAAAATCCAGTGTGCATTCCAATTGGTCAAACTGTTTCTATGGTTGCAGGGATTCAGCTGAAAAATTGTGGCTTCAAGGTGAGAAAACAGCTTATCATCTGTTGTATCCCTTCACTAGATATACTAGACAAAAATGGAGTTCCAGGCTGTGAGGGAGATATAGGCAGATGGTTTTGTTGCTGAATCCTTGCAAAAAACCCCTCTCTCCAAATAAAACTTTTTTCCTGAAAACCCTGCCAAATCCATATATGTTGCAGGTGTCCTGTTTTCTTACATTGTTAGTTAGCAAAGCCTTTAAGTGTCCTCAGGGATTTATTAGCATTTCATGAGATATATGTAGGTGAGGGCTCAGGGGACCCAGTTGCATCATTTGGAAAGGTGACTTACTAGTATGCACCTACATATAAACTATGAAAACAAGAATAATATTTGGCTTGGCTGTGTTCTGCAAGGACACTTCAATTCACAGCTTTTAGAGAAGTTATCACACAAAGTATTAATTAGTTTACTGCTATGTTTTTTTATGGTTTACCGTTAGCAATAATATTGTGTCTTTTTTTTTCTGAGATGTGCGAGCAGCAGACTAGGAATAAAAATATCATAATATGAGAAATTATTACTGACTTTTCCTGGGCATGCTTTTTTTTACATATGTGTTTCTTATGCTATAATAATATTTCTATTGAACTTTTAAATTTTACTTGTAAAATTGCAGACCATTAGCAGCATCTATAATTTCTGTAATACTTTCAGAGCTTGTCCTTAGTCCATTAAGGTTATACAAAGCAACTACTCTGGAATAATGAGCACTGGAAACTTATTGACCTGCAGGAGATGATTGACAGTTTAACAGGGGCTTGGCAACCTCCATGGGAAGTCAAGAGTACTTAGTCGTCTAGGCATTTGAGACCTGATGGCTATAGGGATAAGAAATTATCTTGGAGTAAAGAGAAGAGCTGAGCATTTCACCTGGGAAAGAGGCAGACTACTTGCTACCCGCAAAACATTAGACACCGTGAATTCATAGAATCACAGAATAATTTACATTGTAAAGAGATAATCTTAGCATCTTGTGCAGTCGAACTCTGGATGCTTCCAAGGCTGGAGATTCCACAACTTGGGCAACCCATTCCAGTGCTTAGCCATCTCCATGGGAAAAGTAATTTCTTTCTATATGAGTAGGAAAAAATTTGTGCTCCAACATGTGACTGTTACCTGTTGTTCTGCTGCATGCTTCTGGGCAGAGTCACTCCATATTGCTTACACCGGGCCAAATGTCTCTTAACATCACAAGGATATTAAAAATTATGGGGAGAGAAACCTGATTCCATCCATCTAAGCTTTAAGCTTTTGTTTGGAATGTCACCCTACTGATTCCTGTTCCTACTGGGAGCTGACTATGCCACCTCATCACATAAGACATGAGTGGAGAGAAAAGGTACTATAATGTATGTTAAAAGACAATGGAATTGTTCAACAAAATAAAAATATACAATTCAAGCATTATTCCTGCAAGAGTAACACCATCATTCTTCCTGCCAGTTTATATGTTTTCTCAATGTGTTCGCTTCTAGAAAGCAGAAGGCAGGACTTTGAGTGGGAGAACAGGGAAACAAGTGCAAAAATCCAAGCAAAACTTATCCGTGTTTTTTCCTCAGTGGTTTACCAGTGGAAATAATATTGCCTTATGTTATTTAATGAACAGTAATGTAGAAATATTCTATCTGAGTTCACAACGGCTCCTCTTCCCTTACCAATTCCTCTGTACCAACATTTTCTGGTAATAAGGTTACAGGATCCACATTGTAGTCGGAGCACTTTACAAAAAGGAATTTATAGAATCATAGAATAACCAGGTTGGAAGAGACCCACCGAATTGTTTCCATTGTTTCTGCTTTAAAGATATGTAGCTGTTACTCATTTACTGAGACCCCAAACTTTATGAAATAGTTGGAAACATGTCTGTTATAGCTCAGCTATATAATTTGTGATACTTTGATTCTTTGTTTTGGTACATAGGCACAATTGAATTAACCTTTTACTTTCAGGTCTCCCGCATTTTCAATGCACAGTTTCTTAATGCCTCTGGTCCACATCAGAAATATGAAGAAATCTGTGTGCAGTGACTGACACCTTTAATTTTTTCATCATTGCCTTAGCAACGTACAACAAATTGTTGTGATTATATCACTTAAATCACTCCAGGAGGACTCTGATGGTTCTGTGTCATATAGAAGTTTCTTTTTCTGGTAAGTGTTCATCTTAAGTTCAAGTCAGTGATAAAAGAAAGCTGAAAAACTCTGACCTGCTTCAAGAGGACTGTGGAAGAACCAGTGAATCCAAACCTGTGCCAGTGCAGGGGGACACTGTTATACTCATCAAGGGAATGGAACAAGAAGATCCTCAAGTCTTGATCCTGCAGCTTAGATTTTGTGAATATCTATTTAGATAAATGGTCAAGTTTCCACCAATAGAAAAGATGCATGTGATCAAAAATATGCACAATTATTTCTTCAGATTAGCTGAGGCTTCTGTACATTTCTCAGAAATACAGCTAGTTCAGTTAAGGTTCTGTTGTTCACTTTATTTGGTCTGTGGGATGCAAATTATTGAAATACACTCTTATATGGAAGTGTTAAGTGGCAACCTGTGAAGATTTCCAAGTAGTAAAAGCGTAATTCTCTAATCATGTGATATTGATCTGACCATGTGAGAACACTCTTTAAGTGTAGATGATCTTAATAAAGTCTGTTAGTCTAATGCCCTAGAGACTTACTTCTAATACAGCAATACAGCATTATGCTACATTACACTACATCCTCAGTCAGTAAATGACAGTGAACTTGAAAACGGGACCGCCTCCCTGGGCAGCCTGTTCCAGTGCCCAATGACCCTCTCTGTGAAAATTTTTTTCCTAATGTCCAGCCTAAATCTCCCCTGGCGGAGCTTGAGGCCATTCCCTCTTGTTCTGTCCCCTGTCACTTGGGAGAAGAGGCGAGCTCCCTCCTCTCTACAACCTCCTTTCAGGTAGATATAGAGAGCAATGAGATCTCCCCTCAGTCTCCTCTTCTCCAGGCTAAACAACCCCAGCTCTCAGCCATTTCTCACAAGTCTTGTTCTCCAGCCTCTTCACCAGCTTCCTTGCTCTTCTCTGGACTCGCTCCAGAGCCTCAGCATCCTTCTTGTGGTGAGGGGCCCAGAACTGAACATAGTACTCGAGGTGCGGTCTTACCAGTGTGGAGTACAGAGGGAGATCTAAGCTTGTTCAAGGGTAATAAGCTACATTTGGAAAGACACGATATTCCTGTTCTTTTTACAGTCTCCCAAGAGAGATTGTAAAATCTCTGGATCATCAACCTTTGCTGTGTCAGATGCTGGCTCTGTGGTGTGGGTCAGTTAAATCCCAGGTAAGTATAACAACATTTCACATGCCTGTACAGAAGAATGCATTTGCATGTGAGATCAAAGTCAGCCTGCTTAATGTATATATCAATAACTACAAACCAGTAATACTTTATCACTTTATACTCTTACTATAAATAAATTAAATGCTTATCCAGATTTGCCACATAGGGTAGATATCAAATATTTTTATAATATTGGTTAGTATTTAGAAAATATTTAATCATCACTGTAGAGTACAATTTGCATTATTTCCATTTTTCATGCCAACATGATTTGTATGGCAGCCAATGTATGCTAATTAGAGAATTTCCCTAACTAATTTTTGTCAGTGTGTTGCCCTAACATGACTTAAAATGTACAGTTTAATATATTAAATATACTGAAGTTGTTTCTACTTCCCATTATATAACAGGGAGTAATTTGCTATTTAACAGCAAGCGTTGACAACAATCTTTAAATGCACATATTCTAATTAAATTGAAGATCCAACATGTTGGCCAAGGATAAATCATGCTTCACAAAACAGCTCTACAGGGAAGGAGATTTGAATTGTGTATTCTTCTAAAGCAATGGTCAACAAGAATAAATTGTTTTATTGTGTGTGATATATATTTTGTGCTCTTTATTGCATGCCTAAAGGACTGATGAATGTACATAAAAGTATGAAGACTGGGCATAGGTACTGCATGGGACAAGGATGGCAGTTGCAGTTGGGGGCTGGAGGGAGGAAAACTTAGTTGATTAGATTTTGTTGCTAAGCACAAAGCCTACTCTATGTGCATTTTTATCACTCAGGAACAAGGTAGCAGCATATGCCTTCCTAGTTACCATGGTTTCCATTCAGCCACAGTGCCCTCTCAGAAAAGAAACAACTTTAGTGTTGTATTTATTACATATATTCCTTACGTATCTTAACACCAGAATTGTAACTTAAATTATCTATGGCTAGATCAGCATGATTTCATTCCTGAACACAGTATATACTTTCCCAGACCTAAAACCATCTTGTCTCATCCCAGAGAGGTTTGAAAATAAACAACCTCACAGAGATGCTTTTTGTCAAAGAGTTCTGAACCCTTTGAACATCACAGGTTATGACGCACCCTGACAGTAAATGGATTGTACAATTCCAACTCAGCACCAGACAGTACCTTCACATCACTACCAAGTGGTGATGGACTGGGGGCCCAGAGGAGGCTGCCAACAACATTCAGCAGCCACCACTGGCATTCTGCCCCACCTGCCAGGAAGGCATCCTCCACTGCTGTGATTGCTGGGGTGAAGAAAAAAGAAAGATCCACTGTGTGAGGGCAGGAGTCATTTATATTCTCATAAGAAAATAGTGAAGTGTTTTGAACATAGAGTTTCTTCTGAAGGTGTCAGGCTAGATCAACAGCTTTTGATCTCTGCACCTTTCAACAGCTCCTGAAAGCACACTGCACTATGACCCGCTCTCTGGCAGGGCCCCTTGCGGTCTCTAGCTATACTGAAATCACACAACACTCCTTGTGATACCATCCTAGGAGGATCTACAGTAATTTAGTTTAGGCAATACAGAATAAATACAAAGAAGGAAAATATGAAAGGGATTAATGCTATCAGAACAATAGCCAATGTTCTCATTTTTTTCCCAAATGTTCACCTTTTTCGTGCAGCTGTGATATTCTCAGCATATGATGAACAGATCATAATCACTAAATAAACCTGTTCATGATTTTCTGATCCATTACTGTTTCTGACTCCTCTGCATCCCAAAATACTTGTGAAATGAAGCTCAAGTTACACTTGTCACTACAAAGCTGCAAAGAAAGACGCTCTCTACCCTAACCATCCTTCTTTCTCCAGCTCTATAGCTGATTAGAGCTGTGGTAAATCTGTAGTAAATAACTGTTGGAAAATGTTGACAAGTTAATTGGGCTCATAACTTGGAAGGCAATGAGACATTTCTGCAACTGTTTAGATCAGCTTTGTCAGAAGTAAGTCAGTTACAATGGTGACACATTTAATTCTACAAAGAACACATAGAGAATAAATCAACATTCAGGCTTGAATTACAGTGCAGGAGGGTTAATTATCATAGCAGAACATGTACTTAGAAACAAAAAACTTTTGTAGTGCAAAACCACCTGGAACAGAATTACACTGAAAATTAATGTTGAGTGTCCAAAAAATATAAAATAGGAATACGTAATAAAACAGCTATACCATTTTGAGCTATGACAATTTACATTCTCAGTGAGGACAGAGAATGGTGGCATTTGACCAGATTTCCGAAACATATTGAGGTGATGCTGATGGTTCACTATGTACCCATTTGTTTCCCAAAGCAAATGAGCAGTTGTGGAGCTTCTTGTATCTGTTTGTTCCACAATCCCCATATGACTGGTAGGTGGATTACATGCATATGCAGTGTAGAAGGCCTGCGATGGTTAGAACTATATATAAATCAGAGCTACTTATAATGATTATACCAAAAACATAAGGTGAGCTTTCAGATCTGGACTGATAGAACTGAGCTCTTTTACTTAACTGCCTTGTACCAGATTTTGCCAATTTTGTGTTCAGCTAAGTACAAATTGGCATTTTTTCTTCTTACATTCTCAAATATTATAAACCTGCACATCATTTAAAACCTAGCAACAGTATATAGTGTGCTAATTAAAATGTATATGCCATTTTGAGTCTTTCTAGATAGAATAAACTTGGGCAGGTGATGCAATAAATTACTCAGTTTTATAAAATTTCAACTGATATAAAAGCTTTGTTTCTTTGTTGAACGCGCCACTGAATGTTCCCATTAACTGAGGGCACTTTGGAACAAGGGACATATATTAGAAAAAAATTAACATCCTCAATTTGGAGCCACCTAATCTGTATAAGTTTGTTGGAGTTTTCTAGGAACAGAAATCTGAAGCTATAACACAAGCTAAACTATTTCTCATCTACTACAAACAGCTGTACAGAGGTAGGAATTACAATATTATCAGTCCCAAGCACAAAAAAGTCTGGTGTCCCATTTGCCAAGAATCTTATCACTACCCTCAAGCATCAGGGAATTTTAAAAGAAATATGGAGTTCATGGGGTTTATTTGATCTACAGTTATTGAACCTTTGCTGCAGACTTTTAATCTTTTCTCTACAATTATAAAGCTTAGAAATTTCAATTAAAAATGAAGGAAATAACGCTTTTCATCTACTGGTAGGATGGAAGGAATTAAAATTTCTTGAGAGAAAAAAAGATAACATCTTTTTTCCCTCTCTGAGAAAAAATAGGCAAGCTTACGTAAAATCCATTGTACCTTAATCAGATATTGAGGACTGGTTTGGGGGAAGATTTTCCAGCATACAGTTAGGCATTTTCTTCAATATTTATTTCTTATCATATTCTTAAAAAAGGAAAAAAGACAGCTCATACATTCTGTCTGCAGATGAAATTATACCCCATATATCTAGAAACCACACTGCAGGTCCAGCATACACTGTATTTTATTTGTGAAAGAGAATAATTACATTTTTTCTGCTCTAGAAAAGATTGCTTTTTAGAGATGTATTAAATAATCCCATATAACACCTGTATATCACTTTGGACTGCCACTAAATAAGAGCATTACATAAATCTGCAGTGTTGGGGGTTTTTTGTTACGAAAATCCTTCAGTAGATTTCCAAAGGAGTTTTTGTTTAAACTAAATGATCTTTATTTAATATGAGTTATTCCAGAGCAAATGATGTCTTTCAATAGTTTATGAATATTCTGAGCTCTTCCTTTATCCTTGTTCTCATACTTTGTATATAATCTTAGATATGACCACTGTGATGACCTAACATGATCTAAAATACAGTGATGTAATCTATTAGCAGTCCTGACTGACTGGAGAAGTTCCATTGGACTGGATGTTCGCAGATGTTACACCCATTCACAAGAAGGGCCAGAGAGAGGATCTAGGAAACTACAGACCTGTCAGTCTGACCTCAGTGCCAGGAAAAGTCATGGAGCAGGTCATCTTGGGGGCCATCTCACAAGACATACAGGACAAGCGGGTGATCAGGCCCAGTCAGCATGGATTTATGAAAGGCAGGTCCTGCCAAACTAACCTGATCACCTTCTAAGACCAGGCAACCCACTTAATGGATGAGGGAAAAGCTGTGGATGTATTGTACCTGGACTTTAGTAAAGCCTTTGACAACATTTCTCACAGTATTCTATTTGAGAAACTGACTACCACTGGCCTGGACAGCCGCACCCTCTGCTGGGTTAAACGCTGGCTCTATGGCCGGGTCCAAAGAGTGAATGGAGTTAAATCCAGCAGGAGGCCAGTGAGAAGTGGTGTTCCCCAGGGCTCGGTGCTGGGTCCGGTCCTGTTCAGTATCTTTATCAATAACCTGGATGAGGGGATCGAATGCACCCTTAGCAAGTTTGCAGATGACACTAAACTAGGAGGAACTGTTGATCTGTTGGAGGGTAGGGAGGCTCTGCAGAGGGATCTGGACAGGCTAGATCAATGGGATGAGGCCAATGTTATGAGGTTTAATAAGGCCAAGTGCAGAGTCCTGTGCTTGGGACACAAAACCCCCATGCACAGCTACAGGCTTGGGGAAGTATGGTTTAAAAGCTGCCTGGCAGAAAAGAACTTGGAGTGTTGGTTGTAAGCTGGCTGAATATGAGCCAGCAGTGTGCTGAGGCGGCCAAGAAGGCCAATATCATCCTGGCTTGTATCAGAAATGTGTGGCCAGCAGGAGTAGAGAAGCAATTGTTCCGCTCTACTGAGTGCTGGTGAAGCCACACCTCAAATACTGTGTTCAGTTTTGGGCCCCTGACTATACTGAGCTACTGGAATGTGTTCAGAGAAAGGCAGTGAAGCTGGTGAAGTGTCTAGAACACAAGTCTTATGAGGAACAGCTGAGGAAACTGGGTTTGTTTAGTTTAGAGAAAAGGAGGCTGAGGGGAGATCTTATCACTCACTACAACTGCCTAAAAGGAGGTTGTAGCAAGACGGGCATTGGTCTCTTCACCCAAGTTAAAAGTGATAGGATGAGAGGAAATGGCTTCAAGTTGCACCAGGGGAGGCTTAAAATAGATACTAGGAAATATTACTTCACCAAAAAGATTATCAGGTAGGTTGGAAAAAGTTGCCTAGGGAAGTGGTTAAGTTGCCATCCCTGGAGACATTTAAAAGATGTGTAGATGTGCCACTTAGGGACATGGCTTAGTGGTGAACTTGGCAGTGTTAGACTTATGGCTGGATTTGATCTTACAGGTCTTTTCCAATCTAAACAATTCTGTGATTCCTAGATGTTACATCCTGACTTCTGTGTTTAACAGCTATACGTGGACTTCAACTTCATTGTTGTTGGGGTTGTTTTTACATCTTTTTAATCCACTTATAATTTTGACCTATGTAACATCTCAAATCAATGACTTGCACAATTTAATTATATAATAAAAGAGGAACAGGCTTGCAAGACTGACAATGCACGGAAGATATATGTTCCTCAAAGCCCATCTGCCATTTTAGTGCTCTCATTGCAGAATTCCAGCCTACAGGGACACATAGACAAGCTAGAAATGGAAAAGATCCATTATATCATAGTGTTAGCTCCAGCCTTAATAGAAAATGTTTCAGTCACAGCTTGACATGATAACATCAGTGTACTTAGGAGATACAGCAAGTCTCAGAACAGTCTGCAGGGTGTGAAAACAAAATAACTTCTCCAGCCTCCAGGGTGTTTTTCCTCAACAGGGCGAATGGGGCAAGTTTCATGTTAGAGCTACTGTGATCATCTCCTTTGGAATAGCTGATATTTTGGGTAGGCATGTCAACCACAGTTCTAGAGGGATTTCCTATCCTTCTTCAAAAGTAGCTAGACTGTGTGCATTTGCTTGTATGTGCATTTCAGAGATGACATTGTTATATTACTACAAGACAGTGTGTAAATATCCTCATGGCAAATACAGTTGGTTTCAGTACCATAAACATTGGTCAGATAAGAGGCAATAAATGGCTGAAAGCCTCTCACAGTCAGTTTAGAAGTAGAGGTCAGTCTTGAACCACAAAGGTTTGCTCCCCGTTTTCTGAGGATTATGCAGGATTGTGTCCCATTTGAAACTGTTTTATCAATACTGGGTTTGTTTTTTCCTTCCTGAAGTTTGTTTTCTATTTCAAAGAAGTAGAAATTTAAGGAGGTATTCATAGAATCATTAGGTTGGAAAAGACCTCAGAGATCATCAACACCAAGTGTACCTGTCTACTACTAAATCATGTCCCCAAGCACCCAATCTACCTGTTTTTTAAGCACCTCCAGGGATGGTGACTCAACCACCTCCCTGGGCAGCCTGTTCCAGTGCTTGATAATGCTTCCTGTGAAGAAATTTCTCCTAATGTCCAATACAAACTTCCTCTGATGCACCTTGATGCCATTCCCTTTTGTCCTATGACCTATTGCTTGGGAGAAGAGACCAACGCCCACCTCTCTGTAACCTCCTTTTAGGTAATTGTAGAGAGCAATAAGGTCTCCCCTCAGCCTCCTCCAGACTAAAGAGCCCTGGTTCTCTCAGTCATTTCTTGTAAGACTTGTTTTCCAACCCCTTCACTAGTTTTGTCACTCTTCTCTGGACATGTTCCAGGACGTCAATGTTTTTCTTGTAGTGAGGGGCCCAGGATACAGTTCACCTTCTGGGCTGCAAGGGCACATTGCTGGCTTATGTCCAGCTTCTCATCCACAAGAACCCCTAGGTCCTTCTCAGCAGGGCTGCTCTCAATCCATTCATCGTCCAGCCTGCACTGATACCAGCGGTTGTCCTGACCCAGGTGCAGGAACTTGTGCTTGCCTTGCTGAACCTCATGAGGTCCAGACAGGCCCACTTCTGAGGGCAAAATATCACTTCGGAGACTATTCCATGCCTCCACTTCCACAAGTTTCTGACATGACTATCATTACTATAGGATTTAAATTACAGCTCAGACACTACAGGTTTCTTACAGATCAAACGTCAAGTGCTGAATTTTCCCCAAACATTTTTTTCATGGTTATATAGATGGTTCACAGATGCAACAGAGCTTTGGTTTAGTCTTGCTTCAAAGGCAAACAGTAACAACTGAAGCAGCAAATGGCCTTTGAGAGGAAAGTGAATTTATTAGGTTTGTTGACCATCTTTTCATTTTTGCTATCAGAAATAACAGAGAAATGACTTCAACAGCAGTCAGACGGCCAAAAGAGAAGAGACAGGTAATGTGTGGTGACACCTAAGATAACATAATAAATGAGCTCATATTTGCACAGCAATGGCACAATTTTTGCTCAAATGCTTTCTCTTTCTTTCTTTTCCTTTCAGAGTAAAAGCAATAGAAAACAAACTACTGAAACTGTGACAAAATGACTAGTTAATACTTGCTTCTGTACAAAAGCAGCTCTAGAGGACCTCATTTTTCTAGAGAAAAGCGTGAAAGCATTTTCATGCTACATTTCAAACTCAGCTCCTTCTGCACCAATTCTAAGATACATGTCATGAATTTCCATTTCAAAATAACAATTTGTTTTTTTTCGCTATGATCCTTACTTACCCAGTCTTTCGTCACTCACTCCAGTTACTGTGGTGAGCTTGCTTGCACTCCATGTCCAGGCAGAACAAAATACTTGCGTAACTTCAAGCACATGAATAACCCCACCAAGGTCAGATATTGGTACTGGCCCTTCATTGTTACACTAAGCTGTTTTAGCCATGCCTTCAAATTCACTATATTAAAAAGGAAAAGCGGGCAAAAAAATGATACTTTTTTTTTTAGATGTTCGATACCAGAAACCACATTTTGAAGTCTTCCTTTTCTTCAGGGCACAGAGTACAGAGACAGCCTTGAAACTCAAGACTTTTTTGGGGTTGCATCCAACAAGCTGCTTAATAAAATATCTGCAAACTCTTAACATCTGATTTTTGTTCTGCTCATCTGCATGTTATCTTGCTACTGTTAGAAAAAACAAATAAAATCTAACTGCAGTATTTTATCATCCATGTTCACTGTTTTGAAAAAGCAGACTCTTCCTTTTGGAGAGGTCTCCTCTGCTACCCTAGCTGCAACATTACTTTTTGGACCGTTCTCTGAGAAAAAAAATCTGTGAGGCTGAATATTACTAAAAACTGAAAAGCAGTCACATTACGTCCTGATTTCCCTTCAAACAATACCAGTGGTTTCACAAAAAATCTGACCATTTGCTCTGAGTGTTCATGTATTATATTGAAAGCAATCACTGAACAGAATTAAACATCATAACTATGAATAGAATAATCAGAAAAGTATAAATAATGTCGAAATGCTCATGTAGGATGCTTTCAATTGATGACTGTTTCAATAATTCTGACAGTTGCGCACAAAGTGAATTGACATATCCAACGTTAGTTATATTGTAATAATAATAATAACAATTTAATGTAATCAGTGCAGTGATGGAGGATGAGTCATTGCTCTAGGAAAATGACCAAGGAGTCTGCAAAAGGCTAACAAATACTGTATTTGACAAAGATTCTCTGCTTTTAGTTTCATCTCAGGAATTAATGAGAACTATCTCCACTTTTGTAACAGTAGACAGAAAGAGACTCTCCACCTTCAAGGCCTTGTTTGCACTGAGGTATTACTTAAAACAAATCAATTCTACCCTAACTGGCTTTGCACAGTTTGGAGCAATAAAGCATACTGATAACCAGCAAGCTGGTCACTGTGTTGCCCAAGCCCCTCCGTGGTAAATGAAATAAAAAAGGCCATTGCTTTCTTCAGCATTGCTATTCCACGCCACATCACAGAGAGAGGCATGTGCATTACTGCTACTGCAAGAGAGGGGGGTAGTTCTGGAGAGAAAAAAAAAAGGGCACAGTTCATGTCTGCTTATTAAATATACCCATCTTGTGGAACCCACGTCTGGGGTGAGGTAATTCAGAGGATTCTCATTTGTACAATAGAATTTTCACCTAACTTCTTCCTGTGCGAGACCTGATTTCCCCTGCTTTTTTTGGGTCTGAATGACTAAGCTTTTCTGCAAGTCTTTTCTCAAGAAAACCTTTTTTCTTCTGTCCAAGGAACACTTGGAATAACAAGCCCTTTGTATTTTAAGTTATTCATTAAAGTTAAATGGCTTTTCTTCAAGCTTGTCCTAGGGCAACTATTATAAGGCTAACCTTTTTATAGCTGCAAATCCAGATGAGTTTCCCTATATACTCTGTACTTGGTCAGACACAAATATGTATGAATATGCCTTTGCTATGTTTCATAGCTGTCACCTCAATACTTATTCTGATTTTCCAAAGCAGCACTGAACATCCAGGGGAAAAAGGTGACAAAACACAAAAGGCAGTTTCAGAAAGGCAGAGAGAACCTCATCAGTTGCAGTTTTTTTGGTAAGACACACAGACATGCTCAATACTCTGTCCCAAATACAGCTAGATTATTGTACTTAATATAGGGGTAACAAATAAAACTCAAACAACCAACAACCCAGCACCACCAAATAAACCAGACAGTTCCCCACAGAGCAATCCTGCTCAGTAGACTTTACCCCAGCCACACATCCCTGCAGATCACCATCCCTGCTCGACTTGGCTGCTCCTTCAGCCTTCTGACATCTCTCCTAAATCTGGGGTGCTCCTTGGCAATCTCACCTAGAAAGCATGTTCCTTTCTGCTTTAGTTTCTCATTTCAAATTAGACTCTTCGAATGCTTTCCTAAAGCTCCTTTCCAAAACAAAGAAGGGCCTAAACCCAGGGGATATTTACACAAATCCATTGGGTATAATTAGGCAGACTGAAAATTAAACAAGTTATTTTATCCACTGGTAGATGCAGGCCCTTGCTTTGACAGCAAAAAACAGGTATGGTTAGGTTTAACTACTCAAAAAACCCCACCCAAACCACTATGGGATCATTTTAAAATGTGTTTTGCCTCTTCCACAAGATGGAGTGCAGTGATAATATCTGAGGATTTTCAAATTGAATCAATGTATCTTGTCTCCTGATGCTAGAAAAAGCCTTTAAAGACTTTAGCCAAAAAATCCCACCAAACAACCTAAAATTAATCACAGGCCCCAGTGGGACAGTTTCTCACTGATTAGTAATGCTTACTTCAGATGAGAAGAGCCCAGAGCCCATCTCAGAAAACAAAGAGAGCTCACAGGTTTTTTTTTTTTCTTTCTACGCTCAAAATGAGCATTAGAACTTAATAGTGATTTTCCTCTGATGGGAAATAACAACAAAAAAATGCTCATACCCACTTGTTAAAGAAGATGCAAGAATATAGAAATAATTTCACTTGGTCAATATTATCTTAAAGCAGCCAGAAAGAATTGCTTCCTCTCTGGATTTGCCTTGTGGTTCTTCATCATTGCCTTGTGGGTGCGGGGAGCAGAAATCAACTGAGAGTTACACTTCTCAAAAGCAACATCAGTGGATGTAGCTGCTAACATTCTGCTGGCATCCCATCATCTTCATGCTTAGGAGAACAGTTTGGGAGAATGAGAAGCTTCCTTATTCTCTTCTCTCATATTCTGAGTTCACTGTAATCAGTTACGATTTGTTAGCTGGCCATCAGGTAGGTGCAGTTTGAATAAGGAAAGGGATTGTGAATGATTCTTCCTGGTTCAGACATCAAATTCTGTAACATAATAGAGAGTTTTCATATCAATTTACATCCTTTTACGCCCATTTAATATGATACAGTGAATCTTGCCAACAACACGTATTTTAATTATGAAAATACAGACTTTGACCTAAAATGACGATCTATCACCTTGCACTTCTCAGCACCAGCAGTCACACTATTAGCAGTTCGGAGGTGATGTGGCTACCAGTACTGCATACTGTGTGGCCTCAGCACTGCAACTATGCCCTCTTTGGCATATCTTCCTTGTTATGGAATTAGCTATGTGGGCAACAAGGAGATTTAAAGGATTATTTTAGTCTTAAATTTCTTCATAGAATCATAGAACCTTTAGGTTGGAAAAGACCTTAGAGATCATCAGCTCCAACTGTACCTGTCTACTACTAAATCATGTCCCCAGGCATCTCACCTACCTGCCTTTTAAAGACCTCCAGGAATGATGACTCTATCATCTCCCTGGGCAGCCTCTGCCAGTGCCTGAGAACTCTTCCTGTGAAGAAATTTTTCCTAATGTCCAACCTAAACTTCCCCTGATGCAGCTCCAGGCCACTCCCTCTCATCCTATCACCCATCACTTGGAAGAAGTGACCAGCACTCACCTCTCTACAACCTCCTTTCAGGCAGTTGTAGACAGTGATGGGGTTATATATATATGTATATATACATAATCAAGAGAGCAACTCTTAGAAAGGTATCTTGTGTTAATTTTCCCTTAGCGTACACAAGGATGGCAATACCACAAAGCACATTACCGGCTGTCCCTACCTCCAGGAGGCTTGGAGCTCCTCTGCATTTGTTAATCCTGCTTTCAGTGTCTCTTTTACCTAGGTTTTGAAAAGAGGTATCTTACAAGGGCATGTAGTGATAGGACGAAGGGGAATGGCTTCAAATTGGAAGGGGGAAGATTTAAACTGGACATTAAGAAGAATTTCTTTACGCTGAGGGTGGTGAGGCACCGGCCCAGGTTGCCCAGGGAAGCTGTGGCTGCCCCATCCCTGAGGGTGTTCACGGCCAGGCTGGATGGGGCCTTGGGCAGCCTGGGCTGGTGGGAGGTGTCCCTGCCCACGGCCTTGGAACTGGGTGAGCCTGAGGTTCCTCCCGACTCAAATCATTCTACGACTCCGTGAAGCTCACGGGAGGCCGGGGAGCGCCCCCCGGCGGGCGGGGGCGGCAGGGCCGGAGGAGCGTGCGCGCGCGCCGGGGGGCGGGGCCTCGGGGCGGGGCGGGGTGCCGATTCGCGCTCCTGAGCCTCGTTCCGGCCGCGCCGCGGAGCCGGCGCCGAAGCTGGTGGGGAGGCGGCGCTGAGAGCGCTGCGCTCCTATCGCGGGGCGGGCGGGCGAGCGATGCCCCTCGCGTTCCTGCTCGGGCCGCCCTCCCTCCTTCTCGTGCTCCCGGCTCGGAAGCTTTTGTTTCGCCCGTCCGCTGCGGCGGCGGCGGCAGCAGGAGGAAAGTTGGCGGAGGGATGGGTTTGCGCTGCGCCGGGCGCCGCGGGGCTCCGGCCGCGCCGCGAGGTGAGGCGAGGGGGCTGCAGCCCGACCCGAGCGGGGCGGCGTTTCGGAGCGGCGAGAGAGGAGGCGAGGAGAGGGGGTGGGCGGCGTTGTAGCCGGGACCGAGGAGAACTCGGAGCGGTTTCGCCGCCTGCTTTCCCACAGCTCCGGAGGGGACCCGCGGGCTGGGCCGGCTCGGCTGTGGGCGCTGCGAGGAGGTGGCGGGCGGCGCTGGCGGCCCTGGGCGAGCGCGGGGGTGTCGCTGCGGCGGCGGGTCCGGGCGCTGTTGAGGGGGTGTGGGGGGGTGTGTGCGTGCGTGTGCGGTCCCGGCGCGGCCCCCGGAGTTGCGGGCGCGCTCGGAAGCCGCTTCTGGGTCCCCGCGGCCACCTGCGCGGGACTGGCGGGCAGGAGGAACCTGCCGGTGCCTGGCGCGGCGCGCCCGCTGCGGAGCCGCTCCGCTCCTGGAGAGAAAGAACCGTCTCGGTTAAGAAAACGAAGAGCAATGAGTGTTTTCGGTTTTTTTCTTAAACGACTCTGTAGTTTTTGCTTGGCTGTTCCGCATTGTTATATTCATACTTGAGTTTTGAAAGTCAGATCAGGGAATCGTGGAGTAGTTCAGGTTGGAAAGGACCTTAAAGCCCATCCAGTTCCAACCCCCCTGCCGCGAGCAGGGACACCTCCCACCAGCCCAGGCTGCCCAAGGCCCCATCCAGCCTGGCCTCGAACCCCTCCAGGGATGGGGCAGCCACAGCTTCCCTGGGCAACCTGTGCTAGGGTCTCACCACTCTCTCGTGAAGAAATCTTCCTTATGTCTAGTTTAAATCTTCCCCTCTCCGATTTATACCCGTTGCCTCTAGTCCTCTTGCTAGAAGCCTTTGTGAACAGTCGCTCCCCAGCTTTCTTGTAGCCCTTTCAGGTACTGGAAGGAGACCTTGTGGTCTCCCTGGAGCCTTCTCTTCTCCAGGCTAAAGAAGCCCAACTCTTTCAGCCTGACCTCATATGGAAGGTACTCCAGCCATGAGATCATCTTTGTAACCCTCCTCTGGACCCAATCCAAGAGTTCCATATCCTTGTGTTGAGGATTCCAGAACTGGACACAATACTCCAGGTGAGGTGTCGCAAGAGAGAAATAGAGGGGCAGAATCACCTCCCTCACCCTTCTGGCAACACTTCTTTTATGATATGGTGTGTACTAATACATATGTAACAATGCATTGTAACACAGTGTAAAATACAGTAAAGAACATACACAGTGCACAGTGTAGCATATGTTAAAAACACTTTTCCAAGAAAGCAGTAGGTGTGTATCAAGCTGCAGATAATGTACACGTCTGAAATGGTTAGAGCTAGATATAGCTGGCAAGTTAGATCTGTGCCCAAGAGCATTGTTAAAGGGGGTTGATGATTCTTAACTAAAACATGAATGCTTAAATAGTGGCAAATGCGTTTTACAAAATGCATTTTCTGTGGGGCATCTTACATGCTTCAGACATTAAAGCAAAGGCAGCAGAGGCATTAGATTATGAAAGGGACAGTTTTAAATAGACGATTTCTAGCTATCTGGAATTGTAAAGACATTTCAAAGAGTATTGATAATACAGAATAGCCATGTATTGTTAGTTCTCAAATGTCTTTTTACTGTTATTTTTGTCAGTTATCTATTATGAAAATGTATTTGCCAACATTGCTGTAGGATAACATAATAGATTCGCTAGTAATTACATTTTTAGTTTACAGAAACAGATATGGTAATGACTAGTAATTAGAAGAATAATAATTTCTAAATAACTTTACTTTGAAATATTTCCTGTAAAATGATCAGCCCTCAGAAACCTGGCTTCTTACACTCTTTTGCATGACTCATTTATTAGAGAATGTCCATACTTTAAGAGCAAATGTTAAATGTATGGGATTTTTTTTTTTTTCAACTGAGGAAAGAAATGAGAGTGTGTATATTAGCAGATGGTGTGCAAGGTCTGCCTGTTGAGAAGAATCAGGAAGAAACCACCACAAGCTCTACTGATTTCTAATTTTCTTCTTGGATACTACAATGTATAGATGACTTTTGTTAGGTGATGTTGATCAGGATTTACTTGTATACTTCATTGCATTAAAGTCTTCCTCTAAGAATAGTAGCAGACAAAGGCCAGAGAGGTTATGACCACTTCTTTACCAGTTAGTTAAACGTTACCCATCTACAATGGGATAGCTGAATACAAGCTACTGGTTGGGACTGGCTCCTGTCCCCTGTTGGATCTCAAATCGTGCCCAAGAATAGCGTGGGAGAATTGTAGCAAGCCTAGGTTAGCCAGTCTGTAGCAGTCCTGTGATCTCTGTGACTGAATGAGTTCTGTTTCCTTGGAATAGTTCCTGGCATTGCTTGATTTACTGATGTGGACACAGTCTATCAGTAACACTAGGTAGCTTCTCCTGACTCTGCACTCAATGACAGTGATTTAATTTCCCTGTATTAGGGATCTCGGGCACTATAAATGCTGCTTTTTGTAGTCAGCTACTTAGAGCTGTCAGGGCTGCTTTTTTAATTCATTTGTGCAGGTGACTGAAGAGGGACTAGGTGAAGGCTTGGTAGCTTTCCCTCTTGCCCATAAGGGAGGAGTAACCAAGATCAGGGAAAAGCTTACGTGACTTGTTCTGCTTGTTTAGGATTGTACTCCCAGACCAAGTGCATGTCCATTGGTAGTCCTGATGGCTAGATGTGAACACATCCATAGCCTGTGTTCTCCTGCTGGTTTGCTACTTTCCTAATTATTTTTTCTGTAAGTAACAAGTTGGGCAGAACAAGTTTTTCTTTTTTAAATGCTCTGAAGATTATTTACTTCTAGATGCCTGGAGAGATTACTAGCCTGTTAAAATTATGGTACTAGATGTTTAAACTAACTCACTGTGCACTCTCGCTGTGCTTGCTCTCATTTTTGTCACTGAAATTAGGAACAAAGCCTGTGTACTTCATACCATTTTGTAACCATGTGTATTGGTTCATGTTTTTGCAGTATTTCACTATTTGGTTCAATAACAAAATGGTGCACGTGCCTTGTGTTTTAGCCTGTGCTTGCTTTATAGATATTGGTACATGTAGTTAATCTCACATAATAGTCTCATACATAAATTTCAAAGTAATTCTAAAGGATGTCAGAGTTAATTGTTACAAATTAAGAAAGTGAGACTAGAGGAAGTGTAACTATTTATCTAAGGAATCCTAGTCATAGAATCCACAAGTGAAATGTCAGATTGAAAAGTCATCTGTCTGGTCACACCATCTCCCATAGACAAAAATACTTTAATGGAACTGTTTTTTTTTCTCTGTATTTCATGGAGTCATAGAATAGTTGGGGTTGGAAGGGACCCTAAAGATCACCCAGTTCCAACCCCTCTGCCATGGGCAGGGACACCTCCCACCAGATCAGACCAGGCTGAACACCTTCAGAGATGGGGCATCCACAAGTTCCCTGGACAACCTGTAACCTGTTCCAGTGTCTCACCACTCTCATGATGAAGAAATTCTTCCTTAGGTCTAGTCTACATCTGCCCCTCTCCAGTTTATACCCATTGCCCTATTTGCTGGCATCTGTTTTTTTGCTAACATAGCTAGCAGTGCAGTTTGAACTTAAGTAGGAAAATTGCTTAGTCACCCTCTTTCCAGTTGTGGATACTTTTAGATACTTACCTAAACCTGAGCTGTGTAGGGGGACTTGGTAAATTCTTTATAGTACTTTCCCGAACAGGCAGCTTGTCTCTGTGAAATGCCAGTCCATTTCATTTCAGTGAAACCTTGTAAAATACTAATCTTAACATTGAGATGTTTCAACAGGTACTTTGAGAGAAAGGTGAGCTATCCTCTTGTGATCCTTCTGCCTTTATGTAAAAGCACCGATTCAGTAAGGTATTTACACTTGTTGAAGTGTCTGAGGAGTCCCACTGGTTTGAATGGCACTTAGAGAAATCTCTTGCATTACTGTAACCTAATTTACCACAATCTACATGTATATTATACACAAGCTGTGCTTAAAAGAATATTGTTAAGACCACAAAAGCGCAGAAGTGTTTGGAAGTTTAAAACTGTATAATGGTGATGATATGGCCTTTGGGAATTGTGCTTCATACCATCGAGGATCTAATTTTTTTTCAGAGAATTTAGGATCTCTAATTAGAAAAACAAGATTAGTGGATGGTTATGATTTTTGCATCTCTTTCTTGATTTTTTTCCTCGTTGGAGATACTAAAGCAAGGTTTGAATTGTGTTGATTAAATTGATATGATGACATACAATAATTGTGGAGAAAGCAAAGTTTTGAAAAGTTGTTCATCTTGCTGAGCACTGGGCCTTCTAAAGGAAGCTGGATTCTGTGCAGATAAGTAGTATTTTAGTCATGTAGTTAAAACTCATGTTGTAGTGTTTGATTACAGTTCTATAACTGCTATTTCTCACATCATCAGAGCTTGACTTTCAAACTCCTAATAGCATTCATTTTTTGACATAGTTCTTGGTTGTGTAACTTTCTCAGTGCTTTTTTTAATCCCTGAAGCAAATGGAGTATGTTTTTTTCCAGGTTCTCTTTAATCACTTCCTGTGTCCTTAGCAGAGTTAAAACCTAAATGCCTGTTCAGACTGTAACTCTAGGTCATGATAGATATGTGAATTTATATGTGGATTATTAAATGACCATGTGGCCTTATAATTTTTATGTAATATAATATAATATAATATAGCTGACTTAAGGAGGATGGTGAAACTTTGGGGCTTAGTTTCCATTCTGTCGTCTACAGGGCAATGTTGTGTGGTGACTTTACTGTTTACCTTGTAGTATTTTACTCCTACTGAAATGTTTCTTCAGGGCTGTCTTGTTGCCCAGCTGCTTCCTGTGTTTTTGTACCAGATGCTTCTCTTTGTTGATTTTCTATGTATTTTTTAGATGCAAGTCACTTTGGTTGGTCAGTTAGAATATTTTATCCCTAGTTTGTAATTCATAGCCCTCTAGTTGCATGGGTCAGGTCAGTTGGCCACATGGATCAGGCTGAGAAAGCAAAGGGGAAATGGCCTTTCAGATCCAACACTCAGATTTAACACCCTGTGGTGAAAGAATAATTTCTGTTATAGCCTGAGTGGGTTGAGGCTAGAGCAGAGAGTTACAGAATAATTGAGATTGGAAGAGACCTCAGGAGGTCATGCAGGCCAACACATTGCTCAGCACTGAGATAGACGGAAATTTAGGTTGCTCAGGATCGTGTTTACTTGAGTTCTGAATATATCTCCAGGGATGGAGATTCTGCGGTCTCTGCGAGTAACCTGTTCCAGTATTTGACCACTCTTGTTTATTTTTTTTTTCTAAGACCTAATTGAAAAGTTAGCTTGTGTGCCTTGTCCCTTTTCCTTTGCCATCCAACTCCAAGAAGAGATTCTCATGCTCATTAAAACATATATATATTTTATTCCTCCCCCCTCAGATGCTTAATAACACACTTCTGTCAGGAATGTATATGTGTGTATATATATATATGCACACACACAAATAATCCTTTCCAGCCAGTCGCCAGTCTTGCAGGCCTTATTCAGTAGCATGCTGATCAAATCAGTTGAATTACTTTTTTTATGTGAATACAATAAAAATGTTTTACTAGCCTTGCTTTTTTCCTTTCTTTCTTCCACATGATCATGCATTGTGTTTTTAAGCAGGTGCCTGCCTCTTATTATGTGCAGTGAAGGGAAAAGAGAAAGCAAAAACCCACCCTATTCACCAGACCTGGCCCCATGTGATTTCTACCTCTTTCCAAAGATCTAGATGGTGCTCAAAGGAACCCATTTTTTGTCAGTAGAAGATGTGAAAGAAAAAATGATAGAGATCCTCACCAATTGTTCAGAAAATGATCTTTGGAATTGTGTTGAACATTGACAGCATCGTATGCAGCTGTGTGTCAACTCAGAAGGGAACATTTTGAAGGTGCTTGTAGTTGATCTTCCTAATTTTTTAAATAAAAAGAGTTACAGCACAGTCTTGGGGTTTTTTTTGTGTTGGACCTCATATATTTTTTACCTAACTATATTGTGCAAGCGAACACCTCGTTTTAAAAACAGGAAAAGGGGAAAAAAGCAATAGGAAAAAGTTGACAAACAAGGTATTCAGTTTAGGTTGCTTTGAGCACAAGGGGAAAACTTTGCAACAAAGGAGGAGAAAAAGCATGTGGTTTTGATGCAGATTGCAAAATAATAATCCTATCTTTCTAAAGCTGTATTAGCTAGAACTGCAAAACCTGATACTGCTTAGAAATGGTTATTGCTATGAGTTTCCTGCATCAGTACTGTAATTCACAAAATTATCCCTTTCAAAGGATTGTACAAGGTTCTTTGTGTATAATCATAGAAAAGAGAGTATGATATCTAGAGATGACTTTGTCAAAGACTTGAAAAATAATTTGAAAACACATGATATTGTATGTTGATTAAATTATTATCTTCAGTAGATAATATTCCAACAAGCATTTATTACTTGATCATTTTGATTTAGACTCTTCTGTCAGTTGTCAATTCTGAATTTTCTATAGGCATTTTTTCTGGAGTCTTAAATTTGTGAATGCAGTTAGAAATAGGTGCACATAATGTATTGGTGATACTTGGATTCCTGTATCATTAACTGTGTGTGTATATGCTTGTGCAGGTATAAACTCCAAGGTGCAGATAGCGCTTTCAAACTGAGTTGGTATCCAAATTTCCTGTGCTTCCTCTTATTATCAAAATGATTTTAAGAAACAAAGTGAAAAAATCTCCAACCCACCAAACTTCCCACATCCAGCCAAAGACGTGCCATGAAGCATTGAAGGAATGTGTGTTATGTTTGCACTAACATTCTCTCAAAAATGTGTACATGCACGCTGGTATCCCAGACCTTTCTTTGTGTGCTTGTATTGAATACACTAGAAAAAGTTATGTATAGCCTGGACAGGAACTATCTGTTTATTTTTGTAGCAAAATCAACTGCATAGCAGTAGGGCCTCCCAACTTTTGCCTTATTTCTGATTTGAAGGTAGAGCTGAGCAGTTCATTCCATCCTTAACACTACTTGAATTAATTCAGCATGTCTGCTCAGGCTCCAAGTGTGTCAGTTATGATAAGGAGGTGACATTTGAAAGAAATTTGGCATTATCAGTACTGACTCATAAAGTCACATTCAGAACATTTATAACAGGGAGAGGTTGTGCTGTGCTTCACTGGTACTGAGACACCTGTATCTGCCGTAAGAAATTTCCATTGCATTTGTTGTGAGGATAGACATGGGACTGAGTGCATTTGCTGACTGAAGAACCTTTTCCCTCCCCATTCCCTTCATTTTGATGAGATAAGAAGGCAAGTTCCAACTGCATTCATCTGTTCTGGAAATATCAAATCAGAAAATGAAATCTCGGGTAACAGCACTTCTACTGTTGAACTGCTAGATCCGTATGAGCTGGATTAAATGTATGTTTTCAAGGCCACCACAAATGACAGACTTGAAAAAGTGTGTCCACAGAGCACTGCAATATAGTGATACTCTTTGAGGTATTATCAGCAGGGCTGAAAATGTAATAGCCCCTGTGTATTTCTGTGGTTTCCCCACTGTTTTCGAAGTCTACCTCAGTTCCTGCATATGCAGCTATTTGAATAATTGATCACGTTCTTCATTTCTTGATGGTGGTATAAATGGATAAGAATTAGGCATCGGTTCAGGGACTGATCGGTCACTTTGATAGTCTTTCAAGGTTTTGCACTTATAAAATGATGAGAAAGATGGATGATCTCAATTCCACTATGGTGCTTTGTGTTTCCTGGGAAGCTCCAGAACACACTGAGCATCCTAACCTCCAGTGAGTGGAGGTCAATTTCTGTAAATTTCTGAAACTACAGAATTGTGGAATGCACCTATTAAGCATTACGCAGCTCTTTTTTAGAAGCACTCATCTGAATCAGTTGTTTGGGCAGTACAGATATATACAGACCAATATAGGTATATTGATGTATGGTGTTCATATAGAATAGTAAGAAACAAGATAATTGAAGTAGAAAACTGAAATGGTTCAGGTGAATTTGGTTCCCAGAAATGCATGTTCTATGTGACTGCTGACTAAGCTTATGTAATTACGTCCAAGTTGTGTTGAAATTAGATCACACTGGTCTCAGCCATAGTAGAAAGAAAATGTGTGTGTAAAACCAGATGCTAATAAAGAAACAGCCTTTCTTAAGGTGGGGGTTCATATTAATGAACACATTATTAAAGTTGACAGACATTGCCAAAAGGCCTACCCAGTTGGCTACTCAGATAGTCTGGGCACTGCAACACTACTGTGTTCTTAATATTTCAATGAGCTGTTGTCTACATTATGAAGATTAAACTGATTATTTGAAAATTCGAAAGTTTTGAAAATTATTTTCCAAAATGTACATAATTAACTGTTTGTATCAGTTGCCTAACAGTCTGTTTCCTGAGAACTTAATATGATCCCCCATGTAACATATATTTGATTAAACTTAAAAGTGATTTTAGACTAGTATTTGTGAATTTGACCCATTTCTTCCCTCACTTGAGAGAAAATACATGAAGACCTGTCATTGCTTTTCTCTTATGTAGTCAGTTGTCTTCTTTCTTGGAACCAGCACACCACCAAAGCATCTAAGAAATGTTGGTTATAGTCAGCAATCAGTTGGGACTTGTTTGAGGGAAGTATTATGTGTCTAGAGTAAGTGCTACTGTATTTAGTACTACCTAGAGGGTTGCTAGACAATGAATAACAGTGAGAAAAGCCACTTGGTTCCTTGCCTGAGGAGAATCCTGAATTATGAAAGCTCAAATCTCTCTTCAATTGCTATCAGCAGGTCAGGAAGTATGGATTTGTATGCTGCTGCTGTACACGTAAACCTGCACAGCTTTGCCTGACTTATCAGTGAAATGGTTGACTGCATGGCGAAATCATTCTGGCTTGCTGTTGATGGGTCTTTGTGGGATGCAGGCCATGAGGAGATACTTCTGCTCTACATAAATGATTCATTTGCCTGTTGGGTAGGAAATGAATTTCCTTTGCTAGACTGGAGTTGCCAAATTTAGGCAAATTTGTGTGTGGTTAAGACACATTCTGCCATTTTCAGTTCTATCCACTTGAACTGGTAGTAGAAGGCCTGATGGCATCAACTTTCATCTTAGCCTGGCTATGGCACTGGGGAGTTGCTAGTTACCTTCCAGTCTTTGAATTGGCTTTCCTGAATATTTTAGATTTGTGAATTTTATGCTCTTAATGTTTAGAAGTTGCTTTCGGGGGCTGAGTTTTTAGTGTGATTTTACAGGTGATGTTTATGATTTTAGATGCAAAAACCTAAAGTCAGTATTTTTAAGACATATGGCTCTACTTCCTGATGTGAATCACTACCATTGTTTTTTCTTGGCTGCTATTAATAATGTTGTACCCTAGGTCTTGCCAACTACTTCTGTTTAAAAAGCCTTAAGAGAACAAATAGACCTTGTGCAGTTCTGAAGGTTTCTTCAGCTGGACATAGCGGAACAAAGATGAGAAAAATGTTTTTGTTTCTGAAACTTGGTGGAAGATGATGTACAAGATCTCTCCCTCAAAGAGCCAGAGCTTAGGTCTTCAGCAGCTTTGCTTAGGACTGTAGTGTCAGGAAGGAGATGCTATTGCAAAGGCTGTGTGCTGTTGTCAGTATGTGAATCACTTATTCATGCTAGAGCAGGGAGAGTTTGCGTGTGTGTTAAGAACATTACTGCCTTTCTAGATTAATTTGTATGGTCACTAATCATGATGACTCTATGCTGTTTAAAATATAAATGGTTTTGAGCCTATTTCCGGTGTATGGGGAGGATATTGTTTGGGAATTTAGATTTCTGCAGCCAGATGGGTTATGATGTTGCTAAGGAAACAGACTATAAATGAAGTGGCAGCTGAGTGTCCCTAGAACATCAGACTGCTTGAAGCTGGTATTTTAAACTCATTTAGGTGGGTAGATAAATTGATGATGCCACGAGAAGTTAATTTCCTTTATTTTATGGTTCCTTAGTTTTCATTGCTTTGTTAGTATTTACAGAAGATACGTAAACTTCCCACTCAGACCACCTGATGTGTGGGTCACTGCACAGAAATTTGCTATTAAAATTAGAAAAGGGACAAAAGCTGTACAGTAAAATAGATCCTAAAATAATCATTAAATTAATGATTAAAAATACTTTGTAGTGGATAGATAATGGTATAACAAAGACTTGGCAGCAGTATGGTCCTACTGAATAACTGGGAGTAGGAAGTAATCTTAGATTATTTGGAGTCTGTGAGAAAGAATAAAGCTACTACAGATGTGAATTTACACATTTTGAACTACACATATAAGATGTTTAACATCTATATTATACCTATTTGATTTACTTATATGCAATTATTCAGAGCAAATTAAATGATTTCTGGTTTTAATAGTTGCTCTGCCCAAGCAGAGACCTTGGCTCTTTATTTCTAATGCTTTTGCTGAAAATGTATCAGGTTTCCAAACCAGGGTTATTGGCTGATAACAAGAGAATTTTTTCTTGCCACAGAGAGGGGCAAGCATAGCTGAGCCATTCTAGCTAAGCATGTTGCTATAGGTGTAAAGACTTAAGTAGACTGAGCCCAGAGGACAGGCAGCACCCACTGCCATTGCTAAGATGGACTGACTGGACAAAGAGAAAGCAGAAATAATTCTAAATAGCCTGAAATACCTGCAAACCTCAGATTTTTAAAAGCTTATAGACAGGATGTGAACGCTCCCACTTACCAGGGTCTCTAATGTAAGAGGTAATGCAGTCCAGCCATTCATATCTGCCACTAAACCACGTCCCTGAGCACCTCATCTACCCATCTTTTAAATACCTCTAGGGATGATGATTCCACCATCTCCCTGAGCAGCCTCTGCCAGTGCCTGGTGACCCTTTCTGTGAATTTTTTTTTCCTGATATCCAGTCTGAACCTCACCTGGCACAGTTTGAGGCCATTGCCACTTTTCCTATTCCCTGTCACTTGGGAGAAGAGGCTAGCTCCTTCCTCTCCACAACCTCCTTTCAGGTAGTTGTAAAGAGTGATAAAGTCTCCCCTCAGCCTCCTCTTCTTACGGCTAAACAAACCCCGTTTCCTTCAGCTGCTCCTCATAAGTCTTGTTCTCCAGCCCCTTCATCAGCTTCCTTGCTCTTCTCTAGACTTGCTCCAGAGCCTCAGCATCCTTCTTGTGGTGAGGGACCCAGAACTCAACACACAGTTTGGGGTGTGGTCACACCAATGCTGAGTACAGAGGGAGAATAACCTCCCAGGACCTGCTGGCCACAGCATTTCTGATACAAGCAAGCTACATGTTCAGTTGGCTGTCAACCGACACCAACTGATCCTTCTCCTCCAGGCAGCTTTCTAGCCATTCTTCTCCTCATCTGTAGCACTGCATGGGGTTGTTGCGCCCCAAGTACAGGACCTGGTATTTGGCCGTCTTAAATTTCATGCTATTGATCTCAGTCCAGTGGTCTGGCCTGTTCAGATCCCTTTGGAGAGTCTCCCTACCCTCAAGCAGATCGACAGAAGCATAAGTCCCTTCTTCGCAGCTTGATGGACTTGGAAACTGAAATATTAGAGCTGGTGATGGTATCCATGTTCTCAGCATTGTATGAGTTGTGGTTTAAGATAAAATGACTAGACTGTATCTAGACAGAATATACTTGGAATTGCACTTGCTCCTGAAAGGTGTGGTGATAGCAGATAGATAGTGAATGGCAATGCAATAACGTAATGCAAGAGTCTGGTCTGCTGTTTTGAAGCTGTATCCCATGCATATGAGGGTGTAAATTCAAGTGTATGAGCAAGTTGTTATAGCTTCATTCAGACATACTTTCTATGGGGTGTATCTACTCAAAATCCTTGGAGGTATTTAAAAGATGGGTGGATGAGGTGCGCAGGGCCATGGCTTAGTGGGTTGGTAGGAGTGGTTGGACTTTGATCCTGGAGGTCTTTTCCAGCCTAGTGTTTCTGTGAAAATGAGACCAACATGAACTGGTTATGCATGAGTTTCTCAGGCTATGTTTGTGTAAGAAGAAGAGGAATAAAAGTGAGACAGGAGGAGAACAGGCTGCAGGATTGAGTCTATAGAGCTTCAGAAACTTGCCTTAGCTACATATGTAACAAAAAGGAGATCTGGAAATGTCTTTGTAAGACTGAAAATGATGAAAACTTACTAAGTGAAAATAGTTCAAAAGATACATATGAAATGGAAGTCTGAGAAAGGGTTTAAAGTATTTACAGGTAGTTGGTAGAACCAGTCTTCTATTTAGATTTATCCTGTATGCAAGATGATAAAATCTGTGCAGTATATTCTCAAGATAAATTTCATATTGAAATTGAGACCAAATAAACTTCTCTTTAGCTAAAAAACCACTTTGACGTTACTTGCAAAATGAGTTGAATGAGCAGCTTTGCTTAAGTAGGAAAATATGATCTTGAGCTACCTAAACGGAAGATAACAGGAATTGATGGGTGGCTTCTTAGTGAGGTAATAATTCTCTTTCTAGGTTCAGGGATTTTTTGGTTTTGGGTTAGGTTTTCTTGGTTGTTTTCTTATTGCTGTTGGCTTTTTTTGTGTGTTGTATGGGGGTTTTTCTGCTTTTGTGTTTTTTTTTTTTAAGTAATAATTATTTTCTTTTAAATTATGTGAAAATCCCTCACTTTTATTTCTGAATGAACTTTACCATGGAAAGAAGCCTTTCTTAAACATGAAGTTTGTTAACTAGGAACTGCTGTAATTCTGTCCATGTGAGATTTTCATTTGGCCCACTTACTTTTTAATAGTTCCCAAGCAGCACAAAACCATGGAGTATTGCAAAATCACTTCAATTAACTGTCACGTTATTTGTAGCAGGGAGTTATAAGGTACTTAAATCCTTGCAGGAACAATCCTTTTGAATGCTTCAGTTGGTAACTGTATTTATTTGCTTTGCATTGTTACAAAAAATCCAGAAAAAATAGAGGTAACAATCACTTGTATTGCACTAAAACAAAACACCATACTTTAAAAAATACCAGATTGACTCATTTAAATATTTTTTGCCTGTGAATTTAATAAAATTTTATAGCTGTTAGTGATGTGTTCCATGTCTGTACAGAAGTTGCTAGTGCCTGTATTGCATAAGCTCAGAATTTCTGTAATATGTCATTTCACCCTAAGAGTTGTCCAAATGGGAACATTCAATTTAACTGTCTTTTTTGATCTCTAGGATGAACATGTTTCTATCTAGGATTGTTTCTCAGAAATGGTTGCTGTCTTGAAAGTCTTATTCTGGTTGATTGTCATGAGACAAAAATAATGCTGAAGCTGTTAGAACAACTAGGTGACATTACTATTAAGAATCATAGAATCACCAGGTTGGAAGAGGCCCACCGGATCATTGAGTCCAACCATTCCCACCAATCTCTAAACCGTGCCCCTCAGTATCTCATCCACTTGCCCCTTAAACATCTCCAGGGAAGGTGAGTCAACCACCTCCCTGGGCAGACTGTTCCATTGCCTAATGACCCTTACAGTGAAGAATTTTTTCCTTATGTCGAGTGGTTGCTTCATTTAATGTATATCAGGTATACTGGGACACTATGGAGGAGGTTAGTGTGATGTAATAGAAGAAGTGTTTAGATCTTTACCTATGGTATAAGAAGGTGAAATATCTTCAGAAAACTCAAATCATCCATTCAGAGAATAGTCTGGAGAAGTTGTTCTATTTGAAAAGCCAACGTAGCCTTAGTACCACTCTTAAAAGCAGACTTTTTTGCTTGCCTATTTTCTTCTGATAGGCTGACTTTTTGATGAAGAAAGGAAGCTTTCAGTATTGTTTTTTTTGCCCATGGTTTGACTTACTATCCCAAGAAAATGTTAAGAAAAGTTGTTAAAAAATGGCCATGAACTAAATGCAACTAGATGTAGAGAGCTGTCTATGAAGTACTTAACAAAGTTATGACTCATTTGAAAAGCAATGGTATACTGAAAACATTTTATGATATTTTTGAGACCTCTCTAGCCTGTTGCTAAGTCTTGATCTAAATGCTTATGGGAAACATTTTTGAAGTTTAATGGTATTTAAGATCTCTGATTTTAGTTCCACTATGTCATTGCTTTGGAAATTACAGTTCCTGGTTTGGGGAGTGGAGATAGACCTAATAAGATAGAAATTCCTCTAAGATTATCAGTAACTACAATTTTTGTGCTGTTTTTGCTTATGGCACAGCACTGTCTTGGAAGTAAATACCTCTTAGTATATGGAAGCCAAATCTAAATCTTATAGTATCTTATCCTTGATCTGTTTGCCCCAACATCTTCAGGCCAGAAAATTGCTTTCCATAGTCTGTTTTAGTCCAGATCAATCCTTCTGCTTCAGGGTTCAGGAATAGTGGGTGAATGAGGAAGAGGTCAGGACTATCAGTACCAGCTCTAAATGCCCACATCATTGAGGTTGCAATCACTAGAACTCCTTGCAGGTACAGGAATCCTTGCATTCAAATTTCACTGCAGGATAATGAAGGGTTACAAAAAGGCTTGTAGAAAAATATATTAATCATTTATATGAGAGGGGAAGAGGAATGTTGTTTGGAAACAGCGTTAACCCCTAATTGCCAACAGAAAATCATCCAGAGCATCCTATCCAGTTAAGAGCAAACTCTTCATGGTACTCAAATTTAGTAAAATTTTGCAGATTTAGTTAGAAATGTGCCTTTATTTCTTTCCTTTCTTGGAGGCCTGAAGTGGAAGAAATTTCTAGTTTATGGTGATGTTTCAGATCCTTTTCTAAGTTGATTTAAAGGGCACATTTAATGAGAGTTGGAAACACCTTCTATAAACACATAAGTAGAGAGAAGAAATGGTTCTTATGTCAGAAAATGTGCTTGTTTGGTGGGTAGATCTGACATCTATATAATCTGTCCAAATTCCTGGCAGTGTCTGTTGCCTGCTGGCAAACTTACTCATTTCTTTGACACCTCTGAAAGCCAAAGAGGGAAGATCATAATCCCTCAGTAAGAGGGAGCAAACCAAGTGCTTAAAGTCTATAATAATCTAATGGGTATATTTAGTCTCTTTTATACAAAACTGGGGTTCCCCAGGGCTCAGTGCTGGGTCCAGCCCTGTTCAATGTGTTTATCAATGACCTGGATGAAGGCATCGAGTGCACCCGTAGTAAGTTTGCAGACAACACTAAGCTGGGTGGAAGTGTGGATCTGCTGGAGGGTCGGGAGGCTCTGCAAAGGGATCTGAACAGGCTGGACCACTGGGCAGAGTCCAATGGCATGAGGTTTAACACGGCCAAATGCCAGGTCCTGCACTTAGGGCACAACAACCCTGTGCAGTGCTACAGACTAGGAGAAGTCTGTCTAGAAAGCTGCCTGGAGGAGAGGGACCTGGGGGTGTTGGTTGACAGTGACTGAACATGAGCCAGCAGTGTGCCCAGGTGGCCAAGAAGGCCAATGGCATCCTGGCTTGTATCAGAAACACCGTGACCAGTAGGTCCCGGGAGGTTATTCTCCCTCTGTACTCAGCACTGGTGAGACCGCACCTCGAATCCTGTGTTCAGTTCTGGGCCCCTCACCACAAGAAGGATGTTGAGGCTCTGGAGCGAGTCCAGAGAAGAGCAATGAAGCTGGTGAACAGGCCTTATGAGGAATGTCTGAGAGAGCTGGGGGTGTTTAGGCTGGAGAAGAGGAGGCTGAGGGGAGACCTCATTGCTCTCTACAACTACCTGAAAGGAGGTTGTAGAGAGGAGGGAGCTGGCCTCTTCTCCCAAGTGACAGGGGACAGGACAAGAGGGAATGGCCTCAAGCTCCACCAGGGGAGGTTCAGGCTGGACATTAGGAAAAAATTTTTCACAGAAATGGTCATTGGGCGCTGGCAGAGGCTGCCGAGGGAGGTGGTTGATTCACCTTCCCTGGAGGTGTTTAAGGCATGGGTGGATGGGACACTGAGGGGCATGGTTTAGTGTTTGATAGAAATGGTTGGACTCGATGATCCGGTGGGTCTCTTCCACCTTGGTTATTCTGTGATTCTGTAAATATGAGACTTGTATTTTATATTCTCACCTTGTTGAATGGCATATATTTTTGTGCTAAAGGAAAATAATTTATATTAATACATTGTCAGGAAAATCTTTCAGACACTAACTTTCATTGTAGCTAAATAATGGGTTTGTTCTGCAGAAGGGATGTTTCTCAGCAGGTACCAGTTTTACAAATCAGGCTTTACGTTTTAGATGTTTGAAGTCCATAGTAAGTTAGTCATGGATACAGAAACTCAGCATTCCAGTGATTGGAGGAACCAGGACATTATGCATGGCTTTGAAGGACGGTTTGTTATTGCCTCCCTGTTGGAGGTCGTTGTAAACTCATTGGCTGGTTTGGCCTCCAACTTGTGTGTACAACATATATTTACAAACTTGTGCCTGAAGGATACTTCCACCTTATTCCTCAGTGCGGAAGTGACTTACAGCCTTTTAAAACCCCGCATGTGAAAGTATCTTGTGTCCTATGTCGTTGTTCTTTGGATTTTTCCATATAAACAATATTTAGAAATAAATTGGGTTACTGGGATCTTTTAGTGTGACAAACAGCTTTCAGGGCTCTGAAATTCTCTCTATATAGAGAAGTGTTTTTATATATATGTATATGGAAAAGCTACATTGTAAATTAATGCTCTCAATTAGCAACAGGTATGTAATGATGGAATATGAGCATTTTAGCTATGTTAGGTCCAGTTTGCAGAAATCATTTTAACTACATAATAGTATTGTGCTGAGGGCTGATTGGTACAAGAGCATGTAAATGAAGTGCTGAAGATCCTGCATTGAAGCTTTTATGGTTTATTCTTCCTCTTCAGACCTATTTTCTTGCCCTTTGTTTTTTCTAATATTTTTATGCTAATATCGTTGCCATTTGGGGGAGATTTATTCGACTTCTTTATGATGTTCAGTAGCACCCAGTGGATTTAAGTGATGGTTTTACAGAGAGGCTTTAGGGGTCTAAAGTCTGGGTCCTGATGTCTAAATGCATGTATTTAAATAGAGCCAATAAGACTTGTGGCAGCTAACTACTGTGTGCTTGATATCAAGTCAGATGAACAGGTCTGAATGAGATCTAAACCAAGGTGCTACCCTAGTCCTGGGAAATGTGGGTATTAAATGATGAGGTTCTTGTGCTGCACAGGTGAGATAGATTGGGATCTCTTTGGCTTGATGAAAGTTAGGTGTGTTATTCCTGCCTGACTAGACCTTCTGCCAGAAAGGGCATGTGATCTGCCTTTTGTCAGGAGGCACAGCCTATTCTACATCTCCCTATAAAAATAAAGTTTTATTATAGGAAAAACTTTTGCTTTTCTGATCTTGCCCTGCCTTAAGTGTAAATATGGCCTTTTTTTTTTTTTTTGGACAGGTTATCTGGAAAGGGAATGCTTTGCTGAACAGAACAGCACAAGATGACTTCTAATTCCTGCTCTTCATGGAAGCCTATCTGGATTGGTATGCTCTTAATTATTTATCTATCTATCTATTTATTTATTTTTAATTTGTCAAAAGACATGTATTGATTGCATGTATAATCCAAGGGTCCACTTAAAATTTAGGAACCAAAATGTTTAGAAAGCTTCCAACTTAGTAGTTGAATATTAATAACTAAATAGAGACTATGAAAATGTTATTGAAAATGTATTTTTAATTCAGTGATGACTGTTCTAGGTATTACACTATTGAATTAGCTCTTCAATGTGCATATGGTTAATATAACCATTGAACTAGTGGGAAAGTTAGAAATTAGAGGGGCTATTATGGCAGTACTAGAAATGAGCATAGAACTGCTGAAGTCCTTCGACGTGATCTACAAATCGAGAGTATAATTTTTCCCAAGAGCTGAGAAAATAGAATTATTCTTTACTTTGTGCATATTTGTAGCTTAGAATAGTGATAATGACTCCCTTGGCTGGCATTTCTTGACAATTAATGGCTTTCTGAATTAAGGACAGAAAGAAATATCCTCAAGAGGGCAATTAATTTTACTTAATGATACAAAAGAGAGGTGGCTATTTCCCACCATACTTTCCTATGAAATTTGCCAGAGGAGTGTTTATAGAATGGAAAAAAGGGAAAATTTCTAAAATTCAAGTAATGCCTCTTGTGAATAGTTTTGTGGGTCATCTACTCATGCAGTGTAGTTGATTAGTTTCAATTTAGGATATGCAAGTAGGTATTAAAACTGAAACTGCTAGTTCCTTTTAGGAGGAACAGTTGGGTAAGAACATTGTTCCTGCTGATCTGTCCTCTGACTCATTCTTTGCACTGGCTTTAGCTGAAAGGATTCCATTGCAATATGTTCCTGCCCCTGCTTAATGGCATGGGAAACAGTGCTCTATTTTTACTGAGAGGGGGGAGTATGTCCTGGGTTGCTTTGTACTGTAATAGAGTGTCAGAGAGCACATACTAAAATATTTTCTTTCAGCAGTTTTTTGAAAACAAAGTGAGCCCATGGCCTTCATGTTTTTTGACTCTATCCTTTTATGTTGTGTAAATAATTTTTGCCAAAGTTTACCTTTGAAATAAAACCACTGGTAGTAGCTATAAAGCATGCAGAAGCTTCCTATTTGTGACTATTGGAGACATCCCCAACAAAGAGGTTCACTGTACCCCACATTGCTAGCTTCAGGTTTCTGAAGAAGAATCACTTCTGAATGAAATCTTGGTGCTGGGCAGTGCTGAAAATGTGTACTTCCAGCAGATAGCTTTAATAAACTGTTTAACATTTTGGCAGTTGTTCATAGTATCTTACGATCAGCATTAAACATAACTCTTACTATGGTACTGTTATGTTCCCAAATTTGTCTGTGTTGGTGTTACTGGTTTTTGACTGAAGTTGGCTTTGCAGATAAGATATAATCTTTTATTTCTGATTGAGCATGCTATCCAAAGTTTGAACAGAAATCTTTTACCTTCAAAGGCTGTTAAAAAAAGACACTGTAGTTCTAGCAATAATTATATTTGATGAATGAAATTTGTCTCAGATTTAGCTTTAAGTGTGTACTTCATTGAAATAATTGTATATATTATGTTCCATAAAAAGAAAGTTGCAAATGGATGAGAAGTTTGCTTAAGAGAAAATGTGCATACCCAGTAATTTTCAGCACTGAAATGGAGAAAAGGTGATTGTGTGAAGCTTTTTTGCATCTGAAAAGAATCAGTGAGAGTACATGTACATCAGTAAGAGAATACTGTGATGAAAAAAGTGTCTGCCACTTCTTTGAGTACTTTGACCATCAATAAGATTACCTATTTAAACTCTCAAAGCACAGTTGTATTTTAACAAGCTATGTGATTACCATTCAGCAATGTCTCTGGCTTTGAAATTACACTATCTGTCTTTCTCAAGGAGTGATAACTGAAATGGAAATTGCCGTGAAGTTATCTTATTGGTCCCTTTATTTCAGCTTGAATTAGATGGAGGTGGTTTAATAATCGTGTAGATGCTTATGGTAGGAGCCTTCCAAGTAGCTAAAAAAAAACCCCAAAACAACAACAAAAAAACCCAAACCAAACCCCTGAAAACCTAAATGAAATAACTTCTGTATGACTGCTAAAGAAGGGATCCTCTTGAATTTATTGCCTGAAGTGCCAGTCACTGATACAAGGGATGATAGCCAAGAAACAGTGCAACTAACTTGCCTGCAGATTAGATAAGGGTAGTTTCAAAACTCATTTGAGCATGCAGATTCAATATGGAGTACACTGAGATTTCATTCCTCAGAGTGATAAAAATAGTACAGAGAAGGGTGCTGCCTGGAAACCATCAGGAAGCAGCAAGCACAGGTACAATAGTTTCTTTCTACCTAAAATCCAAAGCCTGTAGTCCTCTTATTAGATTAGGTGTCTTCTTTGCAAACAGCTGATCACCACTCACTCTTTTTATTTTCTGAAACAGAGATATGGCTGATGACTTATGCAACAGCCAAATGGTTAACGCTGTCTTCTCACTTTAAGCTCTTTGCTAGGTCCAGGCAGCAGCTTGCATGAGGTCACTCTTCTCTTCTCTTCTCTTAACAATTTACTTGGAGAGCTAGGATAGTGAGAGAGCATACATGAGATTACATTTTTTAATCTCTTTCTGGGTTTGTTAGGCATAGTCTATAGACATCTGTGTGTCCTTTGCTATATACTGGATGCTATTGGTTTGAAAAATGCAGGGTAGCACAATCTTTTTGATTTAATTTAAGGGTTCAGGACATGTTTGCTCTTCCCTTCCCTTGTCTGGTTCCTTCTGTTTAGGACAGTTTATGATAAAGGAGTATTTTCTAAAGTTGGGATTCTGTACTTTGAACATTGGCAGTTGTTTTTTTCTCTTTAGAGCGTCTGTGATATGTTATCCTCTCAGGCTCTGCTGAACTTTGTATTTTAGAGGTGTTGAGGCGTGAATATGCTCAAAGACCTGTAAACTAAACCTATGTGAGCAAATTCTTTTGTATATATTTAAAGTTAGTCAAGTAACTGCATGTATGCTCAAAATATCTGTATTTGAATTGGAAATCCATATACCCTTTGCAGTCAGCAGAAGGAGATTGATGCTTCATGAGGGTCATTCACCTTTTCCTAACATGGACATCTGTATTTAAGACCATGTGAAATACGTCCTAAATTGACTTCTAAATCCAAAGAAGCTCTATAGCATCCACAGCATCCCATGCTAAATATTTTCACAATTAATTGTGAAATTATAATTTCCAGTTCTGGGCTTCTTAGTTTGAGAGACGTGGATATACTGGAGAGAGTCTAGTGAAGGACTACAAAGATGATGAAGAGACTGGAACATCGCTTCTGTAAGGAAAGGCTGAGAAAGCCAGGACTGTTCAGCCAAGAGCAGGGAAGGCTCAAGGGCATCTTATCAATGTATAGATTTATCTGTAGGGAGGGTGCAAAGAAGACAGAGCCAGACTCTTTAGTGATGCCCAGTGACAGGCCAGAGGCAGTGGGCACAAACTGAAACACAAAGAAGTTCCCCTGAATATCAGGAAATACTTTTTTCCAACGTGAGAGCACTCAAGCACTGGCATAGTGTTCCCACAGAGATTGTTGAATTTCTGTCCTTGGAGATGCTTGCAAAGCCATCTAGATATGGTCCTGGGCACCTGGCTCTAGGTGGCCCTGGCTAAGAAGGGATTTGTATAAAATGACATCCAGAAGTCTCTTCCCACCTCAGCCATTCCAGGATTTTGTGATTGCTTTGGCTTTTCCTGTTCTTGTATTATGAGACATAGCAATCATTCACTTTACCTGCACCACTGTAGACCTCTGTCATGCCTTTTTTCAGTCCCTTTTGAATGGAGATCAGGTGGAGGAGAACCAAACCTTACTACTGAAGACAAGAGGTGCCATGGGTGTGTATTGTAACAGGTAGTGTATATAAATATACAATATATGTAAATTGTTCCTGCTTTTCTCTGTTTGTTTGCTAATGATTCTGAATACTTGGCTGATGTTTTCCTAGCGTAGACTATCAAAACTTGAACATCTGTTTTTCTTCTGGATGATAATTATTGATTTAGCTGCGCAGTAACTGATGCTAACCTTTTTTTTTTCTATACATGCTCCATCAATACTGAATGTTATCTTCCAGTTTACTAGCTTGTCACTAATTGTCATGGGAGCACACTGTACATCTTTGACTTTTGTTTTTATTAAATTGCTCTGAAGAACAGTTTATGTTCCTTCATCAGCAAATGTCATGGTTTCACATTTTTCTCTCCTCTCCTAAAGGTGGAACAAGTTGAACCCTAGTATAGATTTTCTTTGTAGGATCTTTTTGATGACCTTTTTTCACTGCAAAAATAACTACTCTTCCTTTTGTTTCCTATTTTAAACTGATTATTGTCTGTGAGAGGGTTTTCCATTTATCTCATGGCATGTTAGTTTCTTTTAGAGCCTTAGTGGAGAGACCTTGTCAGAAAGAATCAGAAATGCAAGTTACCTTTGCTGGCTTATTGCTGACAGAGCTCTCAAAGATACTGCCTGTAGGACCTGATTTGCTGTACTGCATGGTTTTAAATCCAGAACGTGTTGAATTTATACTCTTTTTGCAGTCCCTGCAGAATGCTACATTATCCTTCCCTCTTCAGTGTTCCTCACTTGTGGAATCATAACCCTTGGTGGAACTTTGGGTGAGATTTTCATGTTTGTTGCTAAAAACCTTGTTTATTTATCCTGACTGTGTTAACCTTTCTGCTGTTGGTAACACAGATTTTATTTTAACAATTTTATGTTAAAGAAGACTAGTAAAGGATAGCTTTATAAAGACCAAAGAAAAGTTTTAGCTACTATATATGCTTTAGCCTATAATTAACATTGAGGCTTTCTCTTTTCTTACTATAAAAAAAAGGAAAAAAACCCCAAAAAAGTAAGAGGATGGAGAGAAAAAGAAAATATAGAATAAAGTTAACAGAATTTGGCATTTTTGCAAAAAATATTAATGTACACGTGTTAGCATACTCTTAACAATCTCTAAACAATGAACTAAAATAGAAAATTCTGACATTCCCTACCATTCAAGCAGGAAAACCTCTAGGAAGTGTAATTTGTATGACTCAATGAAATTAGAATGTTTATTACAATATCTCTTCATGATACTACTGGAAGTGAAAGAGAACAGAGAGGTTAATCATTTGTCCTAGGAAAAATGTGGAAGGTGGTGTGTCCTGGAAATCATCAAGCAATACTGAGCTTGCAGATAGGAAGGGAATAGCTTTTCTATGAAGCAAGAGGAGCAGGTCACAGTGCTGGTGTTCCTTGATGACTCCTTGTAAGTAGCCTGAGCAGTCTTGCATTTGGATCACTAGAAGTCCCTCCTGGGAATGTAGCTTAGACTTTGTTGTCTTATTTCTTTGTTGGTGAAGTATTATCTGGGGAAGTGTAAGCTTTTGATCCTCCACGAGGTGTGTGGTGGTTATGTAAATTTGTAAAATCATTTCTTCCTTGCTTTGCTTTTGCCTGATGTTGATACCAAACAGAGCTTTTATAAATTTTGCAAACAGGATTGTGTTATCAAACATAAGCTTCTTGAATTAATAACACAAGCTTGTTGCCATGTGCAGAGATGGAGGAGATATTGTGCCCTCTGAAGATGCCTGTATTTGCTTATGTTCTTCTGACTAAAACAAAACCAGCTTGAAGCGACTATTACGGTCATCCAGAATGAATGAAGGGTATCCCACTTTCTGTTTCTATGTTGCATTCTATCAGAATAATAGTAATGAGAAAGGGAGCTCAGCAGAGTGCTTAAGGACTAGATTTACAGGGAAAAAGACAGCACACAGTAAAATTATGTGGGATACCAAGATGAATTAGCAAAGAAATGTGACCAATGAAAGAGTGAAAGCAGGGAGGCTTGCTGCAGGAGGAAGGGTTGTAGTGGCTGAAGAAGAGTGAGAATTATCTTGATCTGTATCTTGATATGAGTCAAGTCACTAAGTGAAAAACAAATTGAGAAATACTTTAATTCTATGGACAAATTATTTAATTAATAACAAGTTAGACAAATTTTACATGTTTTTTTCTGAGACATCTGCTGCTGCTTAACGATGTAAACCCAAGGATGCTGTGTTATGTAGGGGAGCTGAGATAGATGGGCCTTTGAGTGCTTACCAAACAGGCAGGAAGGTGATACTGATACTATTTAAGCTATTTGGAAATGTTATAAAAGCTTCCAACTGTAAGCAATTTCAAGAAAAAAATCATGAAGTCGGTTAAAAATTATGAAATTAGGATAAAGATACTGAGATGATTTATTCACTTTTAATGAAGTTTGTTTTCAAGCCTCAAAAGTTTTTTCAGTCTTGGTTATAGTAGAAAGCAGTTTGGCAAGTTGAGAGTATTGTACAGTACTAGCAAGACTACAGGATTAGGATCTATAAGGAAAAGACCAAATACTACAACATTACTGTGGCTGGTGCTCAAGTTAATTTTTTGACCTGAAATAGAAGGCCAATGGCATCTTGGCTTGTATCAGGAACGGTGTGACGAGCAGGTCCAGGGAGGTTATTCTCCCTCTGTACTTGGCACTGGTGAGACTGCACCTCGAGTACTGTGTTCAGTTCTGGGCCCCTCACCACAAGAAGGATGTTGAGGCTCTGGAGCGAGTCCAGAGAAGAGCAACGAAGCTGGTGAAGGGGCTGGAGAACAAATCTTATGAGCGACTGGGAGAGCTGGGGTTGTTTAGCCTGGAGAAGAGGAGGCTGAGGGGAGACCTTATTACTCTCCACAACTACCTGAAGGGAGGTTGTGGAGAGGAGGGAGCTGGCCTCTTCTCCCAAGTGACAGGGGACAGGACGAGAGGGAATGGCCTCAAGCTCTGCCAGGGGAGATTTAGGCTTGAGATTAGGAAAAAATTCTTCACGGAGAGGGTGGTTAGGCATTGGAACGGTCTGCCAAGGGAGGTGGTTGAGTTGCCGTCCTTGGAGGTGTTTAAGGTGAGGGTGGATGAGGTACTTAGGGGCATGATTTAGGGATTGGTGGGAATGGTTGGACTCGACGATCCAGTGGGTCTCTTCCAACCTGGTTATTCTGTGATTCTGTGATTCTGTGTGATTCTTTCGTCATTAAACAAAGCAGAGCGATCATTTGATTCCAGTTTTTTTCAAAGTGTCTTATTTTGTTTAAATTTCTATCTTCTTTTTCAGATGGAAGTACTGACATGAATTTAAGAACTTTGACGCTTTCAGATGTTCAATTTTGATTTGTAAAATGACCAGGAATAAGATACTGCCTGAACAAGATGACATGCCTTGAAGACTTTCAGTTTCACTTTCATTTCTCCTGAAGCAATGGTTTTCTCAGCAACGTTGACGGTGGCCCACTCTGGGACCTCAAATGCTACTTTTATTGTTTATGAGAATGCCTATACGAATTTTACCACTCCTCAGTTCTTGCTTCGTAGTGGCATAACACAGCCGTTGAGATATAGTACAGGTGCCGTGCTCACTACTGAGAGAAGTACTTTTCTGGTAAACGCTACAGCTATCCTACCATCACAAGAAGTTTTCAGGAGCTTGAGTTTGCCACTCCAGATCGTTCTTTCTGCTGCTATGATATTTATCCTGTTGGTTTCTTTCTTTGGAAACTTTGTTGTCTGCCTCATGGTCTACCAGAAGGCAGCTATGCGATCTGCAATTAACATCCTCTTAGCAAGCCTGGCTTTCGCAGACATGCTGCTGGCAGTGCTGAACATGCCTTTTGCTCTGATAACAATCATTACCACTCAGTGGATTTTTGGGGATATATTCTGCAGAGTGTCTGCCATGTTCTTTTGGCTTTTTGTCATAGAGGGGGTAGTCATTCTTCTTATTATTAGTATTGACCGATTTCTTATCATAGTTCAGAGGCAAGATAAACTGAACCCCTCCCGAGCAAAGTTTCTGATTGTGATTTCCTGGGTGGCATCCTTTGTTATTGCTTTTCCGTTATCAGTAGGAAACCCTGATCTGCAGATACCCTCAAGAGCCCCTCAGTGTGTTTTTGGCTACTCTACAAGCCCAGGTTACCGAGCCTATGTGATAATTATCTTGCTAATTTCTTTTTTTATTCCATTCCTGGTAATGCTGTATTCTTTTATGGGCATACTCAACACTGTCCGCCACAATGCAGTTCGTATCCATAGCCACCCTGATAGCATATGCCTCAGCCAGGCCAGCAAGCTTGGTCTCATGAGCTTACAGAGACCTTTTCAGATGAATATTGATATGAGCTTTAAAACACGTGCCTTCACAACCATCTTGATTTTGTTCCTTGTCTTCATAGTCTGTTGGGCGCCCTTCACCACTTACAGCCTTATTGCCACATTCAACAGCCACTTCTACTACAAGCACAACTTTTTTGAGATAAGCACTTGGCTTCTTTGGCTCTGCTACCTCAAGTCTGCACTGAACCCACTGATTTACTACTGGAGGATTAAGAAGTTTCATGATGCATGCTTGGACTTGATGCCCAAATACTTCAAGTTCTTGCCACAGCTACCTGGCCATACGAGGCGGCGCATTCGACCCAGTGCCATCTATGTGTGTGGGGAGCATCGCTCGGTTGTGTGAAGCTGCAGTTGTTTAATAGTGATTGTTATTTTCTGGGATTATTTGTTTTTAGGCTTTAGGTTGAATTTTGTTTAGTTTAATATGGCTTCTTCAGTGTGGCCATATCTTATAACTTGATTAGATTTTCCAGTACTCTGTGCAATTTTGGGAGAAATGATAGAGGGAGGGAAAGTGATTGGCTATTGTTTGGTTTATTACCAGAATACAATGTAAAAAAATAACAAATGTTACCTCTAGGATTCCATGAAATCCATTCTTTTAAATTAAAACTACATTTGTAACATTTTGTCAGGTTTATGCTTACTAGGCCTGCAATTGCATCTAATTGTGGGGACACTTTTTGCTGCTAAGATACGGTATATTTAGTTGATGTAATTTTAATGAAAAATGTTGCTGCTGTCTGCCAATATGAGAGCCAAAAAGTCTTATTAGATGACTTCTATTTAATTTTAACAATATTTCAGAAGTTTTCATGGTGACGCTAGAAAATGTTTGTTTGTTTTTCTTATATTTCCATTAATATTTTTGTGCACTTTACAAAATTTACTATAGGATTTGTTCATTGGAATATTTAGTTCTGTATTGAAGAGGTATTATTATTTTTTGTTTTATGGGTGAATTTCAAGAAAGACTCATGGAAGCTCTAGGAGGGCAATTTATGTTGTTATAGCTACACATAGTCATATATTTGCTGTTTTTCTAACCATTGATCAAAAGTCACAGTAACTGCTCAGTTATCAGGGGAGTTGGAAAGAGAGAATGGAGAAATGAAGGGGAAAGAAAGCAATGAAAATACCATGTCCCAAGGTGCAGGCTAATGCAAGATTTGGAAAAATTTAGGTGAACATTGTCACAGGGGAAAGAGGCGGCTGTCACTGTTACTTTAGGTTGTTACAAGTGATTCAAACCTAATGGTATTCCTGAAAACCTATCTGAAATTATGAGCTTGGGCCTCCAATTTACACTGTGTTGGGATAATGCTGTTTCTGCTTTGAGCTTGTACAAGGCTAGGTGTGCTCTGCACCACTGAAATCATGGTGTCAGGTGTTTGTAGGGATAGAATTAGAATAGTAAGGCAAACTAGCAAACAAATAGCATATGAGCCATAGTTGAGGCTTGGACTTAGTTTACGTAGTAATGTCTGGGAACAAAATCCTCAACTTGCTTGTTTTCCAGTTTAAGTGTTAGACTGAAACCATAAACTGATAATAATGAGTAACAGTCAACCAGCACATTGCTAGGGATGCAAGTTGAATTCCCATGTTCCTTCCAATACTACTTTATATTGATTATTTTGTTGCCCCTTTTCCTCTAGTGCCTGTTGCCTCAAGCATTTACTCTGCTGTTCCTCATCTATTAGACACCAGCTTCTGTACCTGAAATGCCATTTCAGGTACATTTCTGATTAATGTGAGGATTATCTCAATACACCTACCTGAGAAGCAGAAAGTTAAAGGATTTTTTTTTAATGATAGCAATCCAGACTCAGTCCCTTTTTTCCTTTTAATCAGCTAAATAAATATTTAATGGTGAGATAAGTAAAAGTTAGACTTAGTTTTGGGCTTTGAAATGAGATCCCCATTTACTCTGAGGCAGAGAAAGAATACTTGCAGAGTTTGTGCATCCTTGCAGTGGGCTTTTTGGGGCTGTCTGTGTCAACTGGGGCTAGGGTTTGGGCTTATCTTGCTTCCATCTCTCTTTCAGTACCCCAAAATGTGAGGCACTAGTCATTGTTCCTGTAACTGAGAAGCAAATAATAGCAATTTTATCTATTTCTGTTTTAATATTGAAATGAGCGTAGGAAGAGAATGCCCTGTACATTGTGTATTGTCCAGGGACTGCTTACTTCCTGAGGCCAACTAAACATTTACATCTAGACTTTATTTAGGTCTTCAGTGAAGAACTCCTTTAACAGTTCTCTCTGTTCCTCTCATCAGCAGCTATTGATTAAGTTGTTGGCAATATTTAAACTTAGGAGTATAAAAGGAACTATTTTGAATTTAATAATTTCATTTTTTAAAAAAAGCTGCTAGCTGAGGTTTTGGGTTACAGGTAAAGGTACCCAGGCAGTGGCAACGTTATTGGTGTCCATGCTTTTCATTCCTTGTTGAATTCACTAATGATGTTATGGACTTTTGATCAAATTGACAGGCAGTAAAGGAGTTCTGCTGTAAAACAAGAGTTTTAGTGTGTCTTTTCAGTATGGCTTTTATTTATCAAGTACATTTACACTGATAGCTGGAGTTTAACTTGGTTAGTATGATTTTTCTGTTTCAGAGCTGTCATGCCTGTTTATCTCTGGAAGCAGCAAAGTTGTGATAGAGCTAATGTAATGGAGTAAGAGTATACACATCTAAGATGGCAGGAACAGGTATTTTTGCTGTCTTGCAGAGCTGTAACATAAGGGGTTTGAATGAATGCCATAAATCGTCCTTCAAGAAGGAAAGAAGTTGAGAAATACAGCTAGTGTAAAGTTAGTGAAATTTCTTGAAGGGGAGGGGAAAACGTTTTGTGGAGATTTCATAATCTCTGGTAAGTACTGGCGGTGAAATAGAAATTACAAACATCAAAAAACCACTAAATTATTGAGATAAATTTAGTTTGTTTACACTGACTGTAAGAGAGTTTCTGCTCAGAGTGTCTGCTGATACTTACGGGGAAAAAAAATCTAATTGGGTGGCCCATATTCAGAGGTGACTTACATGGCGATACAGTATTCACACTTTGCGTGTTTTAAAGGTGATCAGAGCATACAATGAACAAGGGTGTTCAAAAAGAAGAACAAGGTGGCGTAGAAGTATCCCCAAGATAGTTACGTGTTTACAGAACCATTTGGCCTATTGTGTCTAATATACTGTCTTAAGAGCAGTGCCTTGATAATTACAGCTGAAGTCGTAGGACCAAGTTTAAGACAACTAAAATGCTCATTATTGTCATCTGTGATCCAGCTGAGATTAGCATAATCTTGCTAACATTAGAAGATGTATATGTTGGCAGGATTTGGGCTACTGAGGCATTTTAGTGGGCTTGTCCCTGACCAAGACCAAGGATTTTGAAAACTGAAATTGATCCTTTTTCATTCTACTCTCCAGAAATGATAAGTGTTACTAAGCTGTATTCCCTCATGTCACATTTTCAGCAATCCTTGGTATGGAGGATTGAAATGAATGTATTTTCAATTATGTTGCAGTTCAATATATTCTGTCAAAGCATGCTGCTTACCCAAGTCTAATTTGTACAAATCTGTTGCTAAAATGATTCTTTTGTGCTCAGTTGTATATTTTTGACATTTCTTATTACTTGTGTAAAAATATTTATGTACATAGAGAAGACAATTCTTTTGCCTTCTATTGATTTGTTACTGTTTTTTTTTCTGTTGTATTCTCAATGCTTCCATATTTTGTTTGGGCATATGCATAAACAACTGACAGGTTTCAGTGGTCTTTCTGCAACCATTTGAGATTTTTCATTCTCAAATCATTCAACAATGCTCTCCTTGAAGAAGATTTTGATTTATTTTTATGTGAAAAATAAAAATACAGAGCACAACTTCGTTGCTATTGGAATGGTGAGTCTTAAGTCCAATTTTCCAGGAGCCACTACTCTGCCATTTTGAACTGGTTTGATCGTTTTTTGAGGAATAGTAATTTTCTGATGTGAAGAAACCTTGAATTACTGTTTTTAAACAAGCTGTTGAGTAGAATGGCATTGTCTTCTCTGTACATGTACACCTGTGAAAATACCCAAGAAACAAACAAAAAAAAAGAGAAAATAAACATGAACATTCTCCAAAAATGTGGCAAAAGTCTATAGAATTGCTCTTTGTGCATTTGTAGGTTTCTTGGATTTAATACTCACCTTCATGGTTTCAAACACTTTATTTATGTGTATTAAGTAACAAAAATTGTTTGCCTCACTTACATGGGTTGTTTTTTAAGCCAAAAATGTTTGTTCTGTAAAGAATGAACAGGATGCTGTCTTCTGATGCATTGGGATAGAGGTGTTAATATATGCAAAACAAATGAAATATTATGCAGCAAAATAGAGAGCCTAAAAAGAACGTAACCTTCCTAAATATACTACCTGTGCTGGGTGTACTACCTTTGATCTAGGACTGAGTAATTAACATCATCTTCTTGTGGAAGAAATAAAACAGGCAGTAGTACTTCATGGCACAATTCATGTCAACACAAGACAGCAACCCTTATGATTCAAGTGCTGCTTGCTTGTATGTGATGGATTATTCCTAAACCATCTTTGCAGGTTTAGGGAGAATTTTCAATTTCCTAATGATTTAGCAGAAATTCTGCTGGAGTAATTTTTCTAAATGATTGTCTCAAGGCATGTCCCTAAAGAATGTCTGAGAGGGAAATGAATATTTCCAGTTGCTTGGGTTGGGCCTTGTTCAACTGCTCACAGACCTGATTTTGATACTTCTTCCTCAACAACTACCTCCTCCTCCCTTCTCCTCTGCTGATGTCCTCCCACCTCCCCAATGTAGCATCTTCTACACTGCTGGGTTGCAGTAGGTGTTATGGCAGGAGGTGATGGATGTGCCTGCAAAAGTTGTGAAGCCAGCAAGCACCCTTCCCATCTTGAGTACAGTTTGGACCATCTGTTTTGCCTCATTTACTTGTAAGATTAGAGCTGTTGCAAGAGAGCTGTTACAAGAGTGCGTATATTTGCAGTTAGTGCAAGGGTTCTGGGATTAACCCCAGTAGTGTTACAGATTTTATTCCATCCCTGTCTTTTGGCTACTGAGCTGCAACAGTCTATAGCCAGTTCATGACTAGGGTTCCCTTAGATGATGCAAGTCTCTGTGAGTGCTCTGGGCACAGGACCTGCCAGTGAGCATCCACCAGAACAAAAGTTGCTACAGCTCGCTCTCAAACAGAAAAGGCATTCAGGAAAACAATGGCAACTCCGCTGAGGTATGAGTGGGAAATGAGACGTAAGTTGGTAACTGCAATTTATGACTGTTTTGGAGGAAAATGTGAATTCTAATGGATGATACTTCTTAAATGCCCCTTACAGGAACTGATTTTTGTTTTTAAACTGGAGTTATGGATATTTTATGCACAGAATATTGGTTTGTGTTCTGTTTTATTGTGTGACAGTGAAAGCAGCTTGATATCAAGTCACTAACAGTACTACAGATAAGTGACAATATTTATAAATATAAAAGTGGAACTTGTTCTTTTTTTTTTTTTTTTTTTTAATCCTGTCTAGATAACCAGCTTTGCGTGTGTGTGTGGGTGCAGAAGATAGCAATAATAATACTATACATACTCCTTGTATGATTGGTGCTCTGCCTTAAATAGATCGTTGCAATTCAAGCCTCTGTGGTTGACCTGCAATAAAATTAAGCCTTTTCACCACCAAGAAAAGGAATTCAGCTAAAAATGCATGTCTGTTGAAAGAGAAGGTCTAGTCAGATAAATTCCAATAATTCCACCAAGAGTTAATTAACCTTGTCTCCAAAGAGGATGTAATCACTGCTGTGATAAATTTAACAGTGTCTCCATTTCATATGGTGGGCCTAGTCTCTTTATTAAAGACAGGGGAGGTTTTGGTGGCTGAGAGCAGTTCCTAAACAGCTGTGATGGCAAAAGAGTGACAAGTTAACAGGAAAATCTCAGTTCTAGAGTATATTTTAGTCCCTGCTGTTCTTAAGGGTGTCAGTGCTGTCTTTTTTTTTCTCTGAAAAAAGTCATCCCTGTCGAAGGGAGATGAAGTGGAACCTCTTACGTGGTTTCTTGATTCTATATTAACAGGTTAATAATTGTGAGAAGAATAATTCTGAATTTCCTTCCCTTCCTCACTGGAGGAGATTTGAAATATTGTATATCGGCCTGTATACTGTTGTGTGTTCTAGAGGAAATGGGCTGTATCTCGTTCCACCTCCTGTGGACTCTTTCATAGGAAGTGAATTAATACTCCTTGGGCCAGAGAGGAAGAGTGGGTGTACTTAGAAGAAGGCAGGAGGCTGTGCTGCAGCAACCATTTGATCCGAAGTGGTGTAAAATTTCACAGTAAGGTTTTTGGGAGAGCAGCAGTGGAAACCAGTTGCTCCAACATCACCACTGCCTGCAGTAACTACCCAAACCTAGGTGTGTGTCTGTCTTCCAGTCATTATTTAATTATTTTTTTTGAAGTGGAACAGCTTTTACAGGAGGTAGCAAGAGTGCCCTTTCTGTTCTTAGCTCAGATTAGGTAATAATCCACCAGTTAAAAGAATTCAGGAAAGATAAGAGCTGTGGTTTAAAATCCTCGGGGATCTTGAGAGGAAATGAAATTAAATCTCCTTCCTGAATATATTCAACACTGAATTATTAGGTTATAGGAACGGTCTATCAAGACTTTCAGCTTAGTTTATGGGTTTTTTTCAGCCTTAGCTGTTAGTTGACCTCTGAAAATGCCCGTTGGTGGACTTTCTTCTGAGAAGTAGATAAGGTAAAGCCTGTTTTGTAAATTTTGGTGTGAGATGAGCATTGCATGGTTCACTGCTGTCAGTGGTGCAGACATACAGAAGCAGATGTATATGATGGATACATCTGTGATTTTTTAGCTATCTGTAGCACAGACAACTCCACTGATCACTTGAGGCTCCTTCTCAGTCAGTGAGATGGATGAATGTTTTCAGGTATGGATGTTCACTTTCCAAAAGGAATGAGAGTTAACAGGCCAGAAAAGCTCGTTTCTCTCCACTGATTAAGAAGGAAACCTGGAGTGTTAAGAGACACGTGTTCTCAGTTGGTTAGATTAATCTTGCCCTAAATAATTTAAGGAATTTTAATGTGGAAAACATAGGCGCCTATGAATGTTTGGGTCAAATATGGATGAACAGGCTTTAAGGCTCTAACTTTTAACTTTCTTAAGTGTCTGAATCTGCCTGTAATATTTTTTTGTGTGTGTGATTTCTGGTGATAACCACACTGGAAAAATGATCATGCATTTTAGAACTTTTTTCACTTTCCCCGATGCTGCTTTGTAGACAAGAGACATAAGAAACCTGCACTTTTAACCACAATGTGGATTTTCTCCTGCAAAAGTGAATTGGCATCAATTTGGTCTATTTTTATGAAAGAAGCAGACCACTTCTGCGTGGGAGCTTCTAAGCGGGGTTTTAGTATTGTTCAACTGGAATGCATTACTGTTGTACTTTTAATTACTCGGTCTTTGATTTTCTTGTTAAGATGTAGACAAGTCTCTATAAAGTCACTCCTAAAATTACCCAGCCTTCTAGCATGATTTTTTAAAGTAGTGGTAGAGCCCATTTCTGTTATTTCAAATTCAGAAATCCAGAAGGCATCATTTCATAGGTGGAGCTGCTTTCCTATCTATTTTGTTAGGCTAGATAGAAGGAGTAATGTGAGATTTATAAGACTAAATGGAAAGTAAGGAAGAATCCTAAGGATGCACTTGAGGAGGGCTGACTTTACAGCTAGCCAATTCAGGCAAGTCAGAAACCTCAAAGATGGTCTTAAGTGCCTAGCTGATTTCAGGTTTTGTTCAGTCATTGCATGATGTGAAATGCAACATCAGTCCTGTAAATGGAGGTGGGAGATGAGGCTTCAAGTTTCTCAGTCTCCAGGCACCAGAATCTTGCTCATTCTAGTGTTTTCCTATTCTGGCCCCACAAAGCTTTCACAGCTTGCACTGTGTTATGGCTACCAGGTAAGTGGTGGAAGAAGCAATCAGACCTCACTGCCTTTTCAGCAGCACACTCTAACCATCAGGCTGAGAAATTAGTCCTTTTTCACATAACCATGTTTCAAAGGATACGAGTACTTTTTAGTTAGGTAACTTTCTTCCTCCAAATGAAATGTAGGTGTGGGATTTCAGGTGAGTGCAGTGGAGGATGGAAACCAGGATTTCAGCAGGAAGGGGTCAGTCACAGAATCACTAGGTTGGAAAAGACCTCCAGGATCATCGAGTCCAACCATTCCTATCTGCCACTAAACCATGTCCTTCAGCAGCTCATCCACCCATCTTTCAAGTACTTCCAGGGATGGTGACTCAATCACCTCCCTGGGCAGACTCTGCCAGTACCTGGTGACCCTTTTTGTGAGATTTTTTTCATGATATCCACTCTGAACCTCCCCTGGCACAGCTTGAGGCCATTGCCGCTGGTCCTGTCCCCTGTCACATTCAGGTAGTTGTAGAGAGCAGTAAGATCTCCCCTCAGCCTCCTCAAGGCTAAACAAACCCCATTTCCTTCAGTCACACCTCATAAGACTTGTTCTCCAAGCAGTCCTGCCAAGCATTTCTAATGAGCAGCTCTGTGCAGCTGCTTTCCTATTGTGTGGGTGAACTGAGACAGCCTGTAAAGGTGGGTGACTTTGCTCACAGTGCAGAGGATGTAGGTCTTTATCTCTGGGGAAGAGATTCCCTCTCAATGGGGGTCTGCAGCTCTTCTGGTGCCTCTCTAGTCCTTAACCCCTCTTCCTTACCATGCAACAAGAATTCTTTAAACTAAAGCAGGTCTCCAAGGAAAAGGAAAAATTTTAAAGGCATTTTACATTTGTGGTATATTTTTTGAGGTGCTATTGTTAGGACAGTAATTAATTTGTGTGATTTACGTTACACTGGAGGCAAGACTATATGATCACGGTAATTCTTTCTGGCTTTATTCTGCATGAGAGGCCTATTTCACTCTCATAAAACTTCACTTTATTAGTGCCATTGTCAAGGTGAACCTGGGCATTGGTAGAAAGGATCTTGAACATAATTTAAGGTGTAGAATAAATGACCCTTTCAAGAATATTTCTAATCTTTGTGATTCATCCTAGGTCAACATTGGTGGTACTTGATTCTGGAAAGCTGGCTTTTCTAATCAACTTTCTCAGGAATTCATTACTTGAAAACCTATGACTAATGAGAGATGTTTTGTTCTTTTGAAGTTCAAGTGAATTTCCATAGAGGTTACTATTACTAAGCAACCAATCCTGTGGAGTGTCTCTTGAGGAATTGACACTACAGCATGAACAAAAGTAAAGCAAAACACAGGGAAACAATAATGAAAAATTATTCCCAGACAGAGAGGCCATGAATAGTAACATGTACATGGCCTGTTTCAGACACTCCTTCCTTGAAAGCTGATGTTTCACCAATGGAAAATCTCCCACAAGAGGTAAATATCAGCATAAACCATACCACTGTCTACTGAGAAGGTAAAGAGACCCAGCTTCTCTTCAGATGTAGAGATACACCATAGCATGACTGAGGAGCCTGCAGGAAAGATGGGGAGGAACTCTTTATCAGAGAACGCGGTGGTAGGACAAGGAGTAACGGTTTTAAGCTGTAAGAGGGGAGATTTAGATTAGATATTATGAAGCAATTTTTTAATGTGAGGTTGGTGAGGCACTGGAACAAGTTGTCCAGAGAAGCTGTGGAAGCCCCATTCCTGGAGGTGTTCAAGCCCAGGTTAGATTATAGAATCAGGATGGTTTGGGTTGGAACGGACATTAAAGATCATCTAGTTCCAACTGCCCTGCTAAGAGCATGGACACTTCCAATTAAACCAGGCTGCTCAAGGCCCTACCCAACCTGGCCCTGAGTGCTTTCATCCACAACTTCCCTGAATCTTAATATTTGTTCAGTAGAGTTATAAACTTTATAGGATTAAAAATATCAATATTATACAACTTAACTCAGTAATCATGGTATGTGTAGGATACGTACAATCTGGAAATAAGTAAAATGTTTTAAATATGTGACTTAAATAATTAATAAATACGTGAGGTCATGAATGTCAGAGTCTCAAAGGTAAGGATATAATGTCCAAAATCATTGTTGCCATAGAAATCTTCCAAACACCTCAAATATTTTTACAATTCCAGTCACGGTTTCTTTTTAACACAGTTTGGGGAGGGAGGATGTCTCAAATATATACATCTTCTGACACTGCAAAGGAAAGATGTATTAGTATTCAATATTTTATAAAGTGAGAAATGAAGCACAAAATACATTAATTAATTTATTTTTTAAAATAAAGAATAAATAAACAGAATCTCTAGTCGGCTGCTTCCCTGTACTCTGCAGGTACTTAGGGTCAGCAGGTGTTTATTCTTTCCAAGCTACATGACGACTATACTTTGGACATGCCTAGGATCGCCATGCCTTGAGAAATGAAGCTGGTGAAGGAGCTGGAGAACAGGCCTTATGAGGAACGGCTGAGAGAGCTGGGGGTGTTTAGCCTGGAGAAGAGGAGGCTGAGAGGAGACCTCATTGCTTTCTATAACTACCTGAGGGGAGGTTGTAGAGAGGAGGGAGCTGGCGTCTTCTCCCAGGCATCAGGGGACAGGACGAGAGGGAATGGCCTCAAGCTCCGCCAGGGGAGATTTAGGCTGGACATTAGGAAAAAAATTTTCACAGAAAGTGTCATTGGGCACTGGAACAGGCTGCCCGGGGAGGTGGTTGAATCACCTTCCCTGGAGGTGTTTAAGGCACGGGTGGATGAGGTGCTGAGGGACATGGTTTAGTGTTTGATAGGAGTGGCTGGACTCGATGATCCGGTGGGTCTCTTCCAACCTGGTTATGTAGTGTTGTGAATCAGTATGATTTTGTGTGGGTTTCTTATGTCTTGCAGTGAAATGCACACTGCTTTAACAAGTTTGTGTTTGAAAGGTGATAATGGGATCCAGGATGTTTGCCTGAACGTAACTGCTCTTCAAGATCACTTTGTGTCTCCTTTCTGTAATAGTAAAGTGAGAAACAAAAGAAACAGGAAAAAGGTTATTTTGTTATTGCACTTATTTGCTTGGTATGTGTCTTTTAAAGGCATTTGCTTTGAATTCTGTCAAGAATAAGCTGTATCTTTTTGTCAGCTTTTGAAAAGCAAGATAAATCTAGCAGAGTGAGGCAAATTTATCCATCCTCAGATCTATTTTTTTGGTATATTTTAAGAAATATGAGGTAGTTGTATTAGAGATTCATTTTACTTGACTTGCAGCACCAATAAGTTAAGCATCTAATCTAAAGTACTCTCATGTGCTCTCTAGATACCTTCAGGTGGTGAATCATCCCTTCTGTCCAAGAAACTTATTTTAGGAGGATGAGTCATTCTCCAGAAATGCCCACCTGCTTTCAGTGACTCTAGAGGAGGACAAGCTTAGACTGGGGGACTAACTTTTGAATCTCTAAAGTGTGTTAAGATGAAACTAATTTTGTCTTCCCTTTCCAGCTGTGCCTTATTTATTATCACTGTCATGCTTGTTTTAAAAAGAAAGAAGCACAGAATTACTTTATTATTATTCCATAGCACTTCTGTTCTATGGTTTTACTGAATTAAATCCTATGAGGACAGGGAAATGAGGTATCTCATGGAACATTCCTGCTGTGTTTTGACTATGTGCAGCAATCCTCTCTACTTGGAGGCAGAGACAGTCAATTTCTTTAGTTCAAATTTAGACTGCCCAATGTTGTCTCATTTTGCTTCCTTCTTGCTTCTAGCTCAGTGTGTGAGCAACTGAAAGAACGAGCACCTTGTTCCTCTCTTGTATGACATTACTTAAAACTTGCAGATGGTCTCCAAGTTTTTAGGTGACAATTGTCAGACCCTCTAGCAGGATTCTCATGACAGGTCTTGCAGGCACTCACTCTCACACTTTTTTTCAGGACTCACCACATTTTACTTTCTTCCAGTAACTTGCTCCATTAGTTTTGCCTGCTAACTTACTGTGTGTTTGAATCATTGCCATAAGATTTTTGATTTTCAATTGTTAAAAAAAATAAGTCAAAGCTTTTGTTAAGGCAGACATTTCAGCATGACTGTTGTTATTATTATTAATATTGCTACCATCAAATTCTGAATCTAATACTTATATTGTTACTGATATTTAGTTAATATTAGACTATTTTGTAACATTCTCTATTATGGCATCAGTATATGATGTTGTAGCTATTTTTTTTTCTTAAATGAGTAATAGAAAATACAGCACAGAGAAAAGCTTGTCTAAAGGTTTTTCTCTCAGCTCCAAGCTGCGACCAGCAGCACTTCTCTCTTTTATACATCATCTCCAAGGATATTTTTAATACCTACAGCAAATCAGCCTTTCAATTCCACCTACAGAGAATTGTCCTCACAGTCTGGGACCTAAATATAGGTACAACACAGCTTGTAGTGTACTATAGTACATGATTACTGTAACTGTTACTGTGAAGTACTATGGGACTGTGGTGCACAGTCCAGGTTACTTTAGCCTAGTGCTGTGTTAAATAGGCAGAAGAAATGCTGTCAAATGTCATAGCATATCATATTATTCTCAGCAAGTCTGGGGTAGAGTGAATCAATTTTGAAGAGCTCTTCCCAAGCTTTAACAAGCTGCCATCCACACTGGCACTAATCAGCATTCATTTTTGCAGTCTCATAAAGAAGAGTTTTCTGCAAGATCTGTCTGGGGCACTGAACTAGTTCTTCGTATGTTGATTACAGGTTGAAATGGGGGTCACTATCTGGGCAGGAGTAATGACCCAGGATGGTAAAGATGCTAAAGGGCTAACCTTTTTAAGCCCTTGCACCAACTGGCAAATTTGTTTGAAAACTGTTGAAGCTGACTTTTTTAAAACCACATGTGCATAAACAGGCATTTTCTGATCTGTCAAAGTACTTTTTTCGGCAAAAGTAAAGGTGAAAGTGGACAGAAATACAGTAAAAATGTTATGTTGTCCTGTTATATGGGAGAATCACAGTGGAAATGATTGCTGTGTTTCAGTGGACACAATCCTATTAATGAATGTCAGCCATGGGAAAGTGTAGAGGAACTCATTTGTGCTCAGATATTGCTGCATTACTCCCACTAAAGCGAACAAAGCAACACAGTTAAATTCGTACTCCCACTGCAAAAATACAGTGAGGAAAATTTTGCGATATTCCTAAGCAAGCTGTTACATCTGAACAAAATACTTAATGGTGTTACATCCAGGATCTGCTATAAATTCAAGAGGGGAGAAACAGCAAAACAGAAAGCAAAGGAGAGAGAGTGCTCTCAGCTTCCTTTCCACATATGCCATTTCTTCATAAGGCCACGTTGCTGTTTTCATAAGGTAGTACCAATGGCTTGTACACAAACTCCTTCCAAAGCCATTTCTGTATTCTAGCTATCCTAAACAACTGGTGCTGGAAACCTACAGAGAGGTGAAAAACATTTCATTTGTCATTTATTTTGATTCTAGGTATGAGGAAACAAAGCATCTTATTAGCCAAACTCGCTGCCATTTTAACCTCACTTATTACACTGGGTCATGTCATACATTTCCATTGGTTATAGTTTTGTAAGTAAATGGTGACTTATAATAGTTAGGCTTCAGAGACTTTAATAATTTTTAAATGATTTGGAGTGGTTATGTTCCATTGCTTCAGAGTAGATTTCTGAAGTCATCAGGTAAAAGGTGGTTCTTCAAAACTTAACATCAATGATTTTTGATGATCGTTTCATCTGTTGTTTTTATTAGGCCAAATAGAAAATACAGCAGTTAACTAGAGGTGCACTCCTTTATTACAAATGCAGCAGTTTTATTGTGAACATTTAAAAATGCCATTGGCTTTTAGAAATCCCAAAAGTTGCAGAAGTGAATCAAAACTCTAATTAGGATCATAGATTTGAACCCGTACTTATAATTTACATTAGAGATGTTCGAGTCCAGGATTAGGATGGACTTCAGGGACCACTAAAGTTCTCAGAAGCTGATAGTAAGATCGATCTGCTCTTTACAGGACAGTTCTCAAGTGGAGTTTCCATAGTTGTTTTTCTCAGAACTTGGTATGAATTCATGTTATTGCCATCACTTAATATGTTTCTACTAAACAACACACATATCACAGGTCTTGCCTGATGAGTGTGAATGACAGTTTCTTAGCTATATCATAATCTTTCAGCACTGTTGCATTCACGGTCTCCATTGAATGTAAGAGGTGTGGAGATTTCCATACCCTGACACATAGGCAGCACATCATCGTTTAATGTCTTAGAATCATAGAATCATAGAATAATTAGGTTGGAAGAGACCCACCGGATCATCGAGTCCAACCATTCCTATCAAACACTAAACCATGCCCCGTAGCACCTCATCCACCTGTGCCTTAAACACCTCCAGGGAAGGTGAATCAACCACCTCCTCTGCCAGTGCCCAATGACCCTTTCTGTGAAAATTTTTTTCCTGATACCCAGCCTGAACCTCCCCTGGCAGAGCTTGAGGCCATTCCCTCTTGTCCTGTCCCCTGTCACTTGGGAGAAGAGGCCAGCACCCCCCCCCACAACCTCCCCTCAGGTAGTTATAGAGAGCAATAAGGTCTCCCCTCAGCCTCCTCTTCTCCAGGCTAAACAACCCCAGCTCTCTCAGTCGCTCCTCATAAGATTTGTTCTCCAGCCCCTTCACCAGCTTTGTTGCTCTTCTCTGGACTCGCTCCAGAGCCACAACATCCTTCTTGTGGTGAGGGGCCCAGAATTGAACACAGTACTCGAGGTGCGGTCTCACCAGTGCCGAGTACAGAGGGAGAATAACTTCCCTGGACCTGCTGGTCACGCCATTTCTGATACAAGCCAGGATGCCATTGGCCTTCTTGGCCACCTGGGCACACTGCTGGCTCTTGTTCAGTCGGTTGTCAACCAACACCCCCAGGTCCTTCTCCTCCTGGCAGCTTTCTAGACAGACTTCTCCCAGTCTGTAGCTGCACAGGGTTGTTGTGCCCCAAGTGCAGGACCCGGCATTTGGCCTTGTTAAACCTCATGCCATTGGACTCTGCCCAGCAGTCCAGCCTGTTCAGATCCCTTTGCAGAGCCTCCCGACCCTCCAGCAGATCCACACTTCCAACCAGCTTAGTGTCATCTGCAAACTTGCTAAGGAGCACTCGATGCCTTCATCCAGGTCATTGATAAAGACATTAAACAGGACTGGACCCAGGACTGAGCCCTGGGGAACCCCACTTGTCACTGGCCTCCAGCTGGATTTAACACTATTTCCCACCACTCTCTGGGCCCGGCCATCCAACCGGTTTTCCATCCAGGAGAGCGTGCGCCTGTCCAGGCCAGAGGCTGACAGTTTCCATAGCAGAATGCTGTGAGAAACTGTATCAAAGGCTTTACTGAGGTCCAGGAAGATACATCCACAGCCTTTGTCTCGTCAAGCAGCTGAGTCACTTTGTCATAGAAGGCGATCAGGTTAGTTTGGCAAGACCTGCCTTTTGTGAACCCGTGTTGACTGGGCCTGATCGCCCGGTTCTCTTGCATGTGTTTCATGATAACACTCAAGATCACTTGTTCCATGACTTTCCCTGGCACTGAGGTCAGACTGACAGGCCTGTAGTTCCCTGGATCCTCCCTGCGACCCTTCTTGTAGATGGGCACAACATCAGCCTCCAGTCCAGCGGAACTTCCCCAGTCTTCCAGGACTGTTGGAAGATGATGGAAAGGGGTTTGGCCAGCACATCCGCCAGCTCCTTCAATACCCTCGGGTGAATCCCATCCGGCCCCATAGACTTGTGGATGTCTAGTTGGGCAAGCAAAGCTCTGACCACCTCCTCTTGGATCACGATAGCCTCATTTTGTTCCTCTAGCTCCTGGGTTTGTACACAGAGGGAACAACTTTCTTTAAAATTGAAGACTGAGGCAAAGAAGGCATTAAGTACCTCAGCCTTCTCCTCATCCCCTGTCACTGTTGTTCCTTCTGCATCCAATAAGGACTGTATGGTCTCCCTAGTCCTCCTTTTATTGTGTATGTATTTATAGAAAGATTTTTTGTTGTTTTTCACAGACTTTGCCAATCTGATTTCTAGTTGAGCCTTAGCCCTCCTGATTTTTTTCTCTGCACAATCTCACTTCCCTCCTTTAATCCACCCAAGAAGCCTTTCCCCTCTTCCAGAGCCCATAAACATTTCTCTTCTTCTTGATATCACTCAAGATCTCACTGTTTAACCAAGTTGGTTTTTAACTCTGCCTGCTTTTTTTCTGGAACATGGGGATGGCTTTCTCCTGAGCTGCTAGGATCTCCTTTCTGAAGAGCTCCCAGCCCTCATGGGCTCCCTTGCCCTTAAGCACTGTCTCCCATGAGACTTTGCCAACCAGCCTTCTGAAGAGTTCAAAGTCTGCCCTCTGGAAATTTAATGCTACTGTCCTGCTAACCACCTTCTTCACTTCACCTAGAACAGAAAACCCTGTCATCTCATGATCACTTAGTCCTAGGTGTCCTCCTACTGCCACATCCCCCACAAGGCCTTCTCTGTTCACAAACAGCAGCTCCAGGAGGGCACCTTCCCTTGTTGGTTCATTCACCAGCTGTGCAAGGAAGTGTCTTCCACACACTCCAGGAGCCTCCTAGACTGCTTCCTTTCTGCTCTATTGTACTTCCAGCAGATATCAGGAAGACTGAAGTCTCCCACAAGAACAAGAGGCACTGATCTAGAGATTAACCCCAGCTGTTTATAGAAGAGCTTGTCAGCTGCTTCTCCTTGGCTGGGTGGCCTGTAACAAACTCCCATCACAAAATCTACCTTCTTATGAGCTCCTCTGATTTTAACCCACAGGCACTCAATCTCCTCATCACCACAATCCATCTCAGTGGTGTCCAAGTCCTCCCTTACAAAGAGGGCTATCCTGCCTCCTCTCTTTCCCTTCCTATCCCTCCTGAAGAGTTTGTACCCCACCATAGCTGCACTCCAGTTATATGAGTCATCCCACCACCTTTCCGTGATGGCAACGACATCATAAGCTCCTTGCCCTACAACAGCTTCCAGCTCTTCCTTCTTATTACCCATGCTGCGTGCATTGATGTAAATGCACTCAGCCGAGCTGCTGAGCCTTCAGCCCTCTTATCTTTTGAATTTCTGTGGAAAAGTGGTGAAAGAGTTTAGGCTAATATTTTTTTTGTTATCTTTTTTACTGTGTCAGAATGTCATTCTTTTGCTTTAATTAACATAGTGTGTTGGTATTGAGAACATAGCTGTACGTCACCTTACTAGGAATGTACTGGGCCATCTTTGAGATGAGAATAAAGGGGCTTAACAGCAGTTTGGAAGAAGAGCAGAGGTGGGCAGGCAAAATGTTCTCCTTAGGCTTTGTGCAGAAATAAACCTCCAGTCTTTCAAAACGTCCAGAGAAATTAATGTCAATATTTGTTGCCAAATCTGTGAATCAAAGCACCAGTTACTGGTATGGAGGAATGTAGCAAGAAAGCTCCAGATGTTCTTAGAAGATGGATGAAAACAAGTTTTCTTCAGCATTTCTTGATAAAGTCTGATTGGTAGTGCAAGTCTGATGTAGGGCTTTATGTGCTTACAAAGCCAGTTGAGACACAAGGTGGGTTGATTTTAAGTGAAAAAGAAGGACTTTTAGGACAGGTAAGGTTGGAGTTGATGATCTCAAAGGTCTTCCCCAACCTGATGATTCTATTGTTCTATGAAAATATGTCAATGTTTACACTTCAGGGAAAATACTCAGTCAAGTGCCATAAGAACTTTGTTAATATGCAGGTTCACAAGATTGCTATAACCTTAACCCTGTGTAGTCTTTCTCCATGCAGGATGAAACAGTGTTTGAAAAAAAAATAAATTCAAAACTTCCTATAATATTCCGCAAAAGTTATATTTTCTAATTAAAGAAGCAGATATTAAAGAAAATTATAGGTTTTTTCCTACATATTCAATAGACTGTGGCATTGTATGATGCTTTCCTAAATTTTGATACCTTAAAGCAGTTTGGCCAGCAGCTAAACAGTGGACAGAGTGTTTGCACTTATCTGTCAAACTATGACATATGTAAGTGTAGATAAGGAGCACTATTTTTTCAGAAGTATTAGGACTCTAGGGAGATTTTTTTCAGAAGTGTTAGATGCGGCTCTGGGGAGATTTTCTAGTCTTTTTGAGAACTGCTGAACAGGAAACATTTTATTCTATATTAAACCTGAAGTGAATACATTACTGTCAAAGTAGCTATTATTGGTTTCCTCAGTGTACTTCTGAGCAGATATTGGCACTATAGATTCTCTCTGGGTGGGTGCTAAAGATGAGCAGATGGATGCTTTTTGACACATGTATCTTAAGCATTGAATAAAATGGTAATGACGTATTTGACTATGATGAATTCTGGAAATCTCAGAAACAGAAACTGTTAAATCAGTGCTTATTGTTTCCTAATTTACAAGCTATTCTGGTTTGCCTCTTGCTGACTGAACTTTTCTGCTTTACATGCAACTCTAAATTTACTTGTTTTTAGTATCACTACCCTGGCTAGGCTTGAAAGGGCTAATTATTCCTCTGCTTGAAACCACAGACAATGTGTTGGACTGATTTATCTCTCTCAGATTAAACAGCATACTTTTGGTGAACACTAGGTTGTCACCAGCATCCCAATAAAGTAAGAAGCAGTCATGTTGTCCTGGAAGATGATGTGTGTGGTTTTGTTTTTATTGTTGTTGTTTTTAATAACAAGCAAGAGTGCTGAAGTTCCTAATACAGGAATGAGAAAAGCAAATGCTACTTTCATAGGGAAACATTAAGCAAAATTTGCAGGAAGGCTGAGCAACTTTTGAAGTGGATGAAACTTCCATTAAGGTTGTCATGTGTAAAAGATATTCCAATGCATCATTTGCTTATTTTGTTATAGACTTGTCTTTTAATAAAGCAAATTAATGATAAAATAAAACTATACAAATTCTCAAACTGTTATAGTTTTCCCTTAAAACTGGCTTAGTTTCAAGTGTGGCTGCCATTGATTTTTAATGATTTTATATTAATGTAATCGTTTATGATAGTATAAATGAGATAGCCTTTAGTGGTTTGTTTCCTGCATTGCCAGTACAGTCTCTGTACACGCTGTGTGTGTTGAAGTGTCAGACAGATGATACGGTTGATGCAAATTGTGCAAAAACTTTGAAGCTACAAAATTTGCTAACCTCTGCTCTTGATATTTTTATCTTCCATATGTCGCATTTTTTAAAGAGGTTGCTAGTCTTGTTAGAATTGGCAATGACGGAAGGTGACACCATCACTGAAAGAGAAGCAGTGAAAAATATCTACTTATTTTAGCTATCTGACTGTGTGTTTTTTCTCTTGAGGTTCATCTGCTAGCACTGGCTCAGAAATCTGATTTAGATGCAATGCAATGCCTTTCTATCCCACAAACTGCATAAATGCAGTACTGAATCACAATCTTAAATTTAAGTAGGTGGAAAACATATTTCATTACGCTGCAGCTTGAATTCTTCAACTTCCTTTCCTTTGCTTCTGGGCAGCTTGAGTGTTTTGTTATTCTAGCAATGGGATTAGATATAAGCCTTAAAAAAGCCTTCTTTCACTGAAGGGGCCGCTATGGGTTGCTTGGCTTTTACTCTGTGTCACATTAGACACAGTCATTCATCTCCAGCTTGCTTCAGCGCTAAAGCACTGAAAGTACTTGAGTGCAAAAGTTGGCACAAGTAAATTCCATCTTGCTGTTTCACTGCCTTTTCATGTCTCACCAATGACGGTTGCTCTGCCCACATTTCTCCCCCAGCTTTACAACCTCTCTGACAACTCTTGTATAAACTTTGCCTCTTGCTGGTGAGGGCTGCAAAATCCTCTCATCTTTGACACACTGTCAAGAGGGCTGGTACCCAGGCTACAAGGCAGAAAGGCTGTGGCCAACTTTGGGGCACATATTGAAACTTCCAGGTGCCCACCCTCATCATCTTCAGCTCAGTGTCTATCCCTTCAGACTAGGCTCCTCAGGCAAGTGGGTGCCTCATTATGCAAGCACAAAGGGCTGCTATGACAATGCTACCATGGGAGCTGGGGGATCATCAGGATCACCTTGCTTATGAGTCCTTGCAGCCCTTAGCCAAACATGAGAGTCCCATCTTTGCAGATTCAGTGCCAGACTAACGACCCCTTCACACCAGCAAAGAAATACTGGTGATGCAAGGCTATGGGCTTGTGATATGGCAAGTGCCACGTACTTTCCTATCTTTTTCTCCTAGTGTCCTGTCACAATAACAAGATGCCCTGACCGTTATGTGCTCTGCCACGGCCTTTGTGAAGCCTTGTGTTGAACAGAACAGGGCAGCCAGATCTGTCCTGAACCCTGGAGCTGCCACAGAGCCAGCCCATGTGCACAGGCACTCAGTATGCAGTGAGGGTCATTCATGTCTATATCACTCAAGAGCAAGGTTACTCTCCTGTCCTGCTTCCACAGTCAATACTGGCTTTTATCACTAACTGTGGTACCCCAAGGCAGAGCCTGTCTCTTCACCTTTTTGTTTACTGCCTTTCATGTGTTATGCCCATGGAAATGTCCTTTCAGGACCTACAGTCTGGGCCACAACAAAAGTCCATGAAGTAGGACTAAGGGAGACAGGTACATAAATATCTCCTTTCTGGGGGTCTTTTATGAATTTCAGGTCTGGCTGGGGAAAGAGAGCTTTGTTGGTGTCTAGAGGGGCTGCAGGGACCAAAACCTGGCCTTCTAAAAGTAAGAGTTTTAAAGGCATCTTGTAACTGAGAGAACTGGATTTCCTGTCAGAGAACTGATTCCACAGGAAGGTAGATATGGTGTGCAGCTTCAAAACGGGAGAGGTAATCCTAGCCCTTGATATAGGAGGCATTGATTCTTTTGAATGTAAATGTTCTTTATTGCTCTGTCCCAGTGTGCTCTACCTAGGTTTGTCCCTGATGAGACCTCATACTGCTTTCCAGACACTTTCTGAGCAGAAAAAAAAGCAGGTATAGTACTGGAAAATAAATTAATGTTATTCTGTGTCTGTCCTCAAGTAGCAGGGAGTTGCAACTAAGCATGTGTGCAATCATGAAGTTTGCTGGACACAGCTCAAGCCATTTGCTCAAGCCTCTCTTTGAAGTGTTGGATCTAAATGCCAGCCAGAAAGTACCCTTTCTAAGCCAGAGCTGTGCACAGGATTGTTGGGCAGGTGGCTACTACCAGCCCATAGAAAATACCATAGAAAATAGTACATCTGAGCTCTCTTGACCTTTTTTTTAAAATGGGTTTCTCTCTAACATATCTCAATACTTATAAGTCTAATTTGAGTGCTTCCTCTGAAAACCACTTCAAATAGTTAATGTAATCTGACAGATCATGTAACGGATTTTCTGAAATATACTACTTATGCTAACTTAAAGCCAGCTTAATCCTTTCCAGTGCAAGTGTCATTAACGAGGTTTACCCCAAACAAATGGTGCTTGCCCAGTTGCTCTTTCAGGTCAGGTAGCTAACTGGTACAAACCAAAAGACAGCAATAACAAAAGGATATTGCCACCTTAAAGGCTGTGACCTCCCACAAACATTTAAAAACGCTAAACCAACACCTTTGTGACTGGAAATGAAAATAGGCATGGCTTCTTCATGGAAGAAGTCCATTAGAGAGACAACCTTTCTGAAGGGTTAGTCAACTGGAGTTAGAAAGCATTTGGGAAAATGTTTTAAATATATATCTCAGGTTTGTCCAGCCTCTCTGAGAACTAGAGGACAATGGCTGTGGTGAAAGACCACAGTTATAGTTATTTAAATTTTCCCTGAACTCTCCTGAAAGTCAGAGCCATGTGCCCATGTCCCCCTTCAACTCATCTCCAGTCCAGTCTTTCATACTTTTTTCTATTCCTCACCTTCTTTCTTAATCAGAACAGATGAAATTACAGATGCTGTACAGTAAGTCCAAAGATGACGCGTGAATCACTTTCTGTCACAAGTCTAATTCTGCCTGCTTCATCTCCACGTAATCAACAAATGATTACTTTCTCTTTTTTAAAAGTCTTTTTCATCAGAAATTGGCAAGTAGAGCAGAGTTGTAGCCAGATGTAAATTTTCTGGAAAATTTTCAGCATAATTGGACAACGTCTATTTTGCAGACAGGTCATATTAAAAAAAACCTAGGTGTTTTATTTTTTGAAATGAATGGTGATATTTTTTAAAAAAATCTTGTCTCGGAACCAGCTTGACTTAGAAATGTCAGCATACTGGAGATCTTTGCTAGTGTGGATTTTGGCAGTCCAGAATGTCTCTGCAAGTCATAACAATGATGCCAAAAGTCCTGTGGAGAAAATTAATCTCTAGCAGAGCCAAGTTGCTTCAGAAAATATACAAGGGCTTAGATGATTTGCCATTGTGAAGCATTTTCAGCAATTATAAACAAACTGCTTTGCTCCCTTTCTTATGCCTTTCTGACTGTGCACTTGACTCAAACTTCTTTCCAGTATCTGGAAACCCATGCCACTACCAGCTCTCTTGTATGATGCGTGAGGGTGGTATGAAGTAAGACCATGAAGATTTTTGTTTAAGATAGGACAGATTTTACTACAGAAAGGTTAAAAAACTTGACAAACAGCTTTTAGCATTCTGTTAACCTGCTATGGTAAAACAGAAGAAGATAGCTGGGTCCTATTTGGCATTGCTGAGCTTAGGGATAAATGTTGAGTGAATCAGTAGTAATTAAAAGGGCTATATGTCAAGAAAACAGGTGGCTGTATCAGCAAGAGTATACATGACCTTCTGTTTTTCCTCTGAGCTTCTGTTTCTCAGAATGCTCTAATCATTTTGGGTAGTTAGAGCTAGAAGCTACAGATAGGCAAAAAAGGCATAAGCAGGAAATTATTCAGTAGGCAGAGAAAGCAAGCCTGCTCTCTTCAGTTTTTCTCCATCTGTTGCTGTCCATTGAGAAACTGAAAAGGCAGTCACTGGGGAGTCCTGCTCTGCTGGCAATCCAAACCGATTATTTGATTTGCTTTCACACAGTCACTGTGCTAAATCTCTGTGTTCCAGTAGGAGCTGGGTTTATTATTTCAAGACTGTTTTAGCCCTCATAGTCTTTGGTTTTCTCCTGAGGCTTTTGATATCAAAATATACTATAATCTAAAATAGTGTAAATCTAAAAATTATCTAAATTTAGATAATGTTAAGCTTTGGTGGGGAATCAGAATGATACAGCAGTTTCCAGTTTCCTTTTTTTTTTTTTTTTTTGTAGCTTTGAATTGCAGAAATAATAACAGTCAGCAAGGGGCTGTATTAAGAACACCTTTTGTGGTCATGAACATGCTGTCCTAGGAATGTTGTGTGTGATTCATTTGTATTCACTGTGTGAGGCTTTTTTTTATTATTATACTCATTACAGTTTGCAACTGTTCTTACTTTATGTCAGAGAAATGCACATATTTACTTCTGAGGCTCTAATTTCTGTGGACCTCCAATACTGAATTGAAGTAGACTAGGCTGATCTGAATGATGTTAATTTGATCTTTCTCTGCACATTTCTTACACTGTGATAGTTACAGCACAACCCCGTCACACATGACAAACAAATACATATTAAAGACAGCCACTTATAAGTAAAATATTACCTTTATCTCCAAAGGACATCTTATTTCCTGGATTTATGTCTAAGCCAAGGAAATTATTGTTGCAAATACATGCAGTAGAAGACTTCTAAACCAGCAGAGCATTCCTCTCTTAGAATGAAGAGACTCTGCCAAACAAGCTGTAAAAAGAAAAATGGGGAGTCACCCTGACAGATGTTTATCAATTGCAACAGCATGTATAGTATAAATATTTGAATAGCACAAAATGCAGTGGGTATATCTCTTATGGTCCGAAGAATCTTCTACTTCCGTATTTTCCTTATGGTTAGGTAACTGAAATAGTGCTTCAGCTAACTATATTGTCTCTTTTTCAGACAGATTTGAGAAGAAAAAATGAGAAAATATCTCAGGCTTTTCCTCTGAAAGTGAAATTTTGTGGTTTTTTTAACGCGCATTGGTATATTGTGAAAAGAATCAATTATTAAGAAGCAAGGGGTCAGAAAAGTTTTTCTTTTCATGTTTAAAATAGAAAAAGATTAAAAATTCTCCATCTCTCAGTTATAGGGTGCAGCAATGTTTGACAATAATCTAAGAAATACACAATGAAAATCTGTGACAAATTTCACAGTTATGAGGAATAAACTGAGAAAAATAATTAATGCCTCTCCTATTAAGATCTGGGATAAAAGAAGTGAAGAACACTGAAGATTTCCTGGCAGTACTGACAATAACATACTCTCGGCTCATAACACCTGTAGGGGACCCTTGTGTTACATAGTGGGTTTTGTACAGGTTCAGACTCCACATACAGAATCTTATTGACTGAACTCAAGCTGTGAGTGGAGACAGCAACTGGGGACTTAGAAAATCACAGGCAGCCAGTTTGAGATGTCTACTCAAAGTGACCAAGGTCTTCCCATGAACAGCATGCAATGCTGGATTTTGTTGTCTCCTGGCTAAGAACAAAACAACTTGTCGGTTTCTGACCATTGCTGGAGGTGAAGATTTTTGGCAAGAAAGAAGGTGCTTTTCTTAATGGTGCCAGATGTGCAAGTAATGTGGCCAGAACCCTAGAGAACTGCGTGTGCCTAAAACCAGTCCTGAAAGGCCTGAATTAGAAGCTTAGTCACACAGCGTGACAATTTAATTCAACATAGAAAGATAGATGCCTCCAGCGAATGGCATAAATCTTAGTGCAAGCATATCCTAAAAATAATTGAAAGGAGTTCACACCTGAGACTGTTGTATATACGAGTGGCTTTTCTGAACTGGACAAATTTCAAACAGGAAATATACTGAGGAACTGAAAAATATGTGACAAGAAATTACTGCATATGTTGGGAACAAGGTAGCAATATATTCTGACATTCCACCTCTCATGTTTTCATGCCTCAAGCAAATGCACAGGTCCATATAATTAAGAAATTTAAATAAAATAGTAAATAATAACACAGAGTAATACATTCATATGAAATAAATATAAACAAATAAACAAATATGTGGAACAGAGCAAAGGAATAATAGCTTGTTTCATTTTGAATTTAAAGAAGTAGCGAAGTGTGACAGCTGCACCAGAAATTGGTGAACACCAGAGAATAGCAAGAATGTATATATACAAATGAGAAGTGTATGTTTGGGTATACGTACGTGTGTAAATTTTAAATCAGTTTTGCCTACTCCCTCACAAAATTACAAGCAATGAGATAACTTTGCATAGGAAAACATACCTAGGTGGAAGCAAATTATAATGGTATATATGGCTGCAAAACCTTGTAATCTAATGGTCGTATTTCAGATACCGTTTCTATGGGAAGTGACTTTTTGCAGTCATGAGTTTCAAGATAAAAATTGCATGTGTTTCTTTATAAAAAGCACTCAGACTTCAGCACATTCTTCTTCTATTAAATATACAGGAATAATTTTATGTGCTGGTAGTGGTGGCTGCAGGCATGTCAGGTCAAATAAAAGGGAATGACAGCAAGGAGCCCTTGGAAATCAGCGGTTTCGTGCCCACAGTTTTTTTGTTCTTGCAGAATTTCCATCTTATTTCCAGTTTCTAGCCTTGAATTTCTTTTGCATTACACTGACTAATAAACTGTTGCCAATCTGTTACCTCTCTGCAGCCTTCAAAAGTAATGTTTTAAATTAGGATGGGGAAGCAGGGAAGGTTTAAATGGCAGGTGGTAATGTAAATCTGGTGATATGAAAGTTCTACTGATACAGAAAATCTTCAGTTCTTTTTCATCTGAGAGGAGCATTCCACTTCAATGTTTTTATTTTGAGTGAGGTTATCAACATTGTGACTGAAAAGAATACAGGAAGTTTCATTATGCTTATGTGGGTTTCAAAGCATCTAGGGAGCTAAGAGAGAAGAAAAAAAAAATACCATGACATTAATGACACATCTGACATTTGTTCATGCATTCCTATGTCCAGTGTGCATGCAGCTAAGCTCATTGCTCATTTAATAGCTTTTTATCTTACTGTCACTATTTAGTTAAGGAGGCAAGTTTAATGACATTTACATACATATATTATACATTTTTATTTTTCAAAAAGAAATGATGTAAATTTCTCTTATATGTTTTACAAATACTTAAGATTACAACAACTGAAGGAATTTAATAAAGCTTGCTGGAGCTCTTTGTGGTTTCCTTCTGAACTACAATAGGGTTGCAGAAGCTCCTCATATTCCAGGATAACTGAGGAAACCTTAGACAGGTAGAGAAATGCTAGCTTGCTTTTCCCCCAGATTTTTAGATTTTGCTTCTTTTTCTTGTAATACTGGTTTCCACAATGGAAACTCAGACTAAAAAGGAGCTAACTAAACTGCAATTGGACTTCATTTCTACATCAGAAAGACATGGCTGAGGCAGAACAAATACCATTGTTCTGGAAAAGCACTTTCAGGAGTTATAAAATGAGCATGACCTAAAAGCAGGTGAAGTTCTGGCAGGAGCATAGTGGAGGAAATTCAGCTACACTTGGAGGAAATAGAGAGCCTGACCAACCTCCTGTGAAGTTCTGCCCACTGGTGCACAGTCTGGCACCTTGCCTTTGCTCAATACCCCTCCTGTGAAAGTTTGTTGTCACAAACATTGACCATTTTTCTGTGGTCCTTACAAGGAGAACTCAATCAGTGGGTTCCTTGTGCAGGCAGGTATGATCCCTAAGACCTGTGAAACCATCCTGCCTCCTCCAATACAAGAAAGTCACAAGAAAAGGAAGAAGAAAAGGCTAAGCTTTGATGATCATGAAGAGGATTTCTATTTTCTATTAGCACTCTGTTGGGCTTGTGCCTATCTTCAGTTCCCAGCCCTAACCTTTACAATATTGCTCACAAAAGCCTTGGAGTTTTCTTTACACAGGAATCAGCTTTAGTAATTTGCTTGCCTGCCAGCCAACATAGGGGAAGACCCCAAGATGAGAAGGTTGCTAGTGATTAATGAAAACACACTCACTTCAAGAACAAAGAGATGGACCCCAAAATCTGATCTTTTAACCATTTTTACCATCAACAATTCACATTACAGAACTCTTCTGCACCTAGATTTGGGGGGGCAGTACTGCTGCCTTTCATTCCACAAATCATCATCTCTTCAATCTGTCTTCTGCCCTAGGGGCACAAACTGGTTTTTAAAGTAACACCCTCTGGAGAGATTTTTCTTCCACTGAATTTGTAAGCTTGAACCTTTTCTGACGTTTAGCAGGTAGGAAAAAGTAGATGAGAGCTCCATCTCCAAACTGACAGGATATTCATAATCTCTGGATTAGCTCCTCTGTCTGCAAAGTAAACAAACTATATTAATGTTGAATTATACCTAGATTCTATCTTCCAGATCTGTTTTCCATTTGTGGCAGACTATTTGGTGTGCCTGATGCTGGTGTGTTTGTCATTCAATTTCTCTGCCAGGAATAGAATCATAAACGGAGGACATTGTCTCTTGCTAAAATCTGAGATGACTTAGACTTAACCTCTTCTCTGTCAAACCAACTGTTAGGGTTCTCTGTTTTGGCACACATCAGCCTATTTTCCTCCATTAGTTCAATATTTCCAAGACTGGGAGCTTTTCTTAATGAAAACTATAAAGCAGAGAGCATACATAAAGTGATCTTTCCTGTTTATATTCCCCCATCATTTGATTCCAGCAATTGAAAGACCACAGGCACCAAACCCACCCAGACCACTCCTGAAACATGGTCTTCAGTAGCACTAGACAAACCCAATTTAACCACATGGTGTCGACAAGCATTCCCCTCAGAGCATTTGCTTAAACAGTTTCAGGGAGCGCCATCTGTATTTTGGATTATAGGATGCAATGAATAATTGTTTCTAATTTACTCACTCTATCTTTAAGGATACTAATTTGTATCCTCTCTCAGTTGTGTTCTTTCAAGGAGAGTGTACTAATTTAGTCAGTATTTCCTTGTCAGGAAGCTATTCCAAAGCACTTAGGCAACCCTTTCCTTTCCATCTGAATACTTTCTATAATAATTCCTAATATCCTCTTTTCTAAATGCTGCATTGTTTTTAGGAACATATCTGAAATTATTGCTAGATTCATCTCTTTACCAATAATAACTTATTAGAGTTTGACGCTGTTTATTTAAAATTACAACTGCAGAGAAACCACTGCAGCCTACATGTGTTTTTGTCAACTCCTCTAGCATTCATGTATATCCCTCCCAGCCATGGTCGTCTTTATTATTTGAACCAATCTTCACTGCATATCAGATGTTCATTGTCTTTGGACAGATCCATTCACTCTGCAGTAAGGCTATAAGGTAGAATCATCAGAATGCCAATACTTCTCCAGTATCCTCAAGTAATTCCACGGAAAAAAAGGAAGATAAATTTCTCAGTCCTTGAAAAAATCAGGCTAGAGCAGCTTAATACACCGAACGAAGGTCTAATCCTTCAGACTCTCATTTGCTAATGCAGAAGATGGGGACACAGTTATTTGGCAGGACTTTGCAATGAGCATCCATGTGGGCTAAGCTGTGTGCTTAGATTTGTGTGCCAAATACAGATTTGGTAATTTAACAGCTTAGCTTATTAGAGCATATTTTAGGTTGCCTCACTAGCTTCCTAGATGTACTTCAATGAATGACTGGTGTCATTTATTTTTTTTAGAGAGTTTCAGTCTGTTTGTACATATCTCAGTCATCTGTAGTTTGTAAGTCACTAACATCTTTGAAACGTGGGCTTTTTTTTTTTTTTTTGAGAAAAGAGTTATTTTTCTAGGACTTACCCAGGGCATACTTTGGCTTTATCCAGAGCTCTCATGTTAGCCTAGAAAAAGCAGCTTTAAACTGAGAACTGAGCATTGCTTTGAACATGGGCTTGCCTTTTGCCATTGATTTTATGAAAACCTCCAAAACTTTTGAAGTGCAGTAAGATTTGGGCTACGTCATCAAATTAATACTGCTCCAGGGCATCTTTGAGATTCATGTAGGAAGTTAGAGCTTTGTTTTAAGGTTTTCCAATGTCTAATGTATCTTTCTTGAACCACTGGAAGGTTTTGAGTATCTCATTCAACTTCTTACTGCCTATAAACCACTTGGCTCTACACAAATCAGTTCACTTCATGAACAGATACTAAACTGCAGTATTTGTAACTCAGAAAACTCACTGGAGCAATGCTATCAGTAATGGTCTGATATTGCCAGACCTACAGCAGTTACTCATCTTAGAAGGCTTTTTCACAGAATGTAGGTGAACAACACAAGCATCATGAAGAATTATTTGACAAAATGCTGTGAACGTAAATTCAATTCAGTCAAAGTTTCATAAAATTTGAAAATAAAAGACGTGGTTAACCACTCAAAAACTGGAGGACCTTTTAGTATTTAAACCCCCCTGCTGCCCCAAATCTATGATCATACCGTACACTGCTACTGTTCTCAATTGTATTTCCCCTAATGTGTGCTTTTTTCTTGTCTGGGAATATGAAGATATGAATCTCTTTCCTTATCATGTTTTTTGCATTCTTCTTTAGCATTTCATGATAACAAAACGTAGTAGATTCTTGCAAAGGGAAAGTCTACTGCTAGGTCACTGTGTCTCCTATGTGGTAAACTTATTTTTTTCTGGTCAAGGTGAAAATTACTTAGAATAGCTCAGCATAACTGACTTGACTAAGAGTGACAGAAATCTACCCAGGAATCTGAAAGTCTAAACCTGGTGTAATCATAACTAGATAAACATTAGAGCCTGGTCCAGTCAAATATAACAAAGAAAGGAAATTAATTTATTTCCCCTGAAAGTTCGCCACTGCAGAATTTCACCTGAAATTTGTACTATGTGAAGAATATTTCCTTGGTGTATAATAATATTTTCCAGGGATGCAGAGCATGCTATTTAGTTTACTAGATTTTCTCACCCCCACCCACAATACACCATTTGAAGGAAATTATATGGTCTAACCTAACAGAATTCAGAAACAAGAGTTAATTTTTTAAATTAAAAAACCCATCTAATGCCATGAAAACAGACTCTGCGCTTGTTTGCAAATTTGGATTTTGAAAAGCAGAAGCAGATTTATTTCAATGTAAGTGCTTTACATTCTCTCACAAACCTCTTTTGAAAATGCCATATGGTTTTCTTAAGTACTTTTAAAGCAAATTACTTGCTGAAGACATTTTCTGTCATAACAGTTGTAGGCAATAGCTATGTCTCTTCAAAAATACTCCTTATCTTTTGGGGGTCTATGACCTGAAACACTGAGGCAGGCTGTTGCAAAGATATTGTTTTAGCTTGAAAAAGTTGTTGTTATAGTATAGCATCTCACTGAAGTAATCTAGATACCAGAATCTGGAAATAGCAGCTGAAAAAAATTCAAAATAACGTTTTTAAAGCATCAGAGAAAACTAGGCATTCAGATGCCCTTGGTGGCTTGGTTGTTTTTGTAAAAAGGTCACAGAAATTTTTGCAGAGATCTCAAGAAGCCTGCTCTGGGGTTTCTTTGATGCAAGCCCCTGGGGGAATACTGAACAGTAAATACTGCATGTTCATCAGTGAGCAGATATTAATTCAACAGATTTGTCACCTTCCAGATAGGAAGAAGAGCAGAGTATGAGTCTGGCACATCAGGACAAGTTTTATAGGCCTTTATGTGGCAATAGATACCGACAAACGTCTGACATGATGCTTAGGAAGTGTCAGGCACTTGGCTTAAAGAAATGATTTAGGTGTATCTGGAAAACTCAGTGAATGCCTACATCTACACCTTTAAGCCTTTAAAATCCAGCCCTTAGTCTGTCTGTTTCTTCCCTTCTTGTGTGATGGGAGTCATAACACTCCCCTACTTCAGAAGAAGGCTTTTAGACAGGCCTTTTCAGTCTTTAAGCTGGCTAATCAGTGGAGTATGACATTACAATACAGTATCAGCTGTTACATGTGTCTGACTAGCGCAGGGTTTTCTCAAGGTCTACTTCTTTTACTGAGACTTATAAACAATCACTGATAATTAATTGAAACTGAGACTATGAATTTTGTGAAGTATTTTACAATATAAAATATTTTTCCTTTGTATTTTATGTAAATATATCTACATCTCTTCTGGCAGCTAAGCACAATTCCCCTGATGAAGCATGAACACAAAAACTATGCTGGTTTTCTGCCCCAGAAACATGCACTATTCTTCTTCTCACTAGATGGAGGTCCAGTGCCATGAAAACTGTAGCTTTCTTGATTCTTCCTGTTAGTGGTGAGGTTGAAGTCAAAGCTTTAGAGTGTATCTCTGTTCTCAATAGAGGACACAGATAAAGGAGTGCATATTTATGAATCTGTTAAATCCTATAATAGCCTCTGGTAATAAAACATTTAGAACGGAGAGAACATATAAAATGACAAAGTCATAAAGATTTAGATGCAGATGTTTAGAAGCAATGAAGTTTTTATAAATTCCAGTTGAAGTGAATGAATTCCTTTTGGCAAAAGGAGAGCTATTTAATAGATCACATCTGCCTGGCTGATGCTGCATTAATCCTGAGAATAAATTGCTGTAACTAATCTGTTCTAATTAGGGAGACTAAGAATTGCCATTTATTTTATTTTTCAATTTTTTTTACTAATCATCACAGAATCACAGAATCACAGAATAACCAGGCTGGAAGAGACCCACTGGATCGTCGAGTCCAACCATTCCCACCAATCCCTAAATCATGCCCCTAAGTACCTCATCCACCTTCACCTTAAACACCTCCAGGGAAGGTGACTCAACCACCTCCCTGGGCAGACTGTTCCAATGCCTAACCACCCTCTCTGTGAAGAATTTTTTCCTAATCTCAAGCCTAAATCTCCCCTGGCGGAGCTTGAGGCCATTCCCTCTCGTCCTGTCCCCTGTCACTTGGGAGAAGAGGCCAGCTCCCTCCTCTCCACAACCTCCCTTCAGGTAGTTGTAGAGAGTAATAAGGTCTCCCCTCAGCCTCCTCTTCTCCAGGCTGAACAACCCCAGCTCTCTCAGCCGCTCCTCATAAGATTTATTCTCCAGCCCCTTCACCAGCTTCGTTGCTCTTCTCTGGACTCTCTCCAGAGCCTCAACATCCTTCTTGTGGTGAGGGGCCCAGAACTGAACACAGTACTCGAGGTGCGGTCTCACCAGTGCCGAGTATAGAGGGAGAATAACCACCCGGGACCTGCTGGTCACACCGTTTCTGATAGAGGCCAAGATGCCATTGGCCTTCTTGGCCACCTGGGCACACTGCTGGCTCATGTTCAGTCGCTGTCAACCAACACCCCCAGGTCCCTCTCCTCCTGGCAGCTTTCCAGCCAGGCTTCTCCCAGTCTGTAGCTCTGCACAGGGTTGTTGTGCCCCAAGGGCAGGACCCGGCATTTGGCCTTGTTAAACCTCATGCCGTTGGTCTCTGCCCAGCAGTCCAGCCTGTTCAGATCCCTTTGCAGAGCCTCCCGACCCTCCAGCAGATCCACACTTCCACCCAGCTTAGTGTCATCTGCAAACTTGCTGAGGGAGCAGGGCCTTACCAGTCCTGGTATCAGAACTAAAAAATTTAAGATCTCTCTTGAGTGTTACCTTCCAACTGCACAATTAAGTCCTGTTTAACTCTCCTCCAGTCTCGCAGTGGCTTTGTCTTTTACTTCCTAGAAAGTATCCCCTTTGTCCTCTTTAAACATACCTATTTAACATCAGGTTACTCTTCTCTGAGAATAATTTCTTGGATAAATAATGTAAAAGCAGAATAAAGAACCAAGAAAATAGGGACTTATTTGGGGTTGTTATGTTATTTTAGTTTGCAAGCTGATGTCCTGTAAGGGTGGACAGGCCATTGCCTTAAGTGATGGAAGAAAAAGGTCTAATTTCTCCCCCTACTCCAGACTTTCTTTATGGCAGAACAAATAATTTCAGTTCAAGCATATGAGGAATGTTAAGGCTTAAAATACAATTTAGGTTGGGTATTCAAGCAGCCAAGTTCAAAATCTCGATCTTGAAGATCAGGTGTTTTTTAGCCTGGCAATGACTGTACTGTCTTACAAAATTCTTCGTGTCTGCTACTAAGTGCAGGCAGTAACTTACTGGTGAATGCTGGGTGGTACACACCTACTTAATGCCCAAACCCTAAAAGATTTCACAGTTTTGGGGTCCTTGAGTACTTTTTTATAGTGCTTCTGTCTATTCACGGCTTAATTAAGATTTTTTTTTAAGATGTTTAAATCTCATCCATGCTGAGTATGCTGGTTGTTGTGAATTCCCTTGTGAATTCCCCATCTATAGTTGGACTTAAATATATAAACATAGGTCCCTAGTGTGGCTGAAGATGCCCTTGGTTACAAGGTTGTCAGTGGGGAGCAAACAGAGACTACACAGTATGTTTGGAGATGTGTCTTCCTGGAGTGGTGTCGGGAGACAAGATGGGATACTCTAAGGCATGTAAATACATACTGTCTGACTACGTTTAGGCATCTAAATTGCTCTTCTTTGTACAGTAAAGGAAATCAAGGGCCTGAGGAAGAATCATGCTTAGGAGCCTGGCATCTGAAAATTTACTGCAACAGTACTAAATGCCTTTTTAGTCATTTCCCTTGGTGGAGGTAACTTTAGGTACCTTATGTGTAAACTAGGAGCCTTTGTACTTCACAGAGATGAAAATGAATAAATTGCAGTTTATGAGGTGTTGGACTACCAAATAAATATTAGCTGAATAAATATAGTCATTAAAACAACCTAGTTAGGCAGCTCCACATCCCTATCCAGGATGTTTCAACCCTACTGAATCCCGTGGGGCTTGCAGCAGACTCGGCACTCACTGCAGGATCAGGACTCGAGTTATGAGCTGTAAAAAATTTGTTCATGTTGGAAACTAAGGAACATTTATTTCTGCTAAATTTGGAGTGAGTAAAAAAGCATTTAACGTTAAAAAACAGCATAGATGCTTCAACTTATAATCCATTCAGACCTAAATTCTTTCACATTGATCTCTTTGCTAAGTCCCTTCCTGCTGTTGTTTCTGATGCTGGCTAATTTTAACCAGGTGTGAAAAAGGATAGAGTACTCAAAAATGTTTTCCTACTAGTCTGAGGGAAATAAATATCAGGATAAAGGAGAAATGTATGACTCCTCTGAGGAAGGCTCAGTCATTGTAATCCTCTTTCATAGCAACCTCCTGGCTAATAAGGGATGCACATAGCAGGTTGACCTACCCACATGGACCCAGCTCCAGATGAGTCAGTCACTGATTTCTTTTTTGCAGTGGGCGTAGTATAAGTGCATGTGGATAAGCTGGGGGGAGAAGCAGGACGGGATTGTACGTTTCCAGGCCTCTTCTGTTTCTCTGCTCATCTAGCATTTTATTTTGTTATTGCTTTGGCCAATTACTCTCACTTTTAATTATAAATTTTCTCTCTTGCTGATTGTACCATGTTTACTTATAAACAGTGGATATTTTCCATGGTTTAAAATGCAAGTCTGCACTCAGAAATGCAGATAACACAGGAGCTACTTGACTATGAAGGCAGGCTTAAAGTTTTTCTGGGTAGTAACATTGTTATTCTTAGTGCTATATGAATTATCCTTGGCCTGACATACTGCATATGTTCCTATAAAACAGAAAACTTTTGAAGTTTTCCGATTGTGCAGGTATATTATAATAGGTTTTATGACTCATTTCCAGTTGTTAAGATTATATTTTTCAAAATTTCCCTGGACTCATTATGTCTTTTTTCCAGATTCACATTTTAGCCAAAGAATATTAATTATAATGTGTTTTTTATTAAAGAAATTAGTGAGACCTTGACAGCTATTAATTATAAAAAATCAAAATTAATGAAAATCAAAATTGTTATAATTTTTTTACTCTGCTTGACAAATCATTTACTTGAATATGAGAACTGTTAGGTGGAGTGGCACATTATTAGGATTTATATTAAAAGAATTACGTAAAACAAACAAACAAAAATTCTGCTCAGTGGAGCAAATGCTATTGACTCCAAACATGAGATTACAAGGTTATTAATTTTAAAGATAAATGTTCAAAATCCCTTTAGTATATACATTTACTCTGAGCTGTCTGAAAATTGTTAGAACTTCCCCAAAACTCAGATAAAATATATGATAAAAATGGGAATTACTTCATCAAAGACTATCTGAGATAAATAAACCCATCTCCACAAAACATTCTCTACAGAGATTGTTGATAACATTAAAAGGCTTATTTTCACACAAGAGGGAGTCGTTGTACAGGACCCAGGTGGAGCTCACATCATCATCTTCTGCCGAGATATGAAGTCCAACACAAAAACTCCAGCAGCAACTCATATTACTGAAAGGCAGTTAGACTTTATTTCTGTTTTTTTTTTTAATGACATAGTTCACCAGATTATTATGAAGTTAGAGGGAATTGCCAGGACAGAGAGTGGAATAAGGTGCTGAAACCCAAAGAACAATAATGGAGGAAATGAAGAGATTTTCTTCAGATAGATAGTGCATTTTTTTGCTATACTCTCTATTACACAAAGGGCAAATCTGAGGTCTTGTCCCTAGTCCCAGGCAGTTTTGGAGTTCTAGGTACTGGAGTACCCCTTAGCATGCTCTTTGACAGACCAAATTATCTTCATTGAGCTGAGTACTTTCAGGTGCATACAAGAATGAAAAAAAAAGGTATTGGGAATTCAACACATAAAGATTGTTATGCAATCAACTAGCACTCCATATAAATGCTTCTTGAAACACCTACTAGGTAAATCTTAAAGTTGGAAGACCAGATAATTCAGTGTTCAGTTCTCCCTCATGCCTCTTACAATGTTATTAGCGCTACAATAAAAAACTATGAAACACTTTGTTAAAAAAATAAGGGGTTATAATGATTTACATTCAAAGAATATTTTCTTCATACATTCTGTAATGACTCTTCTACTCTTCTTCGGTTAATTTTAGGCCAGAAAGGTTTAATTTTCTCTGTTGACACAGAAAGGGAGGTAGCCCATCAATGAATGTGCAAGGCAGATCTCCAGGGAAGGAAATGCAACATTGTTTGCATGAGTAACATTGTTTTACTTTATTTGTAATAAATATAAAGCTTTATGATGCCCAAGACCTGCCATATAGTCATATAAAGACCTGATTGAATATGAATGATAAAAGAAATAGAAAACACACCTGGGATATACATCAAACCTTTGTTTTTCCACAGTTTCTGTAGTAATGTTTGGAACCTTTGTTAGTTATTCTAGCAAGCTCTCTCATGTTACATCCCTGGGAGATTTGTCAGTCCAGGAAGGCCAAGAACAATAAGCCTGCCTTGTAGGTGGAGATAGACCTCTATGGTTTTGTGGATTAGACACAATATCTAGCACAGACACGGGTAATCAGCATAGAAGCATGGAGAGGAGTCACACGATGCTTTTAATGAGGCCTGAATACTGGATTGCTCTTTGGGACTCCAAAGACAGCTGGTTATAGGGCTGGTAGGTGACCCTACTGGAACTGTCATCCTTAAAATAACTGTTCATGTTTAAGATTAAACCAGGCTTCTACAACTTTGAGGGTTTTGCATTGATATTCAGAGGACCACAAAAACTGTAAATACCAAAAAGGTTGTTTTTTACTACCAAATCGAGTCCTTGGACCATTTTTGCTCTGAGAAGAGCGACTTCTATAGGGCTCAAACAGGAGCAGCTCTTTGCAGGTGCTGTTTCTTTTCCTTTGTTTCTTTTCCTGTCTCCTAAACAGTGAGTATTTCTCTGCTGTTCTGGGAGGGATGGCAAAGAAATGGCATGCAGCACTGCCACTATTCTTTGTTTTCCTGGCTTGTAGTATATATTTTTTTTCTTAACAACCAAGTCTTTTCTTAAAACCAAGTCACCGATTTAGTGAGACTATCAGGCATTTTACAAAAGATAAGACATATCTGAGTTTTTCTGAGCTGTAGAGAAGCATTACACAGCTTGAATGAAAATGCTGGAGGCTTTGAAAGCTGAACACTAGCAAAAGGTACAGCAGTAACAAAAAAAATCATTTAGTTCTTGCTGTTGTTTTTAACTTCTTTTCAGTTTCGTGACTGAGGTCTTATAGTTTTTTACCATTGACCACACTCCTTAAACTTATATTTTTAAAAGTTTCTTGGCAAGTTGACAGGAAGATCAGTAGAGAAAAAGGGATTGTGAAACCTCTGCTGTTGGCATCAGCTGCATTTCACACTTTGCCCAGAAATGTTTCACTCCCTCTTAAATTTTTGTGTGTGTTTACACAGACCTCCCTGGAGGCCTAGTAAATCTCTTGAGAGTGCTATATTTATAATTGCAGTATAACTCTGAATTAATTAACACTGCACATACAAAAAGGTGAGAATCTGTGAATTCACAAATGACAATTTGCAAATAGATCTTTTTAGTTCTTGAGAAGCATGTGCTTAGTGAGTAGGTAAGTTACAAGTTTAGTAAAACTTCTATTGCTTTCGGTTTCTCCATGAATGGTCTAATCAAAGATTTAGGGAGTAGTTGAATTGAAAGCAGAGATTTCAGGTAGCGCTTATGTTCGTTCCCAAATATGGTTAATGGTAACTGTGTATAAAGAACTATTTTTAAGACTGTAAGTTAACAGTGAGCTAGTGATTATAAATTTTGTCAGGAACTATGACTTCACCTAAGATTTCAGGAATGCAAAACTGTCTTTAACTTGGACCTGTCCATTCAGTTCTTTCTATTTTGGATCTGTTTTATGTTGTGTTGACCTTTTTCTCAATCATATTTACTCATAATGGGTAGTCAGTAGAGGGATTAATACAAGCAAGATCTTGTGAAGTGTAGTTCAAATTATTGTTATTTTTTTTTCTTGCAATGTTTTCAGGTGGATGTGCTCCTTGATATAGGTGTCCAATAACCAAAGGGATGTTAGGATGGGGAAAAGGAAAAAATGCAGGAATGTGGGGTTATTCCTTCTGGTGGGGCAGCACAGACTTTAGTCTAATTGTGTGGGACACCACAAGGAAAATGATCAGTGAATGAAGACTATTAGGAAGGAAACTAAATAAGAAGTCACAAGGAAGAAGCTTTTGTCACTTGATATGGATGATAAGGAAATTGCATGGGAAATCAGTTATATAGAGAGTTGTAAAATAAAAGGTATCTTACTAGCTAGGTAAGGGAGGACAGAGAGTTAGAGAAATGTTTTATAAGATAAAGCACTGGAGAGTGAACAATAGTCCTGACTGCTCCTGATCGGTGTTTCTTAATCTGGGAGTTGCTAGAAACAGCCAGTGAGGTACAAAATGCCTCCTGTCATCCTAGGCAGCACTTACAAATTGAGGTGGGAGAGGTTTCTTGACCAGCTGAAAAGAAGTAATGACTTGGAAGAAGTTGATCGAGTCCTAGTGAATGCTTCAAAGTAGTGAATAAGCTGAATTGTTCTGAAACCTTTTTTTTTTATATATATTATAGATTTGGGATCCCTCTTGCAAAATGTGTTTCCATTTGTTTTGATGAGAGCATACTCCTGCAGAACAGGACTGTAAAACTATTCAGGCCAAAGCATCTTGCTGAGGTGGAACGGGCCTATGGTGGAAACTGGGGAGCTATCACTAATTTAAGGGACCTTGTCAGTTAGTTTGCAAATTTTAGATTAAAAATCCTTGCCAGAAGATATTTAAGCCTGAAAACCTATATCAGACTGGAAGGAGAAGAATTATTCTTTTGCAAATATTAGATATCTTACAACTTCACAAATATCAAATCAAATACACTGTACAGGTACCCAAATTACAGAGTGCTCAGTTGTCCAATCAGGATCGTCTAACACAATTTCTGCTTTATATGGACCGAGAGCACTCTCAGAGGGTAAGCAGGACAGTGAACAAGGGTAGACATAATCAACCAGTATCTAAAACTCAGACACATTTGCAGGATTTTCAGATAAATACACAAATTTTAAAATATTCCCTACCTGCACCTCTCCCCTCTGCTCTCCATTCTAATTGTGTTTTTGCCTGAACAAGTACCTGTGTTTAAAACTGGCACTGTTTCTAGTCTTGGACTTATTTTTATGTTTTATCTGATTATACTAGAAAGCTTTTCCTTTCAGTATTTGCTTTCTGGAGTTCCACAAGTTGAACAGATATTGTCTTTTTCATTTCTTTAAAACCTATTGCCAATTACCTGCACATCTGCACTCCATACTGCCTATTACTCATGCTGGCAGTCAACAAACTGTTATGTAGCTGCAAGCAGAACACTTGTCTGTGAAGAAAACTAATTTACTCTCCAGAAAGTGTGCAATAAATACTAAGACTGTAATGAAGATGCACCTGGAACTCTGCTCATAAAATACTTTTGTTAATACTTTATTGATTTTATTAAAGAAGATTCCTTTGCTGGAATTATGACAGAGAGAGTCAGATTATCTTGGTGATCTGGTGGTAAATAAACATTTTTAAAAATCAGTCAGTATTTGTGATTACTGCAGAGCTGCATTACGCTACAATAAGCAGTGGGGAGACAGTGAGAACAAGAAGCCTGAACAGGAAGGGCAAATACAACATAAAGCACTTGTAAAAGTGCTTTCCACACTCTTTAAACACTGTCTCTGATACTGTCTGGCTGAAAGTACCAATTTACCAATTTGTAACAAAAGCTATTTATTATAATATTAATAATTTCTTTTTACACAGAAGCAGCATAAAAAGGCCATAATCTGTGCAGCTCTGTTAACAGTAACTAGATCACATAATCTGAAGAGTAGGAAAAAAGGAGGGAGTTTGGTATGCATTGAAGAAATGAAAGACCTGCTACAGAACAGCACAGTGGTCAGAGATCTTTAAAAAACCAAAGTCTTGATTAAGCAATACCAGTATGTCCTGTGTTTCAGGAAAATGGCCTGAAATGGTATAGATTGGGTCCCTCTGCCTGCACAGAAGCTGAGTGGTGGATGTGAGATACCTGACTTGAGTAAGTGTATTCCCTTCTGGTGGAGGTGAAAATGCAAGAAGTGTAATGGGAAGGTGGGAAGAAAGATGATGCACCTGTCTGGGTGTCATCCTGACACAGATCTGGATACAGATGTGGCTAGAGGGCACATCCAAACTGAGAAGCTTACTGTGTTGCCTGAATCAACTTATTTAGGTAGAACTGCTCAGGTCCATTGTGTGGTTTGGTACCTGGGCTAAAGAGAGCCATCTCCAACAGAAAAGATTGCAAAATAGGAGGGAGGGAGTTAAGGAAGTGATATCGTCTGCCTAAATTTGATGCCTGTCTTGAGCTGGTGCTTGGCAGTGCTGTCCTTCCAGGGCACATGCATTATATCCCCACATTACTGGTAAATGAAACCTCTTGGAAGTTGTCCAGAGACCATTCCAGGACCTACAAAAATTAGCTGTGATTGCAACCTTAGATTGCCAACAAGAACTTGCTGTAAATTGGTATACATTTAATCTTTGTTCTTATGTAGTTTTGTTCCAAGGCCAGAACTAAAGCTGAAGTGTGGAGAAGTAGAAATCCATAATCAGACTCAGCTACTAAGGCTCTAGTCACTCATAACACTGAACATCAGCAAATGTGGGTCTTCTACAAAATATCTTCCAAAATATGTTTTATGTTTTGTTAAAAAGGGAACCCAGTTTGGCAAGGAAATTAATGCTTCACTTGCATTGAAATCAACTAACTCTGAAGTTTTTTTAAAGCTAGATCATATATAGCTTGGAGAGTATTGCAAGAAGCTGCAGGAGGAACGAGGGATGATCAGTTATGGAAAGTTAAGGGAAGCTTAAGAACAGCTGGGACCAATTAAGCTGAGGGTAAAGGAGGAGGAGGTAGAGAGAACTATTGTTGATAATCAGAGCTCGGAAGGCTTCAGGTTGAACATATTTACTTAAAACTATTAATTATAATCTGCAGCATTTGGTGTAACTGAAATGGATTATTCCTCAATTTGTCTGAAATTTAGGAAGCCCATATAATCTGGAAGGGTTTGTGTTTAATCAGTAGAGCTCAAAAAGGTACAGAATGAGTTGTTTGACTGAAATAAGATTTTATGTTCTTCTTGGGCGTTTCCCTAGAAAGGTGATGACAGCAAAAGCTTCATTCTGTTGCCCAAACTAATAGTGTTTGGATAGGGTAGAAACAAACGTACACCACTCCAAATTTAGAATCCAGTGAGGAAACTGGAAAAACACATACTGCTGGGAACAAATGTTGTCATGTACAAAAAGACATGCAAAATTATTTTTCATTTTAGTTCACATGAATTTTAAATACATTTTTATTATTGCATATTGTTACATCACTCAGTAGAAGCTTTATAATCAAAGCCCAGTACTTAACTGGGGAAAAATCATCGTAGTTTTAAAGGTACAATGCTCTGAACAAGTGACTTGAAGTTGTTTTTTGTTAATTTTAATGTGAACTGAATGTCAATTATTTCTATAAGTCTTGCCTGAAGCTTGGTTATCCTTGCCTTACACATTTCCTCCTTGAGAATATTATTTTTTTTTTAAATTTTAAGGCAATACTCACCACTTTTCAATTGCTGCTATTTTCCTAGTGTTACCAATACCTGTTTTGTTTTGTGTTGTTTTCCTGCATGTCAGAAAAGCCCTAATTGCATTAGACATTGAAAAACATGTACCTCAGATTTTATGATAAATATACTAGTCCTTTGTCAGCAGGTTTTTTATTAACTTAATCTTTCTTCTTTTCTTGTTGATGAGAATGCTATATCTGTAGATGTCAAATGGTGAACTGGTCCTGTGGCTCTAGAAAAGTCCTTTTCTGCTATGTTAGCAACTGGAAGACTTCCGTTAGAACATGTTCCATTAGAACTTTTCTGCTTTTCTTCCCAGACATGTGGCCTTTTGGTTAATAAGAGAGACATTGGAATTACTTACTGTCCTAGTAATCACGGGTTTAATCACAGGAGATTTTTAAAATTATTTTGGTAATGATGTAGTTCAACCTTTCCTTTAGTGAATACTCATGGCCACTGAGAATCCACTTTTCTCATCTGCTTTTCCAATATATTGCTATTATCTTGGCTAAGTTATGTACTTCCTAGTGTTTATTCCCTCCTTCACCAGATCTCAGATGTTTATTTCTCTGCAGTTTTACATCGGACATGGTGATGACTCCAAGCTGTGATTTAAGCAATATGACAATGGGATTTTTCTTTCGCTTTAGTAAATACATGGGTTTGTTTACTCAAGAGCACATACACTGCATCCAAGCAAAACTTAATCAAATCCTCTGCCAGGAAAAACCTACTAGGAGAGACAGGAATGGAGAACAGCTGGTTCTGTCAGCTGTTGCAATTCTCAGACTTACAAAGGTAAGAGAATTGTGACTGCCTTATTTCCACCAAGTGAGTAAATAGGTGAACAAGCATGGATCTTTCATGCAGGTTACCTTATCTGATATGACAGGAGAGGAAACAAGGCTGTCTGGTGGTAACTCAACTTGAAGCTCACATGCTGGGTCTAAATGCCTTGAAATTTCATTGCATCAGCAGATATCCGACCACAGAATTTCCCCTATGTCAAGGACATTTAATTTTTAAGAAAATGGTCTTAATACAAATACATTCACTAAATAGATTTTTATTGGGTTTTTTTTGATTGTTATTTTCCATACAGTCCTATAATGCATTGTATTCTGAACGTAAGTCTTGATCCTTCTACTTTACATATTTTTAGTACATTTAGGTCTTGATGACCTTGAAAGTACTGTCAATGTTGCAAACCTCCCCTTTCTCCCCTCACCCAGGACTCACAATGACAACTTCTACATTGACTCATTTTTCCCACAGTTACCCATCGTTGCTGCTATCTCCTGCACAGGATCTGTCACGTGCTTCTTGGTACGATGAGGTTTGTGGTGCCGTAGAACTCTGCATAAGCTAGAGTATCACTGGCTTAGAAAGCCAGCTGTGCTTTGTCACAACGGCAATTTGTGAAATACTCCAGCTTCTCAAATTTACCATTATATTCCATGAATATTCTTTATTCATCACCTATAGGGAGACATTGTGTGCTGAGCTTGCTTCAACCAGTTCTTCCAGCACAATAGAAAGGAAAAGGCAAAACTACATTGTCTTTTATTTTCTTTTTTCTTTTTTTTTCATTACTTCAGAATTAGTATTAAATTCAAGAGACTAAGTGCTGCGCAGCAATGAAAAAACAAGGAGTTAAAACTAGTTAAACTAGTTAAAATTAGTAGGAGACCTTCAGTTAGTTAAATCTAGTGGAAGATGTCCCTGCCCATGTCAGAGAGGTTGTAATTAAATGACCTTTAAGGTCCCCTCCAGCCCAAACCATTCTATTAATCTCTGTTTCACTACATCAGGTCTGATGCAGTAATGTAAAACAGTATTGGTATATTGAGCTGGTGTAGATCAGATTCTGAGGCTGACACAGCTGCAAAGCAGTTGCTTAGTATTGACACTGGCTATCACTGAGGATGGCACCTGAGAACACGTAATGCAAACATGCTATGGTGATCCAAAATGGATTTACTTTGTAGCTTCCCACATTCTACAGTCAATCCTATCATAATTTCATCCCATTTACAAGCAGCCTCATCTGAAGTTTAAGCTGTTAGTAATGAATTATTTTCTCCCATGAGTTTGTGAAACTGACCCACCCTTCAGTGAGGTTTTTATGTAGTTCTGCAATGTTACAGATATGTTAATGGCTGCAGAACAATGCCTCCGGTCCTGGCAGACATCTGGTGTGTCCATAACATTGATAACGACAAACTTCTTCCATGCTATAAAGTGCTCCAACATGACTCTGATGTTACAACTCTCAGCATTTGCTTTAAGTTGACTCTCTGTCTACTGATCGGACTATCAAACCCCAAAGAACTGCTCCATTTGCCTTTCTGCAACAGTAAGTTAAGAGGGTAAAATACCATTAAGTTCAATAAGGCATGATTAACTCTCAAACAGACAGAAATGAAAAGCCCATAAAAATGTGATCTTGCACTTATTTATTATGTCTGTGGGTATTTAGGCAGTTTGGAGAAAATGGTTAGGGATGTGGAAACTGGACCTCTTTCAGCTTTTCTAAAAAAACCTCTAGCTGACATCCCATTTAGCAGCCAAATATTGCATTCACATATAGCGACAGCATTAACTGTTGCTGAGATTTTTCTATATATGGCCATATGCATTTATAATGCCAAGCATAATTTATATCCTTGCATTTTGCATATTTAAGAGAAAATAAAGTTGACAAAGCCTATGAAAAATACCTCAGTCAAACTGTGTTTCTATGTTGGTAGAATAGCTCTTGAGGAGACAGAATGTTCCCAGAAGATGCTAAAACAAACATGAAAACAGAAATCTAAATTAGGACAAAGGCAAGAGTTCAAGTGTTTTATTTTCTTTCTGAGACAGGCAGCTTAACTGTTTGCTTCAAAGATACAGATCAAATAAATACAGAAAGTTACTCTGCCTTGCTGAATCACTGTCTGAAAGGTTATACTAAATACTTTGGAAAAGAAGCCTGAGGTCCCATTGAGGGTAAATTGTTCACTGAACAGAAAAAAGAGAAGGCTCACCCTTATATATCACTAGAAATAAACTGGTAGAGTTTAAAAATGGAAGAAAGAAATGTCCAGATCTGTTAACACCAACTGGCATGGCTTCAGCTTTAGCGAATGGTGTTAAGCAAATATTTATTATCAATGGGTGCAAGTGTGGTTTTAGATGGTGTTGGCTGAATTAGCTTTGTAGCAGCAGCTCAGGAAAACACAGTAACTCCACATTGTGCATGTGCATATATACATGCATGCAAGTATTTTGGAGACTAGAAACTGTAGATTAAGTTCAGCACAGAAGCAGTTTTCATGGTCTGATTTAGAGGTTAAAGATATGCTAGCAATTTTAGCCCTTTGAGTTTAAAGGTATGTCTGAACTGAAAGGCACATGATAAGCTTTACAAACACATACAGGAACAAAAGATTTGAAAAAAAATGTAAGAAAGTAATGCCTGTGAGGCATTAAATGTAAGAAAGTAATGCCTGTGAGGTCTAGTACCATCTATAGAAAAAGGTCATAAGACAGCTGCTAGCATGTTCACACTTGTAGTATATAACAAAAGCATATATACAGTGATTAACCTGGGTGACAGTCAGGCTGTCTGACAAAATATTAAGCACATTTGGGCTGACCACACACAAGCCATTTCTCAAAACCTGGGCTTTGTGCACTGCTTGTTGAGGTTCTTATACGCCCTCCTTTCTCAATGCTACTTGTGAAAGAATCAGCTGCAATGTAACCTGATTAAATGTCTATGGTGGGAGGCTGCTGCCTCTGAGGCATATCCAGGATGAGCAACTGAAGGAAATGATTAATCCTGTCTGAAAGCAGAATGTTGTGTGACGTTCATTGGTTTGTCAAAGCTTTCCTATAATAACGTGAATATAGGGCACAGCAGAAGGTGTAAGAGGAAGGTTTTGGAGAACATTGCTTTCTGAGTGGAAGGTGGCTATAATCAGCTGTGGTGCTTCTTCCAGCAAAAACACTGATGCTTCTGGATCACAGGAAGGACTCTTAGAAGAAAAATCTCTACCCTGCCCTGGATGCTTTTAGTTTAGCTGTGCTAACTGCAAGCAGCAAGATGGATGTTCAAACAGAGGTGTAGTAGTATCTTCAAATCCAAAATTTCATCTGTCAATGCTCTCACACAAAACTTCCATGTAGAAAATGTTTGTCATAGTCTGGGAAAAACAAAAAGTAAACTAAACATTTTTCCTCTAAGTTGAAAGGAAAATAAATATTACCAGGATATTACAATTAATTTGATTAATTTTTCTTGAAGTCTGGATGAACACTTTTTACAGAAAATAATCCTAGCGTTTGTACTTGCTATTTGGGAACATGCAGAATTGGCCTTTGTTTTTTTTACGTAAAGATTTCCAATGAGTTTTGGAACTTCTCAAGGCTTAGATTAATGGTGCATTGCCCTCATGGATGCTGTTTGGTGTGGCTGACAAAAAGAAATAAAGTAATTCTTCCCTTCCCTTTCAGCTACTGTTCTAGTAAATCCTATATCAACTAATGGGAGACAAGAGCTATTGGACATCTAATCTAATGGATTTTTTTTCTGAGTCTCAGTAACTGTTAATACTGTAAAAACTCTGGCATAAAATAATCAAAGCTCTGACCATTTTGTGTTGCCAGTTCTCAGCAAGTGAAGTTCTTTGTATTTGAACTAGTTTACTGCTTTTGTGCGTATCGTCACTTCTCAGAAAAGAGAAAGGAAAAACAAACTTTGGTGGGAGGAGGCTTTGTGGGCCTTATTTATGTTCCATTTTGAAAGAATGAGACAATTACAGATAATTACATGAAATCATTATTTTTTTTTTAAGTCTATGTTTTGGTCTTGGGTTGCAAGCCTTTATCTCATCCTTATTTGTCAGGTATTTTCTTCTGTCCTTTCTTCCTTAGTCTATTCATTCCATCACGTGATATTTGACAATATCACCTTTTACTCTGTGTAGAGAGAGAGTGTTGAAGTTCTTATGTGCTGTTTCCAGCATCTTTCTTTCTAGTGACTATGCTCCTGCTCCAATACCGGTCCCTTCCAGACCTTAGGCTTTCTCCTTTGCTCAGCCAAATGAAGCTTCCCAGAGCATCAGAAATCTCTTGTTCCACCACGTAGGTGTAGGAGCATTATCTCACTGTGCAAAGGTCTCCTTCATGCCATAGCATGTGTGAATGAAAGTTGGTCAGGGGCATGACCTACTGTCTCTGTGCACTACTGAGTTACTTCATAGCTGGTAAATTGCAGGATGACTCTTTTTTTTCTAGTTATTTTGCACTTTTTAAGGGCATTCAAAGTGGTAAGTCAGCCACAAAAATCCCTCCCTGCCTCTGACTTGCTTAAAAATTCTCTTTAGAAAAGACGAATTGTCCCTCTCCCAAACCCAGCATATTTTAGAATGCATTGCTCTGATGAGAAGGGTTTCATAAAGAAGGCAGCAAGTTGGAATCTATTAGTAATATCATAATTTCAAAAGAGAATAAATCATGTTTATGAAATATGTTGGTTCTGCTTTGTGTATGATTTACAGTTATACATGGACAAATACATCACTGCGAACTCTGATGGCATTTCTGTTGTCTAATAGTTTTATCTCTGATTTTGGCTTTAAAGATTGTGAATGTTACTTACCATTCTTATTATTAGTATGTATGATTAATTACTGGCTTGCCTGACAATGGGTATGGAAATGAGAAAAAAAATGTAATTTTTCTCCTTTATTGAAAGTCAAGTGGTAAACCTCAGATAATTGGCAAAGCTCTGATATAACAGGTGGTCTTGAGGTAATGGACTTTCTTTGACAGGCTTCTGTCAAGTAGCACACAGCAACACTAGGCAGCTCTGTTTCAAAAGAGAATTGACTTTCAACCCCCAAAATGTAGAATAGGCAAAAATGTGCCACATTGAATACTTGTCATTTCCGAGGAAGTGCCATGTCTGTTGTGACAAACTTAGTGACTAATTTAATAAGAGTTAGATGCAGTTGTTTGAATTTAACTGATGGGCTCTGTAAAGCAATGAGCCCATTGTGAGGGGTACCATAGCTGATCTGACTGACACATGAAGGGCAGATTCCTGTACAGGAGAGAAAACTAGTGCACTGCAGGTGATGTTTAACCAGCTCTAACAGACCATTCCCTCAACAACTTTCTTAAGTGAATTTTGAATTTGTAGAGGATAATGGTAAATGACCTGCATTTCTCCTTCTTCATGCTGACAGGTGAGTCTCAGGTCATTCTTCAGGGCTGATGTGGAGAGCATAAAAGCCCTGTTTTTCCATTAAACCTACCAGAGCAGCCACATCTCTTTTGTGACCTGATAAAAAAGGTCTTTGAGTTCACTGGAGAATGCACTCTGGAAGGCTTGTACAGCACCAGTTTGATGTGCAGGACAGTGGGGGGTCTGTTGTGTGGGCTTTGTATGACCAGGTCAAGGTGGGTACACTCATCTCTGAGCCACCTCATGTGGCTGTCCCACACTGTGTGACAGATTGCGTCTGTAGCTTCAGTGGCAGATGATTTGTTATAGACTTATTTGAACACAGCAGAGGATCTATTGTGACCTGGTGTATTAGAAGTAACTTCTGGGTTTCTCTTTGTGCTGTATAACTGCAGAGAAACTGTGCGAGCTGCTTGTATCCTGACCTGCTGTGCTTGCATGCAGTGAGGTAAGACAGACTTATTGCTGTCTCACTGAGGACTTCTGTACATGAATGAAGAGACTGGTTCCTGTAAACTATGTGAGTGCAAAACCAACTCTCTTTACTTCTTCCATGTCACCCAGGATGGAGTGTGTAACTGTATCTTCATAAGGTGGGCTAGCCAAAGCCTCTTTAAAATTTTGTCTTATTTCTATTGGGCAGAGGGCTAAAACCCCCCCCCAAAATTGAAGGATTTGCTTGTCATAGAGTCACTGGAACAAATAAAATTCACTTCTTTGTTTGCAAAGGCTCTGAGAAAAGTGAGAAATGTGCACACAGACTTACCTGTCTCTCCGTTTAACAAGACAAAGAAATCTATGTGGTAATCTTAGCTAGCATGGATTATAATGATAGACATCTATCTAGACTCCACTATATGTGGCTTAACTTATGAAAATACTAAGTACGGTGAAAATACATCATTGATTTACACAGAAAAATACATTGAAAATTGTTAAAGCATTTTATTTCATGAGCTTGTCACCCAGGGACTGTGGTGACAATACAATAGACAATAAGATGGAATCTAGAATAGTAATGTAGGATAAAAGACTTCAATTTGTGCTATAAGTCTTTAGATCTAAAATCATCTTTCCATGACTAAATTGCTACATAATTTTGATATAAAGAAGTTTTGCTCTTAATACTGATTGATGCATTACTGTTATTTGCTCCTTTTCACTTTTCTGTTACTATGCTTCTGTTACTCTTAGAACGAGATGTGTATGTTTAATAATTGACATTCAAACGAATTACATATATACTTTTGGTTCAGTACTTACAAGGAATATTCTGATAAATGAAGGGGAGTTAGCTACAATAGACCTATTTATTTGCTTTCTTATTCTGTTAGTTATTACTGCATGTATTTTCTGTTAATACATCCTTCTTTCATTGCTTACAGCATACTTTTGTAATTGGGAAGTTTTCATCCAGCTGTTACTAGTTATATCCACCTTAATATCCACCAAGGATGTTGTTAAGGTCAGTCTATTTCTACTTTACCCAATCATACAATAGAGTAAAAGTAATCCTTCTTAACCCAGGAATTCTTCCTGGAACAGACCAGCTGAGAGTTCTTGACTGTTTCCATTCTATGTAATTTTAAAATTACCATCTGGCATCCCTCATAGAATGAGAAGCAAAAAGTCGTTACGTTTGAAAGTTTTCCAAGTTACCTGATAAAATGTATGAATCACCACCTCCAGAGTGCCTGTGGGATCATGGCACAGAAGGAGCTCTCAGGTCGTTTGATCAGAGGTAGACCATGGCAAACTTCTACCTCTGTTGAAGTAGAACATGACCGCTTGGCTTGCTATTTCCCAGCCTCTAGGTGTTCAGCAACATCTCTGCAAACATACTCTCTCCTCCTGCTCCTCAGGAAAGAGATGGGTCTCATATAATCCAGTGCTCAAAATTGTAATGTTACTGGTATTATCTAAGAAAAAGCTACATTTCTTGCTTCTCGTGTTTACTGTTCTGAGAAAATAAAGTTATTTGCTCAGAATGCTACCTCAAATATTACTGATTAATAAACCTGACTCTATACCACCATGTTTAAACTTGTTCTGTGTTGTTTTTGGAGAGGATCTCTCAGCTGAATGTGTACCATGGTGTTCACAGTGCAGTCTTGAGAGGAGAGAAATTAACAATGCCCTTGCCCTATTGTACAAATGTCTACAGAAGCTGCATTTCCTCTGGAAATGCTGCATCCCAACAAACCAGGATCTGACTTGGGACTAGCTTGTAAAGTCTCAGGGCTGTTGTAATCTGCTGTAGTTGAAAATGGATGCTCCAGGACTACCAGCTGAGAAATATGCCTATGTATGATAGAACTCTTCTCACATATTAATTAAAATGGGATAAGGAAGAGAGTTGAAGCTGTGTTTTTAACATTTCTAGTGACCGCTTTCATAGCTAAACTTTCACATCTAGAAGAGTGGTAATGCACAAATGTCCTTCTGTCAAGATTTTTTTGCCTGGTAGAGTACTTAAATATCTTGGTAGAGCTTTCACAACTTTAAATCCCAAGGTGAGGATGGTGGTGGTGAGACATCTCTTGCCTTCCTGCCCTTAATTTATTGTCTGAAAGTGAGTGGTGGTTTCTTAGCCTACAACCTTCCTGGCAATATTTTCTTTTGGATAAATGAGACACACCAGACTCAGCTCAATGGCTCCTGTGAATCCTGTTTTTTTTCATGCAGCCCCTGTGCCTCCTAAATGGAAGCATATTATGATTCCTTGGGAAGGTGATGCTCTTGCAACACAGGCTTTGTAAACCTAGATAAGGTGGTTGGAAACAAACGTCAGTGTTGGGGGTTTGGTTTTTCATCACATCCAATGCAGATGACAGGCTATTTAGCAATTTTCACCATTGCACTAACTGTCTGTTGGATATCATGCTTGAAAAGAAAGGACGTACACTTCTGCTAGATAGTGTTGTTCTTGGTTTAAGCAGTAAAAAAGTGATGTAAAACAATATGATGCCTACCAGCTACTTTCCCTTGATGTGAGTTCTCTGGTACAGAGTGCAAATCCCAGCTAGCTGAATGCTCCTGTGGTAAGCCAACAAGTGTGAAGGGGAGACCAGAGATGTGACTTTGCTTTCCTTCCATGAGGAAATAATGGCCAAAGTTACTGCACAAGGAATGTAGCAGCCTACCTAATCCTCCAGGCAAAAAGGAAAAAAGGTCAAAATCCTGTTAAGCCTAAATTCCTCTTTAATAATTCCAGCAGATCTGAGTTACTCTTGTTTAACTGTCAGGCTGTAGTTGCAGCTGTATTTCCACCCTTGTTGATTTTCATCATGCAAAGTAACTTTAATTGCAGTAATGAGAACCAGTTAGTTGCCCATAAAGAGCAGTATCACAGCCTTATGTTCAGGCTGAGTCTTTTCTCTGTAGTCAACAGCCCATAGTTTGCTTTCTGAAGGGAAATGTCCGTATTCCAGAAACAGTTCTGTGGAAATCAGCAGGAGTCATTGAGGAGGAGAGAGGCAGCTGTGTTCAGCACAGCTCCCTTCTCCGTGTCTGTCAGTAGAGCATCCAAATGGAGGACCCGGCAAGTGTTAATAAATCCAGAAAATAAATATCACTGCATTTCTGAGGCAGTGTGTTCTAGCTATGCATCTGATGAGTCCACTCAGCACATCCCTGCCTTGGAAACAAGAGGAACTTTTTTATATTAACACATTGTAAGGGTTTATGAAGTTTTGCTGTTACTGCCAAGTTTACATGGGAGTGGCCATGGGCCAGGAGATCTAGTGGGAGCTGGCAGGAAGGGTTCTTTGGGTGCTACCACCAGCCCTCTGCTCCTTCCTTTGCATGAGCAGGGACAGAAATCCCACTGAAGCCCTCTTTTGAAAAGCATTTGTGGGCTTTGAAGGGTTGTAAAAAATATATTAAAAACCACAACTGGCTAGTTTTGGTTAGACTCTTCAGAGCTTGCCTCTGATCCTGGTGAGGAAACACTGGAATCAGAGCTGCCTTTGTGGTGCTATTAACCTCTCCTGCATAGCATAACCTGTGTGTGAACCAGCCCGTAACAATTATTTTCCTAGGGAACCCATTCCGCATAGTCTGTGCAGAGGGGATTGTTCTCTCACAATGATCACTGTCCTGTATTTGGGGCTCTCAGCACTGCTTGCTATGTGACTCGATGTCAAAAGTTACTCTGAAGACAGAACTGGGAGCTTTACACAAAGGTTGCCCTCATCAAGTTGGTCACCAGCATTTCTGTTGTGTCGGTGCCTTAGATGGATGAGTTTGTACAATTACCTAACTTGATTCCTCCAACTTGGAGGATTATCTCCATTTTACAACTGAGGAACTGAAACATGTACCCAACTTAAAATACTTGCAAGTGGTTGTCACTGGGCATATAGTATCTTGACCACACAATTGCCTTGTGGGAAATGCGTCTGCAATTCCTTAGTGCAGAAGAGAGAGAACTGAGACAAGCAGATTCTTGTGGGTAGGAGACATTTCCATGAAAGGAAGTTTTCTGGTTTTTCTTGTCAGTTAGATTTCTGAGCCAAAATCAAATGGAGCATCTGAGCTCTTCAAAGAAAAGATTCAGGGTCCTTTTTTATAGGGCAAATATTTTTTCCCCCATGTTTTGTTCTGAGAAGTTTAAGATTGTTTTGACAGAAATCTTCTGGAGATAAAAAAGGAAAAGTGGAAGAGAAAAGCAGGAGCTGGCTTGGAAAAGTTTGGCACTGAGCCTGGCTCGAAGCATTTAACATTGACAGTGTTTTAGAGGCAAATGAAAACACACTTTAGATCAAATATCTCGATAACCGATAACAGACTTGTGCCTCCTGCCCCAATTCAATCAGGATGTGTTTACTTTCCAGTAAGTTAAGAGTTAAGATTGCAATAATGATTTTGTAGCAATTAAAAAAGAATCAGTATAAAAAGGTTAGTGTGAGAAAGCCAAGAAATTCAAGAGTTAAATGTTAAAGAAATCCAAATATTTAAAAACATTGGAATGTGATATTAAGCTCATCCAACTTGTCAGTTCTCCAAGGCCATGTGAGAACAGGCTGGACCCCATTAGGAATGTGTTAGCCTGAACCTGGTCCTCTGTCACAGGCTCAAAGTACACACTAAGCTACCATTTGTGTTTAGGATTTCTTATCATTTTTTCTATTGTTTCAGGTAAGTCCTCATATTAGCAGCCTTTTATGGCTATCTGCTTTCATAGCCAGAAATTTGTACTAAGATTGCTGTCCTTCCAGTGAATATGTTTGACTAAGGTCTTAATTTGCCCTTTTTATAAGTAAAGAGCTTGTTCTCAAGGAATAAGCAGTCCATTTTTTATTTCCTTTGGGAAACAAGAGCTACAAAAGCTGTAATTCAGAAGAAATGGATAAACTGTTTATGTTATTTTGCATTTTATTTTTTTTTTCGGCCAGGAAAGCTGCACTCAGATGGAAGGTACTATTTATTTTTTTAGTTACTTATTTTATATTTGGTCTAGCAAAAGCTAATTCAAAGCCTTACATGAAGAGGGAGATGGTCAAATGAGGTTATTCATCCAGGAACAATGTGAATATGGCTACCTGAACTATATCTTTGCTATAAAAGTAAGCTGAGCACTGGAGTGCAAATGTGAGCAACTATTTAAGGATGTTTGGACTTTGTTACCTCCAGCTGGGCCAGTCCTCTATTAAATAAGTCACCCAGGAGACTCCTGAAGCTGGGCTGTTGTGCCAGAATGAGGTCTGGCAAACTGCTCTCCTGGCCAAAAGTGGAAATTACAGGAATGCAACTGAGGACAATTTGGATGTGAAGTATTGGATGAGAGTTAATGGTCAACTTGAGAGAGTGCTGAGACACTGAAGTGAAACATCTGAACACTGCAAAACTTACTTACATTTTTCTTGATTTTGCTAGGTAGTTTTCTGCTTGATTCAGTGCCTCAAACATTTGAGGCCATGCTCCTTTTCTTGCTCTGTTAGTTATCATATCTGAACATTTTGATGGTTTTCTTCCTATCTGTGCCCAGTCTATAGGAAGGATCTGAGTGTTTCTTTGTTGTTTTAATGTGATTTGTTGTCAAAGCCTGATATAGACTATGCATGAAAGGGACTCCTGATCTTCAGAGATGTAGTGGTAGTGCGGCTTTTTGTATGTAGTAACTTAGTAATTCAGTCAGGGCTAAAAAAATTCTGCAGTGAATCAAGTGAGCACCTGCAATCTTACTGGAGAGGACAGTAGAAACTGTACAGCAGAGGTGCAAGTTGATAAAACCAGATATTGAATTGTATCCAAGGCAGAGATAAGGGTGACACTAAATTAGTTTTCACTGAACAAATCTGGGCTCTTATGGACTGTGTTCACTAGCCATTGCACATGTCTGTGTGACTGTGCTGTAGAGGTACTCCTGTCTGACCTTATCTTCAAGGAGCCTCAGTAAGGACTTGGGTGAGAAATGCAGGATTAAAGTCTACAGAACTGTTTAAATGGACACTGTTGGACAAATGCTCTGCTTAATGATTCAGACCAAAGTTAACATCCCTAGATCATAAAATCATAGAACAATTTCACTGGAAAAGACCTTTAAGATAATCAAGTCCAACTGTACCTCTCCTCTACTAAACAATATCCCTGAGCACCTCATATACATGTCTTGAAGCCATGTATTATCAATTGTATAACATCCTTGTGTTACATCCCTGTGCTCATCCATATCTGTCCTCCAAAGGTCTTATCTATCCTCTTATCTATCCTCTTTCAGCACTCTTGACCAGGTGCTGAAATCGCTGGTCAACTCAGTGGGGTATAAACAAGTATCTCCCCACTCGTCATGAGGCTTTGTGGAGTGTTTGTAACTGCATGTCCAGAAGTCCTTATAAACCCTTACCACCCTCCTCCTAATGCTCCTGGGGTTGCACTGACCCACTGTTGCCATGAGGAAAGCCTGGGACAATATCCACCTGTAGAGCACAAGAAGCAGTTGAACCTGCATGTGCTGAGATACTGCAGAAAAACTACATTGTGGTGTGATGCCCACTTCACTGACATGGACTGACTATGCTCTAGCTCTTCCCCAGCCTAGACTCACAGATTTCTTTTTTCCAGAAAACCAGGGGACAAGGGAATAGAATGGAAGATGTCTGGATTTCATCCTAGACGTAAGTCATGAGTCTGAAGCACGTGCCTCTACCTGTGAAATGCTGGGAAGTGATCCTAGGTTTCAGCATCACTGCTGTTCTGTGTTGCCTGCTACAACGTCTACTTAAAACATGCCTAGATTTTGAAATTAGTAGTCCAAGAAAAGACTAACATCTTGCTCTCACTATACAGACTTGTCTCAGAGTGAAAAATGTGACATTCAGAAATATGGGTAGAGAAGGGTCGCTTTGTAACAACACCGCAGGACTTGTCATTGTATTTTAAGCATGTCCTCTCCAGGAGTTCTCTGGAAGCTAGGCAGTGGTCAAAGAACTTAAACTTTAGCCTCAGGTACTGAAGGAGGTAATAGGAAGTTAGCAGCCTAAAATAGCAGCTTCCCTTCAGTCCCCTAATATATCTAGGAGTGCAGCAGAGAAGTGATCAGGACACTAGAGACATCACTGTACCTTAGGATAACTAAGCTTGACCATGACGAAAGCAATATGATTCCATTAGAGCTGGGCATGAACTAGATAAGTTTTAAAATAAAATAGTACAATGCTAAAGAAAAGGAAATGACATTAAAAGAATAAATCTCACATACTTCCATCCTCTGAAATATATTAGTGAAAACTGAACTGCACTGGAGTCTGTACCTACTCACCCTGCTATAAGTCAAATATTAGCAACAAAGGCTGAAATTTATCATCGAGTTCATTTTGCCTAGTGCTTTGCTATCCCAGGCAACTACATCATACATGCCATTTAACACACTGATGAATATCACTTTGAAATGGACCACATATCTGTTCCCCTCTTGGTCCTGCAAAGGGGTTCTGGGCATCACTGTTCAGCAGCACAAGCTATCTTCTGATTTCCAGCTTCCAGTCTAGTTCACTTGCCTTTGTTCTTGAACCAAATGTAGTCTCTTGGCCATCTAATGGCCTCCACAATCTACAATCCTCACATAGACACACTGTTCCTTCTTGCAGCCCTTCTCTGCACCTATTCAAGTTGGAAGAATAGGTGAACCAAATTGTGCAAATTATTACTGTATTCATGTTGAAGCATTCGTAGCTGGTGATAGAGACCAGGAAATATCAGTCTGTTATCTAAGATGACTTTTATTCAGACTATTTATAGCAATGACATTTATTTCTTAGCATTAGTCTGAAGTGAAAATGCTCAGTTTCAGATTTGACTGTAGTTTATTTACTGCAGGAGAAATAAATAATTCAGTTGGTATTTCTAAAAATATAATTAGTTCGTGAGTCAGAGAAGAATTTAATTTTTCTAAATGTTAAGGCTGAAAGACTGGGATTATCATGACTAGTGTGTCTGACCTGTGACTCTGTCATATCTTAGGACTCAGCCTTGTAATTCTTGAGTCAGTGTGTAATTAAGCTGGAAGATTGTTCAGATAAGAGTGAATAAAGGGCCCAAACCTCATTCTTGCAACTAGCAGAATGTTACTTCAGACAACACAAACAAAAGATACACCCCACAGATAAGCCTGCATCTGGTGATTCATCATTTTCCTTTGAAAAAATTAAGACAATTAACATTTACTATTTAGTTAATTTCTGATAACTCACTGCACGTTTTTAGAATATCGTACATAACTGAACCACTATACGTATATGTGCATATATTTTTTAAGGTAATGAAACATATTTCTATTTAGGAAAGTCTAAGTCTTACTAAGAATGTATATCAGGCATGTGAAATGTGAAAGTAGAAAAAGGAAGCAGATGGTATGAAACGAAAAAGACATAAACTAATCCAACCCTAGACGGCAATAAAAGCTGCCATTAAAGAAGAAATTGAAAACCAAAAATGAACACTAGGTAAAGCAAAAGATCGATATTTTATTGAGTGGAAAACAGACCGCTATGTACTTGTTGGTCACTCATTATCCATATTGATTTTATGCCACTGCAGTTCAGTTCTGGTTTATCTATGCATGTGTATTCTTTTTTTTTTTTCTGATTTTTCTTTTATTTCAGTTTTCTGCCTAAAGTAATGGCTATATTCAGTATAAATAAAGCCCACTCAGGTCAGCCAAAATACTTTATATACATAAGGCCAAAGTCTCAAAGAGAAAGTATGACTCAAATATGTGTGAGATGAGGACCAAATCAGTGCTAAGCGATGTAGAACCTACCATTTTTAGTATTACTGCACTGGTCACAATGGCCTGGTACGGACACTGTAGACCACTGTAACACACATTAGAGAAGATGAAAGAAGAGAAATGCTTGTAACTGAGCTCTGGATGACCTTTAATAACAGGCAATTGAGTACTGAAGCTTAGCAAGCAGATATAATATTCTCAAAGCCAGCTACCTGGGAAATAATACCTTGTACTACAAGTGAGGTTTTCTTCGCTTGCAATGACATTACCAGTCCTTGGCTTAATATTGGCGAATGAATGTCTCACATGGCAAAATGAATTGAGTACTGGCTCTGAAGGTCTTATAGCCTGCTATAGACAAGCAGGCATTTATAAGAAAAGAGGTAAACTGTGAATCAAACACCTAGCAGGAGAAAAATGGTAAGGCCATTAACAGTGCTTTGACTGCTGTCAAATGGATTTTGAGGGGAGAAGTACAAGGTGAAAGGGACAAGATAATCTTGTGTCTACTAGTAAAAATATATACTTATGTGCATATTTGAAGGTCTAGTGAAGGCAATGGAGACAGAGTCTCAAGGCACATTAGCTTTGGCAAAGTGTACATCACCGCTATCCAATCTTGGGCAAACTTCACCTTTTACAGTAGCTCAGAATATGGGTGCCTTTATGTTCTAAAGCAGTTACAACTGCAAAGTTAAGTACAGCTAACCAGTTGGGAAGGATGTGTCACTCAGTATCCTGGATGACTAAAGACTAGGTTTCTGAGGAGTAACCTTGGTATGGAGGAAGTTTATCTTTACAAGCTGTTTTCATCCAGTAGGAAAATATATGTGCCCAGCTTTCCACACCAAATTCTGCATCTGTGAAGCAGTGCTAATGCCTCATCATTAGTCATATGCCATATAGACTTTTCTCAACCCTCCTTGGTTCATGGGAGATGCAATGTAAATATTTAAGCTTCTAACAGCAGAGTGCAGTGTGTTACAAGGAGAAACAAACTGTAGCTACATTTAAAATACATGCAAATCTTTCCTGCATTTTTTTCTTAGCCAGCATGAGCTGTTTCAATTTTTTTTTATAAGCGTTTGAGAACTACAAGAATTAAATTGCAACTGGAAAGTTACTTGAATTACTAAATAACTGTTACATGTTTTACATAGTTTTCTTACTGCAGAGTGATGAAGTATATAATTATAGGGTGAGAATAGTGCAACCGTACAGCTCTCCAGGGAACTATGAAGCCAAGCCACATTCATGACAAAGGACATCATCTTGCTGAGTAAGGAATCCCTGGCCCACCAGAGAGACAGAGCATTTCACACAATTAAAACATTCTCCATGCCACTGGCGCTCTTCAAATGTGATAAATTTGGCACCTCCAAGAGCTGAAAGAGATTATGAGAAAGAAGATTTGAATCCAGTATTTCTGGACATATTCAGAAATGCAACAGATTGCTTTCTAATGTGTGATAAGATCATCTTTTATATAGCAAACAAATGAACAAAAAATTGATAGTCTGATGTATGTCCTGTTGGCTGAATTGAAAAAAACCTTTAAATACAATGAGAAATATTTTAACCACAGCCATGAATCACTTAATTATTTCCATATCCCATTATGAACTCTAAACAGAATGGGTTTATCAGAGTGTCCATTCCAGTTTTCTGATCTTCCCAACTCCTCCCATGAAAATTATATGCAACGTTTAAGTGCATCTAGTTCTATGGAACACTGTGTGAAATTATTTCCACCTAAGTTTCTTCAAAACGGAGTCTTTTAGAAATTATCAGATCGTGGAGTTCCTTGCATGAATATCTGAAATAAAATATAAGGATTTTGGGGTGTTTGGGGGTGTTTTTGTTTTTTAAATCATGCTTTTGATTAGGTACCCAAATTTTCCTTGTCTGCTTACATATGCAGCATGCACCTGTAATGAACACGTAGCACTTTTCAACAGTTGAGTCCACATGTAATAGAATTACAGCACAGAATATCAGCAAATGCTCTCAGAAAACTTGAACTATCATAGACTAGTGACATAGAAGTCTGATTATAAATTCTGTAAGTACACAGGATGTATGCAATATACCTTTGCTGCCTTTGTTAAGTTTTCTAATTTGACAGAAAGTACTAAATCAAACAATGGGTGAACTCCTTTTGTGACATAAACCAACTCCTTACCAAGCTAGGGAATACATCATCAGTATGTCCTAGGAAGATATATTTCTTGTGATGGGTGTCTCTCTAGCAGTTGACTCATTCAGTCTTTCATTATGATGGGGCTGTTTTCAATGCTGATTTCTAAAGTAAGGGTCTGCTTTGAGAGGAGACTGGTGATTCACTAGTGTCTAGTGCCAACTAGAAGAGACTCACCTGTAACAGGTTTCTGGCAAGCAGCACACTTCTTAGCATGGTATTTGTTGAAACAGCCTACACAATATGGATACTCATCTTTGGAAATAAACCTTTGTTCAGACAGCTGGGTTTTACATCCAGCACACACAAAGCATTCTTTGTGCCAAGGCCGGTCGTGGTATGTCACTCCTCCAGAAGTTATTACCTAATGTATTGACAAAAAGTACAGAGTAATGAAACAACACATGAAGATTATCCACAATTCCTTCATAAAGTCCTTCACAAGTCCTTCCACTTTTTTCTCTCTTCCCATATGCACAAGAGAAGAGAGTGTGGTCATATAAATTGTTTTTGGTCAGAATGCCAATTTGACTAACTGCAGTTGAGCTGAACATGCCACTGCTTTATTAATCTTGATTTTCTGTCACAGAGTACATGTATATACATGTAGATAAAGGCTTAGCATCAAGCATGCTCTCAGGAGAGCAATTCTCAGTGATGGACAGTGGATGAATCACCTGATTGTGGTTAATCTCTATCTGGAATGGATGTATTTCTGTCTAGCAACTGAAATTGTATTGTAAGTAGGAAGAAAGAGACAGTAAAGAGGAAATGAGACAGAAAGGAGACCTACACTGCCAGAAGAAGGAAAAAATGGTGTTTATCCATGTTATCAAATTTCTTATGGCTTGCAACTCACTCACAGCTGTTCACTGGTTGTTTCTGATAAGGGAAATTTCCAGTTGCACTGTGGCTCCTGTTTGAGTGGAAAAGAACTGATTACACAGAAATTGTGAGGGATTATATAGAGAAATTTCTGTAGAGATAAAGATGAGCTATAAGATTGTGTTTCTAATGCCAAATCACATGCACAACAGTGAATGTATAAAAGAAAGAAAGAAAGAAAGAGAGAAAGAAAGAAAGAAAGAAAGAAAGAAAGAAAGAAAGAAAGAAAGAAAGAAAGAAAGAAAGAAAGAAAGAAAGAAAGAAAGAAAGAAAGAAAGAAAGAAAGAAAGAAAGAAAGAAAGAAAGAAAGAAAGAAAGAAAGAAAGAAAGAAAGAAAGAAAGAAAGAAAGAAAGAAAGAAAGAAAGAAAGAAAGAAAGAAAGAAAGAAAGAAAGAAAGAAAGAAAGAAAGAAAGAAAGAGAATACAGTCGGAACATCAAAAGAAATAGGTAGAGAAACTTAATTAAGTAAAAGTAGAGGCACCATGACATTTCCCTGGGGAAGAAATATCTCAGAGAAATAAAGAGTAACACTGGATGATGTCAGGAAACAGAAAAAAAAAAATATTCCCTATCCCCTTAGCATTTCAGTACTAAACTCTCATTTGATTTTCCATTAAAAGCTCAAAATATCTGGCACAAAATTCAAGACTCCTGTTCAACAATTTGGTCTCTTTGGACTCAATCTTATTTATGGGAACGGGTGCAAGTTTTAGTAGTAAAATTGTTCTATTGATTATGTAGGGAGATTCATTGCATTCCTAGAATTTTAAAGAAGTAAATGCTGATTATTTCACACAAGTGCCGCTAACACAATTCCTCTAATAAATACAAAGCAGAATTACTATAATTGCCTCATGATCTTTTAATACAAAGTAAAGGCTAGAAGTAGAGACACAGGAATGTATAAAATTTCTTCCTGAAGTTTAAGTACTCATGAAAAAAACATGCAACAGATTTTTCTTCAGTAAAAGCCTTTTGTTAAAGCTAGATGTTTACAGATAAACATCAATTAACTTAAGATATTGTAATTGGAAAAAAAAATCATGTCTGCTTCCTGAATGATACAGATGCTAAAGAATAAATTAAATTCTGCCATAAAAAAAGCACCCCAAAACACTTCTGTAGAGAACAAGACCACACTAGAACAGTGTGATACTTTTGAGTGTTTTCATCAACCAGAAACAATTTTAAAACATGAGTAACAGAGGGAGAGATGGATCTATTTATTTGTATTTTGGGGAAAAAAGCAAGCTCATCTCTAATCAAGTTTTCCAGTACCACATTATACTTTGAAATGGTGGAACTCTTGATTAGTATTATTGCAATTTAATATTACTTAATTTATTGTTGTCTGATATATTTCAAAAGGAAAATGGGCAAGATTATGAAAACTTTTCTTAGCTTAGGTGGTTTTATGGATGTGATTAATGTGAAAAATGTTGGAAAGGAAGGCATGTTTGTCAAGGTAAAATCAGCAATTACCAGGAAAGAAGGGCTTTCGGTATTTTTCAGTGAATTTTCAACCTGTGGTAAAAATCACAGTTAAGGACAAAAGAACTCCAAAATGTTTGTTTCGGTTGATAAATTTCTTTCAAGGAATATATTAACATTAACTTGAAAGGGACAGCAGACTGTCACAGATAGCTTTTAGTGTCCAATACCGATGCTAAAAGGAAGTCTGCTCTCACTCCTAGGTCACTAGACATTTTGTATAATTCAGCCCCTCCCTCCTCAGGCAATATTGCCTCATTAGGGCAATTTTTGCATTGTATGTTCAATTACCTTTTTGCAAGAGTAGCAACGCTGAGCAAATTGCTTCTCAAAACAGGGCACGCAATAATTCTCATGGTCTTTGGTGATCAATGGTTTTGTTCCCAACGGTTGCCGGCAATACTGACAAACAAAACAGGATTCATGCCAGGAACTTCCCTTGAATTCTATTTTACGGGAACCTGCAAAAACCCAAACCAAAAAATGTCCCCAGGTACAGTCTCGTAATAAAAGTTTTAAATATTGGGAAGACTTCTGTTTTTAATTTTCTATCTCAGTATTTTATTACCCAAGAAAGCACTTATCGTCAATTTAATAGTTTCTAAGTATATACTTGAAACTTCAAGAACACATTCAATGCCATATGATCACCCGGCAAAAGACTTGCTAAGTTCCCTAAGCTGTGATTTTTAAAGTCTGTCTTGATATGAAACTTCTAGGGTAACTTCTCTGTGATACACTTCAGTTACTCAGAGTTTCTCTCAGACCAATCCACTCAGTTACGATGTTCAAGAACACAGGACTTTTATAACATAAAGAGGAATTTGTTGGAGATTGAGTACATCTAATAATGCCCTGTCTTTTGTTTTCCTTAAATTGAGACTCCTTAACTTATAAATGCATTATTTATCTTATTCAACTTAACCTGGCAATTTTTTTAAAACTGAATGTCTTTTCAGTGATAAAGCACACTGCACTGCCTCTTGTTATAGATCGTAATTTCTATTCTAAATGGACAGTTCTTTTTACCATGTTCAGCTAGTTACTTTTGATTCAGTGCAAGGATAGATTGATGGTGGTCTCACACTCATACTGATTAATTGACACCTGGATTGAGATGGAGGCATCGCATCCTGGTGTTGCTTCAGTTAAGAGGAGAAGCACTCCCCAAAGCATATACTGATCTCCCTGCCTGGATGGTGTGGTGAACTGCCAAGTTCCTGCTTCTGATGACAGGAATGACCTTGCCAAGGGCCAGTCAAAACATACTAATTGACTTAGTCCCACCTCACTTAGAGGCAACAAAAAGTTTTCAAAAGGTATAAAATTGATTCCTGAAAAATCCTTTGTGGGGGAAGAAAAAGTGACCATAATACTTGATGGATGGTTCAATGGGCTTGGACTTCTCTTTCTCCACAAAGAAGAAATGTCTTGGTAAGAATTGTGTACCTCTGATTCTGCCAGAGGCTTCCCCAGGAAAATAACTACTGACTCGAGTTTTTATTGTTACTTGTTTTATATATATATATATATATATATGCTAATTGTTAACTGATTATAAGTGTTTGAGCACTAATGCAGCAAGTGAATTTATCAAGGTAATCCTGAATTAGTTTTAATCTGTCACTTGAATTAAATTACTTACTGCCTCTAACATTGCAATATTGTCTTTCTGATGGGCTTTGCTGCAAGCAGCTGCTTGGTTTAAGCTGTGAGCTGCCCTTATTAATCCTGTGAGTACCAGTCTCTAAGGAGGCTCTCATAGGCAACTGACTTGTGGTGAAAACACATATAAGCACACACACACAATCCTTCAGTCATAAACCATTGACTGAGCCTGGGACTAGAGATTTGATGTTTCCACACATAGGTGTCCTCTCTGAAGAGCACTTAGAAAGTGCTCTTGAGAACTTTAGAAATTGGTTGGCATCATGCCACTTAAGTTCACTGTTTGCACTCCTATCCTTGGCACCTACTGCAGGAATTTAGTCTCCTAGGCTCTGAGTCAAAATCTGCAAGGTGAATAGATGTCAGAAGACAATAATGCAAACTCCACTCTATTCTGGTGCTATTCTCATCATATCTAATAAGGTACACGTATTAGACAAAATTTTTAATTTATATTGAATTTAAACAGTATATCATCCTTAAATGGAACACAACTATATTGCTACAATATTTATTTCCACTGATACTGCCTTTACCTGTAATGAAAGGAAAGAAACAGTGAAAATACATAGTTGCATCAGTGCTACAGGTTGGACGATGACATCAGTAACCTAGTCTTTATACTAACGCAACAATTCTGCAGAGATCAGACCTTATTGTTTGGCATTAAGATCTACTGAAAAATAAAATTCCTGCCAAATTTACAGATACTCTTGGAGAAAGGTTCCCAAGCAGTAGTCATGAGGCCATGGCAGATAATTTGCAGCTAGTATTTTGGAATTCTATGTGTGATATGTTGAAAGGTTGGAGCATTGAGGGTTCTTCACTCTTCCAGAAGTTAGTGACTTTCCACTGTCCTAAGCAAGCTACTTCAAATTATCACATATGGTACTGTTACTTCTCTTAGATGTCTGTGAAGAGACAGCTTTTATCTCTCTTCCATACGAGCTTTATTGGTGTGGTGGCAATGAAGGGCTTAGAGGATGTACTGAACAGACACAATCAAATCTGAGAAGCAGTTTAATGATTTTTCAAGCTTATTAATGGCAGGAGGTAAACCTATTGTGAACACAAATGCACTTGTATTCTTTTTAGTTAAACTGCTGTTAAAGATTTGAACAGAGAATGTCATGTTTTGACAATTTAAATAAAATTATTGCCATGTGAAAAAAATGGCATAAAAAAGCTAAGCTTGAGGTCTGGTCAATGCAACAGACAAAAATGCAGGTGTCTTATCTAATTTGGCTCTCTTGTTAATGATACCTCTGTTTTTCTACCTACACTCATAGCGGGATATGCTTCCTAAGAACTGCAACAGTATCAAGAACTCAACATAAAGACATTTTACCCTATCTTGAACTCTAATATTCTTTATAAGTATTCATAAGCCCTGCCAATGCTTACCCTCTCTTCACTCCCGGGGCGATACTACATACAAAGGAGAAGTAGTCATAGAATCATATAATAGTTTGGGCTGGAAGGGACCTTAGAGATCATCTAGTTCCAACCCCACTGCCATGGGCAGGGACACGTTGCACTAGATCAGGCTGCCCAAGTCACCGGAATACTGTTCTGAAAATCAATGACCTTGTAGCTTGGTTATTCAAACATGGTTATAACTCAATTTGCAGTTTCATTTTTCATGGAAGTGTCCTTGTTGTCTTACCAGGCATAATGGTCTTCTGGCAGTGGAAACACTTAGATGAATACTCATCAGAGTAGCATTCAGTACACAACAAGAACTCGTCCTTGGCAGCAAATGGTTTCTCCACCAGGGAGCGACTGCATTTGGTACACTTGAAGCATCTCTCATGCCAGTGGCGGCCTTTGTAGGACAGATCCTTGGAAAAAGTAAGTCCACGTTAATGAATACATTTCTTTACTGATTTTTACCCCTCAGCTACTCCTAGAAATAAAATGAAAAAATGACAGGATTGCAACGGGGTCTTGAAGAGATAATACATGTATCCTGTGGGAGGTGTGCTCAGAGGTGATGTAAGTACCCAATGTCACAGTGTCAGGATAGTTTTTAGATCTCTTGCAAAGGCCATTAGGAGCTCCTTTGGCACAGGCAGTAGTCCTTCCTTAAGTAATATTAGAAATCTGTATTCATTGGAAGAGCCATTCCATATTTTACAGCTGGCCTTCAAGGGGAAATAAGTGATAAACGTCTTTAATGTGCACAGACCACCTGACAAGAAGTACATTCTCTACAGACTTTGAAATAAACTTCATGTATTTTTTAATGTTACAACTTTTTCTTCCAGCTGACACTACATAATAAGAAAGAAAGATCATATTATTGCAGTAAACAAACTATTAAAAACTCATTGAGAACAAAATGATTCTTAGGAAAATTATTAAAAAATCATTGCTTTTGTTTACACCTAATGTAATTCCTCTTAAAAACTTGGCAGAAAAAGGTTCATTTAAGACTCAGTGGGCTTAGGGGATGAAAAAGCTAGCAGCTAATAGTATGTGTACACTGAGAGTACCAAAAAAAGAGCAAAGAGCAGATTTTATTTTTCCAAGGTTAAAGAAAAGAAGGGATAAATACCCCACTTCCCCTCCAAAAATAAATTTGACCCTTCCAGATCTCCATTATAAGTAACAAGCACAAAAGGACACAAATCTAATCTAATTTTTCTCTTTTATGAGATCCTTACCCTTTAAAGAACTGAAATGAAAATATATACCACACTTCACTTCAGGAGGTGCTGAGCACTACCACTTTCATTCGTGTTTGTTAGCAGCCTTGAACCTTTTAGAAAACAGGCTATTGCCCACCGCAGCCTTGTGCAAAGACTGCATAAGAAGGTGAGGAAGAGGGCTAGGGTCTAGCACCTTGGCAGAAGTGGGACAACCAGTTGTAGATCTCTGTGGGCCACTTTTCTAGCTGACTCTGGCCTGTTACAGTCGCTTCTTGTTACTCCTGATCTTTTTCAGCTAGATTTTCCTTCCACTCCACCCAAAGACATGACTTTTTATTGACGACCTTTGATATCAATAGTCCTGCCACTTACCTAATTTTCAATTTTAAAAGTGGAATTAGTGAGCTCAGAGCATGTGTTCCCCAGGTGACCCTGAAGGAGCTGTGTGTGTAAGGTTGCTGTTGAAAAATGCTCGTGAGAGTTTGAGAGTAGTCTTCATCCAAGTCAGCAATTTCCTTGGATGATTCCTTCACAGTACTGAGCTGCACTCAGACAAAGCACTCTGAAAAACATGAAGTGCTTTGCTGAGGAGGCCTTCTGAGAAGGTTTATTTTAGTAATTTTCTGACCTTTTCTTTGCAAGAATGTAGGCAAAGTGGGCATAGGGAGAAGGAGAGCACTACATACTGAACTCCCTCTTCCAAAAGAGGGATTAATATATGAATTATAAACATGGTTTCTTTCCAGTTTGAAAGCTGCATGTTTAGACTAGACATTAGGAAGGATTTCTTCACCATGAGAGTGGTGAGACACTGGCACAGGCTGGCCAGGGAAGCTGTGTCTGCCCCATCCATGGAGGAGTTCAAGGCCAGGTTGGATGGGGCCTTGGGCAGCCTGATCTAGTGGGAGGTGTCCCTGCCCATGACAGAGGGGTTGGAACTGGATGATCTTTAAGGTCCCTTCCAACCCAAACCATTCTATGATTCCGTGATTCTATGATTCTATGTTAAGCTCTTATCTACAGTAAAAGTTATTTATCCAGAACTCAAAATACTTACATCAAAGAACATCTCTCAGAAATTCTGAAGTTTCATTCAACCTGATCTACTGAATTACACCACCACCCTGCTGTCACTCAAGCACTGTGCAGTCTCTTCAGCCAGTCAGTGACTGGAAGTGAAGCAAGGAGTCCAGCTGAGGTCCTCACACATACACTACCATCATGCTTGAGGTATACGTATGTGCAGATCTCCTAATATTGAACCGGAGCTTCCTTATTGTGAGAAAATAGCACTGTTTCTCTCTGCTGTGCCTGCATTTACAATGGCTATGCCTAGGTCTGTTCACTACTGCAGGGATATGCAGAGGGTCGGATACAGAATCTGCCATTAAAGAAATGGGATTTGTGTGCAATTTAGCAAAGAACAAGAAGTGAAAGCTAAATCTTTACCTTGGAATCACACTCAATAGGTTGCTTGCACTCTTCACAGGGGTTGGCAAATAGGCTGTCATAGCATGTAATACAATAAGTATTTTCTTCTCTTAATGCATACTTCCTTCCACGAAGAGACTGCAGGCAGTAATGACAATCTGTGTGATTGCTGGTCATTCTCGTTGAGTTCTCCGTGTGATCTGAAAAGATGGGAAAATCATGTAATTTAGTGGATGACTGTTTGCTTGCCAGAATAAGGAAGAATGTTGCTTTACCTGTGAAAGTTAAGATAGAGATGTCTTGATCATTTGTAGTGCTTTGGATTTCTGATGCTGGGCCATTTCATCCTAAAATGGTAGCCTTTAACAACATATCCTGTGTATTGTGTTACTAACATAATGGGCAGCAAGAAGGCTGCTTCAGCTTAATCTAATGGTACCTACACTGATATGTCAGATACCTGAAAATGGATGTGTCTTCATATTCTTTACATACAACTACTGACATGATGAGTATTAGATACTGGATTGCGAGGCATATTTTATCCCAAAATCAGGGAATGCAGATAAAAGCTATATAGTTAAAAAATCAAACCAACTGCAGAGTTAAAAGAGCACTCTGTAGTGTGTTCCTGGTTTTCCTTGCCATTTCTGTATTTCTGCTCACTCCTTCCTTTTTAAAATACCCATACCTCTACTTGATTGAACAGAAGGAAAGCAAAAGACTCCAAGCTGGAGTTATATAATAATATATAACAACATAATCCCAGCTATCCCACTAGCATTTCGTAGCCATGCCAGGTGACACGAATACCATTGGACAGCAAGATATAAAGAGATATAAACAAAATCATAACCCAACGTAAGTTTCCCTTGTTGTTACTGGAAAAGATTGTCTTTTCTTACATATTTCTATGTTGCCAGGTTCCACACTGGCAGTGCCAGAGTACTGCAAAATAGATTATATTTCTATGCCAGACAAGTGCAGGAAATACCACAAACCTATTGAGAGCAAATTGTACAAGTTTCCCATCCTTCAGTGTTCCAGGGTAAAGAGGCTGGATAAGCATCCAAACCTCAGCTGCTTACATTATGCAATGCTGAATATTCCAAGGATTGTGGAGACGAAGACTTATTTCAGTCTTATTGTTGCTGATTGGACCATTGGCACTTTGCCAAAATTGGGTCTTGATTTCTGGGAATCAAGGAAGAAGAATCCGGAAAGTTCCCAGTGAAGCAAACCCAGAAACATCTGCTGAATTCATTGGATTGCACTCTTATTAAATTCATTGAGTGTCAGTGGAGTCAGTGCCAGTAATCATAAATTTTAGAGGATTTTTAGAACAACCAAGAAAGGTCTCATGAAATATTTACATATGAGTGACTTTTGGCACCTGAAATCTTTGCGCTTTGAGTAACAGTGCAAATTAGTTTGTCTTAACCAGATGCAAAGCCTGCAAGTAAGGGAGAGAAGCCTATGAAGAACAAGACTGGAGGGCATACTTGCCACTACAGAGTTTACATCTAGTCCATTTAGAATTACTCCCTCCTAATTGTTTTCATATGTTCACTGCCTGCCTTATACACACAGTTCAGTTTTAAAAAGGCATTTCATCTTTTTCTGGGTTTCTGCCTTGTGAGATGTAATCCAGTATGATTGTTTGAACTATGAGAAAGAACAATTACTGGAGGTCTTCACTGGCACAAATGTATAAGATCAGGCATTTATTAAGCTGTTCCTGGAGAGATATTAGTACAACAGCGAAAAGGTGGCAGGGAGAGAGGCTATAATGCTTATCTCAGACAAAAAGTAATGACTTGGTTGTTTGGCACAAGCTATGGGAAATTTGCTCCTGTAAATTGGAAATCTTTTGAGTTAAAATGATTTAATGTATTTCTGACTGCCCTAAATCTTTGTGCTAGCCAAGACAGGGTGTAGTAAGGAAGTCAAATAATCTGTAACTCAGATCAGTGGGAAACATACTTGCTTAAAAATATTACAGATGCATTTTATGTGATACCCTTGGAATAACAGTATAACAGGACTTGAATTTGGACTTCCATTTTCTTAAAATAAGAGATTTGAATGTGAAAAGAAAGAACCCAACTATATAAGAAAATTGCATACATCAGCTTGTACATATACACAACATGAAATATAAAACCAGATACAGCAAAGTAATTCAGTGTATGATCTCTACATAGTCATCACCAAAATCAAGGTTAAGTTTTGCTCATTTTCTATATTGGGGAAGCAGTATAAATTGGTGGCTAGGGAGACAATCATGGAATGTTTGTGGTTAACTGGACTCTAATCAAGGTCATAGGACAGGCTTGAAACTGTGTCTCAGAGGAATTTTCATTTGTTTTTTTTTTTGTGAGAGTTGGAGTTAAGAATTTCTTCAGGATAACTCTGAGTAGACGACTTTTCTGATTTCCTCCCTGCTAAATCAGTACTCCGGCTTCTTAATACAGTTTTCTTTCAGCTGACAAGTAGTTACAGGAATATCCTAAGGTTTTTTAAGTTACTGAGAAGTCTGTAAACCAAATGATTGTCTTCCAAAATAAAGGTTTTATAGATTTTTTTTTTTTATCCTCACAGGAAGCTAATCTGTTACAGCAGACCTGGGTTATATACACATACAAGACCTGCCATAGTAATACTCCAGAACTTCTGAGTCTGTAATGTAGTTATCCTCCTAAAAAATTATATGGATATGAGAATAAAGTGACATTATTCATGTTTTACAGGTGGCAGTCGTAGCTTGGGAACATTAAAAGGGTCCACCCAACATCAGAGGCAAAGCTCGGAGGTGTCCTTGATCTGCTTCTCTAGTAAGGTGCTTAAGTCACCAAAAACTTTGTTTGAGGAAAGTTTTTTAGGATTTGACTGTGATCATATAAAAACATAGAATCATAGAATCACAGAACAACCAGGTTGGAAGAGACCCACTGGATCATAGAGTCCAACCATTCCTATCAAACACTAAACCATGCCCCTAAGCACCTCGTCCACCCGTGCCTTAAACACCTGCAGGGAAGGTGAATCAACCACCTCCCTGGGCGGCCTGTTCCAGTGCCCAATGACCCCTTCTGTGAAAAATTTTTTCCTAATGTCCAGCCTAAACCTCCCCTGGCAGAGCTTGTGGCCATTCCCTCTCGTCCCCTGTCACCTGTCACTTGGGAGAAGAGGCCAGCACCCTCCTCTCTACAACCTCCCTTCAAGTAGTTATAGAGAGCAATGAAGTCTCCTCTCAGCCTCCTCTTCTCAAGGCTGAACACCCCCAGCTCTCTCAGCCGCTCCTCATAAGGCCTGTTCTCCAGCCCCTTCATCAGCTTCGTTGCTCTTCTCTGGACTCGCTCCAGAGCCTCAACATCCTTCTTGTGGTGAGGGGCCCAGAACTGAACACAGGATTCGAGGTGCGGTCTCACCAGTGCTTGGGAATGAAGAAGAGAAGGTATCAAAAAGAATGATTTTTTTTGCAAACCTTTCAGCAAAAGTCTGGGTAACCTCTGTGAACTACTTTTACTCTTAGACAGTGCAACATAAAAAGTGAATCTCATCTCCTGCAGCATCACTTACCCTTGCTCCAATAAATAAGTAATGGTATGAGCAACACGTAGTTAAGTAGAATGTTTTTCTTGTGCTTTGATCCTAATCTCTAGAGAAACATGTTTACTTTAAGTTTGCTGGAAGCTAGACTTTGTGTTTGAAGGTCAGTTAAGAAATCTCTGGAGGTCTGATGCTATTCACTCTCATGGAATGAAACGCTGACTCGAGTATTCCAGCTGCTAACTCTTATCCTAGGCACAGGGAAAGACTGTGATGTCTTCATTTCTTGGGAAAAGAGGATTTTGCTGTTTAAATTGGAATAAAGCTAAATACTGTTGATTTTTTTATGTATCTGGTAGGCATGGATATGTGATATCATTTGTAGTGTTAGACTATTACAAGGGTGTGCAGAGAGGTGTTGCCAAGAATGTGAGGGTACTGCAACTGGAGTCCCTGGGGTCAGATCAGAGAATGCAGCAGTCTCCTGGTATCAATATAAAGCAGATGAAAATAAAACAACAGAGCTGGCTAGTCTGCCTGCTGCTCCAGAAGATTAAGATAGAATGTATCTACAGCAAATTAGGAGAGGGACTTTCTGTAGAGTTAAATGGTTTCCTATAAAATGCAGAGCATTAGAAGACTTCCAGTGAAGAAAGCCGTAAGAAAATGGTTGTGAAGTAGAGAAACCTGACAAATGTGGAACCATCACTGGAGCCAAAAAGCACAGCCACAACGTTAATCTAACTCTTAACAGTTTATCTTGATATTTTTTTCAATCATATATTAAGCCTCCTTATCTTATATAAGAAGCCCAGAAACATAAATACTATTTAGATGGGAATGAATATACATGTGCATATGGAAACACATACATACAAGTGAAAATATTCTATCATTTGCTTTATGACAGTACTAATGGACTATTTCCCAGTCTAAATGAGCCTGCCATTGAACTATATAATTTTTTTTCTTTAAGAACATACAATGATTGGAACAAGTCTCTCTATTAGACAAGCATAAAGAAAGAAAACCAATGGCAAAATAAATAATTGCAACAACACTGAAGGATAAGAAAAGCAAATGGATCTATTATCATGGGGACATTCCTGCAAGCTACCCCAGGCACTTGTTTATTTCCAAGTAAGTATATTTTTTTATCTTACAACATGGTTTTGTTTATTTGCACAAATGTGCTGGCTCATTTTCTCTATCCTATGTGGATTTTTTGTGAGAGCTGCTTAAGAGTTCATCATATACATTTGCAAAATACATCAGTGACTCAAAGTTACAACTTCATTATAAAGTAAAAAATATCATTGTAAGAAAAACATTCTAAAGATAGTATTTTATAAACAAAAGTTCCTAACAACTTTCTGCAAGGAAATTTTTCTTTTTTTCAGCAATTATATTATCTTCATTTCTCTGGATGCCTGCTATGATCCCAAAATCTATTTTGTTTTGTGAATAGACCAAATAAAAAGTCCTGACTCCTCAAAAAAAACCCAGAACTACAAGTTAAATGTATGATGTGTTTTCAAAACACTGGCAATACCCTTGCTTTTTCTCTTCCCAATGATACCTTTAAGTTATACTAAAATGTTTAAGAAGACTAGAATTTTTACTCTTCTAAAAATGGCTAGAGAAGCAATAGGAATCAGGGGAAGATATTACAGATCAAGTCATAACAAGTATCAGTAGGAAAGAAGAGTCACAGGTGCAAACTTTGAACAAGTTGTTTTATCTCTGTGGTGCAGCACAGTAATCCAAAGGTAGGTCCTGGAAGCATCTGAGTGGGTGCAGATCTTCATCTGACTGATGAAGTTCTGCTTAAAGCAGCCGGGATTGATGCCAGCTAGGATGGTGTTGTAACAATCCAACTATACTGCTTCAAGATCCACAAGTGACACGGTTTTAGTGGACTGTCTAGGCAAAGCAGCTTATTTAGAGCTGAATTCAGTGCTGCACTGAATTGTACTGTGTTTACACAGCCCATGGCCAAAAGCAAAAGAACAAGAGGTCTGGCTTAACTAAGGGATCGAGCATCTCAGGAATTCTATATTTTTCTCCTTAACTGGTATTGCTTTCAGCCTTGTTTACATCACGCAAACTCAAATGTTGGTGTAGTCATCTAAATTTTCCCTTTTTTTTCCAGTACAACGTAATTTGCTACTTACCTAAACCTCAAATTGGGACTAATTAGAACAGTGAACTTGACTACCTTATGTGCCTCAATCTATCTCTACCAGCTACAGAGTAGGCTGGAATAGCCTAGCCCCATTGCCTCTACAGCAAACCAAGTATTTGCTTTATTTTGCAGACATTTAAAGGCCATCCATTTCAAATCCTCTGCAGTGTGGAGGGACATCTTCAACTAGATCAGGTTGCTCAGAGATTCTTCCACCCCCCATCTCTCTGGGCAAACTTTCTTCCTTACATCTAGTTTGAATCTATCCTCTTTTAGTTTAAAATCATTACCCCTTTTCCTATTGCTACAGGCACTACTAAAACATCTGTCTCTTATAAGCCCCCCTTTAAGTACTGATAGGCCATAACTGGGTATCTTTGGAGTCTTCTTCAGGTTGAACCATCCCAACTTGACCAGTTCTCATACAAGAGGTGTTCTATGCCTCTGATAATTTCTGTGGCCCTCCTATGGAGCTGCTCCAACAGATCCATGTCTTTCCTGTGCTCAGGGCTCCAGAACTGAATGCAGTACTCCAATTAGGATCTCATCAGAGTAGAGTAGAGTGGCAGAATTACCACCCTCAACCTGCTGGCTGTGCTTCTCTTGATGCAGCCCAGGATATGGTTGGCTTTCCAGGCTGGAGTGCAACTGCAGCTCATGTCCGGCTTTTCATCCATGAGCAAATATTCTCTTCGGGGCTAGTCCCAATTCATTCTCTGCCCAGCCTGTATCTGTGCTTAGGATTGCCCTGACCCAGATGCAGCACCTTTCACTTGGCCTCATTGAATCTCATGAGGTTTACACAGGCCATTTCTCAAGCTTGTCCTAGTCCCTCTGAAGGACATGCTGTCCCTAAGGTGTGTCAACCATACCACTCAGCTTGACATTGTCTGCAAACTTGCTGAGGGTGCACTCAGTCCCACTGTCTATGTCATTGATGACATTAAACAGTACTAGTCTCAATATAGATCCCTGAGGGACATCACTGAGTTATCTACAGAACTTGCACCAGCAGCATCCAGTTTGTCCAATACAATTTGTACTTGCTAATGAGATCAGCCTGAGCAATTTAGTTGGCAAAATACAAATTAATGGCTCTGTATGCATTTCTCCTAATGGATTTTCTTCCTTTATTGCGAGCTTTGTCCTTGAAGACTAAGAACTACCATCACAGCAAACCCACTGTACAGAGAAATTAGAGGTCGTAAATAAGTATGTCTAATATAGTATCAGAAAGTTGGGTTTTTTTGGAAGACAGTTGCAGAAAAGTTGCTAACAGGCTACAGAATTAAGCTTAGATTTTTTGCTGGATTCCTTTTTTTTTTTTTAAACTTATCAACATCCGATTGTCAGAGAGTGTAAATCATCATTTAATAGAAGTACAATATTGGCATCCAGAAATTATATTCCAGATTATCTGGCCCTGTTGTTCTGAGAACAACAAGCTTGTCTGATCAGCAGTATTGCTGGTCAGTAATGCAGCTCCTTGTTTAAGTAGATACAAACTGGTTTTGGAATACTTGGTCTTGATTCAAGTCTATCCCAAGCTGTTACCCAGCAACACAAAACTTTTTCATCTGCTCAGATTCCTGGGTGCTGTCAATATCTTCACCAGCAAGGCTGGTGCTAATGATATGATAGGAAAAAAAATAGGACTAATGCTATGGTTTAGAGATTTTCTTCTATTTTTAGTCTTTTTTCATTCTTACTCACAATTTTTACAGGTCATCTAAAATCTGAAAGAGCCAGAATTTTCTCCTCTGTTCATTATGGAGCTCATTCCTTTCTGACTACTGTCAGATTTATAGAATGAAATGAAGCCATGAAATATTTCAGCTGTGCATTTATGTACCTTTTAATGTAAAAGCCTGGTAGCATTCTCAATAATACTTTTATATTTATCCATAAAACAGGTTTGAGGATTGTATCTGGTACAAAAAGTCCATGTGATAAAGTATACTCAAATAAGACAGTGAGTTAGAAAACATTTAGGCAGTTTTAAATTGATTAGCTTCAGCTGCCTGACTTCCAAAAGCAGAACAGTCATGAGTCTAGGATGTGGATGAGAAATCATTAGCAAATCCTAGGTACAATGGTAGAAGAGGCAATTTAAAGTAACATTGTTAGTGGTGTAACCCAGGGGTTGACACTGGGATCAATAATGTTCAACATCTTAATGACTTGGAGATGGGACAGAGTACAGCCACAGAATACTGGCAGATGACACAAAAGAGAGAGATGTGGCTGATGCAGCAGATGGGAGTGCTGTCATCCAGAGGGATATTGCCAGGCTGGAAAAGTGAGGTGAGAGGAATCTCATGAAGTTCAGTAAGGGGAGGTGCAAAGTCCTGCCTCTGAAGAGGAAAAACTGCAGGTACCAGCATGTATTGGGAGCCACACAGATGGAAAGCAGCTTAGCAGAGAAGGACATCACTGGTACTGGTGGGCAATAAGTTGAACGGTAGTGAAAACCGCGCCTTTGTGGGTAAGAAGGCCAACAGCGTCCTGTGGGGCATGAGCAAGAGAACTACTGGCAGGCTGAGGGAGATGATCCTTCCCCTCTACTCTGCACTGGTGAGACTCATCTGTAGTGCTGGGTCCAGTTCTGGACTCCCCAGTACAAGAGAGATATTAAGCTACTGGAAAGAATCCAGTAGTGGGCCACAAAGGTGACCAAGGGACTAGAGTATCTCTCCTATGAGGGAGGGCTGAGAGAGCTGGGACTGTTCAGTCTGGAGGAGAGAAGGTGCAGAGAGGTTCTCCTCAATGTGTACAAATACCTGACGGGAAAGAACAAGGAAGAGGGAGCTCACTGACAGGAGAGAATGCAATAGGCACAAAACGAGATGCAAGGGATTCCATTAAAGAGAAGAAAAAAAATCTTTCACCATGAGAGTGGTTGAAAACTGGCACAGGTTGCCCAGAGATGCTATGTAGTCTCCATCCTTGGTGATATTCAAAACCTAACTGGACATAGCCCTGGGCAATCTGCTTTAGGTGATCCTGCTTAGGTAGATCATTGGAATAGATGATTTCCAGAGGTCCCATGCCATTTCAACAATGCTGTGATTCTGTGATGGGCCACAGAAAGTTTTGTCACTGCTGAATGATAAAAGAGGCAGGGTCAAAGACTCCACAAAGCCTCAGTATTCCCCTGTGGGCATTTGAGCAGGAGTAGTCATACCAATAACAACAGACTCCTTTAGATGACTTATTGTGAGTTGCTATCTAAGTTAGATATGTGTAGTCAAAACACGTTAGAAATGCTGCTGCTTTCAGCTGTAATATGCTCTAAGCTGAATGCACACTTGAACTTTGAAGCTGTGCTCACAGGCTTGAAGGTGAATGCATGCTTTAGAGCTCTGCTGCTTGTATCCTTTGGAGTACAGGTCTTAAAAGATATTTTAAAAGATAATAAAGAAGTAGGATTTAAAAATTATATAAGCAATCAGTTCTTCATTGCATTTAATTTTAATGTTTCCTAGTATTTGAAAACTGGTAAACAGAGTCTCAAAATCCTTCTCAACTGAAATACATCCAGTGGAATTGCATAAAGTGGGTTACAGAAGAAAGAGCAAAGGAAACTAGTGATTCTAGATAATTTTTGTCAAAGAAAAAAATCTGTTTCAGTAGATTCAGCATTTCCACAGGGAAGAATCACTTCCAACATTCTCAAGTCCCAGCCATGTGTGAAATTAAGAGAGACACATACTATTTTCTGTATTGTCACTGAGTGTGAAATATGATCAATATGTACTTGTTCTTTTTGTTGTTGCAGGCTGTGCAGGTAAAAACTCCTTTTTCTCACTGATCATTTTAAATTTGAAGCTGGTGTTAATTGTTACAGGCCAAGCTACAGAAGAGATTTAAACGTCTGCATGCTTTCAGTAATCTAGGCTATTTTGATGACTTGATACAGAAGGAAACATGGGCAGTGATTCACTCAACCGCTGCCTTGTACAGGACAAGGAATAAAGCAGTGTTTGGGATTCTAGCATCTGCAGTAAATATACCTCTTGCCAGAACTCAGTAGAGAAAGCAGGTCTAAAAATTATTTTGTGATGACTTAATGACACTGTGAAGGAAAATGGCTATAATTGTACATTATTTTTCTTCAGTTCAGCAGACAAAACCATCCTAAGAAAGGTGCAAGATATCCTACAAGAGATAGCTAGGCAATAATGTGCTCATGAAAAAAGTTTCCTTATTCCTTTTAGAGGATTAATTCTTGCTCTGACACTTGAGAAATTATAAGCTTCCAAAACTAATATAAATTTTAAAAAACGCTATTGTAAAAGAGAATTTTTGAAAGAAAAGTGAGTTTTGAGCTAATCTTGATCCAAAATGATTCAACATTTATTTTTCAAATGTTGGTGTGTTTTAATAGAAAATATTTCTGAATAATCCCCCCTTATACACACACTTCACAGAAAATGTCCATTTGTTTTAGAAATCTGCAATTCAAAATGAGGTTTAACAAGGCCAAATGCCTGCACTTGGGGCACAACAACCCTGTGCAGAGCTACAGACTAGGAGAAGCCTGGCTGGAAAGCTGCCAGGAGGAGAAGGACCTGGGGGTGTTGGTTGACAGCGACTGAACATGAGCCAGCAGTGTGCCCAGGTGGCCAAGAAGGCCAATGGCATCTTGGCTTGTATCAGAAATGGCGTGACCAGCAGGTCCAGGGAGGTTATTCTCCCCCTGTACTCGGCACTGGTGAGACCGCACCTCGAATCCTGTGTTCAGTCCTGGGCCCCTCACCACAAGAAGGATGTTGAGGCTCTGGAGCGAGTCCAGAGAAGAGCAACGAAGCTGGTGAAGGGGCTGGAGAACAGGCCTTATGAGGAATGGCTGAGAGAGCTGGGGGTGTTTAGCCTGGAGAAGAGGAGGCTGAGAGGAGACCTCATTGCTCTCTACAACTACCTGAAAGGAGGTTGTGGAGAGGAGGGTGCTGGCCTCTTCTCCCAAGTGGCAGGGGACAGGACGAGAGGGAATGGCCTCAAGCTCCGCCAGGGGAGATTCAGGCTCGACATAAGGAAAAAATTCTTCACTGAAAGGGTCATTAGGCATTGGAACAGGCTTCCCAGGGAGGTGGTTGACTCGCCTTCCCTGGAGGTGTTTAAGGTGTGGGTGGATGAGGCACTGAGGGGTACGGTTTAGAGATTGTTGGGAATGGTTGGACTCGATGATCCGGTGGGTCTCTTCCAACCTGGTGATTCTATGATTCTATGAAAACAGCGAATTTGGCTGAAAGTCGTTGGTCTAAAAGTGGGTCATAAATTCTCAACAGAAAGATTCCTATTAAGACTTGAAGTTGAGTTCTGATATAAAGTCAACAATTTCATTTGAAGAAGGAATTTTATGGCTAACCATGTTATATTATGGGAAACAAAGATGTGAATCTGAGTTACAGTGATGTCATTTTGAGAGAAGGAATATGGTAGCAAAAGTGTGTTCATGTTTGCTTAGAGTTTCATGTTTAAAATGGTAGAAATGTAGAGAATAACATATTGTACTTCCTTTGAAATATTAATGTATTTTTCTTCCATCAGTCTCTAGCCCAGAAAGTACAAAATGTTTTTGGAATAAAAAAGAAACATTAACAATTTGATACCGAACTGGTCAGGATGAGAATGGCTCACTGAGGTCACAAAGGAGCTCTGGCAATAAATACAGAGTCTTCCCCACCACCCCTTCTGCCTGGCTTTTTCAGTCCCTTTTCCTGCCTCCACCCTCTCACCTACAATGCCTTAATCGTGGAAGATGCTTTAAAAAGTGCTTAAATAAAACTGAGATTAAAGATAAAAATGAAGAGATGTGTTGAAGTTTTGATCTCAGACTTTTACCGGTGAGTTCATCTGCAGCATGCAAATCAGAGCAGCACTTCTGAGTGATCTCTGCTAGAACAACATCTGCACATCAAGCTGGCAGCTACCAATTCCCCTCTATACAACGCAATAGAGTCAAAATGCCCGCACAGCCGAGATGAAGTCCACCAAGGAAACAGCAGCATCCTAGCAATACACTAACACCACAGGGAAGGAACACGTGTACCTGAAAATGACACAAGCTTGCCTTTGAGACTGAAAGATTGCCTGGGGAAAACAACAGCAATAGGAAGCAATGCCGGTGATACAGCAGCGAGTGAGCTGCTCACAGGCTGTGAAAAAAACCAGCCTCATCACTAATAAGAGGTAACAGATCTTCAATAAGGCTGATGCTGAATATAATTTTTAAGATCTTAACAAAAAAAAAAAGGTAATTTCTTATATTTGCACATGCATCAACTGCAGAGACTGAATTTCCTCCACCCTTAAATTTTATTTCAGCAATAGAAAGGTGGGTGAAGAAAACCATGTTGTGACAGAAAAGGTACATCACATGAATTAAAATCCTGTAAAAAAAACCCAACCAAAACCATACAACTGGCTATGGAGCACAATTTTTTCTAGCAGGATTCTTTAAAAACCTGTGACCTACTTTAGAACTGCTTTAAGAAAAAAATGAACAATAAGAAAAAGATGAGCAGCAGCAGTGTTAGCAGCAAGCTAAATTTGGAAAGTATTTTCATTGCACGATTAAAAAAAAACACAAAAGACCTCCTTCCCCCAAAACCAAATATAAAACCCCCAAGTGGTAATAAAGTATCTGCTGCAGCAGCGTGGCCTTTTCTTTTTCTCTCCCAACTGCTCTGTGTCAACCTGACTATTTTTCTGAGGAAAAAATAAGCCCAGCTGCAGCACTTCTGTAATAAAAATATGACACCCTATCAAAATGAACGAAATTGGAAGATTTCTGATCTCACCTATGTTAAAAGATTGACGTGAGCTGGGTAGCTTTATAGTTTAGGAAAAGCAAAGGTTACTGCAAGGACTATTGGTATTTAAAATCCCTGACTTGTCATTTTTTCTAGGTATTTATATTTTTAGGTCCAATTAAGTTTTGCTGCTTGCAGAGCTCCACCAGTTTTGGCTGCTGCTTTCTTACCAAACTTTACACTGAAAACAGAGATGACCTGGCTCTGCAGACAAGCCCTGGGCTCCTCCATCTAAATCATACTTTGTGAAATCACTGCTGTGTACAGTCTAAGAAATGCTGGCAACTCCAAATGTAGCATATACACCCTCTCTTCATATTTTATGTCTTGTTTAGGGTGACCATGAGGAGGAACACTGTGATGTGCCTCCATGGACCTTCCCAAGGGAAAGCAGGTTTCAGGATGGGCGGTGCTAAGGGACAGGATCAAATAAAGAAGGAATGGGCAGAAACATGGAGTAAAGAAAAGAACAGCCTGATTTCAAAGAAAGCACTACCTATGCATTCTGGATTTTTATTGACAACATAGTAGGCATTGCTACAAGACCTACAGTAATGACCCTGTGCAACTACAATATCCTTCAAGTACAAGAATTCAATAATAATACAGCCTTATTAAAATATCCTAGGTGGATACACCTGAAAGATGTGGTACTCTCTGTATTCTTCTGCTTTTACAGTGATGAACTAGTTATATGATGTAACCGAGACAAAGGGTGAGAAAGGCTTCCACCAAGCTGTGAAACCACAAACCAACACGAAAATACACTGTTGGTGGTGTTGAGCAGACTCATGTAATTTCTTTCTGCTTCCCTCTGTTACATGAATGCTTGCTTTGTCTGCTCTTAGAACAGAACCCCAGGAACATTTGAATATGTATGCAAATTAATGTAGCTGAATACCTTCACTCAGTTAGTGGATGTCAAATTAGGTGATTTAATATTTTCTGAATCAGTTTTGTAACTCTGCATGTTAGAGCTGGTGTCCTCTTATCTATTGGCGAGCACTAAGTACAATTCATTTACAAAGTCTGAATATCTGCATCAAGGTTGCAGTAACAAATTTGTACGATTCAGCTGCGTGTGCATTTCACCAAAGATGTAGAATTGTAGCACGGTGACTTTTTCCTTCTATGCTCTGCTCCATATTTGTTGTAAAGCTGGAAAACCTTATCAGTTTAAATATCCAGATGTATCAAAGCTCCTGGTCTTTAGGGTGGGGAAAAAAAGTAAAATATATAGATACACACATTCATTTGTGATGTGTCCTATATTCACTGTTGATGGTAAACCAACACACTTCATTCCAACACAGCAAAAGGATGAATGACTCACAATAAAAAAAACTGGTTCTAGCAGTGAGCTGACAACAGGATGTTTGAAGGCAGTGAACCCATTTAGGAGTGGGGCTGATGGAAGACAGGGTGGGAAGTGGAGGTCTTGGGCTTCTTATTTGTCCTCTACCATGGTGGAAAAATAAAGAAGTGTTACTAGGACTGAGTATAGAAAAAGATGTCGGGTTTTTTTGCGTTGGTTGATTGATTGGTTTGCTGACTGGGTTTTCTCCTTTAAATATGTGTCTTCATGCACCATCCATTAACCAGAAAACAAATGTTAATTGAAAAACTCTTGAGTAGATGAGTAGATAATGTCCTGTCAAGCAAGACAGAAAATATCATGGCTTCAACTCTGTTCTAACTTCAGTCCTCAGGTCCAATGAGCAGCAGCATCTGCAACAGCTTGTTCTGCCTACTCAGGACATAAGATCTGCTGAACAATTGTGTGACTAAGTATCCTAACGTTTTTCTTAAAATCTCTATGCCAGACATGAAACATATTTCTTTCTATTTTAACATAGTCTGTCTTCCTAAAAGTGGTTATGATTTAAAATTAGATTCTGCAGTGGGTAGACCATGGTATTCTGTCTTTCTTTACTATGATGTGAGGTTACTGACCCTTCAGTTACTGCCCTGTTGGGATTTTTTTGGCATGTGAAAAAGGCCCTGTATTTTTTTTTCAGTTTTGGCATTCTGACTTTCAGAGAAAAAGTTCAAGGGTAGGATTGACCTATTCTGACTTAACTAAAGTTTATCTGAACAACCAAGATAGTCTCCATTTATTTCAGACAGATAAAAATGATCAGTAAAGTCTTAGAACTCTGGAAGAAATTGGTAAAAATGAAGAAATTCCCTTCTAACATTCAGGAACATTTTAGGAACATACTATTTAACTCAAGGATATTACATAGAATCATTTAGGTTGCAAAAGACCTTTAAGATCATAGAGTCTAACTGTAAACCTAACGCTGCCAAGTCCATCACTAAACTATGCCCGTAAGTGCCACATCTATTAGTTTTGTGAACAGTGAGTCCACTAAAAGTGTAAAACTTATTTAAGTGGCGATGTGAAGCCTGACACGTAGTAACCATATTTGCAAGCCTAGAAGGGAATTGACCATTTTCAACATGGCATGATGCTCAGAGGCCATAACCCTGACCATTTGTGAGCGATAAAGTCAGTCTGAGGAGGAGGAGAGCAGTAAGCAGCAGCAGAAACTGCATTAAGGAATAAATACAATTCAAGTCTTTCTTGCTGATTTATGTTCAATTTAGTAAATGTTTTCAGTAAAAAGTCTCAGCAAGAGATTAAACAAATCAAGAATTCAGCTACTGTATTAAAAAAACCCCCAAAATATTTTAAGATTTCACTTTGGAAAGTATTGAACTTTTAATGTGAGATGGTTTTCAATGCTTTTCAATTTTCAAGCACCAAACTAAACAAAAATTGACAATTAGAACTTCAGAATGAAACAGTTTTTCCTCTAATATTAATTTTCCTTTTTTCCTCCCATGCAAATAAATTCCCAGACTCACAGAGCTCTAATTATGCCACAATTTTGCATGTTGTAATACATAAATGAATCATGATGTGGCTGAACTTGAAACTTGAAGAGCTCACTTGAGGAAGACAGGGCTCCTGATAAATAGATTTACAGCCTAACACTGTTTTGGGCTTCTGATAAATAGAATTATAACCTAATACTCTGAAGTATTTTACAGCTTTCCTTTCAAAGGTCTCAGAACGTCTTTCTAACAACAATAATAAAGAAATCCTAAAACACAATTTGTGAGATGGTTGTCTACAGATAAGGCTAATACTTGTCAAAGCAAAGAAATTGATTTTCTCAAGGTCAGAGAGCAAACCTGGAGGAGTGGGAAGGCGAGAAGCCAGTTCACTATGTCTCTATCATTAAAAAGTTGTGCTCCTCAGGCTGTATCCATGGCACTGGACTGGGATAGTTAAGAGCACTGTACGAAGGTGGTCAACTTCCAGTGCTAGAGGTAGAAAGTACTTCCAAAACTATTTGAAGTAATAAAATACTCCAGTTGCAAACTCTGCAATTGTCCTTAATGACTCTGAGATTATTATTAATGTTCATGTGCAAAATGGTCCAGGTGGAATTGTTCCAGTTTTGTGACAAATCCCTTAAAGGCAGTGTGTTGAAAGATTTCCTAATTATGAAGGATTTTCCAGTGAGTTTGGGTTGTTTACAGACAGTCTCAGAAAATATTGCTTTGAACGCTTTTTTTCCCTTCAGTGTAACAAAACTGATTTACAGATGAGAAGTGAGACATGGAATAACAGGTCACACTGGACCGAATTCTGGTTTCTTGTGTGTGTGCTCTGTCAACAGCTAAACCACACTCTGTCACTTGGTCATTCGTTCTTTCAATTCTGCCACCTATGTGCGAAGACATGTGGCAAGAAGATGAATATTTTTCTGAGTTATAAGGCCTCTAAGCTTAAGGCCAGCAACCAACTGGGGCAGCCTGTTCAGATCCATTATTCATAGTAGGTTGAGATGTGCAAGAATTTACCACTCCTTATACATGGGCCTAGAACAATTTCAAAGGCAATCATGGCAAAGAAGAAAAGTAATAGATTAGCATGAATGAAGTAGAATCAAAGTAAACAAAAGGAAACAAGAAGAGACAGTAGTCGATGTATACTATATAACACCAGATAATGGGGGATATATTCACAAAAACTAACCTAAGCCTACCGAGGATAACGAACAAGGCACTTTTTATAGTTAAAGGAGAGAGAGAGATTTCTCTCCAGGGTGATTCCTAGAAGAAATATAATTTAGCCATCATTATAAAGGCAACCAAAGGAGATTAGTTAGTCTTTATAACAGTCTTGACCCTCGCTGTATCCCTGCTACAAAATTTTATGTTGTAGGATTTTATTCAATTGCTTTTAATACAACAGTTCAGTGGTTTTGGAGTAATGTTTGCAGTAATGTTTGTATATTTCTACAAAACTGTCCTGTTTTCATCCTTCTTACATTTTACAGGAAAATAAAAACGTATGAAGCAGAGAGTTCACAGCCTTCTTTCTAACTTGAGCTGTGCGCTCTGTTCCCAGAAGAAAGAATTACACTAAAGGAGCTCAGGTGGAGCATCAACAGCATTTCACCATTCCAACTTCCAGACTTGGGGCTTTAGAGATTATAACAGGACAGTTGAACTGGAAATAAATAATTTTTATGATCATCCTAGTATTAGACATAAGACATCATCTTACCCTTAAGTGGAGGGGAATTGTGCTGGAAAACTCAAGTCTGTTTTATTTCCCAGGTGATCTAACAGCTTGAACAGCATCTAGATCTTTGTTACTCTACTGCAGGGCTACTTATTTGAACAGGGTTAGAATTTCACTTTATTGATTTGGGCTTGACAATTGGAAGCATATTAGTTAAGATTTTGATTTCTTTCTGTCTGTCCATGGTTAGGCAATACTAAAAGTTTTCAACTTTGTGAAGTAAAACTTGGATGTGAAAAAAATGAAAAAAGTTGGGCTTATTGGTATCTAGCCCACAGAACACGTCTTTCCAAGTCAACCAGAAATATATGGTTCATAAAATTTGACTGCCTGCAAATAACCTGGAGATACTATAGGTCACAACTGATCAGAATCTCTTTCAGGCAGCTTTTGATTTCATTTTGCTGTAATCCTACAAGAAGGTTAGTATGCCATCTTAAGTCTCTACCAATTACACGACTTTGAATCAAAGTGACTTTTGTGACACTGCAATAAAATAACATGGCAAGACCATCAGCAATGTGCTATAAAGTTACTATATAAAAGCTGTTACAATCTGTTCTGCTAAAATAAACTTGAAATGTCAATTTATCACACAAATGGAAGAAAAATATTCGTGAAAACAAACAAAGACATCTGAAACATTTTTCTATATGTAAGAGATTCTGTGCTCAGCACTAGCTCTTTTGGAAACAGGGACTGTTAAAGAAATAACGTCAAACATTCATATTATTGAAATGGAAATTATAATTGATAGTTTTGTCCAAATTTAATGGTAATCTCATTATCAATAATCCTGCCATTGTGAAATTAGGTAGTAGTATAATTAATATAAATATACCTTAAGGAATATTCCCATAACAATACTATTTTTTTAATCCTGCAATATAGGTACACATTGCTAGCACCATTTCTTTAAACAGTGGTATACCTTTTCAATACTATTCCCTTTCAAATTCTAAACCAAAATTACAACTTTAAAAATGTGAGAGCTAAAAGATAAAGTTTCTTACGGAGAGACAGTTTGGAGATGATAGTTGATTTATATAATAAGTCAAAATATTATTATAAACACCAGAACTCGAAACTGGCTTTTCTTAAAAAAAAAAAAAAAAAGCAGGAACGAGTCATGTTAGCAATTGAAAATAGTTAAGCCAGAAACAAGTGACTTATCAGAAAGCACACTGTCTAGAAGTCTAGAAAGTTTTCTTGCAAAAGAAAACAGCTATGAAAGCTTGCTAAGAGATAAAAATGGTGATTCAAATGTCATAGCAAAGTGCACGCATTTTTTCTGTTGGCTTCTGTGGAGAGAACAAAACTAATCCTTAACTCATTACAAATGAAACCCCAAACAATGTTCTCATAAATGAATATGTGATCTGATTAATAAAAGGAAAGCAAGAGCATAAAAAATATACGTAGAATCCTGCATTTAATTTGATTTAATTAGCAGTTTTCTGTCTGAAGAAAAAATTTCCTACTTACTTGCTCAAAATGTTAAATCAGGTACCTTATATACTACTGAATTTAGATATTATCAGAGTAAGGAATGATGGAAAAGAGCCTCGATACTCACATTCAGTTTTAAGCCTTTTCTCTTGGTGAGTTGTACAGCAAAATAAAGAAGAAATAATTACATGTCTTTGCAGAAACAAGAGTTCATCAAGTCCAAAAGAAACAGAACACTTTGCCAGAGCTATTTGAGGGTCCCATCAGAATTTGGCTCGGTGGGGGAAGGCTGAGGGTCAGTTTGTTTCCCTTAGACCTCATGACATGCAAATAGCTGGCTGCCTCACCACTGAATCACATCATGCTTTGACATATTGTGTTTACAAATCACAAATACATACCATGTAGGAGATTCTTAAAGGAACTTCTTTCAGACTGTCATTATTGTCAAACAAAAAAAATCTCTTTTAGAAAAATTAAAGAATCAAACTTCTCAAGAAAGAAAGAAAAGCAAAAAGAAAGAAAAAAAAGATGGATCATCACTCATCCCCTGATAAACATTTGCCCTTCTATAATGAATCTAAAAGAACTTTTGTAGATTTGTGATTCCAAAAAGAAACAGGAAATTTGTGATGATTAAGAACTGAGTGTTGTGTACAGAAAAGAAGAGCTGGGAGAAACTCTCCTCCAATTTCAGAAGAGATTTTGGTGGACCCAGTAGAAAAAAATTTGCTGCTATTCCAGCAGGTGGGAAGGTGTTTATATGCCGTTAGCATCAGAGCAGCAGCAAAGGCCTCCTCTAGGTTCTCTCTCAATATTTCGCAGTTCCTGCATTCCTTGAACTGCAATTATCTCTTACTTTTTGCTTGGGCAGAACGGGGGCCAGCTAACTTTCACAGTCTATCACACACAGAAGAGCTTGTACTTTGCATGACTCTATGCAGACCTTTAATCAATCACAGCTGAAACTAAGGAATTTGAAAATACAGGATGAAGATAAGCAGACTGAAAAAAAAGAAGGGGGATTGTAGTATGAACTACTACTGACCTCCAGGCAGATTTTTCCACAAGCAAGCGTCAATAGATCTGAATCATTTAGTCCATAATGTCAAGTGGGTGGGAGCTGTTTCACATCACAGATAAAGAACTGAGGAAACTTATTTAATTAAATGGTTTAAAAATGTATTACGCTATCTGAAGACTTTGGTAGAATTGCCAGACCAGGACTTACTTGGTCCAGAGCTTATTTGTGTTTAGGTAGTATCTTGCAAGATACTACATTGGACTGATCATTTGATTATTATTGCTAAGAATTCATCATCTCTATTTGCAGATGACTGATTTATTAAACCCCTGCAGGCACTTATACCCTAGAACAGATTTAATTCTTTCCTTCTATTGTTATATGAACAATATATTATACAATATATTATATGTTTATTTATACCAAGCACTTCTACGCTGATTTTTTTCAAGCATGCAATTTTTTGAAGATTGAGGAGAGGACAAGTTAGATCTGAATTTGAGTCCAGAACGAGAATCATAAATAGCTTCCTCTTGCCTTTACTTCTGAAAAGAAAAATAAAAAAGCAGTTTTTGTCTAAAAGCCTTTTGAAGCACACAAGATAGGCCAAGACAAAAGAATTATCCAATTGTCAAAGGAGTTAATGACAACTAGAAATAGTTCTTACTCAAGATGTTCTTTCCGAAAGGTTGAGAATTAAACACCTCCTCTAGCATATCTCCTTCCTTAAATGTCAAAGGCTGTCCTTAAATTTGTCTAACTGTAAACAGAGATCATAACTATGTTAACAGAAGATGTGCAGAAGGCAGAGTCAAAGTTTTTGCCAAGAGGTGCTAACTGAATACTACTGAAAAGGACAACAAAAACTCTGCAGTTGCTTTTCTGTGTTAGATGACATCTCATACAGCTCCCATTCTCTTCCTGAAATAGCAACTTATTTCATCTGTTCCCCAGACATGATCCGTCTTGACCTTGCTTCCTCTTCACATTGAGGATCTGGGAAACTCATAAACCAAATTGTATTTCTTTTTGAACTTCTCAAGTTGCTTTTCCCATTTAAGATTTTTTTTTGTCAATTAAAAAAAACTCCATAAATCTCATTCCTTGACAATTAAAAATGCCAATTTAATAATTAATTTGTTGTTTTCCTGAGAAAACATATTTGGCATTTATTGAATATGTTATTTGGGTTAGCAGAGAAAGGAATTCTGCTCTCAGAAATATCCTGTTTATCCAAAAGCTTCAGATAATTCCCATTTTCTATGTTTAAAGTACAATCATAGTTCAAAAAGCATGAGTAGCCCATATTTGGAGACTCAAAAAGCACTCCAGGGGAAAATCACTACATGCTTTGTTCTTATGTTCCTCCCTAGGCATCCACTTTTGGCCCCTGCTGGAGACATAATATTGGGCTATATAGATCTTTGATCTGACCCCGTACAGTGCTGTGCCTTCTGCAAGAGTATTAAACTTACTTAAAAACCCAAAAATCTTTCAAGTTTTATAGCAATTTCCATTCTCCTGGCCTGAGGAAAAAAAAAAAACCCACAAAAAAATGAAGAGCCACCACTGTCTGAGTAGCCTACTCATAAGCCTACGGAGAACAGAAGTACAGTAGTTTTATCTGAACAAGCTGTAAAACAGAAACACATGGACAACAAATCCCAATGCTGTTACTTAGAAACTTGTGTAATTTTTTTTCCTCAAGCAGCTGTGAAATAAGGGAATTGGAAAGAAGGCTGCAAGTTCTAGCAGAGCAGCAACTTTCTTATTTCCTGTAGACCTGCAAACAACCAGCTACAAGAGTCACATTTTGCCACTTAAGAAGCAGGAAAGAGAAGGCTATTGCTGAGGAGGCATTACTCCATCTATGGCTAATGCACCCATTCTTGGACGAGGGAAAGGCTGTGGATGTGGTCTTCCTGGACTTTACTAAAGCTTTTGATACAGTTTCTCATAGCATTCTGCTGGCATTGGAACAATCTGCCAAGGGAGGTGGTTGAGTCGCCGTCCCTGGAGGTGTTTAAGGTGAGGGTGGATGAGGTACTTAGGAGCATGATTTAGGGATTGGTGGGAATGGTTGGACTCAACGACCCAGTTGGTCTCTTCCAACCTGGTGATTCTGTGATTCATTCAAGTAGCACCAAATGAGGCTACATGATGCATGTTTATAAATACTTGCATATAGACACATACATGCATGTATACGTGTTAGCTTTATAAGTCTATAAAAATATAATGATGCTGTTTAAATACCACAGGTGAAAGGCATGAGAAGCTCATAGTAAATACTTAGACTGATTTTCCATGTCTAAAGAGACAACAAAAGTATATGGTAAGGTTTTCCAACCTACATCTCCTTGAATTCTGTAGTAACCAGCAGATCTATCTGAATTTTACTGTTTCCCTTGTATCTACTTCAAAGAATGTATTTTTTCATTATTCTTATAACACTGGCTACAATATAGCAGGTTTAATGTATAGTAAATTTTAGAAGTTCATTGCTTCAAGTCAAACAAAACCACAGGGACATGCAGAATGGCATGTTAAATCAGAGGGTGCACATTATCAATTGCCGTTTCAAACTGCAAGTGGCAAGGTGCTCAATTGTTGGTTAAATCAACAGAATGCATTTTAAATGCTTAATCATTTAATTTTATTAAAATAATTTGATATTTGCAGACAAAACATCATATAGCATATTATTTACAAAATAGCTCAATGTCTTATAAAATTGTTTACATTCAGCATAGGTACTTAATAATTACTCTGCCTAAATAACAAGAAGTTAAACTTATTCCCTGTATGCAAATGCTATTTCTTAAACAGTCTGAACGTTTTAAACTCTTACTACTCCTTTTCCTTCATCATCAGCTATGATAGACTCCAGCCAATGAGAGGGAGACAACCACTTTGGCTTCTGCCTTACAACTGGCAAACGGTTTTGCCTTACAGTTGGTAAAAGATCAGCACTGAAGTGAGCACTGTTAAACATTACCAACTTCTACAATTTATTATTTTACCTTACAAAAATTAACTTAACCTTGGTTAATCTGTTACTGAGCTTCCATACTTGGCCTCTTCAAACTTCATTTGTTGCAATTTCAGGCTTGGATACATTTATGATTAAGCTTATAGAATACACAAACCGTGAGAAAATAGAAATATTTGAACAGAACAGGGCTTACACAGAATTTGCTGTCTTTCAGCATCAATGAACTTCAGCAAGAACGGGTAAATGGCATTTTTAGTTAGAAGAAATCCACTTCTTGTCTTACTACTCAATCTTGATTTTATGCAAAAACCTGAACCTGTGCACATGAAACCAATGGGCCTTACTGAAGCAATACAACTAAAGTATTTCTGGTTTGAAAATTATCTTCTTTTAAAAATAAGTTAGAAGTGTATTTAACATATAAGAATTATATGTCATTAAAGTGGCAGAACCCTATTTTACATGTTTTCCTGCTTCCCTGAAGAGAAATTACTGCTCATATCAAAATAATGCTGATAAAAAAACTAAGGGAAACACCTTAGCCAATATTTCTGTCTCCAAATTTTATGCAGAAAGATCATAAACTAAATTTTCTTCCACAAGTTCTCTCAAGGAGCTGACAGAATACAAAACAAAGAAGTGCTTCTAATGTTACAGGAACTAGACTAAGAACAAGTCTGCTGAATGAACATACAACATGTAAAATGACACGCATAACAGTATTTATTCACCCCACAATACCAATGCAAAAGGATACCACTAGTTCTGTTCCAATTATGAGTTTTAAATGAACTGCTATTATGGATTTCAACAGAATACATTAACAGCATGAGAGTGCTGATTTCCATCACCTTTCAATACATTTAGAAACTCACATTAGTAACGTGTCATTTTAAGTTTAGCAAAATACACTTAGAGATGGCCTTTCATTGGTATACTACTATGTATATGGTTTCAAAATTATTCTCTGAAACTAAGATATACAGGCTTATATACAGTTATAGATAATCCTTAGATTACTATAAATCCAAATCAGAGAAGTAAAACTATAAGCCTGTGTGTGTATGGAACAGAATACAGTGTTATATGAAGAATAACCATTTCTTGAGGTTTCACATGAGGATGTCAATTAAAAACTACAAATCTCATACCCAAAGCATCCACAACTGTAGTCCATCACATGTACATTTAATGCCTGTTACATGTAGTACGTAAGAAAACTCCATTTGCCATCATCACTAATAACTGTGCCCCCTGGCTTTGATTTGCTATCGTTAGATGCCAAATTTTAATGTTTGTCAAGCATTTTCTGCTATCCTTCCCCTTTAGGATGAAAAAACCAAAATCTGACTGTGTCACGGATGTGGATGCACTCAATAACAATTTTATTCTTCTGTTACAGAAGATTTCCTAGGCCTGAGAACAAGATCTTTGACAGAGGTAGTGATTTCCTGGAGCTCTTTTCGAATGGTATCTGCTTCTTCCTCATCTTCCAGGTTATCTGTTGAGTCACTGTCTCCACGTTCCATTTTCTTAGTCTGGCTGATCAATTGTTTCACTACTAATCCCTGGTATTTGACTAACAGAGAATACTGATCCTGAGGGGGAGAAATCAGAACAAAACAAAGGAATGTCATTGTTACGGAGAAGATATACAGACCTTTAACCAAATTCTTTAAAAAATATTATCCCATTTTTGACTAAAGAGGATTAGTGATACATAAAAACATTTCCATCAAGTTATTTTACAACCTGACTTCTGAGAGACATTCAAAGAGGCAGAAAAATGAAAGTGCATGCATGCTGCGTGAACAGAACAATTGACCCCTAAAGATGGAAAGCAATGCAGTCAAACATCATCAGTACAGAAGACAAAATTTCAATATTTTCACTTTTTTTTTAATTGAATTGAATTAGAAAAGTTTAAAAAGCAACCATTTAAAATGCAAACCTCAGAGGAAAGAAAGTAAAAATCTTCAGTTACAAGAATTATAACATTCCCCAATACATAGCTATCTCTATGGATAAACGCAAAAGCTGCTTTACTAATAACAGATAGATTTTTAATTTTATTACAAAACTATTGAAGACAGATCCCTGAAATGATAGATATAGATCAGAGAAAGTGTATATTTTGTACATAAAGTAATGATTAGACATGAAACAACAGTGCCAGTCTTACGTAGCAGAAATACCATAAGGCACAACTTTTATGTCCTGTCATAGAAAAAAGTACTTTCCCCTTAAAAAGCTAGAAAGGGATACCTCTGGGATCTTGCCACTTAGGAAATTAATGATCTGTGGTACTGATCTTCCTGGTGCATGAAGCATACAGTGGGTTGAAAACTGAAATAACAGTGCTGATGTCAGGTGCAGAACAAGAGCTGGATCTTCTGTGACTTTCAGTTGTTCAATCAGAGCTTGTCTATGCTGAAATAAGATTTGCCTAAGAAACAGGAATACATTATATAAAAATATGTTTCTTCTTCCATGTCTTACAGTAGTTGAAAATAGACTCTGAAACAAAGTAACTTCAATTACTTTTAATTTTCTCCTCTAACTGACCAGTTCTTTATGTGAAATTCCACATTTAAAAAAAAAAAAAAAAAAAGAAGATAGCACTGGTGCAGCTCAGATTTTGAACCCCCCCTAGATAATTTATAAACTGATAATTTGAAGTCAGTAGTTAGTCAAGCAAATAAGGTAAATATGAATCGTCCCCCTCGTCCTTCTCCCTTTGAATTAGGACCACTTGTTTTTGTATTTTTCAGTTAAACAGTATGGAAAGAAAGACTGCTTCTTACAGATTCTGTGTGACTGCTACCAAAGTAACCATTTGACATTTGTGCAGCAACAGAGGTACATTTCACATACCATGCATAGAATAAATAAAATACGGTACCTTTCCTTTTTTTTGTCTCCTTTTTTCACCATTACACCACAAATATCCACTGCAGAATCAAGGCACGAAAGAAAGTCTTCTATACTCTATTAAAAATAATATTAAAATTTAATCTGTGCTAGCAGACTATAAAAAGGGTTTAACTACTGTTCAAAATTAATCACATACAGAAGACAAAGAATGCATTTGGAATAAACCAATGAAGAAAGAAGAAGTATTTAGTAGAAGTTAACTTTATTCAACTTCAAATAGTTCACACTTACATACTAAAACAGACTATAATCCATTCGTCTTAAAAATGAAATTAAAAAAGGAATACATGTTCTACAATTATTTACAGATTTTTTTTTTCTTAAGAAACATCAGTACGGCCTTTTACACAAAAGAATTAATAAATTATTTTCCTCTGAACTTACACTGCCATAATCTGAAGTTTAGGGTTTTTTTTTCCTCAATAACCAGGATTTTACTACTTAAGAAATAAATGGGAGAACAATCAGGAACTTCAAGAATAAAATATAAGAAACATCAACCACTTTAAACTGCAGATTCTTGCTTTTACTTTTATCACCTGCACATTAAGAACTCACTAGATTCCATCTGGAATCAAATAGCTGGGTGACTATCAGTATCAATTGTAAGATCACCTATTCACTTCTTAAAATTAACAGATATGAAAATGTACTTACTCTCACTGACGCAAATTCAAAAGATTATTTTGCCTTCATGCTTCACAGCAGCAGCAGTTATGCACTACACTACATATGTCAGTTGTTTATTAGCATCCTATCAGCAGAATGGAAAACCTGAACTAAAAGATTCTGGATCACATTACCTTGCCATTCAGAGAAGTATGCAGCTTAGTTAAAGGAGATTTGGTGTCTTCAGGCAATTTACCCAAAATCTTGTTCCGGACCTGCATGCAACAAGAATGGAAATAATTCATACTACTAATTATCATTTTAGTTGTAGGCATACTTAAACAGAAGAAAATTAAATATTAAGTAAACATCAGTGATCTACTTGAGACTGTTAAAAAAAGAACTGTTATCTGTGTACCTCACTTGTGATTGCAGAATAATTTTCTGTTGTCATCATTGAATCAGATGCTAGGAAGCTGAAAATAAGATTTGTAATATCTGTACACACAGTCTTCAACAGATGTTTGGCAAGGTTAGTCTGAGTCTCATCTGTTAAAAAAAACAAGCGATTAAAAGTAACTTATTATAGTTGCCTAATTCCTAGGACAGTCACCCCAGCACTTCCTAAGCTATGGATACTTCAGTATCAAACCTAAAAGCTTTTTTTAAAAGGGGCTTCTCGGAATCAGGTTGAATTCAATTCTTTTGTTAGTGACACATGTGACAGCTTACTAATTTTCTTCTTCTTTTTTTTTTTTTTTTTTAATTCCCTTCATAAACACTTTGGAAGGAAGAAGAACCCACAATTACCCTGATAGAAAATATATCAGACGATGGATATGACATAGAGAGAACATTTTTCACTAAGTGTGCAAAGCAAAGCACTGCAGAATAAGGTTAGTGTCAGGCAGTGTAAACACGTCTCTGAGTTTTTTCTTTTTAAATTATTGCTCTTCTTTGACCTTGAATTAGACTCTGGAATAAACTCAACATCACTGAAGGAGTATATTAATTTTTAAAAGTATATTGTTTTTTGTACCTGCAAAATGCTTTGTCCCCTTTTCAAATAATCGAATGTTGTTGTACAAGTTTGAGAATTCCTCCTGCAGGTCCTTCATAGTCTGTCTTCTGCTAGCTCCAGAGGAAGATGTTGAAGATGTAAAAACAGAACGCACAACTTCCTGATAGGTTTTTGTTAAAGGCCTTGGAACATGGAAGAAAGGAGAAAAAATGGAACATTAAGAAAAGAGTAAAACCGTAGAAGGTTTTTCCAAATATACCAGCAATTCCGAAAGCTACCTCATTACACAGTAAACGAATGGGACTGTTCATCTCACCATTCTGTGAGATTCATTAAAAACAAGTAATTGAAATCAGAAAAAAAGACTAGGAAATTAAAACGTACTTCTGTAATTGCAGAGGTACTATTGGTTACAGTAGGCACTGTATGTACGTGTTTGCCAAGTTTTTAATTTCTAATAACTCCTAAATGGGAACAAGATGAAAGACAGAAAAGATTTTCAGAAGTAAAGCTATTCACAGACTCAGTGGTCTGTGGACAAATTTCAGATTAATGAGAGCTGTAAGAGAGGAAGACTTAAGTTGCATTAACATAGCACAGGTCCTGCTAAAGAGAGAGTCATGCTTGCACTCCTGTTTATCCAAGTTGAAGCTGTCCTATCATGTCCTTTTGCCATCAACATACGTATTCCCATCCACTTTCTTGTACAGATTATCTTTTAAAAGACGTTATTTGTCTTTGCTTAGATCAGTTCACTGACCTAGCTTACTGCCAAGTTCACGCAGGTACCAGAAGACCCACAAAAGACTGGAACATAACCATATACCAAGGGTGCACAGACAACGAAACCCCAACATGGATCAGTTTAAGGGGGTGAAAATACACCCATGAACTTGAAATATGCTTGCTGATTAAGGGTACAGAACCACCTGTGGCTAAGCAGAACTATTTCTCACTACCGTGTCAGCATGGCTTTTCAATACATAAGCAAGTATGTAACATGGCGCTGCATAGGAAAAGAACATTGTGGTTCAATTCCATTGGCAAAACATTTATTTCTAAGCAAGGAAACAGTCTGAAGAGAAGATTCATTTGAAGTGAATCATAGACTTTTTAACTCCAGCTGAAATTACCTTATTAGATGTTCAGCAAGCTCTGTAATAAGCTCTTCAGGGCAATCCTGCATGTGGGTCTTTAAAACATGCTGAATTTCCTCTTGTGACATGAAAGGGAACTCTGGCTGCTTATTCCTACCTGTAGCAGGAACATTCATTAATAAGAGGAACATTCATTGACAAGGCATTGTATTTAGTTTAGTTGCAGTTACTCTGTGGCATAAGACTGTGTTGTTGTGGCCTCAGCATTCAAACCTTCACAGGAAAAATGCCTTACCAACAATGCAAAAAACCAGGGATGACTACAGATGACAGTTAAATTTTACACATCTGAAAAACTGATAAAATTTCTCTTTTGATCACTTAGAAGTTACTTTCTATAATCAGTAGCTTAAATAGTATAGGAGGACACGCATTTTTCATGACAGATTTCAAACTGGCCCATTCATTGGTTTAGAAATGACTAGAAAGTTCTTATCTGAAGGACTTCATTAGGTGGTAGTTCTTTTATTTAACTCCATTTATCCATCATGTAACACAGCATCCTAAACTTGAGATTACAGAATAAAACCTGCGACATGAAGTAGATACGAAGTTCCAGCGATAACTGGAATAAATTAATTTCCACGCTGCTTGTAAATGCATACAATTTAGGTGCACCTGTATTTTGATTTTGGACAAAATGCAAAGTGTGCCAACATTCTGCAGAATTTAGTGTTTACATATAAGAATGAGATCAGAATGATGAAAGGAAACCAGAAAAGGACAAGCATTCTGTGCTCCAGAGGCAGCATAGAACAGGTTTATGCTGCACATGAGACAACTGAATGAACAGAAATCAATGATGTTCCTAGCTGTGCCACAGTAGCAATTAACAACTCATAAGGCTATGTAAACAGGTGGAGCTTAAACCAGATTATGGTAGAGTGTTACTTATATTTGAATGGTTACATCTGAATTTATCCTGGGATTTTGGTTCAGTCTGTTTATTAGAATACAGCAATACAAGCAGCAACAACTGTAAAACATGAAAGGTTACACCAAAAGAAAAACGGGATTTAATAGTGTTTTACTCAGTAACTGAGCAGTCTTAGAAATAAATTAATTTGTAAGTGACAGTAATTCTATGAGAATAGTATCCTACAAAATTAAGATGCTTTACCTCGCAACTTCAAATGCCAGTTTAAAAGAATTTTTCAGTCAGTACTTAAAGTCTAGATACTATATATAAAATAGAAGTATACATTTCTGGTATGCCACTGAATAAAAAAAATAATACATATTTATGATTGTCTCATTTGCAACCACTGCTTGCTAAAAATCTAACCACATAAGCATTTACTTTTGAGAAAGCCATCCATGCTCCTTCTCCTAGCAGTAAAGACACAGAAATAGGTATCAACTGGGAGTAATTCAAATTCATCCTGTAATACACATCTAAAGCAATTGCGACACACTTCGCCTTCAAAGTACCTTCTTTTCTCCATTACAAAGGTAGCAAGCTCATATGTAGAAGTATCAATTAAGCAAGATAAATCTTATTTAAAATATTAAAACTTTATTTTGACTACATATTTCATCCTTATGAGGAAAAACATCTAAGTACTGTTTTGTTGCTATGATTTGTTTACTTAAGCTAATTAAGCTTTAGAATTGGACAAGAACTTCTCCATTTATTGTACACTATGCAGAAGGTGATAAGAAACTAAGTATAATATTCTTCCTGAAATCTAAGGCACTTCCTCCACAAAATTGAATTTACAAAGAAAAAAACCAAAACACCATACCTGCTCTCATCTGCTTTACTTAAATTTCTTTTTCGAAGATAGTTATACTATTCAGTGAATACTTTATGTCCTTTTTCTTTAGACAGCAATATCACATCCTTGGATACAATTCTAATTGAATATTCTCAAATTCTTTAATTTTTTACTTGACCTTACCAATATAGTGGGAGAAAAAAAGATGTGGAAAATAAAGTGATAAAAACATGCCACTATGAGTAGATAGTGCCCAAAATAAAATGACAAACCTGTGCTAGTTGTTTGTGACTCTTCATCGCTGTCAGCATCCTTTCTTCCTTTCTTCTTGGTCTTCTTAATCTTGATCTCTCTAGCATTGCCACCTCCTCCTCCTCTCACGCTTCCACTGCCCTCTGGTGGAGAACTATTTGCTTACTAAACAGTGATGTTCTAGCACTTCTAAGGTTTGCAATATTGCAGTAATTTACCTGTATTACTCGTTAATGCTGAATTAAAAGAAACACAACCTGATTCTATATGTAACCTATAGTATATATTCCAGAATCTTAGGGCCTTAAGTTTCATTCTTAAGAAAAAACAAAGCAACAAAGTAAAAGCTTTATTTAAGTTAATGCTATTAATAAACATAAATACTAATCATATCAAATATACATATCATTAAAAAAAGAGCAATATTGTTTTCCAGCTGCAAACAGTGTCCATAATGTAATAAGAGTACTTCTGTTGGCTGAAAATAGCACTTTAGTAAGCAGTTAGCATTTTTATTCAGTGCTGAAAAATTGAACTCTCAGAAATATTCCAGATAACTGTGTTAACTTCCAGCAAAAGAATCCTAGGTAGTAAGTATTCATCCAAAATATTCTTAGAAGTGTGCATTCAATACTTTTTTCCAACTATTCCTAGATGATGATAAAGTGATGAGATGTTCCATTTCTGACAAACATAAATTATTTAGTTCATGTCCTGTAACCCATGCATTCACACTGCAGACAGACCTCAACTGCAATGCAGTCCTTCTCTACGAAGTAAGCTGTTCTGTCATTTGCTCACTTTTTCACAGTTTGTTCCCTTCTTTCTTCACTCGAAAGAAATTCAAACTCCGATATTGGTTCTATATATGCACTAAGTCTCAAGAAAGAATTTGTATGAACTCCATTAACCCTGCACCATGTCAGCTTACACTTAAACAGTAGACATTAATGCACTCATGCACCGACCTTAAGACAGGCACCATGCCATTGGCCACGTTCTTCCATTATACAATAACAACATCCAATTCTTAAACTATGACATTGATTGTTTTAAGGTAGTACACCTAACAGTCCATAAACAAAACCACCTCAAGGATGTGCTTTCTGATGTTGCAGCACACATCACCTGTGAATATAAATGGGTCTGGACACGCGGTACGTGTTCTGTAGAGTCTCACTACTCAGGACTGGAAACTGAAGTCACTGTATTTATGACAGTTCAATTAAAGTTCAAGATCCTCTGCTTCAGCTCTGGCGGCAAGAATAAGTTTAGATTCCATGCCAACTCAGTCATGGGGTTTTTTTAAGACTTGAACATAATATTCTATTTTGAGTGTATTTTATTAACCTAAATTCATCAGTGCTCTAATTCTCCTATTTTCTGTAGCACATAAAGCTCATATGTAGAGTTCAATATAGACTGTTCAGCTATGCTGTAACTACATAAGAGCCATGTAAAATTTCTGGGGCTGAAAATATAGTCTTTCATCTAAATAATGTTTTAAAACCCAGAAAGACTTGAAAGGGTTAAACCCACACATTTTTATTTTTCCAGAGATGAAGATTTATTCCAAACAACCATCACACAAATGAAGTAAAGTCTGGAATTAATTAATCCAGAATAAATGTCAACTGTGTGAACCTCCAAATAACTTCTTTGTGTTAACAACATAAAATTGCCTGGCACGGGATTCTCAGAAAAGATGTACAACAATCTCCAAAAACTCCCATCTTAATATCTCATTTCTCAACTTTCGCAGGGTGATTTTGGAAGTAACTTCTCAAGACTATTAAGTAATATTTTCATTTTCCTGGTCCTCTGAAATGTGGAGAGTAAGAGTGTAATATACACCGTGTAATAAAAAACAGTACAGGGGTCTTCAAGCTAATAGTGGCTTAGTCAGTCCTCATTGCGCAACTTAATCTTACGTGATCATCCTGTATACATTCATAAATAAACATCAATCCCTTGCCCCTTAAGCCAGCTGCCTCACGTTGCACTAACCCAAGGTATCTTTCTGGTATTTCCTCTGCACTTCCAAATCTGAAATCCGTTCTCATTGACATAGCTCAGCTCTATCTACACCTACAGTATAAGGATAAGAAGTGGTTGGATTATTTCTCAAATACCTTCAGCAACAGACTGGAGGCAACTCATGGACTACAAAATATAGCAGCTTTATACCTAAACAAAACAAGCTTGTTTTTTTTCTTTTTGGCTTAAGCTAAATATTGATGCCTTACCTGTTGCTTTCTTTCTTCTTTCATCCTTTTTGTCTTTTTTGTTAGCAGATGAATTCTCTAAACCAGAAGCATGTTTTAAATCTTCTTCAGTGATTAAATTAACTGGGTTATTTTTCATTTCCTAAAATGAAGAACATGCACTTAATAGCAAAAAGACACAGCAACAAAAGACACATATTTAGGCCATAGTTAAGTATACTAATCTTAACACCATGTTTTCCAAGTGCAATATATGAGAAGATGCAATACTCTCTTCAAAATTAAGCATATGATCATACTGTTAGTGTGATGGTGTTGCTCAAGTGCAACTGAATATACATTAAACTGCACTGATTACATATACAAACCTTTCCTTCATTTTAGCCCTTCTTCTCAAGCTGTATTTCAGATGAGATGTAAAGAGATGGCAACAGCAAACAAAGTCACATAAACTATACTCCAACATTCAAAGTACATTGCACCTTGAGCAATAAAAAACCCTGTACCTTTTCAGCTTTCTGTTGCATCATATTAGAAAACAGATCAGCACAGCTGCTTAGAAATTTCTCACTGACGACAATAGTGTCACTGAAGACTAAACCTGAAGAATTTTTGTTTAAAGATCTCATCACTTGCTGAAGCAAAATCCCAACATCCTCTGCTGACAATGAACTGGGCAGAAGAGTCTAAGGTAAAGAAAATCAAAATAATTTACATACAATAATTTCTTCCAGATTGCACAGATATTCTTGTATTTACACAAAAAGAATCTACAGACAGCCCATTTGACATCTGTTAACTATTTAGAATATATTGCACCTTTTAATTTGAAAACTAAAAATCTAAGAGTAAAAACTATTTTTAACTTTTTAACATCCCAGATCAATGCTGCTCTAGAATGTGTGTTACCTCTGGGAAAATACAGGAAAACTTCTTCAAAAGGCGGCTCAACTTCAACGGATACAGAGTATCACCAAACACAAAACAGCAGCAGTCCTCCTCACATGCAACAAAACAGTGTTACAAGGACTAAAATCATGATTTCAAGACAAAATGGCTAATATTCCTCTCCTTATTGAGACTGCCATAAAAATTCAGTTTAACCATTTCTCCAAAAAGCCATCCACTCTCTAGCAGAACACATTAGCAGTAATTTTGAAATGAAAGTCGGTTTTAGGTATTTATAAGCTGAATACTGTCATGTCCTTTCCCTAATTTTGTTCAGAACTTAAAAGCAAATACTGCCTTTTTACTTATTGTTTTACTTAAACTGAATATTCTTATTTGACATATTCTTCCATTATATGCATATGTAGTTTCAATAAAGTATAATTTGATACAAAAATAAGACAAAATAAATAAATCCAACAACAACAAGTGAAAGGATTGCTTACTGCTACATCTATCCAGCTTCCAGAGCTGATGGCTTCCTCTACAGAGGCTTCAACTTGATCCACAATTTCTTGACCAACGCAAGCTGCTCTCAGAAATAAGAGTTGTGTAGACTTGTATCTTTTTTTAATGTAGCCTGCTGGGTCAGGGATGCCAAGTCTGTACAATGCATCAAATTCTATAAAATAATTAGATGTCTGTTATATTTAAGTACCTTCATATAAACACAGATTCTTACGTTGTCATTTTCTTTGAAACCAGGAAACTAAGAACTATATAGTTTTTATAGGAGTAAATGCAGCCTCAAGCTGATGCTGACCTAAAACTTAGTTCAGTCCAAGCTATATCTAAACACAGTTAATAGAAATATGAAGATTAAATCATGGACGTGATTTTGGTCTGAGTTTTGGAAAAAACATGGTTTTTTTTCCAGATTCTTATATCATTACCTTTGTGATTATTTAATTCCCAAGTACACTATTATAACATGAACAATATTTACAACACATACAACATGAAAATCTTTTGTTTTCAAATGGTACCCCAACATACTCATAGAATCGTGCAATGCCTCACAAACAAAGCATTTAAACTATTTGGCAGTTTATACTTAAAGACATTCTGAAAGCATTTGAAGACTTTGACAGATACTCAATCAGTCAAGCAATATTTCAGAACACTTAATACTACTACAGTAAATTACATTGGACCTTTTCAAACTGCAAGACCAATTTATTTAGTAAATGGCCCTTTGGGACCATAAGGGTACATTCTTCTGTTTATTCAGGTCCACATTTTCCCACAGCTCCTGTTTTAAAACACCATCGTTAAGCATCATTCAGCTTTAAGTTAGACAGACTGTTTGGATTCAAATCACGACACTAGAGCTACCCACTGCAGTTCTACAAATCTTATTTTGGAAAAGATTGTTCCTGTGCACTGCACACTTGGCAATCTGGACAAGGTGTGGTTATAAGCTGGACTCCTAGTCTGAAACTCTAACTACATGGGTCAAACAGTCATCTGAAAAGTCTACAATGAGCAGTCTAAGAAATGTTTTCGCAACAGTAAATAAAGGTAATATTCATAACTCTTGTGAGAAACAAAGTTATTGTTTAATGGTTTTCTTTACTGAAATATGATTCTTTGTGATAAAGTAACACACATCATTATACAAAATATCATCTTTTAACGTAAAAGTATTGACTACTGTATTGATTTCCACTTATTCCTATGAGGCTCCACTCTAGACACTAGCTATTTTGAAATAAGACCAAATACTTAAATTAGTTTTAGAAAAGTACTTTAACTGCAGGAATAAAGATTAATTACCTAAGTAACCATTCTGCTTGAAAAAGGAATCCACCCAGTTGCTCTGTGTTCTGGCATAGATGTCTGGAACAAACACAGCCTTATCCTGTCTCCCACCAACCACAGTGCCTTTTAGACGACCAGTGGTAACAAGTTCTTCCAGCACAGCTACAAGAAGAAAACAAATGAAGTGACATTTTCCACTTCAATATATCCATTAATCAAAACATAGCAATTATTTTCCCTGCTTAGTTGCTTTTTTTATTCCCCAACCTATAAGGTTTTTTTTTCCTTTTACTATTAATTGAAAGAAATTGAAGGCCAAGAAGTGCTTGTTCTAGTGAAACATTTCTGAATTCTATCGATTATTTTTAACATGTGAATATCCTGGTAAAAGCTATGTAAATCATAAAATGTTTCAAAAGAACGAGCCACAATGGCAGAATCGAAACACTTTTTATTGGACATATACCTGGACAGTTTGAGCTTTTAATTTAGAAAACACAGACATAAAAGAATCTTCCTCAGGACAGATAATAAAATATATGAGCATTTTATTAATAACTTTCTCTATGAATTCACTGCTTGCATGATAACCAAGATGGAAAAAAGAGAGCTCTGAACACACTACAGTGGCATGAAAAATTGCTACCTAAACTGCATAAATATGAGCATCTCCTAACTGTGGCCATCTTCATGTTTTAAAATGGTCACACTGGCCAGCAAGAACATCCTGATAAAGCATGAATATTGTTGACAAGTAATGTATTGGTAACTGGTAGTACCAAAGAACTAAGTCTTTCTCAATGCCAAATGAGGTATTTTAAATCTATTAAAGATGCACAGGAGCATCAGATTTGCCCTATATGTTCTGCTTTTGCCTTTTCACAAATCACCAGATATATTAAAAAAAACTAAACCGTGAAATCAGCTGACTACCAGCGCTTTGCTAGATGGCTTTTTTACCTTCAGTTTGTGTTCATTTCTATTTCATTAAAAGACAGATTTTGCCCTGAAACAGAACACTAGATGGTATTACAAGGTACAACTCCTCATTCATTACATAGGAGTAGTAGTCAACATTTCAATATCCTTAGCATAGTATATGAATGTTTTGCTCACATAAAAAGGAAAATCTAGTTCCAGAAGAAATTTTAAAGTGCAATTTTTTTTGTCGGTTATAAGCTAGCAGCCATTGAACACGGCTGCCACTAACAAAGCTGAACAGTAGTTACACTGAAAAAAAATGTAGAAAAAAGAGAAACTGATTTAAACAATATACAGTTTTGCATAATCTAAGACAAGAGCTAGAAATTATGTTCTGCCATGGTAAAGTTACCTTGTATAAAATGGAGTTTACAAGACAGACTCTGAAAATAAAATTAATTTTTTTGTACTTACTGATAGTTTAGTTAACCTAGAAAATAGTCAAGATGCCTATTCTACCGAAACAACTGCCAGACAATCAGGCAATACAGTTGTATTCTCAATGGGTTTTTTTAATTCAATGTTTTTTGGGAAAAGTAACACTTTTACAGGTACTTAAAATAATTTTGTGGAGAACCAGCAACAAACCAGAAACTTTAGAGAAAGGGGAGAAGTGACGCAAATTAGTGTTTGTATTATTTTCAGCTCTAAAAACTACAGGGCAGTGAAGGTGCTTTCAGAAGAGATTTCACAGCCCCTATTATAATTACACCTAGATAGTATTTTGTTTTTAAAAAAACAACAGGACCTTTGCAGAACTACTGTAATCCCACATGCATTTTTAAAGGTGTTTTAGCAGTTTATAGTGACCTATTAGGTCTCCGTCAACGTCTGGCACAGACAATAAGCATCCCTCCACACCTGCCCCATGTCAGCAACACAATATTCAGAAATGAACATTTGTGCTTTCATTATGCTTTGGAATAAGTGCTTTAACTTAAGCAGTTTCTCATTTCTAAAATTATTTATTTTCTATCACAAATTCATGTCAGCTTAACATGAATAACAGCACAGCTATGACTGAACTAAAGACTATTGTTTGTTTAACACTATGCATTGAACAAACAACCAGCTGTTTGTAAATTATGCGAACAGTACATTGAACTTTTTTTTTTTTCTGGAATAGACACAGGATTTACAAAGACCACATTAAACCACATTGAAATTAGCATCTATGGAATTGAAATAGTATCTCAGAAAATGGATAGATTAAAATCGAATGTGCTCTGGCAGTGAGGAAAAAAGCTCTTTGAAACTTAGGAAACTGCAAAGGAAATTAAATACAGTAACTAAAACTGAAGAAAAAGATGAACAAACTTACTAAAAAACTAAAAAAAAGGAAGTACTAGAAATACAATTAGCCATTGTGACGATTACTGGTGACAGGAAAACATTAGAAATTTGATTCACACTAGCGCTGCACATGAACAAAACATGATCAGGTTATGTGCAGGATCTATTTGAAAGACTGCAATTACATACTGAAATTTGTTGGGTACTGCAACATTACTATAATGCAGTCCAGTAGATTTTCTTTTAATCTATACCTAGGTGGTACACTCCAAGAAAAAAGAGAAAACCTTAAATTGATTGTGTTATAGTAGAATGTTTATATGTTTTTGTTTAAATGCTTAGATCTTCATTTTAATGACTCTGTCACTAAAAATAAGAAGGTATTACAATGGAAGCTAAAGTGTGCGATACCCTGAAAACAGAAGACCCCATCAAATAAAAGAGAAATACTGACTTTCACAAGAAGAGACAGAAAACAATTAAAAGGCTCTGAAGACCAGCAACACTTGGTCAGCTAGCTTAACAGCACTAATGATGCTCAAAGCAGAATTCTGGATAGATGGAAAAGGATTCCCGGTAGTCAAAGAAAAGCTGCGACATTAGAAGTGAGAAAGAATTAAGTACTGCCTAAAAGAATTTTTTATGAATTTCTATTTTAAAAAGAAACTGTGGAAAATAACAGTTAATGGATATGCTTTATCTCTCAGCATATAGACATTTAACTAAAAGCACAACAAAAGCTCTGCTCCTGCTATCACAGAGAAAAGTCAATAAAAGAAATCCAGAGCAGTTAATGACATTTGGCTAAGTAAAATCTGACCCTTTTTGTGTGCTTCACTGATAAAACTGCCAGTAGCTCGGGGCAAATAACATAACAGATGACAAAATGAGTACTGTACTTCTTGCATCATTCTGCCCCCAGAGGCATTTCATCAAAGTACATTTCCATTGCTTTAGATACAGAGAACATCTCTTCAGTTACGGATAGTGCAAAAAGTTTAAAACTTCTTACACTAAACATACTGTTCTTTATTCCAGAATTAAGGCTATATACTAAAATGCTTCTTTGAAAGTGTGCTTCTAGTAATGAAGAATCAATGAATAAACTAAGAAAAATATCTGAATGAAACTCACAGTAAAGTAAATGTTCTTGAAATCCATAGCGAGTGATCAAGTTACTTACTGGTGTAGGCCTTGGAAAAAAAGAAAAACAAACCAATTAAGTTAATGACCTGAAACTGATGTGGAGAGTCTAGACATAAGAGAGGTTACCCCAGATGGAGACACTCATTATATCACAGTCCTTGAGTGCTATGCTGAAGTGTAACACAGCTGATAAGGTTTAACTTTTGAATTACTATATAGTTTTACAACAGAGCTACAATAACTATTGCAAGGAAACTTCTGCTGTCCCATGTTTTTCCCGTCATACAAACTGACACAGAAAATTACTGATTTAGTAAGAAAACATTTTCAGTGAACACATGTAGTGGGTAGACATCAATACATAATTGACTGGAGAGCCACAGAAAGACAGTGAGGAGACACATTCTCTAAACAAATGAAAGAACTACTGATTAATATTTTCTTCAGCCAAAAAACCTCACTATGTTGTTGCACTTTCTCTATTCTGCTTTCAAAAGGAGGTCTTGATTTAAAAAAAACGAGTCTAATGTAACTGAACATTACACCCCAGGAACTGAACTACCCTTAAAGAGATACATCCTTTAAGGTCTTTATTTTCTTTCTTTTCAATTGCAAGTAAATTTGGTCCACAAAGACCTATGGTAAAAATATATTAATGCGTGGTTGCAGGTGTTGCAATTTACCTTGTAATTGCAGTGAAGAGACCACGAATGCGTGCTCGATGCCGGGATACAAAGGCTTCAGTAAAAATCACTCCACGGTTTTCCTGGTCTAGTTGTCCATGAATAATTCTACCCAAACGCCTGGATAATGCCTGTAAATAGAAGCTGGGATGACTGCTAAAATTACACATTAATGTTAAGCAAAAAATAATAATAATAATAATAATAATAAAATCTGTATTTAACAGATCAGCCAATTAGTTTTGCTAAGACAAACAAAACATTCAGAAACAAGGACTACAAGTGGAAATTATTATTTAGGTATACTGAGAATGTATCTTACTACATGCAAGCTGATACCACTATAGTCCACACTCCAAACTTCCTGGAATTCAGCTTTCCTAAGAATGCCCTTGTTCATCAGATATATGTGTATCTAATGATGACAGAAAACTTTGCAAAAGAAATAAGTAAGGTTTGAAGACGCAAAATGAAAGTTAAGATTTAACCTCTGTATTTAGTATGAACTACTGGCAGATGAATTCACTACCCGATTTTCTCAAACTGTCAAGACAAAATCATCAACCATAAACACAGAAGATGTGCAAATAGTTTAAAAATGTGCCTCCTTGCAAAGTTAACTAAACCCAGGAAATATTGCCAAGGAGAGAAAGAGAAAGCATATAATAATTTCCATGTTAGAAATTTTTTTGTAGAAGCTGATCATGCAACAAAATTTATGAACAGATTTCTTCTAATATAAGAGTTAACAAGGTTGTCTGTGATACCTAATATGACTGTTCACCTAACACAAGCCACAGGATCATCCTTTGAAAAAACATCTTCCAAACAAAATATAAGCTCAACTGAAAGTCAACAATGGTATGAGAAATCTTCCTAATCCTTTCAAACACCTCAACAGTCACTAACTTTTTATTTCTACTCTGAATGTCTGGTGTCAGCTTCTAGAAACAAACATTTATTTTACCCTTTATGAATAATCTGAAAGGTCTCTACCACTGTATTTCTGCTTCCTGGGTAGCTGATCACAGAATCATTAGGTTGGAAAAGACCTTTGAGACTGTCAAGCCCAACAGTACCAAGTGCACTACTAAATCGTATGCCCAAGCACCTCATCTACCCACCTTTTAAATACCTCCAGGGATGGTGATTCAGTCACCTCCCTGGGCAGCCTGTTCCAGTGCTTAATAACACTTTCACTGGAAGATTTTTTCCTAATACCCTATCTGAACCTGCCCTTATGCAGCTTAAGGCCATTCCCTCTTTTCCTGTCACCTATCACTTGGGAAAAGAGACCAACATCCACCTCTCTTCAACCTCCTTGTAGGTAGCTGTAAACAGCAGTATAGAACTCCCCTCAGCCTCCTCTTCTCCAGACTAAACAACCCCAGTCCTCTCAGCCACGCCTAAGACTTGTAGTCCAACCCCTTTACCATCTTTGTTACTCTTCTTTGGACACACTCCAGGAACTCAATGTCTTTTATAGTGAGGGGCCCAAAACTGAATACAGTATTCAAGATGTGGCTTCACCAGTGCCGAGTACAGGGGCACAATCACTTCCCTGGCCCTGCTGGCCACACTGTTTCTGATACAAGCCAAGATGCTGTTGACCTTCCAGGCCACCTGGGCACACTGTTGGTTCTTGTTCAGTCGACTGTTGGCCAACACACCCATGTCTTTCTCTGCCAGGCAGCTTTCCAGCCACTCTCCTCCAAGCCTGGGGCTCTGCGTGGGGTTTTTGTGTCCTAAGCACAGGACTCTGCACTTGGCCTTGTTAAACCTTACCCTGTTGCCCTCAGCCCACTGACCCAGTGTGTTCAGATGCCTCTGTAGAGCCTCTAAAACCTCAAGCAGATTGACACATCCTCCCAGTTTAGTGTTGTCTGCAAACTTGCTAAGGGTGCATTCGATCCCCTCATTCTGGTCATTGATAAAGTTATTGAACAGAAGCAGATTGAGCACTAAGCCCTGGGGAACACCACTTGTAATCGGTCTGCCTTCTAGAAGTCCTAGGTGGCTGTTTTACTGCCTCCTCCCTTCTCCTAGAACTGAGAATCATCTCGTGATCACTATACCCTGGGTGTTCTCCAGCTGTCACATCTTGCACAGGGCCTTCTCCGTTGACAAACAGCAGGTCCACCAGGGCATGTTCCCTAGTTGGCTCGCTCCCCAGCTGTGTCAGGAAGTTGTCTTACACACACTCTAGAAACCTCCTAGACTGTTTCCTCTCTGCTGTATTATACTTCCAGCAGACATCTGGCAAGTTGATGTCTCCCACAAGGACAAGGGCTAGTGATCGTGAGACTTCTCCCAACTGCTTATAGAATAACTTTTCAGGCTCTTCTTCTCGGCTGGATGGTCTATAACAAGACTCCCACCACAATATCTGCATTATTAGGTGTATCTCTGATTTTCACCCATAGATACTCAAGCCTATCATAACCATCATAACCATCAACAAGTCTAAGGCTGTCAAAACTCTAATATATAGGGCTATCCCACCTAAAGAGTCTGCAGCCAGCCTTAGCAGCACTCCAGTAACATGACATCCCACCATGTTGGTTGAACAGAGAGATCATAAGAGAGATCAAGAAGAGAAATGTTTATGGGCTTTGGAAGAAGGGACAGGCATCTTGGGTGGACTACAGGAGGGAAGTGAGATTGTGCAGAGAAAAAATAAGGAGGGCTAAGGCTCAACTAGAAATCAGATTGGCAAAGTCTGTGAAAAATAACAAAAAAAATTTTCTATAAATATATAAACAATAAAAGGAGGACTAGGGAGACCATACAGTCCCTATGGGACATAGAAGGAACAACAGTGACAGGGGATGAGGAAAAGGCTGAGGTATTTAATGCCTCCTTTGCCTCAGTCCTTAATTGTAAAGAAAGTTGTTCCCTCTGTGTACAAACCCAGGAGCTAGAGGAGCAAAATGAGGCTCCCATGGTCCAAGAAGAGGTGGTCAGAGCCTTGCTAGCCCAATGAGACACTCACAAGTCCATGGGGCCGGATGGGATTCACCCAAGGGTACTGAAGGAGCTGGCGGATGTGCTGGCCAAACCCCTTTCCATCATCTTCCAACAGACCTGGAAGACTGGGGAAGTTCCACTGGACTGGAGGCTGATGTTGTGCCCATCTACAAGAAGGGTCGCAGGGAGGATGCAGGGAACTACAGGCCTGTCAGTCTGACCTCAGTGCCAGGGAAAGTCATGGAACAGGTGATCTTGAGTGTGATCATGAAGCACATGCAAGAGAACAGGGTGATCAGGCCCAGTCAACACAGGTTCACAAAAGGCAGGTCTTGCCAAACTAACCTGATCGCCTTCTATGATAAAGTGACTCAGCTGCTGGACGAGTGCTACAGACTAGGAGAAGTCTGTCTAGAAAGCTGCCTGGAGGAGAAAGACCTGGTGGTGTTGGTTGACAGCCGACTGAACATGAGCCAGCAGTGTGCCCAGGTGGCCAAGAGGGCAAATGGCATCCTGGCTTGTATCAGAAGCGGCGTGACCAGCAGGTCCAGGGGGGTTATTCTCCCTCTGTATTCGGCACTGGTGAGATAGCTTCTCGAATACTGTGTTCAGTTCTGCGCCCCTCACCACAGGAAGGATGTTGAGGCTCTGGAGCGAGTCCAGAAAAAAGCAACAAAGCTGGTGAAGGGGCTGGAGAACAGGCCTTATGAGGAGCGGCTGAGAGAGCTGGGGTTGTTTAGCCTGGAGAAGAGGAGGCTGAGGGAGACCTCATTGCTCTCTACAACTACCTGAAAGGAGGCTGTGGAGAGGAGGGAGCTGGCCTCTTCTCCCAAGTGACAGGGGACAAGACAAGAGGAAATGGCCTCAAGCTCCGCTAGGAGCACTGGAACAGGCTGCCCAGGGAGGTGGTTGAGTCACCTTCCCTGGAGGTGTTTAAGGCATGGGTGGACAAGGTGCTATGGGGCATGGTTTAGTGTTTGATAAGAATGGTTGGACTCAATGATCCGGTGGGTCTCTTCCAACCTGGTTATTCTATGTTTCGATAATGGCAATTATGTCAGAGTCCTCCTGCCTTTTACTAACTTCAAGTTCCTCTTGTTTATTGCCCATGCTGCATGCATTAGTGTAGATACACTTCAGCTGGGCTGTTGATCCTGCTACATGCCTAAGTCTTAATTCCCAAGCAACTACTCACTGAATTTTATAACCCTTATGTGGTGCCATTTGGAATGCTATTCCTCACTTCCTGTGAGGTGGCAGACCAATGGCCCTTGCCAGCACAGCATCCCTCAGCAACTGGAGTGGCTGTCTCAGGCTTTTCTTGATCTAGCTTGGTTTTACCTCCCTCCACCTTTATGTCTATTTTAAAGCTCTATAATGAGAGTGATGAAACTACCCCTATATCTTCTCTCTAATACTGCAAAGAAAGACATTTTCAGAGCTTCACTAATCTAGCCTGTTCCTAACATTCCTGACACGTTCCTAAGAGTTATAAAGATTCTGAAGAAATTTTGTCCAAAAGTGAAATGACAAATGTCAACTTCAATCTGTAAATAGCTGTTAGGCTGCAACTGTTATGCATCTAATACTCTTCTACTTAAATGATAAGCAGCTGATCACAATGAGAGCCATGGATATTACAAAGATGACAAAAGAAGGCAAACACAATCAATTCTACATTTGCTAAGTTGCTGGCTTGCATCACCTGTATCAAAAAGTCCCCTGGAAGGTCGTATGCCTTGCACAGTTCTGATATTGTCACTTGGCCGGTTTCCTGTAGTTTATCATTTATTTCCTCGGCTATTTGATTCAGGTAACTCCTTATTTAAAAACAAAAAAACCAAACCCAACATGTTAAGTAGGAAGATCAGATCAACCTAGTAGCCACATATTGAATTATCATCTGACCTGGCATTTTACCTCTTTCTGTTGCAACTATGTGAAAATAAACTGAAAGTTACTTTAAATGAATAAAAGAGAACAATATGAGTGAAAACATGGTCTTTTTAAAAAAGTCTGCTAACTAGGTAGGTGGTATTAAAATGGCCCATTTATCTGCTTGTATGAAACTGTCAAGAAGCAGGAGCAGGATAAGATTATATGTTGACAAGACTTAGAAAAGGGCTTTACAGAGCATGATGGGTCTTAATTATTTCAGGAGAGCCAGAAGCTTCATATTCTTTATCAAGAATAAACTCTGCAGTGGAATCAATAATAGAGACAACCCCATGAAAGTATAACTCCAGTAGATGTTAGCATACTGAATGCCATGAAATAACTTGCTTACACATCTTAGGATTGTGAGGTAAAACAAGAAGCAGGAAAAAACTGAGAAGGTCTGTCAATAGCTGATGCAGACAGCAAAGCCACAGAGCAAATGAGACCTGGCTACTGTAAGAAATGAAGCCTCTTAAGTGCAGGATACTGGGCTGAGACATTCAGCAGGGCCTTTGCTCCGTGAATTCACTTGATGCTCTGCTGGGACTGGCCTCATTCACCAGCTGGAAAAGAAACACTGATCACCACCAAACAGCCCTGGTAGCAGTTAAGAAAAATGTGTTTTGCTCCAGAAGCAACAAAGTCTGGCCATTACTTTTAGTATGCATTTTAAAAAATAAATGAGATCTGAATAAAGCATATCGCTTATGAAAGTACTCACTCATTTATAAGCTGTCCCAGTACAAGCTGAACAGCTTTTTCAGATTTAACGATGTCGTTAGCTCTGTTTTCAATGTGCAGAAGGTCCACATTTATTACCTAAAAAAATCCACCAACAAAACCTTTTATCAGAACTTTTAAGTTGAAATTAGTTCTCAGACATTGAGATATTAAGCTTACACGTTCCTCTGTCTTGAGAATAGTTGCTTTTATCTTTTACTACTGTTGCATACACACACAACTAATCTGTGATTTGGAATAAAGCAGCAATGCTTTTGGGGGGAAAATACTCTCTTTGCAGCTGTGACAAGGTTAAAAGAAATCTAGATTATAAAAAATTCCAGAAAGTAATGAACAGAAAATACTAAACTGTTTTTCAGAATGGTTTTCTGAGTCCAAGTAAATGTTACTCAAGCCAGAAGGGAAAACTTGTTACAGGGGAAGAACACTGAATGATAAAGATTAGTAGAAAGAAGAGATTAATGAAGAAGGAAGAGAGTTAATAATGTGTGCTCCTGCAGCTTTAAATTTTAATGGAAAACTTTTTTTTCTGTTTGCACCCTTTCGCTTACAAGGGAAGAGTTCATAAAGAAAATCTGTTTACTTTAGCAGTTATTTCAGAGGTTCTCGATTATCCATAAACAGAGATGAGCTTTCAATAAAGCAGTAAACTTATGGGTTATGTAACCTGCAGTACTCTGACATGAACTACCAGCGCTTCATAAAATTAGTTCTCTTTTAAAGAAATAACTTAGCAAAACTGATGATCTCCATATTTACACGTGTGATGAAGAAAAGAAATAAGTATATAGTTTTTTATTACTAAAAAGTTACCTGTTGCAAGTCAACAATGTTTACTCGACCTTCAAAAAAAAAGTATAAATATACTTTTAGTATATGAAACGTGTTTGAACAGATTTAGAATATAACATCATGTATTGTGTACAAAATATTTCTTCATTACTTCTTTGTAAACCAGTTCAAGCAACTTCAGCTTTATATATTGTCAAATCACAGACCACACAGGTGAACAGTGCAAAATATCCCATATTGTTCTACCCTACCTCCTTGCTGACAATCCAATACAGAAATTCCAGAAGTAAAAACCACTGTTCAAACTCCCTCCCAATTAGTTTTTGCTTTGATGTTGATCTGGAATTTACCACTAGTCCATGAGTATCAAAATGGAGATCACCAATACTTCCTTCCTTGAATGATGCTAGTAACAAAACCCAGCAACTTCAAATTGAGTTCAGACAATCATACTGATATGCTGCACAACGGCATAACACAAACTGAGGCATACTTATGGTATTTACAAGAAAATGACTAGTCTGTATGAATACACTAAGGACGTTAATTTTCCAAACATACAATGCTATGAAATTCTCCATTCAATCTAACTAAAAGCACAACACACTGTCTTCTCATTAAAACCAGTGACAAAAAGCAGTGCGAAATGTATCTGCTTCCTTTTATATCTTACAAAGCAAACGACAACTTAAAAATATTATTACTAATAGATATGAAACAAGGATAATTTTGAAATTCTGAGTCAACGTCAAACACCTGGGCCAGATACTTAGCCACACTAAAATGCCAAATTTTCTTCAAAAGTGTTCTTGGACCACTTCTACCTCAGAAATCCTGCATGGTGAAAATGATCCAGTAACATATATTGATATGCTTACCTAAAGGCTTAAAACAGATCCGAAGTGAAAATAAAATATTAGTAGGTAAATTAATTTGTAGATGAAGCAATAGCAAAGAAACTCAGTTTTTTCAATAGATTAAGAGCCCAGAAGAAAACTTTCAAATTGCTTCTGTAGACTTCAAAATTAGCTTCCAAATCCTGAGGAAAAAACCGCAAATGGCACACTTACCACCACAAACGTGAAGCTCATCCCGGATCTCCTTAGTAATCTGTGCTGGAGTGACATACTCTTTTCCATCAAGTGTGTGCACTACTTCCAATTGCTTTTCTGCAATCAGTTTAGTGACAATTTCTATACAGTTCCGTTCTGACAATCTATGAACAAAATAAAAATAATATGTTATTGCAAGTGCCTTCTAAAATGATCTTTACATTGATGTTTCAAAAATAGAAACACAGGAAATACAATGAAGATTACTTGTTGTTCTCTGTCAGTACTTTTCAAGAGAAAAATCGAATTTCAGGATCCTACTATCACCCCCCCAAAACATCCATATGGCTTCGCTTTTGTGGGTCTTCTCTCTAAAATGACTTTTACTCTTCCATGATCAGCTGTACATACCTTGTTCTGTAAGCATACACCGGTCTGTGACTTTGGTATGGTTGTGCTTGCAGAATTTGTCTTAGATCTTTCTGTACTTTGTTATTTCAGGGTTTTTTATTATTGTTTGGGATTTTTTTTTCCCTCCTTAACAAAAAGGAGTTCTGGGCAACAACCTCAACTGCCATATAGGGAAGAAACAAGCCGTGAGCACGTCTAGCAACTTCAACCTAACAGCATCACACCTCTACATGCTTTTGTGGAAAAGGGATTTCTTGTGCAAGAGAGGTCTTAATTATTTCAAGAGAGCCAGGAACTTCACATTCTCTGCCGAGAATAAACCCTGCAGCGGAATCAATAATAGAGGTAACCCCATTCAAGTATTACTCCAGTAGATGTTAGTGAAAAAAAAAAGTCTGTCAATAGCCGAGGCGGAGAGCAAAGCCCCATTTGCCCGCCGGGGCTGACAAGCCCTGGCTCACACGCAGCGCCCGGTGGGGGTCGCAGAGGGGCACGGCCCGACCGCCCCCCCGGGCCCCGGGGAGAGGAGCGCCGCCGGCCCCGGGGCGGGCTGCGGGCTCCGGAGGCCGCAGCGGGTACCGGCGCGGCCCCGCTCACCTGTGGGCCACCTCCGCGAACTGCGCCCGCTGGAAATCGGCCGCCAGGCGCCGAATCTCTTCCCAGGCGGCCGCCGCCATGGCCGCCGCGGCCGCTCCACGTCAGCCCCGCCGGGCGCGCTACGGGCGGCGAGCGGGGACAAACCTCCTCGCGGCGCCCGCAGCGCCACCTGCCGGGCGGGAGCCGCCCCAGCGCCGCCTGCCGCAGCAGTGAAATAAATCGTAGAATCATAGAATCACCAGGTTAGAAACGACCCATCGGATCATCGAGTCATTCCGATTAATCACTAAACCATGTCTCTCAGCGCCTCACCCACCCGCCCTTTAAACACCTGCAGGGAAGGTGGCTCAACCACCTCCCTGGGCAGCCTCTGCCAGTGCTTGATACGCTTTCAGTGGAATAATTTTTCCTAATACCCAATCTGAACCTCCTCTTATGCACAAACACTGGTGGCATATTTTATGGTATCTTTATAGCAGTTATCATAAAGAGATTACTGAATAAAAACTAATTGAAAGAAGGCATTGATACAGTGCCTGTTTGAAGTAATTAGTGATCCAGATAATTAGATGCCCCTGCTGCATCCTCCTTTACTGCAGAGTAGGTGCTTCAGACATTGATGATCCCGCCTGAAATTGTTAGTATTTACTTAGGAAAGGAGAAAAGGTAAAGGTATAGTCAAGCATCCCATATTAAACCTGTAACAAAAAAGTATTGTTACTAATGCCATTGGAATCTGAACAGCTCGGGATAATAGCCTCTCTGTCACTCAAATGTAGCTCCTGTTCATCTCAAAATAGATTAGGAAATGAATCTATTGAGTTAGGAAAATCCACAGGATGAGAGGACAGTGCTACAGTGTTAAATTACCATGCAAAGGGTATGATGAATGTAATGTATAAACAAATTAAACCGGTAGCATAGTAGGTGGTTATTTTTGACCACAGCATTTTCAGCAGTATGTTTGAAATACACAGGGAGAGTAAATAAGGTAGGTACTGAGGGGCATGATTTAGTGATTGATAGGAATGGTTGGACTCGATGGTCCTGTGGGTCTTTTCCAATTTAATGATTCTGTGATTCTGTAATGCAGAATAGAGAAGAACTTTACTTGGCATAAAAAATGAATTAGAGGAATTGTGGCATGCATAATATATTTCTCTTTTACTCAAAAAGACTAGTGTCACACCTTGTTCAAGTGGAAATAGAATAGATCTGACATTAATGAGGGAATAAGTCACAATAGAGATCATAATGCTTGTTTGGTAGACTACACTGTGTGCGAACTGTATTTTTTTTTTTATATGGGGCATTTTTTTCAGATACCTGCAAAGAGAGGATGTAACTGTAACCACTGTAATGATGAAGAAGTAGAAATTATGCAAGTGGAAATGTGTAAATACCTGTCCATTGAAATGTCTAAAAATAGTTTGTAAACTAGATGGAATGGAGTATAAATTAGAATTCTATGAAATGTTTCTTTTATTCCACATATGCCACTATACTACCTTCATTACTTGCTGATCATCTTTTCCTACCAAACAGCTGAGTCTGTGAATTTAAAATTGCAGCTATCAGATTTTGCTTATTAATGTGCTTACTTTGATTTTAACAATTGAAAAGCTTACTTCATGTCTCATTTGGCTTCCATTCTGCTGTTATACAATATTTAAGTAACAACTTTGATATGGTGATTTCAAGGGATTACTCTGATGATGGAACAGGTGCCTAACAAGCTCTTACTTTAACAGAGAGCTGGCAAGATAAAGCAAAGGTTTTTTTTAATGTTAACTGGATGTTGAACATATATTGGGAGAGCAGGGTTTTCAGCTTGGCTGTGTATGCCGTGAAGAGCTCTGGCTTTTTTAATTTTCACAGTCCCTCTTTAATGTGCAGTTATAAATGATAGAATGTTTTGCTTTCACTGTACTCTTTTCTCTTTTCCTGTCCTGTTGCACAGTGGCTGTTCAGTATGCTGATGGAAGGGTACTTAGTTCAACCTCAGGCAGCCTTCTCTGCATAATTGGTTTAGTTATGAAACACCATATTTTCAATTAAATAGTGTGATTACCTGTCTAACTGTAGACAGAGGGAATCTGGTATTCATTTGCTTCTTCCTTTGCAGCAAATGTTCATACCAACAATAAAATTTTCCCTGGGTAAAATATTTATAGATGTACAGGGCATAAAACAGCACATGCATGTGGAACACCTCTCAAGTAAAACAATACGAAAGGTAACAACATGCGTTGTTCAGGCATTTAATGCATTTGGTTCAGACGTATTCAGAAAATTATGTTAGTATGGATACTGTTTTAATTGTTTTAATGAACTCTTTTCTTTTTGTTAGTATATGTATAAAGCTAGTGAAATTTACCCTGTTTCAAAGTATTAAGTCTAGTTTATATCCTTGTTTGGCAATGTTGTTTACTTGTATTAGAAGACTAAATGTACTGAAGTGTTTAAATGAGCAAATTCCTACATTTTGTTTGACAAAGCTCCCTTTGATCTTTTTTGAGGAATAGTTAAACATAATATACAGAATTTAGTGTAACTGTCTTTTTCACCTGATAGTCAATCACAATGCAGAAAATTTAGAGGGGGAGAGAGAGGCATATTTCAGCAGCTTTTCACGAATACGCCCAGTTAAACATCAAATGTACTGCTGTATTTGTAGAAGTAATTGAAAAGAACAAAACCCACTGTAAATACCCATATTTTGCTATTCAGCTGAAGATTTTGATTAATGCTAAGCAGACAGATTTGTCAGTAATAGCATGTCATAGTGAGATACTGCAAACATCAAGTGTATCTTACTCTGATATACTGAGCTGTCATGGAAGAGAGCACTGAAGTAGTATATAAAATTTTTATTGACAGTAAACCAGAAGCACTTGTAAAATGTTGCTAATATAAAATATATGCAGTTGCATAAATAACAAGCATTTATACTATCAAAGGTAACAGAGAAACTTTTAAGGGGTCTGTCAACAGAAATTCTCAAAATCCAATCCCAAGCAAAGACCTGAGTAGCATTCAAGACCAGAGAAATAAAATAAAAGCAAATAAAATTAGAGGGGAAGTACACATTTATTTTTAAGATAGTTTCAAAACGCAGTATTAACAAACACGCAAATAAAAAGATGAAATGCATTTTTATCCCCAGAGTACCCTTTTCACAGTAATGTATTTTCAAATAGCTTTTCATGATGCTTTTGTAAACCAGCAGTGAACTGATGTTTTGCATATTCTTGGCAGGCACTGAAGCATCAGCAGAGATGTCAGCCCAGAGCACGGTGTGGGTGCAGGCATTAAAGGTGCTAGATGTCCATTGCCACAAAATGGAAGAGCACTTGAAACAAGTATGGCTTTCTGTATTTCACATAAGGGGTATGGAATCTCAACAGGAATGGAAGAACCAGGTTTCAAGCCTGCCTGCCTGTCATCTAATTTCACAGAATCACAGAATCACAGAATCACAGAATGACCAGGTTGGAAGAGACCCACTGGATCGTTGAGTCCAACCATTCCCACCATTCCCTAAATCATGCTCCTAAGCACCTCATCTACCCTAACCTTAAACACCTCCAGGGACGGTGACTCAACCACCTCCCTGGGCAGACTGTTCCAATGCCTAACCACCCTCTCTGTGAAGAATTTCTTCCTAATCTCAAGCCTAAATCTCCCCTGGCGGAGCTTGAGGCCATTCCCTCTCGTCCTGTCCCCTGTCACTTGGGAGAAGAGGCCAGCACCCTCCTCTCCACAACTTCCCTTCAGGTAGTTGTAGGGAGTAATAAGGTCTCCTCTCAGCCTCCTCTTCTCCAGGCTAAACAACCCCAGCTCTCCCAGTCGCTCCTCATAAGGCCTGTTCTCCAGCCCCTTCACCAGCTTCGTTGCTCTTCTCTGGACTCGCTCCAGAGCCTCAGCATCCTTCTTGTGGTGAGGGGCCCAGAACTGAACACAGGATTCAAGGTGCGGTCTCACCAGTGCCGAGTACAGGGGGAGAATAACCACCCTGGACCTGCTGGTCACGCCGTTCCTGATACAAGCCAAGATGCCATTGGCCTTCTTGGCCACCTGGGCCACTGCTGGCTCATGTTCAGTCAGTTGTCAACCAGCACCCCCAGGTCCTTCTCCTCCTGGCAGCTTTCCAGCCAGGCTTCTCCTAGTCTGTACCTCTGCTTAGGGTTGTTGTGCCCCAAGTGCAGGACTCGGCATTTGGCCTTGTTAAACCTCATGCCGTTGGTCTCAGCCCAGCAGTCCAGCCTGTTCAGGTCCCTTTGCAGAGCCTCCCGACCCTCCAGCAGATCCACACTTCCAACCAGCTTGGTGTCATCTGCAAACTTGCTAAGGGAGCACTCGATGCCTTCATCCAGGTCATTGATAAAGACATTAAACAGGACTGGACCCAGGACTGAGCCCTGGGGAACCCCACTTGTAACTGGCCTCCAGCTGGATTTAACTCCATTTACCACCACTCTCTGGGCCCGGTCATTCCACCAGTTTTTCACCCAGGCGAGTGTGCACCCGTCCAGGCCAGAGGCTGACAGTTTCCGAAGCAGAATGCTGTGAGAGACTGTATCAAAGGCTTTACTGAAGTCCAGGAAAACCACATCCACAGCCTTTCCCTCGTCCAAGAGTTTAGTCACTTGGTCATAGAAGGTGATCAGATTACTCTGGCAAGACCTGCCTTTCATGAATCTGTGTTGACTGGGCCTGATCACCCGGTTCTCTTGCAAGTGCTTCATGATCGCACTCAAGATCACCCGCTCCATGACTTTCCCCGGTACCGAGGTCAGACTGACAGGCCTGTAGTTCCCCGGATCCTCCCTGCGCCCCTTCTTATAGATGGGCACGACATCAGCCAGCCTCCAGTCCAGCGGAACCTCCCCAGTCATCCAGGACTGCTGGAAGATGATGGAAAGGGGTTTGGCCAGAAATATTATTTCCCTGACCGGGAATCGAACCCGGGCCGCGGCGGTGAGAGCGCCGAATCCTAACCACTAGACCACCAGGGAAGCTGCTATTTCCAAATTTCCAAACTGAATCAATTAATGAACATTAGTGCTTGTGTCACCGCAGTGCCTTAGTTGAATTATTTGTTCACAGAATAATTGTGGCCTAAAAATGTATAAAATTTGTGAAAAGGATAAGTATGATGCAAGGGTGCTTGAGATAAAATATTTGTGCTGAACATGTGAAACCCACAGTGGTAGATACTGGTTGTCAGAATCAGGTGTAGCGCTAAATGTCCTAGTTAAAAAAGAAAAAGCCTTGTTAAGACCTGTAGGTATAATTCATGTGGGCAGGGGATGGAGGGTCTCTTTTACAAGAAAGATCTGTTCTGTTGGATTTATAAACGCTAATACACAGTTGAGCCTTTAATCAAATGGTAAACAACTGATATATAGGGAAAATCTATAATTAGGTAAGAGGTAAAATTGTTACAAAACTCTGGAACAATTTGCTTCTGGAAATACCTCAAGATGTGAGTTAGGAGGAAAAAGACTGAACTAGTTTTCAGTTGCAGTTTTTTCTAAGGGAGAATGATGAGCCTCAGTTGTCTAAAATGGGTCTGGATTACTGTAGGAGATCTTTCTCTTACATGTGGTCTTATGTGTGGTTAAGTGATTTTGTAGGAAAAATGATTCACAAATGATTCAGATCTCATATGATTTGAGTTCTTATCATTTTGCAAATGTGAGTAAAAGGAATTGAAGATGGATCAGTGCATTTCAAGGTCTGATCTAATATGATTATTTGAAATGTGTTGTAACTCTGAATTCTCAAGTAAATTAAGCTAATGGTATTAATAAGTTACATAGCTTCATGCTATATTAAGTCAAGTTCTGTGAGTGGAGACGGTCAAAAAGCATGATATATGTGGATGAATATGCTGAGCCTCTCCAACTGAAAAAAGGTAAATTCAGGACTGGAACAACTGTATCTTACATTGCAATTGGGACAAGCCAGGAGCTTACAGTGATCAGTCATCACATTTCAGCTAATGTGTGATAACTTGCCAAGTTGCAGTAGCTCAAATGCTTCTGTTTGTGCTCTTGCATACTATTTGCTATTCCATTTTCTGACTGCTTTTAGCAAAATTTAATTTTCATTTGTAAACAATCCTACACTTTGGCTTTTCTTTTATGACCTGAACAATAAAATTCTCAGAAAAGGTAGTTTTAACATCTTTCTAGAACACTAGTTTAGCAGACTCAAAGTGGTAAAATTGTTTGCGGAGAAAGCATTCAAAGAGTTAAAGTGAATTTTGTGTGGTTTTTTTTTTTGCTTCAACTCAGTAGTGCACCAAGCCTCTGAAATTATAATCATGCTCAAGCAGAACAACTGTGTTCTATTTTAGCTCAACATATTAATACATTCCATTCTGTATCATTTTGTTAGAGGATGCATTCATGTTGCACACACTGCAAATAGCACAGATGTGCTAGGATAAAAAAACTCCAGTATAATTCAGATTCAGAAATGTCAAAGCATGGTGAGAAGCAAATTAATCCTTCTATGAGAAACAAACACAGAATAAATGAATGAATAAATAAATAAATAAAAATCCAAACCTTCTGCTAAATTTGCATCTGCAAATATTCTGTTTGACAAAACGATTCTTCCTAAGTGCTCCAATGGTAGCTGCTGAAGCTAAAGATTTAGAGATTTAGGTAGAAAAATATCCTTTAGATTTTGGTCTTCTACACAATATATTTATTATCTCACTGCTTTATTTTCAGGACTGATATAGGCTTTGTATCTCAGAAAATTATTTTGTAGATATTTTCCTCTTCTGTTTTCTCCATATGTCACATTCTCTCAGTATTTTGTATAGTACAAGATTAGCTTTTTCCTTACGGAGGTTACTCTCTTTTAACATAGTGTCGATCTATTGAAAGAGGAAAATGCTGATGGAGTATAAGAGGAGGATTAAAAGTCTCCCCGAAAAGGGGGACAAAAACCTTAGGACTCATGAATTCATGTTACCTAACCCTTTATTCTGGAGTGGGAAATCATGTCACGAGTAATGGATTTTCTGGTGAAATTGAGATACAATCTCCATTTTAAAAAAAATCTGTATAACTGTGTGTCTCTAAAGTAGGTCTCTGAGCTGTTTGTGAACTGCTCCCTAACTATTTCTGAAATACCTCTGTACTCTTTCATTTTGTTGCATGCTTGTTCTTTTTCTCATGGTAAATGCTTATGGTATCAGTACTTTTGGCATTTACTCTCTAAGAAAACTGGAAAATTACCTCGTCTTACCTTGTGCATGCAGAATTCCAAGAAGGATGATACTAAGATGAATAATTCATTTTAAACAGTAAAACCACAAATAAATTGTGTGCTTTAACTTTAGAATTTGTGCTTTGTTTTGTTTCTCTACCTGCTTCAGCTTTGTCAACAACTCTACTCCTTGGTTTGTTCATTTTTCAGTGTTTGAAACAGGATATTTCAAAAGCCCATTAGCAGAATCTACAAAATCATACTTTTTTTTCCTCTGAAGTGTGTTATAATGCACTACATAATGTCTTCGTATACTAGTAACTACTGGCTATATAATAGCTGTGCTGGATTCTGAAAGATTTGGACCCAGTATCTTCCTGTAATTATGTAAAATGCTTTTCTAGGTGTTTTTGGACATATATTCCCAATGAAAATGCCTATGCAGATGTCCGATTTAACGGAGTTCAGGTAATAGACATTTTATGCATCCTACCTGATTTATAATCTTGGAACTTATTTAAGTTTAAACTCTGAGTATTGTGGTCAGTGAAATGAATCAAGTGTCTGCAGGGAGAGATTCATCTTGTCTAAACCACTAGATTTACGATAAGATGAATTACCCTCTAGAGGTGCCTCATTCATCCCCTTGATACATATAGGGCTTAAGGTTACTCATTTTTAAGTACTCAACTAACTTTCAGGTGACTGAAGTTGATGATATTAATCTTCCCTTTTGTAATTGGAGTGTGCACAGCTGAGAATGTGCTAGCAAGCTTTCAGGCTTTTCATCAAAACCACACTGACATGAATGCTCAGCTTTAGCCTGCAGATGGTAGATGTTTCTTCTGGTCTTTTGGTATTGCCTCCAAACCAGTATCACAAGAAATAATTCAAGTTTTTCCATTACTCAGCCATGAGAATCCATAATAAATCTGCTTAGAACAGCTTAAATGTATTCTGGAAAAATAAAATATATATTGCATTTGATTATTCAGCACTTACTGAGACTCTCACGCCAGGTAAAACTGAAAAATGTATATGTAATCTGTGTCTCTGCTCCTTTGAACTTCCTTATTACTTGAGTTTGCTGGGAGGTCAGCTTGACCAAAGGAGAATGTGGTGGTAGTGGTGTTCATGAGCTAAGGGAACTGTCCATGGCCAGGAGAGACATGGGAGGAATGTTTAGTTTTACAGGAAGGAACCTGCTGAGGAAAGGCCTCTCACAGGAGTGAGAGGTCCCCATGCCTGACTTCTGTTTGCTCTTTAACTGGCATTTGAGGAGTGTAGTGACCTGGAGTACTGTGAACAGTAGCCACAAATAGAGACTCAGCAGTTAACTTCCTTGGTGATAGGGTGAGCAATCTTGATCCCTTACATTGAGCAAAACCTGACATTAGCCCCAAATTATCTATATTTAAATTTTTTTTTGAATTAAAGGAATATTTGTTCTTTATTTGCCTTCTTGGTTCACAGTCTTTTTGGTTCACTAGTTTTTTTTCCTCAGAGTTATGGAGATTGGAGCCATGTAGGCTAATATTCTTCCAAGAATAAAAACGTAAACTCATGCAGTTGAGATCTAAGTAAGATGCCAGATTTAATGAAATTCATGGCGGGAGGGGAACTCCAAACTGCTTTTTATACAGTGCTTTTTAAAGACAGTTTCCTCTGTCTCAGTGTCAGGTGTTTTCACTTCACATAATCACAGAATGGTGGATGTTGGGAAAGTCCTCTTAAGATCATCTATTTCGACCACTCTTGCAGTAAAAAGATTTTTCTTTTGCTTAAGTGGAGTAACTTGTATTCCAGTTTATCCCATCTGTTGGCACCACTGAGAAGAGCCTGGTTTCCTCTTCTTCATACCCTCCCTTCAAGTATTTATACACACTGATAAATATACCCCTCTCTGGGGCATCTCCAGGTTCAACAACCTCAGCTTGCTCAGTTTCTCCTCATACATCAGGTGATCCAGTCCCTTTATCTTCATGGCCCCCCACTTGACTCGCTCCAAGCCAGTCTAATCGTTGTAGAATGTTACCAGGTTGCTTAAGCATGATTTCACCTTTATAAAACTATACTGATGACTCCTAATAACCTTTGTGTCTTTCATGTGTTTGAAACTGTTTTCTCAGATTAGTTGCCTCACCACCTACTCAGAGACTGAGGTGAGGCTAATTAGCGTGTAATTCCTCACATCTTCCTTCCTGCCCTTCCTGAAGATAGGAGGGGCGTTTGTGACATTCTGCAGTTGACTTACACAAGTCTAATCCTGAATAGGCCATCCTAGGTGAAAAGAGGGAGCAAAGAACTGACTATTTCTTTTTTCTATTCTATTCTATTCTATTCTATTCTATTCTATTCTATTCTATTCTATTCTATTCTATTCTATTCTATTCTATTCTATTCTATTCTATTCTATTCTATTCTATTCTATTCTATTCTATTCTATTCTATTCTATTCTATTCTATTCTATTCTATTCTATTCTATTCTATTCTATTCTATTCTATTCTATTCTATTCTATTCTATTCTATTCTATGCTATTCTATGCTATTCTATGCTATTCTATCCTTTATCCTCAGCTCCCTCACCACGTGGTCATATGAAAAGCTTGTCAGTGCAGCACAAGATTCTGTACAGTGTTGGTAGCAACTTTTACTGTACGAAGAAAGATATATGAAGGCAAACCCACCTTGTGGCAGAACTTTTAGAGACTGGAATTTAAGAACACTGGGAAAAAAAGTGAACTGGATTTCACAAAAGCCTAATTCTAGAGGCAAAATCTGATATTTCAAGTACGCTACAATAAACATGGATCTGTCTGCTGCTGCTTTGAAATTTCAGGAATCAGCTTTGACTTCTGTAAATATTTTCCCTTTCCTTGTTGGGAAGTTTATTTAATGAATTTGGGGACCCAAATAATTTTAAGGCCAACACTCTAGTTCCATATAGTAAAAAATACCTCATGTCATGAAGCATGAAATACCTAATGAAACAAAATATGTGTGCTAATGGGTTAAATACTCTCATAAAACTTGATTATTCTGCAGTGGGCTATGGGATGTGTAGGTTATATTCCAAGAATATAGCTTGCAGGTAACTGAGACAATAATCTTTTGAAAGACTGGAAAGCATAGTGCACAGAAATCAAAGTCATGGTTTATATATACTGCCACATGCAATACAGGGGCACTGGCATTGTTTAATGGAAGTGGACCAGAGTTACTGGGAAAACAGACCTGATACTCTCCTCTCTGATGCTGTAAAATGAAGGAAAATAAATATTCCTTCCAATATGCAATCTTCGAAATACTTTCTACTTTCTCTAAAAGAACAAACACACAGAAACAATCACTGAGAAACCCCTTTCCCCTCCACCTGCAACTTGAATGTACTCTAATTAAAAACATTAATACTTGTCCACATGTTGTGAAAAAAATTTACCACTGCTAATGATGGGCAGTATTTAATTCTCCTGGGCAGCTACCTTTTGGATTTTCCATGTTAATCCCATTACTGCATGAATCCCATCATATTTGTAAGTTCCCGCTTCTTAGTTTTAGCTCTGAAGAAAATGGTTGAATACAGAGCATCCACTCATTAGAAGGGAGCTGAATACAATCCATGCTGTAACTCCCAGATTTTACATTAAAGGTCCAAACAGTCCAAGCTCTAGAAATTCCTGGTGAAGAGAAAATCTGAGTTTGTGTGGCTCTGCAAAATGATTCTTTCAGGTGCAGTCTGTAAGAGTAGATATGAGTGAGGCTTAATCTCCTAGCAGGAGGTATTGGGAGTTGGCTTATCTTCAGCTGCCCCCAGCTGTGAGTACTGTGGGGCTCAGACCTTTTCAAGCCTATTCTCTGCCTTGTAGCGCCTTGTAGCGTAGACAGAAACTGAGGTAAGAGAGTGGTGGCTACTTCAGTTAAGTGATATCCCAGCGTGGAAACAGCACAGAAACAATTAGGTTAACCGTCCTGGATCAGCAATCAGATATAGCAAAGATCCGGTCACTGTCATTCACTTTCAGGAAGAAGAGTAGTAGATCACCCTGTTACAGGGAGTATGGCCACATTCAGAATTCGGTGGAACTAGAAGCCATCGCTTTCCCAACAGACCAGCAAAAGGAAAGAAAAAACCAATAAAGTTCACTTGGAAAAAAACAGTGCTTGAGAGTGAAGAAGCAGTAACAATCTTATGGAGAGGAGAAAGAAATGGGAGATATTCCATCATATTCCTATTTCTTGCCCAAATTCAGCTTGTTAAAACACGCATAAAAGGTTTTACATTGTAATGATTGTTGATTACTGCTAATTACAAATGCATCTGGACATATTTAATTTATCCACATCCTGTTGCGAAAATGCTGCCAGTTCCTTCAGGTTAGATGAGAAACTGGGTTGCTGTTTGCAGTTTCTAAAGCATAGAGGGATGGCTTGTTTTCCAGGCTGCCTTGGATTTCCAGTTAGGCAACCTCATGGGGATATTTTGTCTCCTGCAATATCCTACTGGTGGAGAAGGGAATGCTTAAATACACTTTCTTTAAGACTTTCTTGAAAACTGGCAGGATTTTTCGTCAAAATTGAAGGCAAGGCTGTTCAAGTAGAACATCTCTTAGTCTGCTGACCATTATTTTGCAGACCCAGAAACTGAACTGGATATAAATATGTTTTTTAACTATTATGATAAACATACAGAATAGTAACTCTGGCTTGCTCTCCCATGCTAAGTTCCACCACTCCACCTCTCAGTGTAAGATCTGTATTTTTCCATTACATATTTCGTAAGGAAGACTAAAAAATTCAAGTTTAAGATTCCTACTGCTTGCTTGTCTGCTCTTTCACCTTTTTCTGCCACATACTCTCTGAATACCAACACTTCCACCTTCCTCTGTTTCTTAAAATAACCACACAAATACAATAATTTTTCTCAAAAGTTATCCATCATCTATGCTTTCATACTGCTACAATGTTGGACTCTAGGTGGCAGCATATGGGAGTGAATATTAATATTTGTTCTAGACTACTGGTTTTAAACATATTTCAAGATAACCATTGTAGACTAGTCTTCCATAAAAACACTTCTTTTTTTTTTTTTTTTGCTCCTTTTAGTCTTTTTTTTTTATCCTATAAAATCTAGTAATGTAGTCAACATACAAATGTTGGAAGAGTTCTGATCAGCGTATTACCAGGGCTTTCATGATTGGTCAGAGCAGATTCTGGTTCTTTACATTACTGGAGGTGCAGATGAAGGGGAACTGCACAGACCACTTAGCCATTCTAGTCTGGAACAGAATGGACAGTGCTTGGACAGAAAATGTGCATTTTTACTGCTGTCATAGAAGGTACAGAACATCTCTGTGCCTAGGCTCTTCAGAGACTGCTTATGCTGTAACAGCCAATACCTTGTCAGGGTTATAAAAGGTGCATATCTATACAAGTCTTTTTCACCACAAGAACTAATACTCAAGGGCTTTTCTAGCTGTCCCTCTCTATGTGTACTGGAAGTGAATGAGGGTTAGAGAATGCCTGGGGAATAGTTTTTTGCACAATGTAAGCCACAGTTATATCCTGATGTCAGATTGGGTAGATGGATATTGATCTCCTCTAAGAAAGAACCTTAGAGAATATGTAAAAAATTAAGCTGATTGACACTACAGAAACAGGGATCTCATTCCACGCTCATTCTTTCCTCCAAGTATGCAAAGATTTTTCTGGAATATGAAGAAAGTTTCAATTTCTTATTTGTTCTCACCAAATATCTGGCTAATCTGATGTAGAAGCATGTTTAACTAATGAAAATAAGCCCAAGTATCAGCAGCTAACACAGAAGGACAGAAACATTTTTAAAGACATATGGTGAAACTGGAAAAATAGCAATGTGTTGTGCTTGGGGTATGTGGCTCTGCCTTTCTGCCTGTGGTGGGTCAACCACAGCCAGCTGCTGAGCACTCATCCAGTCACTCATTCACTCCTCTCTAGGATCAGAGATAACATCAGGAGAGTGAGAAAAATAGCAGAGAAAAGGGTTAGATGCTAGAAATTTATTTTGCCTAAAATATTTTTAGGTCTGTTGTGAAAAAGACTGATGTAGTACAGTTGGGGAATAGTAAGAGTGAGGCTGCTCCACAAAAGAAAACAAACCATGAACAATAGTGTGAAGAGGGGCAGCACCTGTTCTTACAGAGGCATAGACCTGACGAGAAAATTAGAAGACATATTTGCAGTCTAGTGATGATCTGACATACACAAAGCGAGAAGTCAAAACAAGCCTGGAACAGAACTGAGCACAAGCATTCCTACAGCATAATTCAGGCAAGGAGCTTAATTGCACTTCTTGGACCAGTGGGTATGGGTGGAAGTCAAAGCAATTAAAACCTGTTGACAAGTGAGCTGTGACAATTTATTATCTAATTCAGACTTCTAGACTACTAAAAATTTAACTGGAAAAAAAATATATTCCTAGCTTCATTTGTATGGTATGTTCAAGAGTGCAACAGCATCTCTTTTAATCCAGCAGCTACAGTTCTAATTATCTCTCTGTTGCCATAGGCCAAATACACAGAGAAGCCTGTGTCCTGATATAGTATAAACATTAGCACTCTCACTACCTGGATAATTCTTTTTTTGGGATGTTTCCTGTGATATTGCATAGGGATTAAATTGCTTACTTTAGAGCATTTGTACAGATATTGCCTTAGATTTGGACAGCTGGATCCCTGGGTGCAATAAGCAAACCTCCAAATAGTTTTTCTCTACCAAATTGCTGTCAGAATACTATTCAGCACTACTGTTACACTGGTAAAAGAAATGAAAAAAAAAAAAGTGTAGATAGGACATCAGTCCAAACCCTTATCCACACTTCTACACACAGATACAGCCACATGAATTGAAAGAGGGAGTGAGCTTGATATGTGAGCAGTCTTTTAAACTTTGATTGCCCTCAGCTAACATTCCTGCTCATCTACCCTCACATCTATGTGAACAGAAAGTTACTCTCAGTAACCTATAAAATATGAAACACAGCATCTATAGCACAGATTTGTTTTTAAAAATTTCAATTGTCTCAGGAGATATCTCTACTACTTGTGAATATCAAACAGGCAAGGACTTGAAATGGCACAAATAATTTTCCAGCTGCTAATATCTGTTTAGATTTTCCATTGTGATACTCTGGCTTCTGTGATTAACACATGGCTGGATACTCACAGACAAACAGACTAGAGTCTTCCAATGCAGGAGGAAAAATGAAACGTATCACATACCTATTTCTGCCTCAGTCATATGCACTAAGCAATAAGCAAACAACCTGAGGAATTTTTCAAAATCATCTAGCTGAACACTGCAGTATTATATTTTCTTTTTGTATAATATCTTCATTGTAATCATTAGTGCTATGCCCAGAATACTGAACAATTTTATAGAATCTATTTTGTGTATGGAGCACAGTGCATTATGCTTTCATTTGAATACATACAATATTGAATATAAGGATGCTAAATATTTTCTATGCACATGTACATGTATTTAAATAATAAAAAGAAATTAAATGAAGAGGTTAACAACAGTAATTTCTGGGGGATTTCTGAGCTTCCCAGCTTTAAAGATTGTCATGCAGAAAGTAGAAGAGGATTTCAAAGGAAGGATGATGCAGAATGCAAAATAGTGGTCTTAATTCTGACTTGATAAATGGATGCTTTGCTCAAGGAAGCAGTAAGCAACATAGGCATAAACTGGGTCAGCTTCATGGAAAGAAGTTAGACCAAAGAAGTAAACCAAATAAGAGCTGTCAGTGCAATACTGTTAAGATTATTCCCATAGCCATTACTGCCATAAACATTTTTATTTATGTTGGAGCTTTTTAGCCAGGATCCTTATTTTACTTATACTATTTTGCTCATACCTAGACAAGAGGGTGAGGTAGACCTCTATCAAGTCCTAGTGTGAATGCACTAATCTCCTTGGTGATATATGGATTTAGACCTCTGTTGCTCTTAATGAACTAAACTGTAAACCAAAATCTGAGCTCCCTCAAGTTATGAAAATCAGATTCTATTTTTACTGAAGAGACCGTAAGGATAAGCCTTTCTGTGAGAAAGAGGTTTTTATTATGAAAGACCTCCTAAGTAGACACACTCAGGCTAACATTGCTCAGTCATCCTGAATTTGTTTATGGAAGATTACCCAGAAGCAACAAAGGAGTTATATTTATATTCTCTCAGATACACACACTGTGTCACATGTGCTAGATTTACAGACCAATCTAAAGCTATCATTTCAATGCTTTGCAGTAGCATATAGCACACATAGATATTGCAATGATGAATGTAAGTAAAATGGTACAATTAAATAATTATATACAATTTATTTATTTCCATTCAGCTACTTCTAACCACTGGTGGTGGTTCTAAGGCTTTTTAGTAGTCACAGACCTCAACAGAAAATTCTGGAGCAGATTTGTGTGTGTGTGAGCATGCATATAATGCAACTAAGTGTCAAGAAAACTGCAAAAATGTTTTTTGCTGCTCTGTATTGGAAAGAATGTCCATTCCTTTACAAAGGACCTGGCAACTTTTTCCTCTATGTTTTGCATTTAGTCTAAGCGAATGTGTGCCTACTTTACAAGTTTGTGATTAGCACAAGGAATCCTTACTGATGGTACTGTGCAAGCATAAGAATGCATCGCTACAATTAAGATTAGTAAAAATATAAATATGGTAACACCTTACAAGTTCAGACAAATTACTGTTTCTTTCAACCCAAAGCCTCATGGTAGGTGAGCCTCAGAGGAAAGTATGCCAGCCCAGTCATGACAAAAATTTCCTCATTGGGAGAATTTCAGTTTCTTTTGGCAGTTCCTTGCAAATGTAGTTCTGAAATCTCTTTCAGCTCTAGCTCTCGGCAATAATTCTAGTTTGACTTATAGGGCAGAGTTAACACTCCAACCAAAGAGAATAAATATCCCTAAGAAACAAATTTTCATGTTAGTCTTTACTTAATTGAAAATAAGTCTCCAAAGTCATTCTAGGATTTCTCTTTCTCAAAATAGTAACAAAAGCCATAAAAAGAAATCCCACACCTTAGCTAAGTGTCATGAAAGGCCAGGTGGACTGAAAAGAACTGTTTTTTGGAACTCCAGTTCCCTTTGGAAGTCCCTTTCTAGACCTCAGCCCCTCTGAAATTCTAGGCTTCTTTTCCTCAACAAACAAAACCTTAACTGTATACCCTAAACATAGCCTGGGCCATAGAAAGGGAAACCCTCTCCATTCAGAAATAGGCTTAAATTAAAACAGTACAATTCTACGGTTGTAGCATCAGCTCTTGCTTAACAGTAGAGGATACATTTCAGCCCTGCTACAACTTCATCTCTGGATTCTCTTAGTTTCTAAACCTCCTGTAACTAACACAAATACTTGGCTAATGCCTGTGCCAAAGACAGGGCTCCATGCAAAGTTTCAGTGTTCTTCCGAGGAGGATGTTAGGGTACGCCCATGGGTTTCTGTGTCAGCTGCTGTCCAGATGCGATCAAACTTAGCTGTGGACTTCTAGTCATAAATAACCTTAACACAAACCCTAAAATGAACCTTAGGAAAAATCTGCCAGTGAAGATGAAAAATTCCTAAGGAAACAATTATTTTTGCACCACTCAGTTCCTTTAACAGCTCTCTAATGATTGAGAGAAAAAGCCTAGAGCTACAGCCGTAGTGCAGGAGAAGGGCTGTCTGAAAAAAACCCCTGTAGGCTAGTTTTCCCCCTTGAGTGAGTCATAGGCAAAATGAAGGAGGGCAGTGTGTAGGCTTATTTTATGATTGGGATTATATTTATGAACACAATTGCAGTTAAGAGAAAAAGAGGAACTGTGGGCTAACTGTGTCTAGGAGTCTGGAAAATCCTCTAAGGAAAAGAACAGATGAGACTTGAATTTTCTTCTCAAGACTGTGGAATCCATGATAGGCATAGGAAACAGTGCCAGGGTGGTTAGCCTATCACATGAGATTTGTAGGGTTCAAGAAAAAAATAGCCGCAAAAATCCAGTTGATTTAAGCTGCAAAAGGACTGACACAACAAAGATGTAGGCTGCAGAAAGATGTGTCCCCTGGAAAACTTTTTCATCTGGGCTCTAGTTCTTGGAGTGGGGTCCAGCCAAGATGAAGGTCAAGGGTTCAGAAATGAGGAAAGCCACAAGTGGAGCTGCAAAGGGGCTGCCCAAGGAAGGTGTAGGCTGCAAAGTGAATGTCCTCATGGGATCCCTTCACCTGGAACCTGGCTTGATTTTTTGGGATAGGATCCAGATAAGACCAAGATGAAGATCTAAACTTAGGATTGTGATTAGGAAAGAGAAAACCTAGCACTGTGATTGGAGCAGTACAGAGGGGCTGCCAAAGGAAAGTGTGAGCTGTTCCAGAGGACTTTTTAATCTTTAAGGTCTTCAGCAAAGGCTCAGCTGCTGCAAGGGTTAGGGCTAGGAAAGAGACAAACCATAAAACTAAATCATCCAAGTTAAGGTGAACCTTATGTCACAACTCAGTGCCATGACCAAGATGAACAAGTTCTCTAGGGAGATCTTTTGTACAGCCTACAACTCTCATTGACAGTGTCTCTCCAGACCCATTGCAAGTGCAGGTCAACATTTGCTCTCTTTTCTAGCTTGAACCTTAAACCTAACACTAAGCCTTGGACTTATGACCTGCATCTACAAGTTCTGAGGGAAGAATTCCTTCTGCAACCTACACTTTCCCAGGGTAGGCCTTTCGCTGCCCCACTCCAGCTCCATCTGTAGGATTTCTCTAATTCTTGACTGTAACCCTCCTTGTCCTTGGCTGAATCCCTAGCTCAAAGCCCAGTGCCACAGCAAGGACGAGCAAGTACTGAGAGGACAGTTCTTTTGGGGTTGTTTTCTCAGTCCTTTTCCTAACCAATGTTCTAACCCTTGATAGTGGTCCTGGCCTGGAGCTCTAGACTTTCCGCTAATCCTAAGGAAATCCTAATGCAAATCCTAACCTGGCACATACTGTGCTTTACATCTGTATTCAAGACAATGCTGAGCTGAGAAAAATTTCAGGGGATTTACTAATTCTTTTACAGCCCTACCCCTTACCCTCCTTTATTTTGACTTTCCCTTTATAGTCCTGTCACAATCAGGGCTCTAAGTTTTCCCTCTTTCTTAGACTTAACTCCTAACCATTGCTCTTGGTGGTGGTATCAGCTTTCTCACCTTACCATTTGCTAACCTTTTTGCCACCGTTCCAACTCCCATCCCAGAGTGAACTATTTCCATATCAGAATTCCTGCATCAATCTGTCATTTTTAGTTTACTGGAACTTTCCCAGAGCCCTCAAAGCTGTACCTCTGTGATTTCCCTTTCTCTCTTTCCTTACTCTTATGGACAGAGACACTAGAGACATCACATATGATATGTTATTCATCTGAGGATCATTCTGTCCATTCAGCCTCAGCTCTTACTTTTAATTGTAGGATCTTTTCCTCACCAATGTAGCTTTGAGTTTTCTCTTTGTCTCAAGTCCAACCATAACCCTAAGAATAGAGGTAACTTATAGCAAGGAAATTCAACCCTTTTCCACACAAAGTATCTCAGTACAGAGGTCTCTCTGCAGATCATCATTTGTCAGCCCCTTTTCAGACTCCTTTGACTGGAACTCTGTATTTTTTATCTTTCTTTTATGTGTACCAACTTACTGATCTACCAACTAGATAATGTGCGTGCTCTGTCCCAGTGTGAAGCGTTTGTAGGTGTGAATTCTATATGTATTCGTAATTTCTTTTTTCTCAACATATTACACAGCATCCTACATATTATTTCTTTTTTATTTTAATATGTTTTTTTCCATTTTAAATGTTACTTCAGTTACACTATGACAGCATTATGTATCATTAATAAACCTGACTGGTAAATGAACATTTGAGGGAGAATATAGATTTCTTTTTGAGTTTGGCATCTTTGCCCTTAAGGCAAAACTCTGTTGGAATGCCAGTATGGGCTGCACTTTGTGAGAAAGATGATCATGCTTGTGTGATTTTTGGAAGCCCTCAGCAGCTCCAGCCAGGTCCTTAAATCAGTAAGTTCTAAGGTCAGCACACGGGTATACTAAATTATAAGGACCATCTTTGAGATGTGGAAAACAGTGCTGATTTTTGAATAATATCAACAGTACCTGCTGCCTTGTTATACAAATAGAGAAGTATGGAAAATAATTTTTCTTATGATAAAAAACATGTTCTTTTCTTTCTGCTTTTTTTTCTTATCTGCTTATAAGTGGTTTCCCATTGCTAAATTATTGGTTAATAGCACTTTTCATTAAACTCCCAGCAAGTTGCATTCACATCCGTAGGAAAGTACAGAACTGTAGGGCTATCAGTAGAGAACAAAATTAGATATTCATAAATTTGAATCTATGGTATTTTCAGTTTGACTTGAGGGGTTGAGTTTCAGATAGATGGAAACACACAAATATGTTTTTCCTTCTGAATCGCATAGAAATAATGTTGTTCAAAGCACTTTTCTCTGATTAAGGACCTCATCGATCATATTGGCATTTTATTTCCATTCTTGCTATGTAACTAACTAGAATGTCGTGTTTTGTTTAAATGGCTTCACTATTTTGAAGCTTATGAGAGAATTGTGCGTTGTGACTGTGGCAGTCCTAGATCGCATATTTGGAGAAATTTTCCTTTTAACCATTAGATAAAGTCAGTGGCAGGAATAATAATCTATTAAAATTAACTGAAGGGAGAGTATTGTTTTTTTCTGTGCTTGAGTCTTCTTTTATTCAAAACTCTTGAGACAATGTGGCCAATTAAAACAAAGATTGTTTTTCCTTTTCTTCCCCTCTCCCCCATCTCTTCCCTATCCCTTCAGATTCCTTCAAAATATAATCTTCCTACTTAGAAGTGCAGTAATGTGCTGTCATAAACAAAAGGAAGTCAGCATTTCAGCAACACTGAAGTTCTTCTAGATTAGCTGTCATTTCATCCATGCCTAATCTTGCGTAACTTGTTCAGATGCATGCAGATTTTCATGCGTGTTATTCATGGAATCATAGAATTGTTTGGGTTGGAAAGGAACATTAAATGTCATCTAGCCCCCACCTCCCTGCAATGAGCAGCACCATCTTTAACTAGATCAGGTTGCTTAGAACTCCATCCAACACAATCTTGAATGTTTCCAGGGATGGGATGTCTACCATCTCTCTGGGCAACCTGTTCCAGTGTTTCACCACTCTCATCATAAAAAAATTTCTTCCTCCTATGTAGTCTGAATTTGCCCTTTTTTTTTAGTTTAAAGCCATACTCCTTATCATATCACAACAGCCCCTAATAAAATGTTTGTCCCCATCTTTCTTATAAGCCTCCTTTAACTAAAGGCCTCAGTAAAGTCTTCCAGGAGCCTTCCTTTCTCCAGGCTGAAGAAAGTGGTGTTAGCCTTCCTGGTAGAGGTGAGGATTTTGAGTAAGCAGGTGGTTTTTCTGAATTACGGAGGTCTTTGCAGGTATGGTCTACTGTATGCAATTTCTCAGATATGATGAGACAGAGTTGATTTTTCCTTCCTAGCATGTACAGGAAAATGCAGAAAAATATATCAACATTTACCTGAAGAAAGCTAGTTCAAGGAAAACAAGAGAAGTTTGGACTTTTGTCATTGAGAGCAAGTAATGGTACGTATCTTTCCTTTGTTAGGTATCCAAATCCCCTTATTTAAGGATTATAGAATGAAAATAAAATCAAACTTAACATAAACCACATATATCTGTATCTTTTATTGTCTCAAAGGTTATGTAAAAGCTGGATTAAGTACGTAAGAAATAAGTAGGACAATTGGAAGCTTTCATTTTAAGAACTTTTGCTGTGATATCATTGAAATTAATTCTTATTTCATCATAAGTTAGGTATAACTCAATGAAATTTTTTTGTGCATTGAATCACAAAACAAAATGGTATAATGATAGTTCCATAACATTGTGGCACATTAATTCGCTTGATATAAAAGTTTTACACGATGAAGCTCATGCAATGCCTGGAGATAAAACTTAAGCTGGTTTTGATTCAGAAGAGTTGCACTCAGGAAACTCTATTTCTTTATTTTAATTTACTTGCTTGCAAAATGCTTGTTACACAGCTTGCTGTTATTATTTTATGTAAAATAACAAAAGCAGATTTCAGGTGTCTCTACATTCCATTTTAATACTCAACTTTTGCCCCAGATCAATACAACTGTATACATTTGAATTATCTCTATGCTTATATTGGCCTCAATTCTTAATTTGTAACAGAATATGTGAATTTATTATTGAACTACTTATGTTCAAATAGTAATATATACTGTGCTATTCCTTTCTCATGGCATGAAATCTAAATTAGATCATACTTGTAGAATTACAGCTCACACATAAGATGGCTCAAATTCTTAATTGGTTTCAGTAATAGGTACCTAACAAAACCTTTGTATCTGTTAAAAATATTCTCCTTCAAAGGCCACGTTTACAAACAATAGAGTTTTTTTGTCACAGTGCTCTGGCGTATATTTGTATCTCCTGTTACACAATAAGTATGTATTTTATGTTTTTACAATTCACACATATGAATGTATGTTTGAGCAATGACAATGTAGATTTTGTTGCTTATCAAGTTATTTCACAGTGATATTTCATTAATTACTTCTATTACTAAAACTGACTGGACATCTGTCCTAGAAAAGGACCTTACAGGATCCCATGGGAGCACTGCCTCCTGATGATGTCAAGCTCTGCATATAATTCTTATAGCTTAAGTCACCTCCCCTCAAATATGAAAGAATGGCCACTGCAACCCTTTCAACCCAAACATGTCAAAGTTCTTTACTGTTTTCTGGTTCCACAGCAACATATCTTATGGTCTTTAAATCTTTAATTTAATTTCAAAGCTTCTTGCTTTTCTGTGACCTTCTTCAACTTTGTCAGCATCTCTTTTAGTAAAGCCCTGAGAGATGAGCATGAAGTACACCGTGTGCTATGAAAACCTTATGCCTTGTTGTTCCATGGTGTACTGTATTTGTAAATACAACCCTAAATAGTGTAAATTGTTTTTTTCAGTTACATCACATTCCCATCCACTGTTGCATTTACTATCAGCTCTCACGCTTGGGATTTCTGTATCATTCATCTTACCCAGACCTTACACAAGACGGAGTATTTTGGTATCATTTTTTAGTTGGATTTCCCTAGTTAAATTAGGTTACTTTTTTTTTTTTGGAAGAGGAAATTAATTTTGCTACTTTCGGCACACTTTCCTATGCTCTCTAGGTCTCTCTGTCACATCATCTAACTCGTTGTTTTTCACAGCTCTGTTCAACAAGACTGTTTTCAAATTATTGTCCTGTTCACTCTACCTGATCATTCCTGAAGAGCTAACTGAAACCAGCACTAACTGATCTCCACAGTCAGTCAGTAGGCTGTTACCTTTCACTCCTGTTTAGGATCTGTTAACCCACATGACAACCATTTTTATGCTACACAATTTGAATATTTCCTCAAAGCATTTTTTTCACCCATATTCTTTTTCATTTCCAAGTATGAATGAAGCCATTCCATACCTGTCTGCAGAAATCAGCAGCATGTCTCTAAGTCAATCTTCCAACTTGGGCCGTGAACAGTACAGAGGGCATTTCAGTTTCATCACTGAGAGTTTTATATGTTCTCTGGCTTCCCTGCATAGTTTGCGTGTATGTATCTGAATAGACCTGGGGGTGCTGGCTGACAACCGACTGAACATGAACCAGCAGTGTGCCCAGGTGGCCAAGAAGGCCAATGGCATCTTGGCTTGTATCAGGAACGGTGTGACCAGCAGGTCCAGGGAGGTTATTCTCCCCCTGTACTCAGCACTGGTGAGACTGCACCTCGAGTCCTGTGTTCAGTTCTGAGCCCCTCACCACAAGAGGGATGTTGTGGCTCTGGAGCGAGTCCAGAGAAGGGCAACAAAGCTGGTGAAGGGTCTGGAGAACAGGCCTTATGAGGAGCGGCTGAGAGAGCTGGGGTTGTTCAGCCTGGAGAAGAGGAGGCTGAGGGGAGACCTTGTTACTCTCTACAACTACCTGAAGGGAGGTTGTGGAGAGGAGGGTGCTGGCCTCTTCTCCCAAGTGACAGGAGACAGGACGAGAGGGAATGGCCTCAAGCTCTGCCAGGGGAGATTTAGGCTTGAGATTAGGAAAAAATTCTTCAGAGAGGGTGGTTAGGCATTGGAACAGTCTGCCCAGGGAGGTGTTTGAGTCACCGTCCCTGGAGGTGTTTAAGGTTAGGGTGGGTGAGGTACTTAGGAGCATGATTTAGGGAATGGTGGGAATGGTTGGACTTGACGATCCAGTGGGTCTCTTCCAACCTGGTTATTCTGTGATTCTGTGATTCTGTGAAAGATGGTAAAATGAGTACAATAACGGAAACAAACAATGGAAGTTAGAAATCATGAATTTATCATCTTCATTATTAGTCCGTAACCACTAGTGATAATGAAATTGCTGGGTTTTGCCACACTAAAATGTCTTCTGTGTCCAGAGTACCCATTATGCTGTAAGTTTATGGTTATTCCTGGGTGATTAAAATATAAATGGGGAGAAAATAATCTGATTTGCATAATAACATGAATGACTGATTGTTGTTTCTTGTATATCTGTAAATGGTAATGGCTTTTTATTTATTACTAAACAATCATTTTTTCCTGACATTTAGGTGAGACAAAGGATCAATACAAAATGATTCTCATGCTCTTCACCTGGAGCAGCTATAATATAAAGAACTTATTAGACAGAGGAAATATGTGGAAGACTTATTTGTTTTAATAATTCAAATATTTTATCTGATTAATATTAATTGCTCATATTATTTTAATTGGATACATAGAAAGAGATGAATAAAATCAGGTGATGCGTGGCTACAGCATTTTATGAGCAGCCCAAGCATTGAGGCTGGGTGGAGTTGGGAAAGACTTAGCCACGGTCTTCAAGGCTATAAAAGCATTATAATGACTCTGTTGTGTTATGCTAATGAGGAAGCTGGGTGTTGAAGCTGGGAAATGTACCCTGGCAACATGGTTGTGTGGTTGGGCTGTGACCAACGAATGCTTGTTACTAGGACAGAATCGTCCAATCAATGTTTGGCGTGAAAATTAGCTTGGTCTACAAAGGCAGGCAGTTAACCCAAAATAAACAGCTTCATTTGGATCATATTGATCATTGTGTAGTCCCATTTCTTCCATTGTCACAATCAGGTAAGATTTTAACTATTATAATAAAGGGTATCTGTCCTGTAAAGACAAATTGTGATTAATCTGTTTGTGTACCAACATTTTTATGATGGCATTCTGCACCTTCAGGATTATTCATTTCATCCAAAAGACATGCAGGTTGCTTTTCACCTATATGTGCTCCAAACCAACACATAACTTGGTACTAGCATTTTCCAGTTTTACACTTGCACTGGAATGAAAATCCACAAAATGCCTCATCGTGCTATACAATAATGTAGAAATAATCAGAGTCTATAAGCAATACTTTTTCTTTCCCCTCCATATTTAGAGGCATGGTTTGGGTTCTGACCTGCTGCAAGACTGTGTGATGCCTTGTTGTCATGCAGACAGTGATTATAGTGAAAATGGGTCACAATTACATTGAACTAGAATGTCAATATTCACTTTTGGTTATTATCTGCATGTGGAGTGTTTTCATTATCAATGTGCTAGAAAATCTTGACTGAAGTAAGCATCTTTTGCTATTTTGTTCTTGCCTATACACGTGTGATGATTACTGCAGTACATAGATAAATGCCAGAATAGCACGTAGTCAAATGTGAAATTACCTAAGGGAAATTGTATAATCTTGAAGAAAACAGTTTCTATAAGACCTTTTAATTGTCAAGTAGTCAGAAAGAAGCCATCAAAGGATCCATAGCAACCACTGTCAGGGTGGCTGACCAAGTGAAAAAGTCCACTGAGAGCTCTGTTACTATGGATATAGATGAAATACATGCAGGAGTTCCTAATTAAGTTTAATTTCTTATAAATTCTAGAGCTTTGGCATGTTGCTTATAGACAAAGTAGAGAGACAGGTCTTTGATTGCTGCATTTGTCTAATTAATTGGCTGCACAAAGCAAAAAAAAGGTGCACCAAAAAGGATTAGTCGAGGATTCCCAGAGAGACAGGAATTCTCCATAAGAACATGTGTTGGAAAGATATGGAAGGGAATTGTAAGAAAATCAAAGGTGTGTAATAGGCAGAAGCAGAACAAGACCATAGATGAAAGTAAAAAATGAACAGCTCTATGGCATTCCTGGAGGCTTGAGACATATGCCCCCTTAAACACAGTACAGTTGTACTTTTCACAGATACCTGACAATACTTCTTGGATTTATACCATGTATGGAGGAGCATACTAGTCTTCTGTTGATGTTAAGAGGCTTATGAATGCTGAAGAATTTGTGCTTTGAGAACTGAGTTTACTAAGAAGTCCTCCTACAACCAGCTGCCTGCTGTAGATAAGCTTGCGTTGGTCTCTGTTATAGTTTAGTCCTTAACTGGCAGCTAAACAATATTCAGTTGCTCTCTCACTCCTCCTCTCCACTGCACAGCCCCTCTCCCCTTAGCCCACCCCAGTGGTGTGTGTGTGAGAATCAGAAAAGAAAATTAAAACTAATGGGTTGAGATAAAGACAGTTTTAATAGAACAATGAGAGAAGAAAGAGTAATAACAACAATAAATACAATATATATAATAATAATATATAAAAGAATATATTCATAATACGACCATTCACCACCCAATGATTAGTCTGTCCCAAACAGCAATTTCAGCAAGCACAGTGATATCAGCAAGTGTAGCAATCACAGTGAGAGTAGCAATAGCAGAACGTGGATCACTGAATATGGAACACAGATTGCCTTGCTTCTCCCCAGCCAAATTCCCATTTTTATACTGAGCATGGTATTAGGGAATATCTGGCTAGCCAGTTTGAGTTAGGTGTCCTGGTTCTGTGCCTCTTCACTAGCAAAACATGGGAAACTGAAACATCCTTGATTTATTAGTAAAAGCAAAAAGCCCCCAGCCCCTAAACACAACCACCAGTGTATCTTCCATACTCTTGTTATACCAAATCTGAAATCAGCAGCTGCTGGGAAGAAAACTAATTCTATCTAAGCCAAACATAAACATTACCTGGCAACAACTAAACCAATATGTGTTAGCAACATTATTCCTACAATGAATCCGAAACAGAGCAGATACTGGGAAAAAAAATTCCATCTGAAATCAGGACAGTCTTTTATTCTCTGTAGGATATAGAGGGTCCCATGATTTTTACAAGGTACTGTATAGATACATCAGGCTTTTATATTATTAGATGGCTGGAAAATACTAGATCTATTAATGATTTATATTTGCTGATCTCTGAGTTCAATGTGTGAAACTCTAATGCACTAGCAATATTTATGGATGATAATAATGAAGATTAATTCACTTGTAACTACTACTGATGAGCTGTTTTACCCTAATGCTTCCTTTTTATAAGAAGATTTAAGAACCTATCACTTTGTATCCCATGGAGAAAACACAAGGACTTTATTCCCTTCTTGTATTATTCAGTATAAGCGTGAAAAAAGGTTAATAGGATCTTGTGCTGCAGTAGGCAGTGCACTGCCAGTAGATTGAGGAACGTGATGCTTTCTCTCCACTCAGCACTGGTGAGGCCACATCTGGAACATTGTGTCCAGTTCTGGGCTTCCTATTATAAGAGACACATGGACATACTGGAGAGAGTCCAGTGACAGACTACAAAGATGGTTATGGGACTGAAGCACCTCTGCTTGGAGGAAGTCCTGAGAGTAGAGAGTGTTTAGCCTGGAGCAGAAAAGGCTCAGGGTGATCTTGTCAATGTGTAGAAACACCTGTAGGGGCAGTGGCAAAGAGGAGAGGGACAGGCTTTTTTTTCAGTGGTGCCCAGTGACAGGACCAGAGGCAGTGGACACAAAATGAAACACACGAACAGCTGGAAATGCTGTTTTCCAATGTGAGGATGACCAAGGACTGATGTAGGTTTCCCAGAGAGGTTGCAGAGTCTCCATTCTTAGGAATAATCGGAAGCTGTTTGAACATGATACTGGACAACCATCTCTAGGAGGTCCTGCTTGAGTGGGGGGGTTAGACAAGATGGTCTCAGGAGGTCCCTTCCAACCTCATTTGTTCTGTAATTCTGTGGTTAAGCTAGAGGGGCATTGGTGAGGGCAGGATTTTGGAAGAACAGACATATCCAGAAAAGATTAATGTACATGTTGAAATTCCCCTAATGGGACATGGTATATGGCTTCTGCTCCCCTGAAAAAAGTCACAAGTCCTCCAAAGAGTAAAATGTTATGTGTGGCTTTGTATGATATGTATTTGTAAGAAATGAGGATTTTTCCTGTATGTGTGAAGTCTTGCACATCTTAGTAATTTCCGGAATTTTGTCACAAGTATTCATTTACGCCGTCCTTGCATTAAGTGAAAATCTTCTGTTTACTTTCTTCTGTTTCACCAAGGAATGAAAAGTAAAACTCTGAACAATAGGTCACCTGCTTTCCATTAAAAATAGATTCAACCACCCTCTGTGTTCAGCTGATAGAACTGGCATGGTTCTGTTAGCATTTTGTCCTTTGTTTCTCTTCTTACATAAATCTGGCCCAGAACATTCATAGTTGTAACCAGGCAAAACCAGTTCTTACCAGAAAAGCTGTCTCACTGTTCATATGTTGAAAGCTTTAAGAAGCTGAAAGGATGCTCAGGTATACAGGTAGCTCAAAATAAGAACACACATAGAGACCAAACCAAAGGATCAGATGGCTGGAGTCCTGTTTCTGCTATACAGTACTATATGACTAAGGAAAAAAAAAAAGAGACTCTTTTTAGTTCATACCTGTTCTCCATCAGTAGTACTGCAAACTTCCTGAGCTGTAGATTCAGTGCAATTAAATGAATTTAACAGCCCCAGTGAATCTAACATCCTTTAAACCCAGTATGTTGTAAAATAAAATGGTTTACTGAAAGCCTTTGACTTGTTCTACTACTAGTGATGGTTTGATAACCAAAAATATGTCTGGATTCCTCATCTTTGAATAAGTTGGAGTAATTGTAATCAGGAGCACAAGATAGAAAAAAAACCCCAAACCGTCTTACTCCTGCCTTATTTGCACCATATACATATTTTATATTTTTACATGAATATTTACAAAATGTCTGCCTTATTGTAATTGTTCAGCATGCTCTATATGGGCGTATCTGGTAGTAATAGAACTGACCTTTGATAAGTTAGTGACATAACAGACAAGTAAACTGTCTATGATATACAAATGTCTCTTAATCCCTACTAATAGACCCTGAAAAACCTGGGAAGATATATATAGTTTAATAAAGGTTACTAACTCATTTGAAGCTAACTCTAGGTATGAGGGGGGTGATATCTGTTGTATTTCAGTACAAAGCCCTCTCAACTCAGAAGCAAGGAACAGTCTCCTTGAGACTTCAGATGAGTAAGGATAAAGATGCAGATTCTAACAACCTGAATTCCACTTCAGTCTCATCTTGCAGTGCTTTCTATTATCCACTCGTCTCTAAGGATCTACCAGCAGGGAAGAGCAGGAGGATGTCAATGTAATATATGCTATGGGAATCTGTGCTCATGGAAGAGTTCTAATGCCTGTAAGTTTTCAGAAGCCCTAAAAGACAAAAACCCGGGAGTCGACAAAGTAGAAAATCAATCATAGAAGAGATGCATGATAGAATAAGACTATCTCAGAATAAATACATTCTACACTTGTTAAAATATCATTTATTTTGAAGAAAAAATATAGACAGAAAGTTTACTTCTGAGGGGAAGAAGGTATGACAGAAAAATCATTAGCAGTCTATGTTTGTGGTTCACAGTTTTCTGGAGGCAAGAAGTGATATTTTTAAGGAAAGACACAATGTGACAATTTTATGATAAAAATGGAGTGTAGAGAAACAGAATAAAAAGTACATCTTGATATTTTTCCCTAAAACCTATATCTTAAGCTTTGTTTCTGTCACTAGCACTAATAAGTTTGGTGGTCCTTGTTGAACAAAAGTAATTGTTATGGTTTCACTTACAAAACAAAAAACATTGTTGTTGAGCAAACTTAAGGAGAATAGAGACAGAAAGAAAAGAGATAGGGCAAGGTCTTGCTGTTCCTGCTGCTCTGCCCATCTTCAAATGGAGAAGTGTAAAGTCAAGGTATGGACAAGAAGATCAATGTTCTTTAACTTTTTTATATGAATTTCAGGGCTTCCAGTCACTAGTTTGAAAACAGGATCTCAGAGAAGGAGCATCAGTGGCTCATCCTGGCTTAGATGCTGACTTGCTGTATTACTATTTTCAGAGTTCGATGAACAATTTAAAGATGTGTATTGCTGTCTGACATACCTACATGAATGGCATCAGCTTGAGAAAGAGTACTGACATTCTGAAGCAGTGATTTGCATGTATGAATTACTGTTGCCTTCAACGAAACATCTTTTTCAAATGGGAGATCTACATTCCTCCTAATTGTGAGTACAATTTTACAAGCTCAGATTAGATCCTACCCTTGAAAAAAACAATTCTGTTCCTCAGCAGTTCTTAGATATTCAATATTTTATTCTGCCCTTGTACTATTATGGTTTTATACTTCTGATCATTTGTGCTTACTGTTTATTTTCTTCAAGTGGCTGAGATACGCTTTCTCAATTTGAGACAGGGCCTAAGAAAATATTGAAAATACTTTGCACTTATTTATAGTACCTTGAGGTACTTTGCAATTATCAGTTATTATAAATAGTAAAGGTTCAAAGTGTTGGCAGACTCAGTCATGAGAGTTTCAAATTCATACAACAATTAGTTATTGTAGGCATAACAACCTCACAGATATTTGCTGTAATCATAAATCATTGTATTCTCATGTTCTGCTGCTAGTTTTGCAATTTAGAGTTGTTTTATGATTCAGTCCATAATATCTGTGACCAAAATGCAGAGATAACAAGAGAAATTGTAGATCTGCTAAATGATATTGAGATACTGATTTGTGGTAGATCCTTGCATCATAAATTTTATGGATATCTTATTTCAGAGATTCACAGTTCCACATGAGTTCATTGCATCCCCAGGAAGATTCAACAATTTTTGTCTATTAGTTGCTCTTCAACTGCTTCTATGGAAGGGAAGTCATGTACTAGTAATGTGCAGGGGATTACTAAATTATTGGTGTGTAAGGAGAACCAAAACTGCTGATCATTGGCAACTCTGCTGTTTGCTTGTTTACCTACTAGCAAACTTTGCATGAATTAAAAATTTTGGAAAATTTTTACATAAAAGAACTATTCAGCTCAAAGAAGCAAGATGTTGAAAGGGAAACAGAGAAAAAAACATGTGGCTAGATTGCTGGTTACAATTGCAGAATATCTCTAAGAATTAATAAAGAGAAAATGAGCCATCAGAAGAATAGAATCTTCTTATACATTGCTTAAAATGTGATGCAAGAAAACCAGTTGCAGTACTTAGTTTTGTGGTATTCCTGTGGAGGAAGAGACTGGGATTAACAGCTGAACACTACAGTTCTGATATAAAAATCAAAATGCTTCAGGCTGAACCACCAAATATCTATGCATAAAAACAATGGAAGCAACTGTTAAGTCTGTACACAGAGGTCCTCATGATAAAGACTTTAAAAAGTGGTACTCTAAACATTTTGATGCGAGATAAAAGAAAGTAACAAATGGGACACCATTTGTTAGAAATGGTGTCTGGACGCAGGGAAGAGCAATTTGTTTACTTCCGAGACAGAAAATGTAGATCAAAAGATGTTACAAAAACTTACACAGTTAGGAATGCTTCCATTCTCATATGATATTAGAGAAAGGTATCCCTAATCAAAGGCTCAATCTTTTGTGGAGTGTGTGAATCCAGTTACGAAGGAGATTTATGAAAGGAGCCCCTTTATCTCTATAAAGATGTCTCCTATTGTATTTCAGGAAGAGCACTAAAGTAAAATAGCCATCACACTGGAACAATTTCATCAAGCTAGAGGAAAGCAAGAAATAATACAAAGACAGAATAATGGAGAAAATAGTCCTCATAGGCTATCATGCTAGAAAGAGAAAAAAACCCTCAGAAATAAAAAGGACTATCCTTTGGGCTGTCACACAGAGGAAAGGGAGCAAATCTAAGTAAAATCCTAAACTGTAAGTAGCCCAAGGATAAAAAAAAATCTTTTAGTACATTAACTGAAAGTACTGGAGTATTATAACACATAGAAATACATGTCTAGCAGTTTTATATGTTCTCAGCACACAGACTTTGCTTCCAGCAGTTCTACTAACGTACTGAAGACCAGTCTGGTGATCAGTTAGATTCTTGCTGAATAGTTCAGCCAGCTGTAACATCACCTCAGCTACAACAGTAAGTGGTAACATTATTTAAGAAAAATACAATGAAGTGGCATTATTCTCTGGAATAAATAAAGATATCAATAAGAATCTCATATAATTAAAAAAATCGCCAGACTTTGGGAAAAAATTTGTATTCAAATTTCCTTACAACAGAATTTTTTAAAAAACTTTGGATGTCAGCTACCTTAAAATACACTGAAGTTTTCTTTGAGAGATAAAAATAAAAAAGTAATTAAAAATCAAACATTTTATATTCAGTATGTCTTCTATGGAAAAAAGACTTGGGATCATACCATACATGCATGTTTTTTGTGCTAATGCAGTCTTTGGGGTTCTGCTGTTCTCTGAAAATTTTTTATACAGTTGATGGTGATTAGTATTCAGTCACATCTCCTCAACTGAAGACTTGTAATGTGTTTATCTCTTCACTCCTGGCAAAGAAGTGCTCTTAAGGCAGCTGGCTAAATTTCCTGTAGAGTTAAGACAGAACAGTAGATGCCTTTAGACATCTCTTTGAGGAGAGGTCTTGATGACCATAGTTTAAGCATGAAATTTAATTGGTCAATAAAGGCTTCTAAAATACCTACTTCTTTCCATTCAATAATTATTGTGCAAAGCACTTAGACAGAATCACCAGGTACCTAAAACTGAGAGCAAATGACAGGCTTGAAGTTGGTTAACTAGAATGCAGCCTAGTGAAAATTAAGTGGATAAGTGAAGGAAAAGTACTTTGCTTAAGCAATATCTTAGGCAACAGCATGTCTGGGAGCCCACTCAGTGGAACCACTGGACAGTTCATGTGGGAAAAAGATTGAATTTTCAGCTGGAGTTAGCATCTTTTTTAAATATCAAAGTCTATGACGTAAGTTAAGAGATCATGGGAAGCCAGGCTTCCTCTGTGCTGGAGCTTATGGAGCTACTTGCTTGTTTGGAGTGATCTTTTACTTTGCTGTAAGACTGACCATTATGTAGTTGACATCTATTAGGGAGCATGACAGACTTACACCTATCAGTAACAGGAAAGTATCTATTCTGTGGAACAGCTTGAGGTTTTGCGTTTGTCACTTGAACTGTCTGCTGAAGCACACAGTATGCTTGAAATGTCCGGCACACTTCAGAGAACTGAACCTCATAAAACCTTTTTGTATTCTGCAAACTAATACATTTTGATTCACTGGAAATGTTGAAGGCCAATAACTTGGTTTTAACTATGTCAGTGGTTCCCAGGCTACAGGATTGCAATACAAGATGAGATGACAAACACAGAAGCAGTGTTACCTGAGAAAACTTGGGAAACTGTTGGACTGAAACATTATTTCTCCTGAAGACATCAGGTCTTTACCTGAGAAGAATGAGGGAAGAGAAATTCACTGTTTTCCTGGTGTTACAAATGTAATACTTTCTCCAAATTGAATGTGATTGGCTGCTTCTGTTAGATTTGAGAGATCTTTAGTAATCAATAATAGAAATGCAAGTATATCTTGAAATAGTCACCTGTCATCTGAAGAGGGTCTGCAGCCACACCTTACTGCAGGATTTAACTCAAACAGTGGAAATCCTGAGACCTCTTCACAGCTGCTTTGTCCACAAAACAGTCTCTCCTTCTGTACTATATGTATTGCATTTCCTACACATTTGGGTGTAACGTATCCTGGACTCAATTTCACAGAATCACAGAATCACAGGATAACCAGGTTGGAAGAGACCCACTGGATCGTCAAGTCCAACCATTCCCACCAATCCCTAAATCATGCCCCTAAGCACCTCCACCCTAACCTTAAACACCTCCAGGGAAGGCGAGTCAACCACCTCCCTGCGCAGACCGTTCCAATGCCTAACCACCCGCTCTGTGAAGAAGTCTTTCCTTATCTCAAGCCTAAATCTCCCCTGGTGGAGCTTGAGGCCATTCCCTCTCGTCCTGTCCCCTGTCACTTGGGAGAAGAGGCCAGCTCCCTCCTCTCCACAACCTCCCTTCAGGTAGTTGTAGAGAGTAACAAGGTCTCCCCTCAGCCTCCTCTTCTCCAGGCTAAACAGCCCCAGCTCTCCCAGTCGCTCCTCATAAGATTTGTTCTCCAGCCCCTTCACCAGCTTTTTGCTCTTCTCTGGACTCACTCCAGAGCCTCAACATCCTTCTTGTGGTGAGGGGCCCAGAACTGAACACAGTACTCGAGGTGCAGTCTCACCAGTGCTGAGTACAGGGGGAGAATCACCTCCCTGGACCCGCTGGTCACGCTGTTTCTGATACAAGCCAAGATGCCATTGGCCTTCTTGGCCACCTGGGCACATTGCTGGCTCATGTTCAGTCGCTGTCAACCAACACCCCCAGGTCCTTCTCCTCCTGGCAGCTTTCCAGCCAGGCTTCTCCTAGTCTGTACCTCTGCTTAGGGTTGTTGTGCCCCAAGTGCAGGACCCGGCATTTGGCCTTGTTAAACCTCATGCCGTTGGTCTCAGCCCAGCAGTCCAGCCTGTTCAGGTCCCTTTGCAGAGCCTCCCGACCCTCCAGCAGATCCACACTTCCACCTAACTTGGTGTCCTCTGCAAACTTGTTAAGGGAGGACTCAATGCCTTCATCCAGGTCGTTGATAAAGATATTAAACGGGACTGGACCCAGGACTGAGCCCTGGGGAACCCCACTTGTAACTGGTCTCCAGCTGGATTTAACTCCATTTACCACCACCCTCTGGGCCAGGTCATTCCACCAGTTTTTCACCCAGGCGAGTGTGCACCCGTCCAGGCCAGAGGCCGACAGTTTCCGAAGCAGAATGCTATGAGAAACTGTATCAAAGGCTTTACTGAAGTCCAGGAAGACCACATCCACAGCCTTTCCCTCGTCCAAGAATTTAGTTACTTGGTCATAGAAGGTGATCGGATTACTCTGGCAAGACCTGCCTTTCATGAACCCGTGTTGACTGGGCCTGATCACCCGGTTCTCTTGCAAGTGCTTCATGATTGCACTCAAGATCACCCGCTCCATGACTTTCCCCGGTACCGAGGTCAGACTGACAGGCCTGTAGTTTCCCGGATCCTCCCTGCGCCCCTTCTTATAGATGGGCACGACATCAGCCAGCCTCCAGTCCAGCGGAACCTCCCCAGTCATCCAGGACTGTTGGAAGATGATGGAAAGGGGTTTGGCCAGCACATCCGCCAGTTCCCTCAAAACTCTTGGATGGACTCCATCCGGCCCCATAGACTTGTGGGCATCTAGCTGGGCAAGCAAGTCTCTAACCACCTCCTCTTGGACCTTGGGAATCTCATACTTCTCTTCCAACCCCTGGGGTTGTGCACAGAGGGAACAATTTTCCTTACTGTTAAAGACTGAGGCAAAGTAGGCATTGAGTACTTCAGCCTTGTCTTCGTCCCCTGTTACTGTTGTTCCCTCTGCATCTAGTAGGGACTGGAGATTCTCCCTAGCCCTCCTTTTGCTGTTGATGTATTTGTAGAAAGACTTTTTGTTGTCTTTCACAGTCTTGGCCAATCAATAGATTGGCCAAGACTGTGATCGGCCAATCTACGGAGCAATTTACCAAGTGCAATGGTACTATTCATCACTATTTCGCATTCCACTTGCCTTTGTATTGTTTGATATCAACAGTGGTTTTGTATTATTTCCATACCACTGAAGAAGATACTAATTAGTGTCCGCTACATTGTCACCCTCTGCTGAATTTCCACAGATAATAGGCCTAAACTGGTATTTGTAAAGTTTTTTTCCACCAGATTAAATTAATATGTTGGAATTAATAATCCTTCATAGTATTGTTCTGGTTTTGATGAGAATTTTACAGATAGATTTCTCAGATTCAGGAGTGTGTAATGAAAACTGAAGCTAACAGAGTTCCTTTCCAGAATAATGAGAAAATATCTCTTAGGAATCTGGAAATTCCAAGTGCAGATTTCCCTTTTTCTTGTATAAGCATAAGGATTGGATTTCAACCTAGATTACCCACTGACCAAATGAAATCTCTTACTATATTGTAGCCATTGTTAGAATCATAGAATCACCAGGTTGGAAGAGACCCGCCGGATCATCGAATCCAACCATTCCCACCAATCTCTAAACCATGTCCCTCGGTACCTCATCCACTCTTGTTTGCTTCATATATATGTACACATATATAGTTAAATATTCACTAGGTGAGAAGGAGAAAGTCCTCTCTGTTGAAAAGTTCTGTCTGATTTTGTAACAGTTTCTACCACAGAATGCTAAGGCTTTTCACATTTGAATTGTCAAAAATGGGAAAGCCTTTTGTAATCTGTTCAAGTAGAAGCACTAAGTGATGAACACCATTGATCTTTGAGTTTTTGTTGATTGGATGATTCTAACTTAATTCATTAATCATACACATGGCTAATTTTTAAATCGGAATTTTAGATGTCAATACTTAACTGTTCAGTTACACCCCTGCAGTTATCTTTATCAATCAAACCTATAATATCAGCTGAAATGATGAGACCTATTTTCCTTCTAGCCACACTGAGTGATATTAAATGTACTCTTAGCCCTTAATTCCTTCTGTTCCTCCTCTTAATTCCTCATCTTATTCCAACCTTTTCACAACAGCAAAGACAAGGGGCATGGTTTAGAAATTATGAGTTACTTTATTATGTCAAATAAGAAATATGATGCAATAAAGGATGAAATTCCTGAGAACAGAATGCAGAGTAGTGAGGGAGACATGATTCCTCCATTTTCTCCTTCATATTTTTCAAAACAAAAGGAAAAAGAAAACCCATGAGCAATAAAAATATCCTGAAGTTATATCTACTTATAATTAGAATATTGCTGAAAGTTCCAGGAATAATCTCATTTTTGAGAAAGAACTTCAATGTTAAAAAAGCAAATGCATAGGAAATGTATCAAATAGCATAAAAAGAGCTCTCCTCTCCATTTTTTTATTGGCCTGATAAGAAGATCATCTTTCTTTGCCTTTTTAGTTAAGTGGAGATAAAGCATAAAGCAACACCTCAGTCACCCTTCGTTCTCAACATGCCCTCAATTTTATTGTGCTTTGATATGTAATAGTTCTTTGCTGGCGTGATTCTCCATCGGTCAGATAAATTGATTGTTCAGATGAATTAGCTGCTTTAAACCAGTCAGTTATCTAGACTGAAATAGATCATTCCAGTTATAGCGTTATCAAGCATCAAAATACTCCAGCCATTTTGCCTTACGTCCTGCCACCTGACTCTTTTTACCAGGCACGTTCTGCCTTTCTGAGATAGTGCTTCATGTAGAGACTCTACACAGTCATTTCCTGCCAGAATCAAAGGAACAAGACCTGTTCTCCTGCATAGTCTAAAATGATCAACGTGCATCACACCAACAGATGGCCAGGAAATTTTTGATTTGCTTCTTTTACGTAGAGGAGATCAACGTCTACACAACATAAATGTTCTATAAAACAATGTTTTTATTTCGGTGATATTTTTTAAAAAAATCATTAGGAATACGTAAACACTTTTTTTTTTCTTCTGTTCAGCTTTAGCCTGGATCTCCTCCTGCCACTGAAATATTGTAATATTTTAGATGAGATACTTAGAGTCCTGCCTCCAGACTGTCTGTAATCTATTTTCCCCAGATGGATTATAACTCTCCTGATGCTGTATACTAGCCTTTGGATTGAAATATGTGAAGATTTTTAAGTGTCAGTATGTTGTGAAAGCTAAAGTCCTGACACTGAGTACCGCTTATGAAGTAGATTATGAGTTGGTGATGATGCAGCTCTTGTGAGAACATGTGGGATGGCAGATAATCCAATTTAATGTCAAACTGACTAATAACAAAATATTTAGCTATTTCTGAATCAGACTTTTTCTGAAATTTTTGATGAGAAAAAACCCTCAATATTTTGACACTTATTTGGAATGAGAAGATGCTTTTCCAGAGGACTAGAAACTCAAACTTTTACTTGTATTATTTTTGCAGTATAATGCAATACTCAAGGGCTACAAAATCCTACTGAAATGGCAACCTGACTCACAAACTCCCTTAGATCATCTTATTCCCTCCTTCCTCATCATCCCACTAATCTTTTTTTCGTTGTCTTCCTCCTACTGCTAAAGTGATGAATTTTGCAGGCATCAGGAGCCATGCCTTTCTTCCTTTCCTTCTTCCTTTTACAAAAACAGATTTTGTCAGTGAAAGTAACACAACCACATTTGAAACACTGCCAAGGGAAAATACCAGTCTAAATGGAGAGCATTATTTTTTTCCTATTTGAAAGATATGAAGGACAGAATTTAATTCAAAACTATTGCTTCCCTTTTGCTTCCTAACTGATAACTCTAGCTGGAAATTGGGCTTCTGTGGTGATTCCCAACTGAACTGATAAATGAGCTACTACAAACAGAAAGAATTTAGTACAGAATGATGGCAGAGAAAGGGACCAAAAAGGTCTGAAGAGCCTTGCTGCAGGATAGTGACTGTCAAATAGTGATAACTCTTGCTGTCAATGAATAGCATTAACAGCTCCTGTTTAATGAATAATAACACGAACCAGAGTGTGACACTGCAGAGATTAAAAAGCTCATCAGTTGTGCAGTCTGCATTTCTGGTTTTGTAACTGAACTGCAATTTGCAGTTTTTACTGCTTTACGTAAAAAGCTTTTCATTATTTGGATTAAGAAGGGGAAAAATTACCCTTTAAAATGAACCTACCTTTGTGGCTTCAATTAAAGGTTTCAGGCATCAAATAAACTATATTTTGTTATGGAATGTGGAACAGGATTTTTCCATAATGTTATTTAAAAAATGCAGAAAATTGTTAATTCATATAGCATAAGTAAAGCATTAGAGTTTCTGGGAGTATTGTGTTTTTTAGATTATTCCGTCCATATCCCATACAGAAAATGTTTAGCTGTCAGCTGTTCTTCACCTCCTCCCCAAAATATTATAACCCCTTCAGCCAACTATATTTGACTGACTGGTAAAAGTCTGAAAGATTTTCTTCCTGTAATTGTCAAACAAAAAACACGAAACAAGAAGACAATAAGAAAATGAACCAAATTAGTTCTCCACTGGACAAAAGGGTGAAGCCGAAGATGAACTTTATTAAAGACACCAAATGATCTGCATGGGAGAATGAGGTAGGAAGTAAATGTGGGAGGAGCTTTTACCAAAATTCACATTTTCAGTAGATGTTGGCTTATCCAAGGAAAGGGCATTGAGACATAGGAAACCGCTGTGCTCAGACCTACCTGTTCCAGCATCACACAGGTCATGACATGGAAAGTGCTGGAAAAGTTTTACCCAGGCTTTTGGGAGAGCTCTTGGAAATTTTCTGTAAGAGGTTATAGGTATGAAATTATCCTAGTTTGTTTTGCAGTCCTCCAAGCCTGAGGAGTTGGGCAGAAATGTTTTGCAGCATGTCCTAATTAGTTGCTAAGTATTGATAGGGGAAGAAGGGAGGGAAGGAGAGAGTCTTTATGGTGACAGCACCACACTGCAGAGTGCCCATGGCTACAAACAACTTTCTCATGCCTGTCATTTTAAAGGATTGATTAAATCCGAGACTTTCCACACTAGCTGCCTGAGAGGATGACAGTTGCTCAGCAGCTGTGCTCTCAGGCACCAAGACCTGAGTTACCAAGGTTCATTGTGAAAGTATCAACATAAAAGTGAAAAGCCTTCAAGGTGGTTTATCCTATCAATATTATCTTATCAATTGCCTTTGCACACTATACATCTCTATGACACCGAGCTGTGGATATATTTTATTATTCCTAATCAAGCAACACAGATGGAAAAATATTGAAATTAAAGCTTTCCTCCAAAGAACTTGCAACTGCCTGAATGTATCTACAAGGAGCTGGAGTGCATAGCCTCAGTTTGGGAAAAAAACAACCTAAACCACATAAATTCCTGTGTATTACATTTTTCCAGTCTCCTGTCTGGTTTCCCATATGGAATATAAAGTGTGTTAAGCTTCCTCCTCGGATATTTTCTGTAAAACAATTAGGACTCCATCTAGTAAGAAGCTATTTTTAGGGGCTTTGAGAGCACTCACCATCTCAGTGAATCAAGTCTTTAATTCTGCTTCTAACTATTACTCTGGCTAAGTGCAAAGGAAAAATTATTTAATACTCTTCTAATTTAGCTCTGTTAAAGGAGAAGCCATGGAAATTGAAATTATCAATAAATAAAATCTGATCTTATTTAAGTTTATCCCTATTCTTACATTTTTCACCTGTGTAACTAAACTGGGTATGTGGTGCACAGTACTGTTTTTCTTTCTTCCCTCCCTGCCCCTTCAGCTTTCCATTAAGGAAGCAATAGAGCTCAGACTGGACAGATAATATTTTACCAGTTTATTCTGATTTCTTTTCCTTCCTGGTGTTTTCTGCAAAAGGTAAGGAGTCCTGAGACATAACTCTATACTTATTTAAACTATGAATATTATCAGCACATGGCCAGACAACAGCTGACCTCTCAAGTACTTAATATTTTGAGGAAACAAAATGCAGCCTTATGAGTGATTTTCACGTCTAACGTTCTTTTATATGTTAATGATTTGATGGGAAATGCAAAGTCCTGCATCTCGGGAAGAATAACGTCATGCCCTTATATATGCTGAAGGCTCACCAGCTGTGAAGAGGCTCTGTTGAGAAGGACCTGAGAGTTCTGATGTACAACAGCTTCAACAAGGGATAGCAATGTGCACTTGCAGCAAAGAGGGCCAACGGCCCCTGCATTGCCAGCAAGTTAAGGGAGGCAATCCTTTCCCACCTCTCTGCAACCTCCTTTTAGGCAGTTATAGAGAGCAATAATGTCTCCCCTTGCTTCCTCTTCTCCAGGCTAAACAGCTCCAGCTCTCTGAGCCACTCCTCGTAAGACTTGTTCTCCGGCCCTTTCATCAGCTTTGTTGCTTTCCTCTGGACACACTCCAGGACCTCAATGTCTTTTTTATGGTGAGGGGCCCAAAACTGAACACAATGTTCGACGTGCAGCCTCACCAGCACGGTGTTCAAAGGGAGAATCTTCTCCCTGGTTGTATTGGCCACACCATTTCTGATACAAGCAAAGATGCTGTTGGCTTTCTTGACCACCTGGGCACACTGCTGGCTCATGTTCAATCATCTCTTGACCAACACACCTACGTCTTTCTCTGCCAGGCAGCTTTCCAGTGACTCTTTTCCAAGCCTGTAGCTCTTCATTGGGGTTTTGGTGTCCCAAGTGCAGGACTCTGCACTTGGCATTGTTAAACCTCATCCCATTGTCCTAAGTCAAATCCAGCATGTTCAGATCTGTCTGTAGAGGCTCCCTGCTCTCCAACAGATTGACAGTTCCTCCCAGCTTAGTGCCATCTGCAAACTTGCTAAGGGCGCATTCGTTCCCCTCATCCAGGTCATTGATAAAGATACTGAACAGGACTCAGCATCAAGCATCAAGCCCTGCATCAAGCATCAAGCCCAGCATCAGCATCAAGCCCTGGGGAACACAACTTCTGACTGGCCTCCATTAACTCCATTCACTCTTTGGACCTGGCCATCTAGCCAGTTTTTAACCCAGCAGAGGGTACATCTATCCAGGCCAGTGGTAGTCAGTTTCTCAAGTAGAATACTGTGAGAAACACTGTGCTGGTGCAAAGGGAAACCCCATGCTTAGAGACTGTTCATTAAGACTGGGACTACTAGCAACACGATGATTATCATGAAAGCATTTACAGGAAAGAAATGATGGTACCTGCCTGGAAAGGAGAAATCTGAGATTGGGCTAGTCCAGGTTACAGAACATGCTTTGTGCAAGTATAATTTCCTTGTTTCTTTGGTAGACTTTCACAGAAAGACAAAGTGTAGTAAGGGATACTCTGCTGAAGCTGGATCTCTCTCACTCTTTCTCTTCTGGAAAGAAAGTGAAAACGTCACTCTCTCCATTTACAGTCTTCTCAAGTCACTTCAGATTACCTCTGTGTGTGTGTGCGCATTTGTGTGTGTGAGCATTTGTGTGTCTGGGGTTACCTGCTCATATATGCTGATATATGCACGTGCACAGTCAGACTTACATACAAGTGTATGGTATGTTTTTCTATACCAAATACTGCCAGTGACAGATTGGCATTAAGGATTGATGAGGTCAATTAATGATTAACAGCAACAAAGAATATTTTGGCTCATTGTCTTTTAAGCCAAAGTGTTTGATATTTTGAAAATATTCAGTTTGTCTTTTTATTGAATTTTTCATTGTTAATAACACTAAATTCAATACAGCTTTCAGGTATGTATTTAATAAGTTATCACAGAATCACAGAATCACAGAATAACCAGGTTGGAAGAGACTCACTGGATCGTTGAGTCCAACCATTCCCACCATTCCCTAAATCATGCTCCTATGTACCTCATCCACCCTAACCTTAAACAACTCCAGGGACGGTGACTCAACCACCTCCCTGGGCAGACTGTTCCAATGCCTAACCACCCTCTTCGTGAAGAACTTTTTCCTAATCTCAAGCCTAAATCTCCCCTGGCGGAGCTTGAGGCCATTCCCTCTCGTCCTGTCCCCTGTCCCAGGACTGAGCCCTGGGGAACCCCACTTGTCACTGGCCTCAAGCTGGATTTAACTCCATTTACCACCACTCTCTGGGCCCGGTCATTCAACCAGTTTTTCACCCAGGCAAGTGTGCACCCGTCCAGGCCAGAGGCCGACAGTTTCCGAAGCAGAATGCTATGAGAAACTGTATCAAAGGCTTTACTGAAGTCCAGGAAGATACATCCACAGCCTCGTCCAAGAGTTTAGTTACTTGGTCATAAAAGGTGATCAGATTACTCTGGCAAGACCTGCCTTTCATGAATCTGTGTTGACTGGGCCTGATCACCCGGTTCTCTTGCAAGAGAACCATCCCAATACTAAAGTCCATCCCAATACTAAGGAATCAGGAGCAGGAAACGAGGAATAAGAAATGGGTTAATGAATGGCTTAGGGACTGGTGTGAGAAGAGGGGCTTTGGGTTCTTTAACCATGGGGAGGCCCACGCACCCCCAGGCTTTCTTACTAGGGATGGGACACGCCTGTCTGCTAGGGGGACAAAAGCCCTCACCAAAAACGTAGTTAAGCTCATAAATCGAGCTTTAAACTAGATGTAAGGGGGGAGAGGATGGAGGCCAGGCAGGATGGGAGTGAGCCTGGAGGTGAGACTTCAGAGGCAAAGGGGTGGTGTGCTGGCGATGCCTGCCGGTATATCACCACTAAGCAAGAGGGGGTGAGTGCAGCTGGGGATGGTAGGCAGCAAACTGGCACTGTGGCCTTAGTTAGGTCAAGGACCGCTCAGTTGGGGAGAAGCCCTATTAAGAAGGCTGAAGCTACGCCTGCCCAGCTGAAGTGCATTTACACTAATGCACGCAGCATGGGAAATAAGAAGGAGGAGCTGGAAGCTGTGGCAGAGCAAGGAGACTACGATGTCGTTGCCATTGCGGAGACGTGGTGGGATGACTCTTACAACTGGAGCGTACCCATGGTGGGGTATAAACTCTTCAGGAAGGACAGGAAGGGCAGAAGAGGAGGCGGGGTAGCCCTCTATGTTAGAGAGGGCTTTGATACTCTCGAACTGGACTATGGTCAGGATGGGACTGAGTGCCTGTGGGTGAAAATCAGAGGAGCCCATGGGCAGGAAGGAATTGTGATGGGAGTCTGCTATAGACCACCCAGCCAAGAAGAAGCAGCTGATGAGCTCTTCTACAAACAACTGAGTGTAGTCTCAAAATCGCTACCTCTAGTCCTTGTGGGAGACTATAATTTCCCAGATATAGGCTGGGAGTATAATACAGCAGAAAGGAAGCAGTCCCGGAGGTTCCTGGAGTGTGTGGAAGACAACTTCCTCACACAGCTGGTGAGCGAACCGACAAGGGACGGTGCCCTCCTGGACCTGCTGTTTGTGATCAGAGAAGGACTGGTGGGGGATGTGAAGGTTGGAGGACACTTGGGGCAAAGCGATCATGAGATGATAGAGTTCTCAGTGCAGAGTGAGATGAAGAAGGTGGAGGTTAGCAGAACAGTCGCCCTCAACTTTCAGAGAGCAGACTTTGGACTGTTCAGAAGACTGGTCAGAAAAGTCCCGTGGGAGGCGCTCCTTGAGGGCAAAGGTGTCCATGAGGGCTGGGCGCTCTTCAAGAAGGAACTCCTAGCAGCACAGGAGAAATCCGTCCCCAAGTTCCGGAAAAGTAGCCGGAGGGGTAAGAAACCAGCGTGGTTGAGTAGGGAGGTCCTAAGAGACATCAATAGGAAGAGGAGGGTCTATGACCTCTGGAGGAAGGGGCAGGCATCCTGGGTGGACTATAGGGAGGAAGGGAGAACGTGCAGGGAAAAAATCAGGAGGGCTAAGGCCCAACTAGAAATGCGATTGGCCAAGTCTGTGAAAGACAACAAAAAGTCTTTCTACAAATACATCAATGTGCTGGCCAAACCCCTTTCCATCATCTTCCAACAGTCCTGGATGACTGGGGAGGTTCCGCTGGACTGGAGGCTGGCTGATGTCGTGCCCATCTATAAGAAGGGGCACAGGGAGGATCCGGGAAACTACAGGCCTCTCAGCCTGACCTCGGTACCGGGGAAAGTCATGGAGTGGATGATCTTGAGTACTATCAAGAAGCACTTCACAGAATCACAGAATCACAAAATAACCAGGTTGGAAGAGACCCACTGGACCATCAAGTCCAACCATTCCCACCAATCCCTAAATCATGCTCCTAAGCACCTCATCTACACTAACCTTAAACACCTCCAGGGAAGGCGAGTCAACCACCTCCCTGGGCACACTGTTCCAGTGCCTAACCACCCTTTCCGTGAAGAATTTTTTCCTTATCTCAAACCTAAATCTCCCCTGGTGGAGCTTGAGGCCATTCCCTCTCGTCCTGTCTCCTGTCACTTGGGAGAAGAGGCCAGCACCCTCCTCTCCACAACCTCCCTTCAGGTAGTTGTAGAGAGTAACAAGGTCTCCCCTCAGCCTCCTCTTCTCCGGGCTAAACAGCCCCAGCTCTCCCAGTCGCTCCTCGTAAGATTTGTTCTCCAGCCCCTTCACCAGCTTCGTTGCTCTTCTCTGGACTCGCTCCAGAGCCACAACATCCCTCTTGTGGTGAGGGGCCCAGAACTGAACACAGTACTCGAGGTGCGGTCTCACCAGTGCCAGGTACAGAGGGAGAATAACCTCCCTGGACCTGCTGGTCACGCTGTTTCTGATACAAGCCAAGATGCCATTGGCCTTCTTGGCCACCTGGGCACACTGCTGGCTCATGTTCAGTCGGTTGTCAACCAGCACCCCCAGGTCCTTGTCAACCAGCACCCCAGGAAAAAACAGATGGTAAACAATTGAAAAAAGAGCCAATTCAAGATTAGGATCAAATGGAACTTCTTGACATAACATGCTGATTTGGTGAAATCAAATGTTTCTTGAAAATAGTTATTTTTATTGAAATTCTAATGAGACTGCAGGATAAATCCAATGAGCCCTTCTTTACAGGTAGCTTTCAGCTGGAAATTTGCCAGAGTTTTTCCAGTTAATTTACCTGATGGACTCCAGCTCTCAGCCTTCTCATCTTCAGAGCACAATTCCTCCAAAGTAATGGACTGCTGTGAAGACGAGAATCTATTCCTGTGAATATTCTTTTCCAAGAAAAGAAAACCACATAATTTGAAATGTATCAAAATGCTCTTTTGTGCTTGTTCTCTGTTAAGTGTATTGAGTCCTTCTCAGACTGACATTAGCTTGTGTCATTAAACTTAGAATTCCCTGTTTCTGATACACAATGAATAGATCCAAAGCAAATGTTTGTATAAAAAGGAGCGTGAACATAAACTTCTGTTTGGTGTGGTTTTTCATTTTTGTTTTTTTTCCCCAGTGTCACGGTGCAATGAGGGACAGCTGTTCCCTAAAGAACAGGTAGGTGAGGGTGACACCAGCCCAGACAGTGTCCTTGCCATGAGACTCCATCTCATAGGTCCAATCCAGAAGCAAGTTCCCTACAATGTGAGGCATGGGTTCATCCAGAGAACTGGAACAGTGACAGGACTGGAGACTGATACTCCTATAGCATTGCTGGCTCAGGAGCTGATGGCTCTAATCTGAGTAGGAATGGGGCTCCTGGGCCTGTGTGCAGAGGATACGCCTCCCCTGGATATATGTTAGAAGACTGTGCAGCCTATTAGGATGAGATCTGAAGAGCTGGTGCCTAAAAACCCAGAGTCCAAATTGTTTATGTACCAAGGGGTTTCACATATTCTAGGCAGCGTCTGGTTGTGTGGACTGGCTGTGATTTATCATCTCACGCATACGTCCTGCACTTATGGAGCTCACCTCCCAGTTTAATGTGATCTGAAAGGAGTCTCTTTCCTGTATTTTGAGTTCATTTTGCATTGCGAACCAGAGCATGGCAACTGAGAACATTCTGGAGATTTACCTCAAAAATACACTCCTGGTCTAAACTAAGATGCTGAAGTAGACCACCCGAAATCCCTCTTTAGCTTTCTCCTGCCGGATTTTGATCTCTGGCAATTCCCTCATGGAGGAGAATGGATAAGTCTTTGAGTGGATTCTCTGATTACTGGTATTATTTGAACTTCAAAACCACCATAGATAAACACCCAGAAAGCTGATGCTTAAATCATACTATTGCAATCTCTGTGACATCTTGTGCTGCCCAGAAAATGTTAGCTGAATAGCAAAGTGGTTCCCTTCAGTATAAGTATCTCTAACAGGCAGACCAATTAGAAACCAAAGAAGGAAACGGAAATACTTTAACAACAGTGAAATCAGGTAGTGGCAGGGAGAGACATTAAGTGGTGTCTCTTCCTTGCTAAAGGTCGTAACTGCTGCCACCTTTGAATCTTTTAGCTCAAACCTCAGATTTAAAAAGTGAAAAGATGTGCACAATATCCCTCAGTGGGTTTTAAATTCTGTGGTTCTCCTGAAGTTCATTCTGAACTTCACAGGTGGAGGTCAGATGTCATTCTGCTTGCTTGGCTTGCCTCTGCCAGATCTGCAATCTAATAATGATCCATCTTGGTATAATGCTTTGCAGGCGAGTGCCTAACTTATCTTTTTCATCCCTATTTAATTTATCTGAGTCACAATGAACTTTATGCGCTTGGCCCAGAAACAAGGCAAAGATTTGGGCCAGCTTCTCCTACTGCAGGGGGTTGCTCACCTCTTCTTGTTTGCAACCTATGAATTTATTAATGGATCCAAATATAGACAGTGACCTTCTGTGACAGATGGTGAATCATGTCTTATTTCCAGTGCATAAATTAACATTTTAAAAGGCTATTTAAAACACTATTGACTTTAGTGAGTAAAATATAATAATAAGAATTTGCTGAAATCTGATGCCATAAGTTAGGATATGCTGAAAGTTCATTATCTGAGGTAAATTTAGTATTAGTGTGCCATTAACAAGGACAGTGCAATCTGCCATTTGTTTTAGAATGATGTATGGTTTATGATGCTGAAACTGCCATCACAGACAAGTCACAATGATTTGCCTTGAAGATGATTTATGAGTCATGACTCTAGAGGAAATAATTTCTCTCACGTAGCTTGTTGGAAATCAGTTCCCTTGACATCTGCTTTCATCAGGAAGGGTAACTCATGGCCTTAAAAATTTTGATTTAGAACCTCCTAAATCCCACTCCTTTGATTTAACAACAGCAACAAAAGAAAAATCGATTGATTTGGACATAAAGTGTTTAGTTGTGCTTTCTTTTAGCCCATTTTTTCATTCATACAATGTTTAAGCAATATTACTAAAATATAGTGACACACAATGACCGAGATAAGATGTAGCTTAAGTTACATATCTGGGCATGTGTGTGAAGTAGAGGATCCAATAAACAAACATAAATGTAAATGCCTTACAGCATTTTCCCTTCCCCTGGAAAAAGTCACTTTTGCACAATAAGAACAATATACACGGACCACACCGAGACCTAAGCAACTACTCAAACCACAGGGCACAAGTGTTATATATAGCTACTATAGTTTTATTATGTCTTTTCTCCATTTATATCATATATGGGATAATGCCCATCATTGTAATCTCTCATACTGGAACAGCAGCCTGCTAATTTTGAACGCCAGCAAGAACAGAGAACATCCAAATGCACATTCTTGCCCTTTCCTCACTTCTCTTCCAGCTGCAGGTGGGAGGATCTTTCTCTTGGAAATGGAGATGTTGCCTGATGAGATTCAGATTTTTTTTCTTCATATTAACTACTTCTTTGTCTGAGTCACTGAACTACTTTAATGTACCGGTAATGTATGAAGCCTGGGGGAGGCACAGAGGATGTTAAGTATTGTTCTATTTAAATATAAACAACTTGGATAAAAAAATGTACTTGGATGGGTACAAAACTATTCAGCTCCTCTTTTCATCCTATATCCAAAATTAGAAAATTCAGATTCTGAAAATGAGCTTGGAGATCTCATTACAGTGCAGAGCAAGAAATCCCAGAAGAACCCGAGTACGTTCTACATTGTATAAAATATGGAGCTCCTGAGAAATTCTCACAAATTCCTGCATTGTTTTTCCTCTGTGAAGGAAATGAACCTGTGCCATGTGATAGGATGCTGAAGAGAAAGGGACAAGATCCAACCCAAGACATTTTGGTGCTGTCATTACTAAACATGAAGTAATGATGGAATATCTACAGACTTCTGTGGATTATAGCGTAATTACACTAAGCAGATGAAAAAGTAATTAACTAGTGAGCTGCAGCGCTCTTTAGAAGACAGAAAAGACATACATTCATCTCATAATCACATGATACCACATGAAAATTAATTACTATGTAATTATATTATCAGTATTTACCATATTCAAATAGTATTTGTGCCCCTTTAATTTGAAGTGCCACTTTAATTTTAAAATATTAAATTACTAAACCTTCTGTGACTGTGATCTAAATCTAGAGTAACAATCATTGTGTGTGGTAAAGTATGGAAGAAAAAAAGTCACTGGATGCTGAATGACCTAGTTCTCTTTCTACATGAGCAAGGAAGAAACAGTTTTGGCTGATGGAAATTCACCGAGTGTTCCTGTTTTGGGTTATTTTTTCATGTTATCTTTAAAATAGTTCTAGTTTGACAGACCTAGAGGTTTAATCTAGCCTAGCTCAAGACAGCAATTAAATGTCTCCTCAAGCACAGCTAATCTGCCTGAAGACACGAGGTTTAGAACATACTTTAAGGTCAGGGCAGGATTCAACACTGTGTTGCACAGGAGTAATTCATGGTTCTGTGCTATGTTTTTTTTCAGAGGCAGCACAGCAATGTTTACCAGTGCTGGCAAAACTTACTGTGGTGTTCTAAAAAGGGGGTTCAGTTTTTGGCCAACCCCAGGCCACTGCTGCCAGAGGAAAAAGATGAACAGAAGAAAGGGGACAGAGATGTATCAGGAGCTGAGGGAAGAGTCCTGGGGAAACTGGCTTGCTGTTGTAGCTGTGACAAGAGGGGTGGCAATGGCAGAGCATAGAGTTTGAGGCTTTTATAAGGGTCACCTTTCAGCCTCTCCTGGGTAGCAGCAACAAGGCAAGGTGATTTTTCAGGGCTCTAAATAGTTGTTGTGAGCAGTGAGTCCTATCCAGCTCATCCTCCTCAGTAATGTCCTGCCTATGGCATCTACTTGCTTTGCCTTTGCCTTGGCTCTGCTCTGTTTTCTTGAAGTGAGAGGTATTTTTGCTTCCTTTTGGTATGGTACAGTTACTTGGTACATGAGATCCTGGGTAGCAGCCTGTTACTTTGTCTTGGAGTTGGAAAGCACATATTGCTTCTTGGGATGAAAGGAAAAACTGTTGTTTTCAGTAGTCACTTAAATTTAATTGCTGTGGGAATGTATTTATGATAAGAATACTGGTCCTATAGTAATTGCTTTGAGCCCATCCACTATCACTGATATTTGCAAGGTGATACTTAAGGTGATGGAACAGAAAGACTTTGCCTGCTCTGAAAAACCTTGAAAATTAATAGCAGCACAGAGCAAATCATTGATTTGTATCAAATGAGAACTGATGTGGTGGAAATATATGTAAAACAGTGTCTGAAATTTTATAAGATTTCTTCCCACTCCCTGACTTGTTCCTAATACCTAGTTCCACCTAGTGTATCCCATCAGTGCTTTGCATATATGGACACAAGTGAAAGTTGAATGACTACACAGAATTCAAGGCAGCAGAGGATGAGGAGAATGCCGTTGCAGAATCTTGAAGCAGAAGTGCCAAAGCCTTCATCACTGATTGCTCCTCTAAGGCAACATCTTGTTGCTGGCGTCTCTTTGAAATCTATATCAGCCAGAGCTACTGGAGGGTAAGTATGACATATACAAAAAATCCAGACCTAGATCTGTGTGATGTGGCTGCCTACTCCTAAATTCTCTTGAACTTTGGGAACTGAAATTCCAGGTCTTGATCTGAAATCTTACTGAAAGGTTTTCTTAAGTGTCTCTTTTTCTTAAGCACATCTTTTGAGCATTTTTGCCCTTTTTGTAGAATATATGGAAGTAGCTATGTGAATGCTATTATTTGTTATCCAGTGTGTAGTTTGTGAAGATATCTATTCAAATGCATGGGTAGGTCATATTTTTGTGCTGACAGTGTTGGGCAAGAAAGCTAAATTTTGCATGGATATTCATGATTTCATAATTTTTTAAAAAAGAAAGAATTAAAGACCACCCCCCAGGAAATTCTACATGCATGAATACAGAGTATCTTTCACCCATAAATTTTTCTACATAGGGTCTTATAATCTGCACATGCAAAATTCTCTTGTCAAATGAGATTAATTTTTTCATGCTGGCAACTAACAAGCCTGGTGGATCAAATCATTATATAAAATCAATAACTTTGCTCATTTTAGACCAAAATTAATTGATTTAATTTACTACTTGTGGTCCCAAGCTCTCTTCACAGAATCACAGAATCACAGAATAACCAGGTTGGAAGAGACCCACTGGATCGTCGAGTCCAACCATTCCCACCAATCCCTAAATCATGCTCCTAAGTACCTCACCCACCCTAACCTTAAACAACTCCAGGGACAGTGACTCAACCACCTCCCTGGGCAGACCGTTCCAATGCCTAACCACCCTCTCCGTGAAGAACTTTTTCCTAATCTCAAGCCTAAATCTCCCCTGGTGGAGCTTGAGGCCATTCCCTCTCGTCCTGTCCCCTGTCACTTGGGAGAAGAGGCCAGCTCCCTCCTCTCCACAACCTCCCTTCAGGTAGTTGTAGAGAGTAACAAGGTCTCCCCTCAGCCTCCTCTTCTCCAGGCTGAACAACCCCAGCTCTCTCAGCCATTCCTCATAAGATTTGTTCTCCAGCCCCTTCACCAGCTTCGTTGCTCTTCTCTGGACTCGCTCCAGAGCCACAACATCCTTCTTGTGGTGAGGGGCCCAGAACTGAACACAGTACTCGAGGTGCGGTCTCACCAGTGCCAAGTACAGGGGGAGAATAACCTCCCTGGACCTGCTGGTCACGCCGTTTCTGATACAAGCCAAGATGCCATTGGCCTTCTTGGCCACCTGGGCACATTGCTGGCTCATGTTCAGTCAGTTGTCAACCAACACTCCAAGGTCCTTCTCCTCCTGGCAGCTTTCCAGCCAGGTTTCTCCTAGTTTGTACCTCTGCTTAGGGTTGTTGTGCCCCAAGTGCAGGACCCGGCATTTGGCCTTGTTAAACCTCATGCCATTGGTCTCTGCCCAGCAGTCCAGCCTGTTCAGGTCCCTTTGCAGAGCCTCCCGACCCTCCAGCAGATCCACACTTCCACCTAACTTGGTGTCCTCTGCAAACTTGTTAAGGGAGGACTCAATGCCTTCATCCAGCTCGTTGATAAAGACATTAAACGGGACTGGACCCAGGACTGAGCCCTGGGGAACCCCACTTGTCACCAGCCTCCAGCTGGATTTAACTCCATTTCCCACCACCCTCTGGGCCCGGTCATTCCACCAGTTTTTCACCCAGAAGAGTCTGCACCCGCCCAGGCCAGAGGCTGACAGTTTCCGAAGCAGAATGCTATGAGAAACTGTATCAAAGGCTTTACTAAATTTCAGGAAGATACATCCACAGCCTTTCCCTCATCCAAGAGTTTAGTTACTTGGTCATAAAAGGTGATCGGATTACTCTGGCAAGACCTGCCTTTCATGAACCCGTGTTGACTGGGCCTGATCACCCGGTTCTCTTGCAAGTGCTTCATGATTGCACTCAAGATCACCCGCTCCATGACTTTCCCCGGTACCGAGGTCAGACTGACAGGCCTGTAGTTTCCCAGATCCTCCCTGCGCCCCTTCTTATAGATGGGCACGACATCAGCCAGCCTCCAGTCCAGCGGAACCTCCCCAGTCATCCAGGACTGTTGGAAGATGATGGAAAGGGGTTTGGCCAGCACATCCGCCAGTTCCCTCAAAATTCTTGGGTGGACTCCATCTGGCCCCATAGACTTGTGGGCATCTAGCTGGGCAAGCAAGTCTCTAACCACCTCCTCTTGGACCTTGGGAATCTCATACTTCTCTTCCAACCCCTGGGGTTGTGCACAGAGGGAACAATTTTCCTTACTGTTAAAGACTGAGGCAAAGTAGGCATTGAGTACTTCAGCCTTGTCTTCGTCCCCTGTTACTGTTGTTCCCTCTGCATCTAGTAGGGACTGGAGATTCTCCCTAGCCCTCCTTTTGCTGTTGATGTATTTGTAGAAAGACTTTTTGTTGTCTTTCACAGTCTTGGCCAATCGCATTTCTATTTCTTAGCTCTCAGTGAGTGAGTTGTTTAAATAAGACTTGTTCTGTGTTCTCTCCTTTGCCTCTCAACTTTTAAAATATTCTCTTCTTTGAAAATCTAGGTTATTTAGCCACTAATCTCTACTGCTTTTCTACATTTGGCTAAAGAATACAATGTTTGAAAAAACAAAATACCAATAATTAATCATCAATAGATAGACCAAGTGGCTTCCAATTACCTCTAACCTTGAGCAGTAACTGGAACAGAAAGACTTCTATGAAATCACATTTGGTTTTTTAATCCAAACACCAGTTATTCAAAAAAGTACTTTGGGATTAGTCAGAATGACAGTTTCTTTAGGAGTCCTTGCACTTGAGAAATTATATGTTCTCTTTGTTCTATTTATCGCAAGCTGATCAAGGAGCAGAAGCTGTCCACAGTTTTGTTTTCTGAGTGAAGTTTTGGAGGACCACATTAAATATTCAGCTAGGGTGGCCATACTTGTCCTTTATTTGTACTAATACAAATCCAAAGGGATTGCTGGTTGAGGAGTTACTGTGCATTTACAGCAGTACAAAGAGAAGAACTGAGGGTAGGATGGTGCAAGTGTATTTGTGTGTTTAGGGAGAGGTACTTATCAAATGGTGTACAGAATGAACTGGCATATTCACACATTGGTAATTAACAGATATCAAGCTCTTACTACTTCTAAGTCTTTTGCTGTTTATCCACAGATCAGCTCAATAGCTCATCTTTGAATATTATTAAAAAATTCAAACGTATATGCCATTTTCAAGTTAAAAAAACAGACATGTATTTTGATATTTTTCATTGATGAAATCCATACTTGCAAAGGAGAAATAATCTGATATTATCTGTTGTATGTATATTATAGTGACTATACTATATGGAATTGATATGGAATGCGGAAAACACTGGAACACTGCCTTATAAAAAGTGAGCAGTAGGAAGTAACGTGCTTTCTCAGGCACTTACACAGGCCCTTGTTTTGCAGTAATAGACAATACTTCTTCCTTTAAAGTTCTTTTGCTTGCGTTCCTAATATTTGCTAAGGCACTTATGTCACTGATGGGATTTCCTGATGGGACTGGACTTAAGGGACTCTTACAGCTACTGTGTATCTCTGAAAAACAGGAGACTTAGATAGTTCCATAATTCTTAATGTTAAGGCTAATATTAATATCAAAAGACTTTGGTTACGGTCTTTTGTAATTTTTCAGATCAAGAATTATATTGCTGAACGTAGGAGCTGTGGGTCATAAAAATACCATCTGCTGGGACAAAGAGACAGCCTGCATAATTTCTGAGAAGATGGTGCAGCTAATGCCAATACAGCAATTGTATCTTTCTTACACTGTTTAGTGCTTTGCAATTAAGGGTATGTGCTTGAAAATCCTATATAGCCTTCTGGTAGCTTTTCCACTGGCGGTATAAGAGACAATTTTTGCACACAACTACAGAAAGTGTTTCACTTGAAGTGGTTTTGTATGCTTTCCACTTCTGGAGCTGAAAGACATTAGAATTACATTAATTATATTTTTGACACCAATTTATGCACCTTTATTTTGAGTCCTAAAAATTTAAACAGAAGCGCAGCAACAGAGTTAAATCACACAGGAAAGAAGGTAATATTCACACTAGGGAAAAATATGTACACAGTGACACTCAGGATATTGTTATTGCCAAAGATTGTGTTTTCATTTGTAACAACAGCATCACATATCTATTAATCTAATAATAGTATAAAGGACTGTATTGGCAGAGAAATTTGACACTGAAAGCTTTGCCTGTGTGAGACATACTGCTCCACAAAAAGAATATGTAAAAGGCTTGCAATATAGCAAAAGGAGTCATCATAAAATGGCACCTTTCATCTCCAAAACACTTCATAAACATTAACAGACACTGTAAATATCTTGAGCCCCATTTCTATAGATGCAGAGAATATAAATTAGTTTCACACCGTCATGAGTCATTTTCAGCAATTTCAGGACTGCTTAGTTTCAGTTTCTGTGCTCTTGACAAAAACAACTTTGTGATGAACAGACTAATATCACAGCCTCTTGAGCAAAATTATTTCAAGCTACAGTCTATTTACTATGGACAATGTGAGTTCTGTGCATACAAAAAAATGAGAAGGTAGGACAGCACATGTAGTATGTGATATTCATGCACTGAGGGAGAATTATTTAGATGTTTAAATTAGCTGCTGTTTATCAGAAGTTTTAAATTTCATACTCACAATCTTAGTTATTTCATCCAGATGTTTAGTGCTATGATTGTGCAATATATTACATTTAACTTCATATTTATTTAGTCAATTATAATTAAAAAAATATAGTTGTGTGAAGCATACAGTATTTTTAATCTAGTGTCAATAACATGATTACTATACTAATAAAAACACACAGGTGATATCACAGCAGAAAGTCTGACTCCTACAAAACTGGTTAACCTCTTGCTTTGTTATTTATTGATATATATATACACACATGATCTTTAACCTCATTGTGTTTACAGAACATGATCAATGTATCTTGCACTTCAATACACTTCTTACAGTATTATAAAAACCTGGGAAACCATGAACGAATGTTTGCTATCATCTCTGTGGTAATTATTTCAGGTTTTCTTAATTACTTGAGCAAGCAGTATGAGTTGACTAGCAAACCTTCTATTAACTAGTAAATCCAGCATTAGGTGAATTCATTAAGCTAACCAAGCACATAACAGCTTGATTAAAATTTTATATAATAAAATATCTGTTATTATGTTTTTTTTCAGATCAGTGGGAATTACAGTAATGTAAAGTTCCTCTTGAAGAATCTGTTGACTTCGCTTGCTTTATTCCTGGACTCTTCTATACCATTATTCATAGGGTAATTTCCAAAAGTTGAGTTAAGACGGGGTTGTAAATGGCAATACTTTACTTTATCTGAATTTATTAGTATTAAACGACTCGCTTTTTAGAATTATGGTTGATTTCAGAAGAACATTTGTTGAGATAACGAGATGATGCTGTATTTTGAGTGCAAAGACAAATGTTGGAAAAAGCCTGATGAGCATATTTCAGTATTTTGCTAGGAAAGTGGAATGCTTCATAATTAAGAAAGGCTAAGGGTGATTTCATTTAGCCACATGTAGAATGCGTCATGGGTTCACATTCAAACACCAGATCTCTGATGGCAGCTCTGGCTTCATTCTGGATCTCAATTCTTTTTTAACAAAGGCACAATATCCGTCTTGCCTTGATGAGAAAAGAAAAAGTTTTAATGATGTGACTGCCTGACATAACTACAAATGATGGGCTGTTTTACTCCTTGAAAGGTTTTTTTCTTGCATCTATATCAGAACAAAGTGTGTAAGACTACACTGTAGCATGATGAGGTATAAAGTTTTGAGCAGCATTATTGTTGGAAAACCACATGAGTAATCAGTCAATCTCAGGTCACGCTGCATTTTGATACAGACAAAGAAAAGAAAACATCAAAGATTTGTAGGACTTTTAAGAAGACATGGGTGCCAGTTTTGCAGCTATCTTCATATTCAGGCCATACAAACTAATAATTCAAACAGAAAATGAAGAAAAAAGAAAAAAACAAAAAAGGGAGTGATCAAAAGAAGCACTTGTACTGTTAGACCTACAATAACCTTGCATGTTTCATCAATGAAGTTATGAAGTTTCAATATTTTTTTAAGTATTCTTGCATGTGGATGTTAGAGAGTGAGAGTGAGTAAAAGAGCCAGAAAATGAGATTCCCTGTCACCAATGAAAAATTCTCTGAATATTTAGATCTAGAGGTTATTGTAAGTGGTTTTTTCCTCTCTTCCTGCCAGTCTAATATGGTCGCTTGTGATTGAGTACAAAGTTTTAAAGGTGAAGGTGTATTATAAAATTCCACTAAAATTTTGAACCATATCACAAGTATATTGATGTGTTGTATATAAAAGGTTTCATAAGGATAGGTCTTTGTATCTCTATAGAAGCTTCATAATAACGATAATTAATGTATAGCAAGTTATAAGAAACTCTGCAGGAACCCTTCAGTCTTTCAGTCTGAATATGTCATAGTGAAATAGAAACACCTGGTAAGAATATAGGATTTACGTGTTAACCTACAGTACAACATAGAAGCTGACATAACTAACTAGATCAGTAACCTGTCTGCCCAAACTATTGGCCTATGTCAACAGAGTCCAGAGCTGCAAGGCCCATGCAGCTACTAAATAAATCTATGCCATATTTTGGAAATTCTCTTGCTTCCTGAGATATCCCCCAAAACTACTGTAGGTAAGGATTATGGATGAATGCAAATGTGACCATCAGCCTGTCAGTGTAGAAACAGCTGTTGTATGAGAATACATACTAAGCAGACACCAATTTTGGGTTTGGTTTTTTTTGTGGGGAAACTTACCTGCAATAGAAATCCTGCATTTGCTTGATTAAAGCTCCTTATGACAGGAACTGCCTTAAGTTTGAGCCCCATGGACAATTTTAAAATATCAGTAAAAGCCTGCAGCCTGACATACTAGCTTACAGTCTTAGACAATAAATATTTTTATACATACATTTACAGACATATCTTTGCTTGTTTCACCTGTTCTTTAAGCCAACAGGGTATTACCTAGCTTTAAGCTGAAGGCACTGTGCTTGGAGCAACATGGTAAGCCTTGCTCAGAGCAAAGTGCTGCCTAATTAAGTCATGCGATTTCTGGATGAGACCTTGCTTGCATCCACCCAGCTCTGAGTACAAGCAGAACAAGCTCAGTGCTGTCTGCAAAAGATCTAACAGACCCTGAAATAAAGTAAACTAAAGCTCTTCACTGAAAACTTGAATAATGGCTAGCTCACCAGTTTTGAGAGCAAGGGTAAGGCACAACTTTTTGAGAAACAGGAGCATGAAGGCAGTATTTTTGCATAATTTTGGAGTGCTTGTGTGTAGGTACAGTATCCTACTGTGTGAATAAAACACAGATGTAATTGAGGGTGATGAATGGACTCTGGTTTAAAAGACATAATTTTGGGATAAATTTTAATTTGTTTTAGACATGCAAATTGTTTTAATGTGGAAGATCTTCTTGGGCGAAAATATGGAATTGATATATATCTGCCTTTGTGCGCATGTGTAATGTGGCCATGTATTTGTACTTCTCTGTACCTCTGTTTGTTCTTATTCACAGATGCTCCAGAAGAAAAGTAATGAATGCATTAGAATAACAGAGGGAAGTCAACATAGACACTGGAGACAGAAGGCAGAATGTTTTTAAGAGAGTCCGGTGAAGGTAAACCTAACTTCCAGATGTACATTCTGATGAATACTCCATCATTTGTTTTTCAGTTTTTGTACTTGCATCATTCATCAGACATTCTCTTACAGCAAGGCAGAAATCATTTGGGAAGAAATCCTGCAATCCTTATTCTTTAGTCAAGTAAAACTGAGAGATCAGTTATTCCTAAGTGGATTCAGATCAGTAAAACCTGCTTATTATCTGTTGTTTTCCATGAATTCCATGGTATATTAATACGCTGGATGCATATTTCAGGCACAATTAGGTCTTGCTGTGCACAGAAGTGTAGCAGAGGGGGTTAGACTCTGATGCCCAAGGCCTCATCTCTTCACGCCTCTCTCCTCTCCACACTGCATTAGTGTAGCACAGCTGATGGAAGAGCAAGGGGAAAGGAGAATGTCTGTGACTAACTTGCTGTTTTGGTTGTTTTCTCCCAAAGCAAAGCAACCACTAAGGATTGAATTTTCATTCTCTAAGTCTCAAGATTCAAATCACTGTGCTCCTGGGGCAGTAAAACTACCTATTGTTGGCTATTCAGAGCTCTTGCCCATAAACAAAATGCTGGATTTTCTTAAAGCAACAAAAATACTGTTGGAGACAAGAGGGACGCATTTCATAAGTGCTGTAAATACCTTATCTCTATTAAACTTGGTGGAATATGACTGCTAACATCAGTTCAGGATTTTGAAAATATTTTGGCAGAAATGAGCCTTGAGGTTCAGTATAGTGAGTTCATTGTTACTGTTATTTTCTCTTTAGGTTTCACAGCAGGAAGAAATGAAATGGGTGTGAAATCTCGTTAGCTATCTGAAGACCATCTGTATTTTCCTAATGAATGCTGTATTCCTCTTGGAACCATGAAATATGCAATATAGTATGTTGATTCTAAAATGAATTGTGTGGAATTTAAACTTTACATATACACTGAACTTTCCTTTATTTAGCAAATTCTCCTGTGAAATCTACCAATGTGATATTAATCATTTAGCAGCTGCTACAAGAAAGAGCTCTTAGAAGGCTCACCTTAATGTCTTGCATTGGAGTAATTACTTAGTGGCTATAGGCATTTGATTCTACCCAGTAAAGAATTCTGAATTTTAGCTCATTAATTTTTATGATGACTATGTCCTTTAGTGTAACCCTTTTATTGGTTGTAAGCAGCCTATCTATGCTACAGCTATAAAACATGAGCATGGGGGAGGAAGAGTTATACATGCAGCCTACCAGAAATTCTTTAAAATCCTTTGAGGAAACCTTTGAATATTACCAAATTTAACCCATAATAGCAGTAAAATATTAACCTCATTGTCACAAATAAAGATGGCTATTTCATAAGAAGACCTATGAAATGTCAAAGCTTATAAGCCATTAAGTATTAGACTGCTTAGATTCTGAATTCAAAATTGGCTTGGTTTAAGTTTTGCATTAACACATTTAAGTAACACAGAGATTTCACAGAACCTTTTAAAAATCAAGATGACATGAAATGCGGTTGGGGGATAAGAGATAGGCTGTGCCAGAAAATCTCCACTGCTCTCACTTACCAAAATAATTGATGATTCATTATGAATATCATGAAATCGGGGATAGGTTTGCAGCTCCTAAGAGCAGATGAGCATACAAGCTGCAACCACTCACTGTTTGAAAAGGATACAGGCATGCACTACCCCAATAATGTTGCCTGACCCTGGTTCCCATGAAAAGAATTTGTACTACTGAGTGGAAGAAGACCCCTGGCGTACTATCCCACACTCTCCAGTTTGGATAGTGAAGGATCAGGGCTGAGAAATGTGCCAGACAACATATCTGCACTGTGAGCTAGATGGCCAGGGAGACGAAGAACTTTTTCATAAGTTCAATTAAATTCTTGCTGTATATACTTGATACACCTCATCCACTCATTACTTGAAGAATTCTCAAGAAAAGAAATCATGTGAGTCTGGGATAATGATGAATCCCCCACTCTAAGTGAAGATCAGGTGTGAAACCACCTAAGGAACCTGGAGATGCACAGGTCCATGGGACATGATGATATACCTCTGTGGGTCCTGAGGCAACTGGATGAAGTTACTAAACCACTATCCATAATATCTGAGAAGTTGTGACAGTCTAGTGAAATTCCTGCTGACTGGAAGAGGAGAAACAGAACTCCCATTTTAAATAAGCCAAAAGGAAGATCAGTGAAACTACAGGCCAGTCAGTCTCATCTCTGTGCCCAGGAAGATCATGGAGCAGATTCTCCTGGAAGCTCTGCTGTAGCACATGGAAAATAAGGAGGTGATTGGTGGTATCCAACATGGCCTTACTAAGGGCGATACCTGATGAATTTGATGGCCTTATGTGACAGAACTACAAATTTGGTGAATAAGGAAAGAGTAAGTAACATCATCTACCTGGACTTGGCCAAAGCATTTGACACTGTGCCACATGATGTGCTTGTTTCTGAACTGGGGAGACGCCCATTTGACAGATGGACAGCTCAGTGGATAAGGAATTGGATGGATGGTCCCACTGAAAGAGTTGTGGTCAATGGCTCAACGTCCAGCTAGAGAGTGGTGACGAGTGACATTCTGCAGGCATTGATCTTGGGACCAGTGTCGTTTAACATCTTTGTCACAGACATGGAGAGTGGGATTGAGGGCAGCCTCAGCAAGCCAATGACGCCAAGCTGTGTGGCACAGTCAGCATGCTGGAAGGAATGGATGCCATCCAGAGGGGCCTTGGCAGGCTTGAGAGGTGAGCCTGTGAGAACTTCATGTAGTTCAACAAGGCCAAGTACAAGGTTCTGCAGTTGGGCTGGTTCAAGTCCAAATACAGGCTGAGTGGAAAATGGCCTGAGAGTTGCTTTGCAGAGGAGGGCTTTGAGGTGCTGGTGGGTGAGAAGCTCAATGTGATCTGCTAACGTGCACTTGCAGCCCAGAAAGCCAACCATATTTTTGGCTTCATCAAGAGAAGTTTGCCCAACAGGTCAAGGGAGGTGATTCTGCCCCTCTGCTCAACTCTTATGAGATCTCTCCTGGAGTACTGTATTCAATTCTCAGCACAGGAAGGATGTGGATCTGTTACAGTGAGTCCAGAGGAGGGCCATGAAGGTGATGAGAAGGGGTGGAGTACTTCTGATAGGAGGACAGGCTGAGAGAGTTGGGCTTGTTTAGCCTATAGAAGAGAAGGCTCCAAAGACACCGTATAGCAGCCTTCCACTACTTAAAGGGAGTCTATAGGAAAGCTGTGGAAAGGCTCTTTATGAGGGAGTGTAGTGATACAAGAAGTTGTAATGGTTTTAAGCTGAACAAGGGTAGATTAAGGTCAAATATTAGGAAGCAATTTTTTGCACTGTGAGGATGGTAGGACACTGGAACAGGCTGCCCTGGAGAAGTTGTGGATTCTCCATCCCTAGAGATGTTCAAGGCCAGGCTGGATGTGGCTTTGAGCAAGCTGATCTAGAGGAAGGTGACCATGACCGTGTCAGTGGATTTGGATCTGGATCTTCCAGCCCAAACCATTCTATGATTCTATTACAGAAGATAGAACAGCTTGGCTTTATAATCTGTAAACTGCTGGATTTATAAGAAACCACCAGCTATAAATCATTTATTGGAAAGAAAAGCTTGTATAAAATAAGGCTTATAATAAAAACTGTCAGAGACCATTAACTTTGGGCATTGTTACTGCTCTATGAATATTTCAATTAAGCATCTGCCTAACTTTGAGACTTGAAATGGTCTCAAATTAAATGATCTAGCTCTTTGCACATACAGCACTGAGTGCAAAACATTTGCAAAGCCAGCACCATAGTGGTGAATGTTGACAGCTGCTTTCAGTTATAACATCTTAGTTCAATCAGTGAAACTTCTCCTGTTCATTTGTATTCCTGGACATGGGACCATACCTTGTCTGTACTGCCACGTCAGCATCTATGTAAGTGGAAGATAAAGTGTTTAGGGCATGCTATGATACCTCTATGAAACAGAACACTGAAGTCTTGAAGTGACCTTAGAATCTGAGCCTTCAGAAGCAGAGATACAGCTGAGACAGCTCTACAGTGAAACTCCTGTCTTAAAGCGTCACAGAGAATGAAAGCGGGAAGGAGGCGGGGGTTCTCTGCTTAGTTGATTGACAGTAATAATCAAAAACACAGTAAACAAAACTGTTGCAATCAATAAACTGTGTGCTTACACTTATCTGCCTTTGTTGTCATAGTCCTTTATCTTAGGTCTTTGTGTAACTAAGGGCTGTTTCCTAGTAAATATGTTGAAATATTTTTTGTAATGGCAAATAGAAATTATATATATAAGGACTTTTGGACTGAGGGAGGTTTGGGTGATTCTTAGATTTTACATTTTTCCACAAAGAAAGCTGAGGCATTTTGGTGATACGTGTGAAGAATTTGAATATGTTCAAATGAACTGCTGTATTTGTTAATCACAACTGTTGAATTCTGTGCTTGGGATGTGTGAATAATTGATTTTTCAGTTCAGTAGCTAATTTGAAAAATTAAAGGTTAAAAAAAAGGAGAAGAAGAAGCAGCATGTGGATTTAAGTAAAATGAGCATATTTTCTTTTTTTTCTCAATTAAGAAAAAAGAAAAAGAAAAGTTTGCATTTGATGGCAAATGAGAGAGTTTCCTAGTTGGGTCATATTTGTCAAAAACAAATCAATGGAAATATTAGGCAAGAATTCGGTATCAAGTGAAAGTTCTTCTCTGTGTGGAGTAATTCCTTTACTGAATACAGAAATACTCTGTTGTTTCTGTTCTCATGCTTGATTTCTTCACTGTGATGAAATAGGTTTGGGAGCAGGCATGGGAAAAAGCATCATCTCATATTTTTGTGAGGAAGGGCAACTTCCTCACTACCTGGCAGTTCCTACTCCTTTTCCTTTTCCTTCTTGCTGTTTGGTCTTGTTATTCTCCATCATGCAAGTCCCTCACAGAGAAAAGGAGTGCATGAAAATCAGAGACAAACCCTCAAGTCCCTTGCCATGCAGGACACAGAACACACCATTTCAGAAAAGGACAGGATGGCAGATTTGAGAACAAAGAGGTGAACTTTGATCAGGGAAGGGAGAGATCATTTGGTGGGAGGAGTGGGCAGGAGGAGTCTGCAAATGAGTTGTTTTCTGGTGAGTAAAATGTTTATATGAGAATGTCCTGATCCAATATCAGGGAGAGTTCTTAAACGATCCCAAGAGTCCAAGATTAAGGCACAAACGAGGCCAGATGCCATACAATCTTGTGAACTTTATTTTCTGGAACAACTGATAACAGCGATAGGACAGAGAGGAAAAGAAAGGAAAAGTTAGAATCCCTAAGCAAGAAGATGGTAGAGATGCTTGTCCCGTTGGATCAGTCTTGGTACAGGTGATGGTGCTCCAAGTTCCAGGAAGACACAGGGGGTGCACATGCAGTAACACTCACACAAGGTCAAGTCTACCGAGAGACGATGATGCTCCAAGCTCCAGGAAGACCCAGGGGCGGGGGGAGGACACACATGCAGCAACACACACAAGTCCAAAGCAAGTGAGAAGTCCAAAAAGCCCCTAATTTTATTGCCCCAGTCTTCATGATTTCTCTGAACAGTCTGCCCATTTCCAGGAAGACGTTGTTCTCCATGCGCGCATGCCCAGGTGTTCATGGTGGTCAGCTTGGTACACACTGCTTCGGGTGGATGTCGTGGTTTTTCCACTGGGGACAGTTCATCTCTGTGGTTGGCAGCTCTTACGAGATCAGCTATTTGTTGCAATAAGAGTCTCTTACGAGATCGTTGTGGTTGACAGCTATGTTGAGCCAAAGCAGTTTGATAATGGTCTCTTACAGAGAATATGCACTTTAGTATAGGATCCTGTCTCTTCTCTGTGTCCATCATGTCCAATCACAGCCTGAATTACAGCACACTTGGGTTTCTCACCTGGAAATTAAGAGGTGAAATCCCATGCTGGCACTAATTTAGAGCTGAGTCTGCTCAGTGACTGTCCTGCTGCAGATTGTACTTTCCAATGTGGCTGCAGCAGAGAGGAGATGCCTTAACACAACTTTTTTAATGGTGATTTTACCTGAAGATGAAACTGCTGTATTAAGTAGAAATTAATTTCCCCTCCTGGGCAGCCCCTGGATTGTTCCAATATACAACATTCCAATTAGTTGTGATGGCATTTTCAGAATTGGGAATTATTTCACTCTGTGTCTCCCTGGAATTTTGTGCCATTTTGTGCTTAAAAGGGGAATTTGCAAATAAAATCTGTATGCTTTCTGCTTGACTTCTCATCACATACTCCAATATGCAGGGATTAGACTCTTGGATGAAATCCTGTGTAGGCAAGAGATCTGTTTAGATTTACCCACAACGTATGTAACATTGTAATATATGTAAGCTAGGGAACTGTGTCATGGGATATTGTTTAGACAATACATCCATTTCTTGCTGTATATTTATTTTTAAATTCAATAATTTTAGGCACTTGAGGGTATATAGGATTAGTTGCAGGTTCTGGTTTTGCAATCAGGGAGCAGCTAGGTAGGATGTATACATGTGGGTACCTAAAGTAAAATGAAAAGCAGGAACCGCTAATGGCAGTAGTTCACACTGACCAAGGAAATAATATCAAATGAGGCCTTGTTGAGTTTTCTGTTTGAATTAGATTTTGGTTTCCACTGTTTGGGTCTTGCCATGGGCTTTGAGGGTGTTGGGGCAAAAGTGATGGTCTCTGCATGCCCCTGTAGAAGTGGGGCTGTGTACCTCCTAATGGCTCCATATTCTTTCTATAGAGTTCTGAAATCCCCTGCCTTCAGTATAGCTTATTGCAGCCTGAAATTTTCCCCACCTCCACAGGCATGGATGTAGCAGAGTGATGTAGGTATTTATATCCACAAGCTAGCAAGGATTTCATCTTGTGAACTGTTGGATGTCTACATTTCATCTTGAAGTCAATCAAAGTTGAAGGCACTCAGGCTTCTCCAATATCAGATAAAGAAAAAACACAATGTCTTCCAGAAAGGGAAAAGAAAAGAAACTTTATATTGGCCCTAATTCTGCATACTTTTGGGGTTAGCGATTCTTTTGAAACTTCACTGCTGTTTTTTGTAATTGTTAATTCACAGTGACTTAGTATCACTTGCCTTCTTGACAATCGCTTTGTAACTACTCCTACAAACAATATACAATTTTGAAATTAAATGGAACCATGAAAAGTCACTCCTCTTTAAACTGAAAGCTAGGGATTAAATCAGGCCAATTCATAACTACTGATGTTGTTCTCAAGGCTACCCCTACATGTAAAGTGATTCAGATGTTAAAACAGCTGTAATGTTTCTGCCTATAAAACATCAGATTTAATTCTGACATACTGATTAATTTGTTATTTTTGCTCTGCATTCACGATACTGCAAAGCTAGGTAGTTTTTAGAACTCTAGTGTTTTATTCATAAATCCACCTTTAAAACAATGATAAATTTTAAATTCTGATAAACAAAAGTTTGAAACAATTATAACTTCCTCCTTTCAACAAAAAGAATTACATAGTGATTATGTTTATTGTAATGTAGTAGGAATTAAGTTTTCCCATGTACAGGCTTTCCCCATGGAATATCTTTATTTTAAGTTAAGAAAAACAAGAAGTAAAATTAAAAGCCAAGTGCCTATCACACAGCATAGCTTTCCATAGACTTCAGAAAACAAAGAAAGAAATAGAAACCAGAAGAGTGCTTCACAATTTATAAGTGAATTACACAAAGATCAGCTTCTATATGTTTACTGCCTCATATGCCATATGAAGGATGTTATCACTCCTACTTCTTAAATAGCTCTTCAAAATGGGCTTGTTCTGTATGGCTTGCAGCTGTTTGCATTTTTATAAGTCTGGAGGAAATGTACAAATTGTGGATGGAATTGCACCCATTCAGCTCTATCTCTCAAAGATTTTTTAGAGATAAGGCCAATATAAAAACAATTCAACACGGAAAACCAAGCTTGAATAGACTTGACTGCCTCACAGAGATGGTATAGCAAGAAAGCGAGGTTTCCTTTTCATCACCATTCATTTATCTGAATATAATTTTGAAAACTCAGTGGTTATTGACAAGAATTTAAATACAGAAGTTGGATAATAACATGAGATTGGCTTTTATCACTGATCATACAGGAAAGGCAGAAGTCAGTACTCTAAAATTCAGTGCAGGTCCTGGCAGAGGTACATAACTGGTTCCAAACACTAAAAAGAGTGTATTTTAGTTAGCACAATGACTTCCTGTTTTACTATATCTAGTAATAGCTTTGCTTGGACTTTCATATTCCATGCTGCATTTGTCTAACTGAGATCCAAAGTGAAACTCTAACTCCATTTAACTTAGAAGACATGGTACAGTGCCAAGGTAAAATGCACTTAACATGCTTCATTTTGAAACATCTTCTCAGACTGTAGCCTCATTTTAAACATTATTCCAAACAGACCTCAGGAACAACTAGTTGTTTCACTTTTACCATTCAAAACTAACAAGCAGAAAGCTGTTTGATTCTTAATTCTTCCTCTTGTAATATTTCCACAGAAAATCTTCCTTTCCAATTTACTCTATGTTTTACTCACACCATAATCCCTTTCCCTCCTCTTCACTCACTAATCCTCTCTGCATGCTGCAAAAGTTCTTTGATCATTCACTACTGAAAAGTCTGTGCAAATGATATTTTTTTTTATTCTGGACTTCTAAGGAAGGATTTGCTTCATCTAATTTAACTGACCAGAATGCATACATTTAGACTTTCAACTATTGATCTAAACTTCATTTACAGTCAGTGGAGAGAGACAGACATCTTCAATTATAATATATTCATCCTACATATCTAAAATACATATCTTATTAATCAATCCTTGATGACAGTAGAAAGAAGAAAGCCTAGGTGACTGAGATGTAAAGCTACATGCACAGCTGAAGTTAAGTGAGATGAAGCAACTTTACCAAAAATCGAATTGCTTCCTAAATATTCATTCCATCTGGGAGGCCAGTGTTCCCTATACGTTTCCAAATTATTCCATCCTTTTTTTAACTCTATGCCAAATCTTTTGTGTAATAATATTTCCAGCCAATTCTGTCGCTTGCTACTGAGATGAGAGGCAGTCAAATTCACATCAGATAATATAACTGCACTAGAATAGTTAGCTTCATATTGTGGAATTACTTACGAAACTAGTAACAATTTCAGAAAAAGTGATCTCTTCAGGGTTGCTCAAGTCTACTCAGATGTTGAACATTTACATTACCTATGACCTAGATTGTTTTCGAAGATCTTTGATTTCCTAATAGGTAAGATCATCATAATAGTTATAATTTCAGTAATAGTTGATACCCTTAGAAATTTTGTGTGCAGAACGAGTGAAGGTATTGTCCCTATATTATTCCTTAAAAAGAAATCAAAATAGTTTAATAAGAACACAAAAGTAATATTTGGGCAGCACAACACAAAATAGTGAAATATCCACTTTTTCTGTTGAAGCATTTTTGTCTTTTATTTAAAGTCTTTTATTTTGTAGCTGAACATAGGAAATTTTGTGGATTGTGAACTGCAATTTCTACAAATGATCTTAGTTGTTTTACTTTTCTTTGTTAGATGCTTCTGTTTGAATCTGTCTGATTTCTCTAACTTTTAATCATTTCACTCCTATCTTTTACCCAATAAATCTCAGTTCTCCAGTGCTGCTTTCTCCTGCTTGTACTTCTTATACACTAGCAATGAAAACCCCTTAAATCAATGTCATTTCCTGTTTTGCTGCTATGATAGTGCAATTGCTGTGTTCCCAGTATGAAGTTTTGCCTTTTTTTCTGTACCAAAGGCAATGAGCTAGTGCTGAGCTGTGGTGCTGCAGGAAGATGTATCTTCTTTCTAGATACAGGTGTGCATCATAACTCCATGAGACAGGAGGACGATGTGGTAGGTAGAAATGTTCCCTTGCTTATGGTGGGACATTAGGAGAGATAATTCTGTGTTACTTTACACACTTGCAACCACTCTGCCTTATTCACATTAATGGTAGAAGTACACTTTTAAAAACTACATAGCTTTGGGCTTAGGCCCATACATTTACTCAGCTATAATTCTTTCTTTCCTGGAGCAAACTGGCAGATGATGGGTGGCAATTGTGTTTCACCCTTCCCACCACACAGAGTTATGAAATTCATATTGCTGTCTCCTGGGCTGAAGCAAGGCTAGAATATTCATCATCTCATAGGACATGTCCTTTTATGAATGTACGTGATAAATGCAGCAACCAGTCCAACTCACCATATTATCAGACAAATAAATTCTAAGAGAAAGTCATGATGTAGTTTTCCGTTTTTAGTTGCTTTTGAATTTTATCAGTCAAAATCTGCTGAATTTAATAACACAATAAATAATAATGTAACCTAAGAAAGAGGCCAGACTGCATCAATGTTTGTCTGTCCTGGCTGCTCAGTTTTGTGGAGCAGCCTGTTAATTTCACACTGTGCTCCAACGCATGTTTAATTTTCAAGCCTTCACCTCATGAAGTGATACAGAAACACAACACAGAGAATGGGATTTTTAGTCTGGGAGGACAGTTCAGGTTAGTCTGGGAGGATAGTTCAGGTTCGGTTCCTCCGCCTTTTTCTGATACAATTAAAATTTCCTCATTTATGATCTGGAGAAAAGAATAAAGAATAACTTGTTAAAAGTTTAGATAGTGCCAAGCTGGATGATTTTAAAGCACTTTAGAAGAAGCAGAGAAATCAGAATTCAAAGGCTCTTGATAAATTGAAGAAAAAAAATAAAATTGAGGAGACAAAAGTCACTAAACACAAGTGTATTGTTCAAGATTTAGGAATGCAAATAAGTACAAAATGAGTAATAACTGACTTGTCAGAGATATTGCAGTGAAGGCTGTAAGTGTTGTAGCAGATCACAAATGAGACATGAACCATGCCAAGATGTTATACCAAAAATAAGTGTATCTCATTCTGTGAGATATTAGCAAGAATAGTGTAAGAAGGAAACAATCACTTCATCTGTTATGTGCTGGTGAAAAACTGGAACTTGGGCAACATTTAAAAAAGGATGTATAAAAAACCTAGTGAGTGACAACCAAAAAGAAAGAAAAAATCACTTCTGAAGAAGTCAGGCTTATTTAATCGAGAAAAGGGAACAGATGGGGAGGTGGCAGCAGGCTGTGTCTACTAAAATGTTATTATAAGGAAATTCTCCATTGTTATAAGAGACAAGAGAAAAGTTACTCTACAGCAAAGAGGATTTAAGGCCACTACTCAGGGGAAAACCAGCTTTAACCCCACTTTGGAGTATGGGAAGGTCCTTCCTAGGAATGCCTTCCTGGCATTCTATTCAGCAGAGATAATGTAGTTAAAAATCAGTTTCCTTGCAGATATTACATTCAGTTCTTAGGTTCCCTCACTGAAAAAACTGCTTGTGATTCTTTCAAATAATCTGTGAAACCACTCAGCCTTAAAGAACAGTGGTTGTTTTATTTATTTACTGTGAAAAATATTTTAAAAGAGATAAATATATATTGCCCTAACTTGAGAGACAATGCAAGCACAAACAGAAATACATGGAAGCTTATTTATTGTGCTCATAATTTACTGTGAGATATTGTCAAGGTGAATTACTTCCCTCCAAAATATTTAGTCAAAGGATGAAGCAGATGTGCAGGGATTTTTTCTTGCTATACATCTATTAAATTATAATTTATACCTACTATATTATGAGCTTTATCCAACAGGGGACACAAACAAGTGCAGATTCAGTTCTACTCATAGATTTTATCCTTAATAGACAATTAGCTGGATACCGATCTAAAATCGACACAAAAAACTTAGGAAAGAAAAGCTAATAACAAAAGATATGTTTAAATAATATAAAGCAAAATTCAGTGAAATTAGCTTTATATATTTCTGGACCTGAAACAGATTTTTTTCCCACAGGATTTTTTTCCAACCAGATTTTTTTTCCCACCAGAGTTTCTTAAGCCACATGGACGCTTTGCTCTTGCAGGGTAGTCTAGTAACTGGTAATGGTATGCCTTACTAGTGAAGTTTCTCAGTAAACCAGTTATTCATGGAAAAAGGCAGCTTGGCCACAATATCTTGGATAAAGAATTCCATTTGAAAGTATGGCCAGTGGACTCAGAAGCATTCTGTATATGGAAACTGATCTTGATGAAATACAAAAGCAGGATCAAGTAGAGTATTTTTCTGGATGAATCAAGGGATCTACTGGATAGAGTATCATGGGATAAAGTCCTGGAGGGGAGAGGGGCCTAAGAAGGCTGATTGATATTCAAAGACCACCTCCTCCAACCCCAGGAGCGATGCATCCCAACAAAGAGGAAGCCAGGCAAAAATGCCAGGAGGTCTGCATTGATTAACAAGGACCTTCCGGACAAACTTAAAAAAACCCAAAAACAAACTACAAAAAGTGGAAGAAAGGGCAGGTAGACTTGGGGGAATACAGAGAAGTTGCCTGAACAGCCAGGAATCAGGCTAGGAAAGCTAAAGCCCTGATAGAATTACATCTAGATAAGGATGTTAAGGACAACAAGAAGGGCTTCAATAGGTATATCAGTGATAAAAGGAAGACTAGTGAGAATGTCACTACACTCTGAAAAGTAATGGAAGACTTGGTTACCTGGTTACCCAGGATATGGAGAAGGCTGAGGTACGCAATGACATTTTTGCCTCAGTCTTCAGCACCAAGGGCTCAAGCCACAGTGACCAAGTCACAGAAGGCAAAGGGAGTGACTGGGAAATCAAACAACACCCCACTGTAAGAGAAGATCAGCTGTGAAACCACCTAAAGAACCTGGAGATGCACCAGTCAATGGGACATTAGGAGATACATCTGTGGGTCCCGAGGCAACTGGTAGATGAAGTTACTAAACCACTATCCATAATATTTGAGAAGATGTGAAATTCCCACTGACTGGAAGAGTGGAAACGTAACTCCCATTTTAAATAGGCCAGAAGGAAGACCTGTGAAACTACAGGCCAGTCAGTCTCATCTCTGTGCCCAGGAAGATTATGGAGCAGATCCTCCTGGAAGCTCTGCTGAAGCACATGGAAAATAAGGAGGTGATTGCTGATATCCAACATGGCTTTACTAAGGGCAAATCATACCTGATGAATTTGATGGCCTTATGTGACAGAACTACAAATTTGGTGAATAAGGAAAGAGTAAGTAACATCATCTACCTGGACTTGACCAAAGCATTTGACACTGTGCCACATGATGTGCTTGTTTCTGAACTGGGGAGACGCCCATTTGACAGATGGACAGCTCAGTGGATAAGGAATTGGATGGATGGTCCCACTGAAAGAGTTGTGGTCAATGGCTCAACGTCCAGCTAGAGAGTGGTGACGAGTGACATTCTGCAGGCATTGATCTTGGGACCAGTGTCGTTTAACATCTTTGTCACAGACATGGAGAGTGGGATTGAGGGCAGCCTCAGCAAGCCAATGACGCCAAGCTGTGTGGCACAGTCAACATGCTGGAAGGAATGGATGCCATCCAGAGGGGCCTTGGCAGGCTTGAGAGGTGAGCCTGTGAGAACTTCATGTAGTTCAACAAGGCCAAGTACAAGGTTCTGCAGCTGGGCTGGTTCAAGTCCAAATACAGGCTGAGTGGAAAATGGCCTGAGAGTAGCTTTGCAGAGGAGGGCTTGGAGGTGCTGGTGGGTGAGAAGCTCAATGTGATCTGCTAACGTGCACTTGCAGCCCAGAAAGCCAACCATATTTTTGGCTTCATCAAGAGAAGTTTGCCCAACAGGTCAAGGGAGGTGATTCTGCCCCTCTACTCAACTCTCATGAGACCACTCTTGGAGTACTGCATTTAGTTCTGGAGTTGTCAGCACAGGAAGGATATAGATCTATTACAGCGAGTCCAGAGGAGGGGTATGAAGATGATGAGAGGGGTGGAGCATCTCTGATAGGAGGACAGGCTGAGAGTGTTGGGCTTGTTTAGTATAGATCTGAGAAGGCTCCAAGGAGACCTTATAGCAGCCTTCCAGTACTTAAAGAGGGCCTATAGGAAAGCTGTGGAGAGGCTTTTTATGTAGTGATACAAGAAGGGATAATAGTTATAAGCTAAAAGAGGATGGATTAAGATCAAATATTAGGGAGCAATTTTTCATTGTGAGAGTGATGAGATACTATAATAGACTCAGCAGAGAAGTTGTGTATGCTCTACAGTACTGGTGTTCAAGGCCAGGCTGGATGAGGCTTTGAGCAAGTTGGTCTAGAGGAAGGTGTCCCTGTCCATGGCAGAGGATTTGAATCTGGATGATCTTCAAGGTCCCTCCCAGCCAAACCATTATATGATTCTATGAATTTAAGAGAAAAAGTATGCAAGCTGAATTACAATAATCACTTATCTTCCAATCTTACCTACTGTTGTATGAGAGTTCAATACTACATGAAGTTTTAATCCCATTGCAGCCAAGCAAATCTCACTCAGGAAAAAATGTAAGTGAAAACATCTCTACACTCAGGATCGTGTCAAAGCTTTTGAGTAGTGTGGGCACAGTTTAATGTTGCCATCCCAAGAATGAAATACAAGAGCCTTGTCGTTGTACTGAGGCTTATGCCAGAAAAAGGAGGAAGAAAGATGGGATGTGAGGCAGAGACAAAAACGTAGCTAAAATAAAATGTCAAAATAGCTATCTTTCATTCCAAAAGGTCTAGATATCAGATGATATCATGTTGCAGGTGTGAGACTGATATAGAACAGCTTGGGATACTGGAGATAAATTTGAATCAGAGTACCTGATTTTTTTATAAGGGCCATTGTTCTTCTAGTCAGGGCTCAGTCCTGGGTCCAGTCCTGTTTAATGTCTTTATCAATGACTTGGATGAAGGCATCGAATGCTCCCTTAGCAAGTTTGCAGAAGACACCAAGCTGGGTGAAGTGTGGATCTGCTGGAGGGTCGGGAGGCTCTGCAAAGGGACCTGAACAGGCTGGACTGCTGGGCTGAGACCAACGGCATGAGGTTTAACAAGGCCAAATGCCGGGTCCTGCACTTGGGGTACAACAACCCTAAGCAGAGGTACAAACTAGGAGAAACCTGGCTGGAAAGCTGCCAGGAGGAGAAGGACCTGGGGGTGCTGGTTGACAACTGACTGAACATGAGCCAGCAGTGTGCCCAGGGGGCCAAGAAGGCCAATGGCATCTTGGCTTGTATCAGAAATGGTGTGACCAGCAGGTCCAGGGAGGTTATTCTCCCCCTGTACTCGGCACTGGTGAGACCGCACCTCGAGTACTGTGTTCAGTTCTGGGCCCCTCACCACAAGAAGGATGTTGTGGCTCTGGAGCGAGTCCAGAGAAGAGCAACAAAGCTGGTGAAGGGGCTGGAGAACAAATCTTATGAGGAGCGACTGGGAGAGTTGGGGTTGTTTAGCCTGGAGAAGAGGAGGCTGAGGGGAGATCTTATTACTCTCTACAACTAGCTGAAGGGAGGTTGTGGAGAGGAGGGTGCTGGCCTCTTCTCCCAAGTGACAGGGGACAGGACGAGAGGGAATGGCCTCAAGCTCCACCAGGGGAGATTTAGGCTTGAGATTAGGAAAAAGTTCTTCACGGAGAGGGTGGTTAGGCATTGGAACGGTCTGCCCAGGGAGGTGGTTGAGTCACTGTCCCTGGAGTTGTTTAAGGTTAGGGTGGATGAGGTGCTTAGGAGCATGATTTAGGGATTGGTGGGAATGGTTGGACTCGACGATCCAGTGGGTCTCTTCCAACCTGGTTATTGTGTGTGATTAGTCAGCTCTAACCAACTCTCATGTTTACGTAGAAGCTGTGTTGTTATGCAGATTTCTTTCACTGAATTTTGATGATTAATTCATGACCCTTTATGACTTTGGGGAATAATGTTATGCCAGTGAAGGGTTTTGGACGGAGGATCTTATTTTTTGTATTGTAGTGAAAGTTAGACAATTAGGAAACTGTAGTGGGGTCCTTAACACAATAATACTGCATTTTCTTGTGTGGACAATTTTTAGATCTTAACCTCTAGCCCTGCTAGATTTCACATTCCTTACTCAAAACTGCAAACAAACAAAATAAAGCAATCTGTGTTAAAGTATTGCAATACTTTTGTATTTTGTAGTTTTTAGGATTTTTGTCTACAAGGTATGGCATTTTAAAGCACTTTTACCTAACTAATGAATTCATTTCCTAACTTCCTTTTTAAAAGTGAAGTGCAATATGTGAAGTAGTAGGTGAATTTAGAAGGGCTCTAAACTTCCATTCTGTTACATTTGCAAACATACAAATGTTCATTTGATTTATTAAAATCCTTTCATGTAAGTCCTCCACCTTGCCACGGTGCATCCTTCTCCTATGCTTCTATAAACATATTAAATCCTCATTTGATTAATTAAAAATGTGCCCCCAGGTTCAAGAAATGTCAGCATTTTCTTATCAAAAAAGCAGAATGTCTTCTGCTTGCTTTCATTATTTCTCTTACCTATCAGTCCCAGTTTATGTAGCCTGTAATTTGAAATGCAAACAGAATCTTGCCTTCTATTTAAGTGATATGGATCCTATCCTTTTAGAAAAGGAAAAAGTCTAACTTTGAATAGGTATCATGTGCTGGAGCTTAAAGAATGAACTTTTTAATCAAGAACTATCTATTCTCCTAAAGTCTGAAAAAGATTGAATTTACCCTTTCACAGTTGAACTCTGCAGGAGGCCTTTCGTTGTAATCAAGGGAGGGAAGGTCATCCAATAGCACAAAATTTAGATATAAATTAAGTTCACATTTTATATAATACTAGTCGCAAAATTTTGTTTTCATTAAGGAAAAATTGCCACTAGAAAGGACATAAAACCATATTTAATACAGGAGTGTGAATTGTCAGAATGCTGCTGAATTGATCATGTACAGTTTACTGTGACAGTGGAAGATTTTCCTAAGTGAGTTTATAGCTCTTTCAGCCTTACATGATTACTATCCCCATATGCAAATGAATAAGAATATGAAAATGTTTTTTGCAGGTGACAGGCTATGATACTGTTTTAGTTTGTGAAAAAGACATGATTCAAGAATTTAAATACATAGTATTAAATGTTTAAATCTATACTTACCTTTAACTGCAATTCACCACTGAATTATGTCCATGGCCATTCTTTAGGACTAGCCGGTGTCCACATTAGTCTAGTCTGTCCTCCAGAACAGTCTCACATTAACTGCCTCTCAGCATGAGATGACTCCTGAAATGTGCTAGGAAGGTACTGGGAGAGCAGCAGCTGACCTGAGTCATAAGTGGTACTAGGATTCGCTCTAACAATGTAATCATATAGAGCACACTAAGACTGTCATAATATGCATCAGTTTACAAAGCCTGGGATATGATGGAAAAAGTGACCTTATATATGTAATTTCCACTGCCTGTATCTGCCTTTGAAGTTTTGGCCCATAGTTTCACTAAATGCAGAGAGTTGAACGTTCCACAGTCACTTCAAGAGCAGGCAAGGAAAGATGTTCTGTTGGAAGCTGTGGGACTAGATGCACTGAAGCAAGGAGAACTCTTCTGACATTCATGAGAGAAGGCTGAGGGACTATATATTTCACTCAGCTGTGGCTCCCTCAGGCAAATCACAGCTGTGGAATAAGTTAGCAGAAACATGCCCTGGAGGTGTTTAAAAGACGGGAAGATCAGGTGCTGAGGGGTTCATGGCAGATGGGAATGGTTGGACTCGATGATCCAAGAGGTCTTTTTCAACCTGGTGATTCTATGGTTCTATGAAATATGGTACCAAAACCTCTGTTTGTGATTCCACATACAATGTCATGATGCTGACACTCAGTAGCAGTGAGGCAGCTCTACCCATATGTTGCCGCCTCTGAGATGTGTAGCTGGCTTACGTGTCCCTGGCAGCACATTTTTTAGCACTTCTATGAGTTCATGCAGGTACAGTCAGATAACGTTTCAATTAACTCATGCAACAGACTGACTTTGAGAGAAGCAATGCTGTTAGACATACTGCCACCTGCTGCCACATCTGAGGCTGACTTGAGAGAGTTGCACGCCACTGGGGTGACTTGAAGAGTGCACACAGACTGTCTGCACTAAGATGCACTAAGAAAGGTATTTTAGAAGTTGGCTGGTGTATATGGCGCTGCCATTGGCCTCCAGGAATGAAAAGCTCTGGCATCTGTGTCAGTTTTCAGATGTTGTCACGGAAAACCCGGCATGACATTTCTGTGTGAGGACATAAGACATATCAAACTGGGTTAGACTAGGAGTTCATCTGGTCTGGTAGTCTGTCTCCAAGAGCTGACACAAGCAGTAGCCCACATGTGCAGTTACCTTCGGTTGCCTAAAAACTGTTTTTCAATGACTGTTTGACTGCATGTTTATTTGTGAGCAACTTGTATTTGAATGAAGAGTTGGGGAACGGTTGTTCTTTAGCAAAAACTCTCAGCTGTCATTCTCATGTTTAAAAAATATTATCTTGATGCTTGGGGAATATAGTCTTTGTAGATGAGACAAGAAGAGAAATATTACATCACAGTAATTTAATGTAGTTCTTAGAAAATCAAGACAGTGTGAGGAAGAAGGAAGAGGTTTGAAACTAGATTAAAAGTGAAGCAGCAGTTGTTTCAGTGCAGAGATGGGCTTTGCCTGCCATATTTCTCCACAGTAGGTGAAAGGTTGAACTAAGAGTGTACAAGTGTACATATTTATACTGCTGCATGGTGGAAGGAGATATGTATCAGGATTAGAAAGTTTAGACATTTTCTAAGGCTTAAATGATCACTTTCTCTCCTTCTTTGCCTTCTCTACCTGAGTTCCCTTTTTTGGCTCTCTCTTTCACGCTTCATGACTCCTCAGCATATGAGCTGATTTCACAGAGTGTTAGTAGACGCAAAGATAATATGTTCACATAATGTTCATCAAAATGTGCCACCAGATAGTTCAAATAGACCTGTGGTCTCCCTTCTGAAAAAAATCCCTGGCTTAAGAATGTAATCCTCCAGAGACTTCAGAGAATACACAAGAGACAGCTATTATGAGTGTCCTAATTGTGAGAAAATTTTTAATCAGACATCACGCCTAATTATTTGCTAGAGAATCCAACAACAAGACCTGAATTCATAAAACTAGGCTTCCTTGCTTCTTCTGCTAACAGATCTTAAAATAACAAAGTGTCTATTAAGAGGATGGGGCTGGTTATGAACTTCACTCAAAGACTGTGGTGGAGAGGTATTGTTATGTTTAGTAAACAGAATAAGAAAGAGCAGCATATTTTCTAGGAAAATATGGTGGTGGAGAAGGGTGTTTTGGGAAACTTTTTAAAACCAGAATGCATTCCAGAATGCATTGTGAAGCAAAATCCACAGAGGTAATTATCTTCAGAGGAGATAACAAAGCTCATTAAACATGTGTTCTTCTATCTTGGGGGGTGTAGTATCATACCATGGAGATATTACTGTAAGTATTAGAACAATGCAATCAACAATGCCTTGAAATTAATGTTTCTGGACTTCACAAGCAATTTCAATTATATTATGCTAATATATTAAATTAGGAAAACAAAAGTTATATAAGGCTTTAAGATAACATCAGGATGCTTAGCTGTCAAATGAATGAAGGGAATTCTCCTGTAGAGGGAATAAGGGACTGAGAAAGGGCTGAAGGAAGGTACTTGGGAAATGCCCTCCAATTTAAGCAGTCAGTTATTGAGAAAACAATGAGAAAACTAAGACCAGAGATGTCACCAATAGATGTCTCTCTGGGCTGGAAGATGGAAAAAGATTCAATCATTTTAGAGATGTACTATTGAAAATACTCTTACCAAGCATTTCAAATACTATGTCTAGTCACCCAGATTTAGGAAGGGTATATTCCTCTTGACAGCTGAGACTATCTGGGCATGGCAAACCTGTGATGTGAAAAGCAAATGGAAGAGCAAACTGAAAATGGAGAAGGGATGCAAAGCTATGAAAATACACCATGAAGGTGAGCTTATGGAAGGGAGGAAGGATTTTATTCCCTCTTAAGCTGAAGAGCAGTGCTGTCACTATGTGAGATGAGATTCCATGAGAAGGAATGGTCCAAATACTGAAGAGCTGAGATCCCAGAGCAGAAATGTTGAAGACAACCTAAGGCTTGTCATCCCACTAATTTCAGGGAGAATTCTAAAGATTTCCTGAGTGGAAAGGTTTAGGAGATCCCTTGCAGAAATGCAATGGCTCAAAGTGAGCTAGCTCAGGCACTGGGACAATGCAGGCAGGTGATTATATTGCTGTTCAGCTATGCTACACAAAAGTTGAGCTAGGTCATTCTGCTCATGATCACACAGGTCTGGGCAGACAGCCAAGCTAGATAAACAGAAGGATGTCACTCATAAACTCTACCTCAATTCTTTAACATGGAACATGAAAACATGAGTATTAGTGTAAGGTCCAAGTTTGTCTGGAAACTTAAGGCTCCAATTCTGAAAACACTTCTGCAGATGCTTTACTTAAGTATAGAAGGAGCCTCAAAACCATTTAAGTCTACAATTTGCATCATCAAGGAAAAACACTTCAAGTGCTGAAGGGTCAGATTTATTTCACTAGCTCTTTGATCTCCTTGTCTCAATGGGATTTGGAACAGCTAGAATTATTATCATGGTGTACATTCCTGCACATTTTTGCTGAAGAGATAGAGCTCATGAACCATGTTTTCATTTATAAATACATATTTGAGCCTTACCAAAAAAAAAAATGTAAGTGAGCTCTGTCTTGCTATACAATATATTTATCCATGAAAAGCATTCATCTTGAACACAAACTACAATGCAATGCATCAGAGACGGGTAAAATCACTACCAAGATTAAGGTTTTGGTTCTGTAATTTTAGTTAGATGTTTGGAATGATAAAATTAAATGCTATTGTGTTTAGAGCCAGTGGGAAAAAGGGTATTTGTACTATCAAACAAATGGAACACAAAAGACATGAAAAAAAAAAAAAAGGAAGACAAAGCAAGCTGCACTTTTAACACTCTAGGTTGTTGACCTAGATCTCATATAGTTGAGCCTACAGGCTCAGTCCTGCTTGCCAGGCGGTTCTATCCAGCTCTCAAGAATGCCTGGTGATGCATCTGTTCTTATTATTGCTGGGCAGCTTGTCCAGGGTTCCGGAGAGCTCTGTGGGCCCGTATGGTGCTCTGTGCTAGCCAGAAGCCAGGATGCTAGGTGCAGACACAAGGGCTGTGCTGAGACAGAGCTGATAAACCCTGCAGAATCATAGAACCATAGAATAGTAAGGGTTGGAAGGGACCTTTAAGATCATCTAGTTCCAACCCTCCTGCCATGGGCAGGGACATCCCACTAGATCAGGCTTCCCAAGGCCCCATCCAGCCTGGCCTTAATCACCTCTAGGGATGGGGCAGCCACAGCTTCCCTTGGCAACTGGTTCCAGTGTCTCACCACTCTCATGGTGAAGAAATTCTTCCTAATGACTAGTCTAAATCTGCCTTTCTCTTTCCCCTTGTCCTATCACCACAAACATTTATGAATAGTCCCTCTCCAGCTTTCCTATAGGCTCCTTTCAGGTACTGGAAGGTCGCTATGATATCTCCTTGGAGCCTTCTCTTCTCCAGGCTGAACAAGCTCAACTCTCTCAGCCTGTCCTCATAGGGAAGGTGCTCCAGCCCTCAGGTCATCTTTGTAGCCCTCCTCTGGACTCGCTCCAACAGCTCCATATCTTTTGTCCGTTGAGGATTCCAGAACTGGACACAGTACTCCACATGAGTTCTCAAAAGAGAGGAATGAAGGGGCAGAATCACCTCCCTCAACGTGCTGGCCATGCTTCTTTTGATGCAGCCCAGGATACAGTTGGCCTTCTGGGCTGCAAGTGCACATTACTGGCTCATGTTGAGCTTCTCGTTGAGCTTCTCATTTACCAGCACACCCAAGTCCTTCTTTGCTGGGCAGCTCTCAACCATGTCATTCCCCGCCATGTACTGAAAATGGGGATTGCCCCAAACCAGGTGTAGGAAATTGCACTCGGCCCTGTTGAACCTCATGAGCTCAAGACTGGACTTGGTGTGGTATAGCTTAGAGCTATAACAGAATAAAAGGTTTCACCACCACTCTGGATGTAATTGGCACACTCAGTTGATTACACTACAAAATAGTTGGTTGACAAGGTGGACTAATTAAAAAGCATCTGACTGCCAATGTACCCTGTTACTTTTCATGCTAGTGCACACATCAGTGAATTAAATTTAATTTAGTGACAATGAAGGGGTATAAGGATCACTAGTTTAGGTTGCAGAGGCTTGAATCATTCTAGCTGGAAATAGATTTTTTTTTCTTAAGTCAAAATGCTGGCAGAGAGTATAAAAATATAGATTTGGATCAGGAGAGCACATGATATGGCTAAGGAAACCAAGTGGACATAAGTTGGAGACAATGTCAACAGATGCCAGAAGCTGTAACAAATCTAATAACAACAATGAGCAGCTTGAAAAACAAACTGAACTTCATAACCCAAGAGTATGTATGTAAAAGATGGCAATCAGCTATTAGATGATTGCTACTGTTGCTGGAATAACATCATTGTGGTATAGCAGCAAATCTGTGACTATATAGAAATGATTTTGAAATTTTTTGCAACAACTCTTCTGTCTTGATTAACCATATCTTAGTGAGTATGTTTTCTTCACACATGACAGAATTCAGATGGCAGAAGAGTGAAAATTGAGTTGGTGACGTTTTCTTCATTCAAGTATTCTATCATTGAAAACCAGCCTCCTTTAGGAAAAAGAAATAGCCCATGAAAAGTGTTAAAATTAGTTTACAGTTTCCCTCAGATAGTCTTATTATTTTAGGTGCTACTGAAATCTCAAGTTTTTTATTAAAGGCAAAATTTTGGGAGTGGCTTTGAACTTCCATGAAAGTATCAGCTAGAACATCACAAACAACTTATTTTGACTGAGAAAATGAAACATGATATTTTTTCACCTTCCAACACAAGCAGCTTTGTTTTATTTCATTTTTTGTGATTTGCTATACAACAAAATCAGTTGTAATAACAATTGTTATTGAACTGCTAGTTAATGTTTCTTTTTTTATGTGACTTTAGGCAGGATTAAAAATGAAGGCAATCTGGATTAGGTCAGCTGAGTTGCTCTCAGACTTCACCTCCTTTTTTTAACTTGTAAGTCCTTTATCTGTAGTGGGAGCTTAGAAATTCATGATACCTCTATACACCTACATGTAGACATCTCTGAGATAGCTTAAGCTACAGCCATGTCTTTTGCCTTAAGGCTTGTTGTCCTATCCAAAGATTTTATTTGAATTAAAATATGTGTTGCAACAATGTATTTCTTGAAATGAAGTTGCTGCTTTAGACACTGTGAGAATTTACATGGGATATTGTGTGGTGTGGTGAGTCAGGATGTAGCCAGCTAATGGTCCCAAAGGTAGCACAACTCTTCATATCTCTTAACTTCTCTATTAGTCTTGCTGAGAGGTGTTAGCTTGCTCTAGGACTCACAGTGGCTGCCTGTATACAGCTTATGTGAGGCTTATTGCTTGTTTCGAAGCATGAGAAAATTGTGTCCACAGCATCCGTATCATCCACAGATGGGGTATCACCATCTATAACAGCCCCTTATTACTGGCAGTGTTAGAAACCTGCGCACTTTCTAGGCATGAGCATTTTTTTCTAGGCATGAGCATTTTTTGTAGGCTTCAGTACTGTGCTTTCAGAAGATGATCATTAGGTCAGCTGCTTCTCACATTCAGAGCCAGAGGCCTGTCTTTCCAAACACACAGGGCTTCACGTACAGTAAGTTGGTGTATCCATGGGGAGTTTATAAGTGAAAGGAAGAAGTGGATCATTTCAGAAAAAAATGTTTTAAGTACAGAAAATTGTACGTTCTGTCCTAGTTTGACTTTACGATGTGTTATTTGAATGCAAGGAGGAAAAATTAGAGGGGAGAAATGAAGAAAATATGGCAGGAATTTCATTGCCATGTGATATTAAAAAATCAGTCTCTCTACATTTGTCAAGGATGAACTCATGATGATGGTAGATTTGGTTTGAGTAAATGAGTTCCAATGTTAGGCATTGGAACAGTCTGCCCAGGGAGGTGATTGAGTCACCGTCCCTGGAGGTGTTTAAGGTGAGGGTGGATGAGGTGCTTAGGAGCATGATTTAGGGATTGGTGGGAATGGTTGGACTCGACGATCCGGTGGGTCTCTTCCAACCTGGTTATTCTGTGAAATGTCTTAAACTAATTAAACTTTTAAAGAATGTATCCAAATTAGCAGAGTTATATTAGCTCAGAAGGAAAGCAACTTTTCCTGTCTGATAGAAAGGAAAAGGATTTTTTTATTTTTGAAAACTCCAACCAGTTCTTCAAGTTGCACTGTTACAAGGTATAATATGTTTTGGATGTTTTGGAACCATATGCTCTGTTATACCGGGAATACAGCATTATTTATTATATTCCTTTCATTAACAGATATTTCATTCTTTTTCATATATATTTAAAAAGAATTCTAACAACATTCTGCTAATCATTTGCTATTTTAGAATGCAGCCAGGCTCTGCAAATGTAGGTTATTTGTACAGTAAACAAAGCAATGACATATGAGCAGGGAAATTACTACTCTACTCCTCTGAGAACTTTTAAAGTTAATTTTTGAGGGTAAGATTACATAGAACTAATATAGCCACTTTTCCAGTAGCAGATATCTTTTACATTCAGAAAAATCAAATGATAGTTCAAAGGGCGCTGCATAATTATGTTGCTATAAGCAAGATAAAGTAAACTCAATTGCAGTTGAGTTGAATCCATATTGACTCAGCTGCCTTGCTTGCTGTTCATAGCAAGTTCACATGACAGTCCACAGAAATAGTCTGATCCTGAACACTTACAAGAGTTTCATGTGTAACAGCTTAAAAACAACAAAAATCTGCTCATGAGATCTCAGCCAGAAGTCACAAGAATGACCCGCAACAGACTTTAGATCAGTGTCTTGATGAGAACTACTACAAGAAGAGAAAGAATGACATTAGACCTACGAAATAATGAACAAAGACTATAGCACACTTAGAATGTTATCTTTTTATTTTAAATATACCTATTACAATAATTTGTTAGGCTTATATAGAACACTATTATTTACATAATTCAGTGTTTATCCTTTGAGGAGAATTCCAGTGCTCAATAAATAAGAGTCAGTGAGCTGCTTGGTAACTATCTTGGAATCAGAGATTTCAAATATTAATTTCACATAAATGCTTACAAGTCCTTGGAATGGTAACAGCTACCTGTATTTTTATATAGTAGGTATCTTCTGAATGCAGTTAAATTGCTTTGAAAAGTCTGAACATAGTTATAGGTCATTAGAAGAAAGTTCAACAATGACATCAAAGAAAAAAAAATACCGAAAAACATCAGTGGTCAAACCTCTGTATTTTTCAGAGGCATCTCAGGGTGATGATATTGTTCAAAGGGAACAAATAAACAGTTTGGTAGAATCTCTGTTATAAAATGTCTAGATCATGGGGCAAAATATACAATCACTAATAAATAAAAATACAGCTTTTTAGAAGATCTCCTTTTAACATGGCATTTTAAAATGTGCCTGCAGGTAATAATGGTTTTCATTATTTATATTAAGATTCACTTTTCCATGGTTACTATTTCTTAAACATGAATTTATGCATTATATATATACACTATAAAACACACAAAAGATTAAGTTGTCAGTACAAGGAATATCATTAGCTGAGAACATGAAGCAAGGGTTTGTATCAGATCCCACTCAATGCTATGTGTGTAAGCTCAAATACACAAATATAAAAGGACTTTGGTCCTGAACCTGCACTAAGACAGTAAATGTGGTTCCGTGTTTCCACATACAGAGCTTATTATTTCTACTGAGATCACAGCAGTTCCTACACACACATCAACCATCCTGTTTTAATGTGACCCACCACAGAAAGTAGATTTGGATCAGGAAAAACAGCTTGAGATAGAATTATCCTAATTCTCATCAGTATATTTCAGAGGTCAAGTCCATGGCACATTATGTGAGTGGCTGAATATCTGTGACATTCAGCTATGGCACCCAGTTTCATTTCCCTGACATACAAAAAGAACAGGATGGAAATGCAGCTCATAGCTACAAGGCATTTATCTTGGTAAATGGAACCTTGTCATCATTATCATGAAAGAGAAACTATCATTTACTGATGGTGTGCCTGCTTGTCCAACAAAACATCTTCGGTTTCAGTAGCATTACAGTTTGGCAAAGAATATTTTCTGAATTAACTTTGTTACAGTTTTGAATCTCTGGCACATTTAAAACATCCACCCACCTATTGAAAGAATATTTTAAAGCAGAATTAATGTTTGATATAAAATAACAGTTGTGTTGTCAATGTGGAAAAATAGTCTACAAAAAATAAGTATAAAAGTGATCTCAGATTTATGAATATGTTTCATATAAACAAGTCCATGTGACTAATCTGCATGTTAGAAATGGCCCTTGGTAGGCTGTGCCACAACAGTACATCACATTTTTCACAGTTTACAATAACACAGTTAGATTCACAATGTGATGACACCTTGTATAAGAAAAATAGTATTTTACAAACTGTACATTTGGCATCTATTTTTAAATTTTTTCTGTGTCTTTTTCTGTTCCTTTTTTCTTTTTCCTTTTTCCTTTTTTCTTTTCTTACAAAATAGTGCAAAATTACAGTGCATTAATAGAAGATTTTTCAAATCCTAGTAAAAAGTCAGTATATTTATCTGCTTTGTTCATTCAGTGAAAACAGTTCGGCACATTAGGATTCTGTATAGATGGAAAAGCTTCTCAGTTTCTTCTTTTCAGTGTATCCATTCAATCTTTAAAGCATTAAATTGCACCAAGGGAGTAAACTTTCCAAACTTTTTAATCTCATCTCTTATAGCATGTACGTTAAAAAAGAAAACAGCAAAGGAAAATGTAGATTTTGCAGTCAATTTATTTGCCAAACAGCATATGTCAGACTGGCTTTTCTTATCACGCTATAAAGAAAAGGATTGATGGGAATATTTTTCATCAAGTGACTGCTGAAGTGTTTAGTTACAGCTTCTAGGCTCTATAGGAAATTTATCTCAACTTCATATATATATATAAGTGTTGGTTTACTATATATCTTTTAAATTTTGCTGTCATGCGTGTCCTGGCATCTGGATCCAAACCGACTGTATCAAGCTGGAGAATAGTGTTTCGTCAAAGTGTATTTTTCACTGGACTAATTCATATAAAGAATAACAAACAATTTCTTTTGCTGCCAATTTGCAATGATTAAATTATCTTCTTAATGATTATTTACTTAGGAATGTTAATGAAGAGTTCTCCCATGGATGAATGCTTCATTTGTACAGACTGGCACCATACCTCAAAAAAAAAGCCAACCCTCTTATTAGATGGAACAGCAAAGTTTTCTATGTGATCATAAACAGGTGTGGTGCAGGCTGCAGGAGTCACAGTGTTCTAAGATACCAAATACGAGCATGCTGAGAAATGTGTAGAAGATGTCACATGAGTCTCAGGTCAGTTCTTTGCCTCTTTGGCTGAAAGCAGGAGTGAGAAAACAGACTGAGATCATAGAGTCATCTACTAGGTGTTGCCAAACAGCAGTCTGTACCAACTGATTCATTATTGAGGTTATTAACCTGGAGGTGAAAGGCTCCCTGACACATGAGCAAATCTCTGAACTATTCACTGCACAGAGACTGTTGGTTTCAGTTAATTGTGTAGAGAATGTGGCAACATAAAAGATTCCCAATTAATTACCTTTCCAATAGAGTAATGAAGTGACTTTTTCCAATATAAAAACTGCAGGGTGATATTTCCAGGCCTAATTATTTCTCATGAGTTTATGGTTTTATCATCTGTATCACTCCGTGGTAGTTGTGCTGTGAATTAAAATTACTACAGCATGGTTTATTTAATCAACTTCTTTGCATTTCTGTACCTTTTATGAACTATCTCACCAGTATGAATTTTACACCAATTCTCAGAAGACAGAATTGGCTACAGCACTAGATCTAGTCATTCAAATATTAGAATGGAAACTTCCATGACTAAGAAGGTTGTTTTTTACCCCAGCCATGCCACTCTTGGTTCAATCCTTTATTACTAGCATGGAAATCTCTGAAATCATATATTGACTTGGGTGGAGTCCTTGCCTGAGCAAGGAGTGAAAGATGAAGTTGAAGTAACTATCTTGTATGAATCATATTAATTGATTTCTAACATTTAAAAATCACTTGCATTAAAAACAAACAAGCACACAAACCAGAACTGTAAGCCAGTATTAATGAAAAAAAACACCAACTGGTAGGTAAACAAATACTTCCCCTGGACTTTCTTCTCAAAAACGCACTAGCTTTGACCAAGGAAACACTTGATTAACTTTCACTGTTATGTTTAAATAGGTCAGAAGCCTCCTTGTCAGTCTTCACAGAGCCATCTTTTGTTCCCACTTTGCACACACAGTTGTTCACTGACAGATTCTTATCTAGACTGAACCAAATGAGGTTTAACAGGGACAAATGCTGGATCCTGAATTTGGGGCACAATGACCCTGTGCAGTGCTACAAACTAAGAGAAGACTAGCCAGAAAGCTGCCTGGAGGACAGGGAGCTGGGGTTGTTGGTTGACAGCTGACTGAACATGAGCCAGCAGTGTGCCCAGGTGGCCAAGAAGGCCAATGGCATCCTGGCTTGTATCCGAAATGGTGTGACCAGCAGGTCCAGGGAGGTTATTCTCCCTCTGTACTCAGCACTGGTGAGACTGCCTCTATAATCCTGTGTCCAATTCTGGGCCCCTCACCACAAGAGGGATGTTGAGGCTCTGGAGCAAGTCCAGATAAAAGCAATGAAGCTGGTGAAGGGGCTGGAGAACAGGCCTTATGAGGAATGGCTGAGGGAACTGGGGTTGTTTAGCCTGGAGAAGAGGAGGCTGAGGGGAGACCTCATTGCTCTCTACAACTACCTGAAAGGAAGCTGTGGAGAGGAGGGAGCTGGCCTCTTCTCCCAAGTGACAGGGGACAGGACGAGAAGGAATGGCCTCAAGCTCCGCCAGGGGAGGTTTAGGCTGGACAATAGGAAAAAAATTTTCACAGAAAGGGTCATTAGGCACTGGAACAGGCTGCCCAGGGAGGTGGTTGAATCACCTTCCCTGGAGGTATTTAAGAGAATGGTGGATGAGGTGCTGAGGGGCATGGTTTAGGGATTGATAGGAATGGTTGGACTCAGTGATCCAGTGGCTCTTTTCCAACCTAGTGATTCTGTGATTCTGTGAAATATTTTCCATTATAACGAAAATCAGGTATGTTTGAGACTGATCCTCTCTAAAGCACACTCACTCCAGTTCAGAAGGATGCACACATAACTAGTTTTTATGCTTTCTTCCTACAACAGTCCTATTTCAGCAAGCCTCAGATTCTCTCATCTCCTCATACCACATATAAGTTCATTTACCTTGCACAGCACAATTAGGCTGTAAGATGAAGTCCTATGCTGAGCTGGAGCATCAGGCAATGGTGGCACATAGAGTATGCTGAAGCAGAAAAGTACGGTTAAGGTATATAGCCACTAAGTCAGAATTAATACAAACAGTTTTCAGTGTTTGCAGAGGCAAACGGGGATATAGGCTGTGCTCTCTGGCATAATTCTCAAAGGAAATAAAAACACTGTTTGAAGTCCCAGTGCATTAAAGCATTTAAGATGCCCTTAAACTTAAGCACCTGCTTGAGTCTCATGGTCATAAGCATGTGCTTATGGTATTTCTTAAATAAAGTCTGGAAAGTACTGTTGCATGAGGACAAGATTTACTTCCAAATCAAAAAAGAAAAGAAAATCATAAGGATTCTCCAAGTCAGTTAATAAATATGATTTTTTTTTTTTTTTGTTTAATAACAGAGATAACACAAGGCCAACAGGAGTCCCATTCTTGAATACTAAGCAACAATCATTGGTTATTTAAATGAAGCTTACTTGATTAGAAATGGAAGAAAATTACATGTGTTTTTCTTTAAAAAAAAGCCCAGTTTGAGAAACAAACATGACTAGCTAAAACCAGTAAGTTGCTGTTTACTGCTCTCACTAGTGCCAGTTTCTCATACCTTGTCTAGCCTGCATGAACTCTATAAAACCCCATATTCATGCTCTCTCTGTCCATCTTAATTTTATTTGATATGTTCCTTAAAGGACAAATATGTTACTGGATGTGTCTTGCACAATCTGCAAGCCTTGCTTTGGCTGTTTGTTCGTTGTGAAGTACAACCATCTCAGATGGCAAGAGGTATTCAAAGAAACTGGCAACCGTGACTCACTAAGGAATGGCAGCATACTGCACAAGAGCTGCTGCAGTCATTGAGAGTCTGTGAAATGAAAGGAAAACTCTGCTTTACAAGGATCAGCTGCCAGTTTTTCTGAAGTCTGTTCACATTCAATGGGGTATCAATGCAGCTGCAGTTAGTATTTTATCTGTTTTGGGTCTTATTTTCCACACTGAGAAAGGCAGCAAACTTGATAGCTCAGTGCACAACAGAGAGCCTAAAATCATCCAAAAGAAGCCATTGGAAAGAAAGAATAATGATTGCTCTCTGTAATGACTCCCAACTTACCTTGTGACAAGTGCATATGCAAGCTTATTGTGGGCTAGCAAATAAAATAAACTGAATGCCTGAAATAAAATTGTTTAGAAAAATAGTAAAAATTGGTGTGATTTCTCATCTTTCATTTTTCTTTTCTTGTACAACTTTCTTCTTTTGACAGGGCTAACAAGTAATAAAAAAACACATTGTTCCCTATTTTAACTTATTCCTTGTAATTTACCTTTCTGTAATTAATTGGTTTTGCCTATTCTCCTCCACATTGATTTACTACTTGAGTCTAACGCTAACTGTTCGTGTAGGATGGCTCACTGAAGAAGCACAGACGTCACAATGCTTAATATTATATATAGACAGAAATCAGTCTTCTATGAGTTAGGTATGTAGGTCCAGGAAGACTGCTTTTATGCATGCATGCAGTCCAGATATTCTACATTCATTGCTTCACATCATTTACCACACATGCTCAACACTTCTGAAGATGTTTCATCGTGTGTCAGCAAACCTCCTTATATCCAGAACTGCTTAAGGCTTGATACCTGTAAATCACTTTAAAATCTTCATAAAATGGCTGGTTTACGTATGTTCCAGAACACACTCCTCAAGAATGTCAGTGAGGCGTTAGGGTAACGTCTCTTCTTTAGGATTTGGTCATGATCCTTGGTCATTTCAATTTGGATTAGATTTCTTTCCCATTTTATTAATATTTGAAACAATTTTAGCAATACATCCTGAATGCAAAGTATAGAAGCCTTGTGTGGAGTTTCTTTGAAGAAAAGTTCTATCAAAAGACTTTTACTTTACTTCAAGTTCAGTGCAAGATTAGCCATGCTGACTGGACTCAGTACTCACGGAGGTAATGACATTACTTGCAGGCTTAAAATTTAGCATATATTTCAAAACTTTCCTCTGTATATCTGAGGTAACAAGTCATATATCTTATTATTGTGCTTACTCATTAGTAGTATAAGAATTTATTGGCTGAATCTTGATACCAAGAAACCAGTCTGATTTGATGTAAGCCCTTGTAGCACATGGAGCAACTCACACTATCTGAAATGAGGAATGAAATAAGGGAGTGTGCATGTTCTCCAAGGGGTGAATGCACTTCCACTGAGATCAATGCAAAGAACTTCCAAATTGCACCATCAAGGGAATCAGATTATTTAGCCAAAATAGTGGCATAAACACTGACTGAGAATTTCATAGTCCTCCTGAAAAGAAAGGTACAATGTCCTACAGGACAGAACATAGGCAAAAGCCACTTCCCTTCAAAATGACTGAAATACTACTCACATTACATCCGTATCAGCACTTTGTTTTTAGAAGACTGGCCTTCATTTTATAGCATTAATTTGCAAGGTAAGCTCACCTGGTTTCATACTGGAATGCTGGTGAGTTTTAATGGTTCATAGTATACTGCAAACTAGTTTTTAGAGATAACAATAAATAGTATAGATAAATACCTGGATCAGAAAAACATCTTCTGAAGCCATAAGGCTTCAAGCACGAATGTTTCCATGACCTTTCCATGGAGTTTCCTGTTTGAGAAATGTAGCATTACTCTTACAGCTTTCTGTGTTTCTATTCCAGCCAGGGGTAAAAAAAGTATCTAACAAATCACCTTATCTTTTGCTAAGGGTTTATCATTGTCTATCCTTTATTCTCTTACTCCAGCAATGTTGTTGTCTGCAAGTATAATTTTAAGTACTTCATCAACTGCTTTGCTTGATCAAGGTCCCATGCACTACATAAGCTGAAGGTTGTCAAGTTATTATTATTATTTTCAAGTAGAAGGTGTGATTTGTAATATTTTGACCTGAAAAACCGAGCCTATTTGCTTTCATTTGATACCAAAACATATCCGTCATTTATGTCATTAACCAACCTTGTACATATGCATATACATAGCAATCAGGTATTTAAGCCTTAGCTATAAAAAAAAAAAATCAAATCACACATATTAACGGCAGACATTTTAAACAATCATGACAATCATCACATTTTCATACTTGATATCAGAGTAAATTTAATAATTAAGAACTTATTTATATATTCCAATTTTGATAGCAACTTCTGCTCTTAAAGAGTGCATTTGTTTATATTTGTCACAGAAAATATTTTCAAAACCCAAAACTCATAAGCTTAATGAGTTGAATAGTTGACTATGTCAGCCTGATATCTTTGTTACTGAATGTCAGTATATTTAAATAAACCGTTTGGTCATTTTTTTTAGCACATTCATAAACCATAACAGCAAGCCATTCAGCTACAATTAAAATTGAAATTGGGGACAAATCCACAATTATTCAAGAAATTATATGAGAGAAATTGCTAAAACAATCTGTTTCTAAAAATCTATTATACAGGATGATATCACTGCATGAAGCCAATGTGATTGGATGCCTATGTGAAAATCCATTTATCTTTGTATCAGCGTAACACCACTTACAATATCTGGTCCAGGTAAACAGTACTTGTGACATAATGAGACTTAAGGACACACTATATTTAAATATACTCAAAAATGAGATGAATCTGGGTTTTGGTCACTAAGGTTGTTCAATTTCTCTGTATCCTACTTCTTTATTCTTCAGAAGTTAAGAAGAGATATATTCCTAAAGTAACGTTGTGGAACTATTTGTCAGGAAACATCTTTTTAGAAACAAAGGCTGTCTACTAGTGTAATAGATTTTCAAACTATATTTCTAGGTTCATCACCCTTAAAAAGGGGTGCAATTCATCACACAGGAATAATGATAGGTATGGAACTTTACTGTGTTCTTAAAATGTAAGATGAACCATAAAAAACTTTACTGTCTTTTGAAATTTACCCACATTTCAGATGGGAATAGCAAATCATGTTTTTAAAATTTTCTCTAGCTTTTAAAAGTTTTCCAGATAGGTTAAACAGCAAATGTAATGTTAAAAATAATAGTAAAAACCTGTTAAAAATTACTAATTTAAGTGTAAGACTGGGACATATTTCACAGAAAATGTCGAAAATTTTGTTTAAAAATTATAGTAAACAATCAAATACTTTTCAGTGCACATAATTAGTATGTACATTATAATTTAAAACTGTGTATTGATGAATGCTGCTGATCTTTTAAAATCTCTTACAAAATATAAATAAGATATCCAAGACAGGGCAGCTGAAAAACCATGACATAAAGATTGGTTTTCTTTCTTTTTTCGTCTCTTTTCCTCTCCTCACCCTTGGCTGGAAGTTTCTTCTGGCTTCTTTAAAAAAGTTCGTGCTTGTGCACACACACACACAAATTAATTCCAAAACCATTTTTCTAAATTTCCAATTGACTTGTATTCCTGGTGTCTTTTCACATGATCACAAGCGAGACATGCATGTGATTCCCAGAATCTAGGAAGATGCACTGAGAAATCCTTCTTCCAGTTGAAATAACTAAGGTACATCTTATTATTTTTGTCAAGCATCAGAAGATATTCAGCCAGGTCTCTAGGGGAAAGAAAATCTTCCACATGTATGAAAGAGTCTGCTGGAATGTAATTCTCATAGTTTTCTCTGGAAGGGCCCAGTACAACTGGGACTGATCCGGCCAGAAGAGCATTGTAAAGTTTCTCAGTAATGTAATCTTTGTGGATTGAATTTTCAAAGGAAAGGTAGAATTTGCAAGTGGAGATAGTTGGAATCAAGTTTTTATCATTCACATAGTCTCCAAAGGCTTGTCCATAGGTATGGATTTCAATGTATTTGCTAAGCTCATTGTAATACTTGACTCGAGCGTGCTCAGGGTTCCAATTACTTACAACCCAACAGACCAAGTTTTCCTTACTTGGCACTTCAAATGTAAAGGAACTTGTACCAACCATCAAGAAGCCATAAGGCACCTGAATATCTGAATCACGCCGATAAGTTAGGGTTAGGTTAAAGAGGTGTTCAATGCCACTCTTCTGAGGAGTATGAGTTGGAGACTCCAAGTTCATCCAAATCCACTTCTGGAATGGTGGTCTGGCTTGCTGAGGTAAATTAGTCAGATCCCAGCTAATATCCCTGTGATGAATGAGAACAGCGTGGGATTTGTTATATAATGAGCGGTCAATAGTCAGATGGCACCCGTGGATATTGAACATTGTTTGGCAGGACGTTAGATCAAATGTTTGACCAAATGGCCAGACCCAGATCAAGATAGTAGTCTCATTAAGATTATCAGTTTTGGAAGAAAAGAAGCTCTTCATTTTCAAAACTGAACTGGCTGATTCTATAGGACCAGAGATCCAGCTATTTGTTGGTTTGATATAAATAAGTATAAATGCCATGAAACAACCAAGGACAATGAAGATAATAAAAAATGGCCGGAAAATTCCTTTAGATGTCGATGTCATAATTTGTTCTGAGAAAAGAGAAGGGAAGAGAAAGAAAAAAACCAACATCAGATATTAAATTATATACATACATCCTATTAAAACAATTAGACATCAGACATAAAATTGGATAGAACCTCAGTATCACTGACCTGTAACCTCAGAAATTTCCTCTAAGTGGAGAGAGTATGGGTTGTTGTATGTTATTCATTGTTATTAATGACAAAGAGACAATATTTCTCCTCTTCACAGTAAAAGCTAGTTGACATCAATTAAAAGCAGGATTTAATGCATCTCATGCTTGATATAAATCAATATATATCTTTAGAAGCTTAGAACTTAGACAAAGAATTTGATAGACATGTAAAACAGACAAAATTATGCTTTGATTATGTCTGTGTAAGGAATAACGTCCTGCATATTTGGTCCATTCATATTTGCCTGCATATGAGTATATAGGTTTCGAGGAATGCAAAAGGAAGGGACTGGAACTTTGTAATTAATAAGACTATTTGAAAACTTGTTCATGTTTGATGGCTACACAGGGTTGAACATTCATGTCTTTTCCAGAGGACTCCTAAAATAGCTAGGGAAGGAAAGCAGCAAGATTCTGTCCCCAAATGCAGCCTTGGATACTTCACATATAAAGAAAAAGGAGTAAAACAATGTCCTTAAATATTTGATTATGTTTTTATGCCATAGTGCTGTGTTATAAATTAGGAATAGTAAAGATATTCTGCATCTTTGTGAGGAACCATTCTTACCATGGGGAAAAATGGGTGCAGAATTAATATAGTCTCCCTTGTACTCCTGGTTGTCTCTTTCCAAAAGAAGTGATTAATCTCTTTCCAGAACATCTCTTCCACGTGGTTCTTGTGAAACCTAACAAAGTTAGGGACTGCTTATTGCTAATCTTTGTTCCTGAACGTAGCCCTTGCGGTGTTCTATACATAAAAACAGCTAACAATGTAAAGAGTGCTATGACACAAAAGGAAAAAGGATTGGAAGTTAGTTGCCAAAAAGAAGCATTCTGAGTGTACTGGCATACTGTAGAAAGGTAACTTTTGTAGTGCTTTTCAATGACTATAAAATTTGTCTGGCTTTCTTTTAGTGCATATTTATAAATTTTTTAGGTTTCTAAATTTTGTTACTTTTACTAGCTAGCGCCACAAAGAAATTTACAAAAATCCTACCCCTAAATACATGCTTGAAATATAGAATATAAATAAATAAATAAATAATTCAAAGCCACAGAAAGTAAAAGGGGAATTTCAAGACTTTTAAGGCGGTTTCATAGCTTATCTTCTCTAACCTGTAAAAAAGGGGGCTGTATGAGCGTAGCACTTACAATAAAAATGTTTTCACATTCATTTTTGAGAAAATTAAAAAGAAGGGAATGCCATGCTTAGCTTTACTCTAATATTACTCTAATATTAAATCTTGAGGAAAAAGGTATTTGCCAAAATGTCTCCCATTTTGAGAAGGCAGATGGTCTTAATTATAGTTTCAGTTATTGTGGTGGGTTAACTTTGACTGATTGTCAGACACTCACCCAGCCACTCTCTCACTCCCCCTCCTCAGCAGGATCAGAGGAGAAAATAAGATGAAAATCTCATGGGTTGAGATAAGGACAAGGAGATCACTCACCAATTACTGTCTCAGGCAAAACAGACTCCCCTTGGGAAGTCTATTTTGCCTTCCCAAGAAGGCAATATTGCCAATAAAAATTGATTTTGATAGCAGAGACAAAAGTCGAAATAATACCTCTCCCCTCCAACTTCTTCCCAGGCTCAGCTTCTTCACTCATTTTCAACTCCTCTACCACCTCTTTGCCCCTAATCAGTGGAGGAGGATGAGGAATGGAGGTTTATTGTCAGTCCAAAAGGTTTCCTCTCAGTCTGTCTTTCCTCCTCATAGTTTTCACTTGCTTCAAGATGAGTTCTTCCCATGGGATACAGCCCATTCAGGAAAAGAACCTCTGTTCCTGCACGGGCTCTCCATGAGCTGCAGTTCCTTTACGGCATAGCCCTCTGCTCTGTCATTGGGTCTTCCCTCGGCTCCAGTACCTGCAGCGACTCCTCCCATGCTCCTTCTCTGATCTTGGCGCTCACAGGGTTGTTTCTCACACTTTTTTTTCCTCATTCTTTACTGCCCGTTCCTTCTTTTTAAATATACTTTGTTGGAGGTGCCACTATCTTGACTGCAGGGCTCAGCTGTGCCCTGTGGCAGGGTAGATTGGAGCTGGTTGGAATCTGCTGTGTTGCCATGGGGCAGCCTCAGCCTCTCCTCCCAAGGCTGCCCTGCAGTCCCCACTGCTGGCACCTGGCCATGGACACCCAATATAGTTATATAAGACGTAGTGGTACATTAAGTCTGATTCTTTCATTTCTGCCCCTTTCTTTAGAACATAGTTTAGCAGATCCTCTCTGCTTTCAGCAAAACTAACATGAAGGGTGTAAAGGGGAGGAACTGTTGTGTCCATGACTCTTCCACTTATCCTCACCAGTTTAAATTCCTCTGAAAGAAATCTGTGGATTTACAGCAACATCACACTGGCTCTTTTTTAGCCTATGTTGATTTTTGCTGCAAAATATGTCTAAAGGTGCAGTTATGACCCACAAGAGCACAAGGCCGTTCCCTGCCTTACTATAGTGAAAGTCAGAATGAGATCTCTGAGGAGGAAGGGATTTGAGTTGAGCAGCTCTAAGAGATGAAGCTTAACGAAAAGACAAAAGCCTGAGCTGATCTTCATGTAACTCTCTTCTTCAGGTCTCTGCTGTTGAAACCAACACAGAGAATAGGTATAGCTTTTCACTGAACAGATAACGTGAGCTGAGTGAACAATAGGTTGGGAAAGGTGTCTATTCACAGAGACTGTTCATTTTCTAGGGATTGAAATGGATGAGAAATCAGAAAAGGACTTTAACATTGTGCTTTGTAACTTAGTCAGCCTTCAGTTAAAGCCCTTTAACAAATGTCTCTGATAGGGATTATTTTACACTAAGCTCTTCTGCTAACTAATAGAAACTCTGCATCATCACATGGCTGTTTTTGCTACATAGGGAATGAGCAGATATTATGTATTCTGTTCTCTGCTTGAAATTCTAGTGTGTCCACAGTGTTGCATTTGTATAGGAATCTTTTGAATAGTAGTGCCAATATGAGAATAATTGCTGGCTGTCTGTGCTACCCAGAGTATCAATATGAACATCTCACACCACTAAACAGGTGAATTTAGCTATTTTATCCCTTCCAGATCTGTTTTGCATTGCTTTGCTGCCCTGTGGACTCATTTGCTTCCTGCTGATCTAGTATCATGGTTCTTAGATTTTGCCTTTCACCAGAACACTAGCTTAAAGTCACGATAGTAATTTTTAGTTTTCCATCCTTTGGAGTCAGAAAACTATTAATTTGGCAGACTCATACATCCACTAGACATATAGGCATCATTAGCATGCATTACTCTGAAGCTGCTGCTAGCGGAATAGCAGAAAAGGATTGTAAAAGCAAGACCTATTAAAACCTGGAATGACAAGCTTGCAAGGAAGCAAAAGATCTGAGCAGACTCCTAAAAATACCACTTACCTATACCCCAAGTTACTGGACAGAATTTTGTCATGGATTTCTACTTTTCTATTCCATTTTGTGCCAACTCCAGTAATAACTATTAAGATATGGCCTGGGAACAGCAGTATTTTTCAGTATGAAATGCTGACCTCAGATGCAATAATTCTGTTTCATAAAGCAGATTAAGGAACCTATGGAATGAACCAGCAAACTCTGCTTTCATGGCTTCTATCACTGAGCACTATACACAGGCTTCACTATACTTCAGTACACTGAAGATGTCATAAGCATCTGTTGACAAACACTATCCTCTTGAGAAGTAGCTTATCTCTACTCCTAGTAAGTGCAGGATGTATTTTTCTTTGTCAACTAAAATTAATGCAATATTTTTTTCACAATATTCTCAACAATATTGTGAGACTTTCCCATATTTTATTTCCTTCCTCCCTTTTGTGCCCAAGGTAACCATTGGTCTCCTGCTGTGACTTTCACTATAAAGGTGAGCTAAGGAGATATTTGTTACCAGATATCGAGCCAAGTAACCTTAGCTCACCCTTCCTCTTTCATGGTTTTCCTTCCAGCACAGAATAACAAATTTCCCTTTTGCAGATCCCCTCCCCCACCAATCCCTGGCATGCCAGACTCTGAAAAGAAAACTTTGTCAAAGAAATGTGTTTACTGAGATTTTTGCCAACTGGAATAATTTGGTACTTTTGATAGTTTTGTTGCAAAGTACATTTCGGAGTGTTGTGGCAAAGCAAATGCTTTTTTTCCAAGCTGAAAGTATAACATTTCATCAGTACAAGACTGTTTTTCTCAGTACAAAACTTCAGAAGGCTCCTTTTTAAGTGCAAAGCTTGGCATTACATCATCAAGCAACTCCATTTAGCAGCAATACAAACAGGGAGATAGAAACAGGGTACTGGTAATGTTAACCCCAAGTACACCAGGCAAGGCTTGAAAAAATATATCTATTTTTTGAATGCATCATGCCCACTAAGAAATAAACCAGAATTTTATGGAAACTATTTTGTCATTGTGTCATTAAAACAGTGACTTCTCAATCACTCAAGAAGGGATAGAAATGCCTTTTTTTTCTGGTCATGCAGCACTGCAAGAGGGAGAAAACGTAACCTTTTGGGTCAATAATACCAATGTCTGTTTCCCTGGTATATTTTTACACCAGTTTCCCTGGTATGCCCTCAAGGTTTTGCCAGTAGCCTAAAATATATCATTACTTGCAGAGGTATAACTTTTCTTACTACTCTGGTACTGGGGTTTTCCAAAGGCAGAGATTAATATTTTAAAATTAAACTGGAACAAAGATTTTTTAAATAGAGGAAAAAAAAAATCACTTGTTACTTTTCTCTTGTTAGAATTCTTAAGTGTTCAGGGCTATCTCTTAACTTCATCATCAGTTGGTCTCAGGATAACTCAAGAAATACTTAACCTCAAGATAGCCTCTGGGGATCATTTGTGGGGTCAGACTGGACATTTCTAGCACAGAGGACTTATCAGATTGAGGAGCAGAAGGACACAGAGGTTAACAGAAGTGTCAGAGGTAGGCCTGTTGAGAAGCAGACACCTAGCTTGGTAGATACTCCAGGATTATTAAAAGGACTGTCAATACTATGGGAACTTATAGGAATCACAAGCAGACAACTGTTACTGTAAGCCAGAAGGGCATTTTGAAATTGCTTTCCCTGTCCTCTGCCATTTATCACCAGAATTGGCCATGGCATATCTTCATTCATGCTAAAAGCTGTGTTTTCTTAGACCACACTTGCAATTAGATGGAGCTTGTTCACTTGCAGTATTAAAAGAAAATCAATTGCCTCAGGATAGTCTGTGCGTGACTACTTCTTCTCTCCAAGCCGCCATTGTGTGGGTGCACCCTAAAATGCTTTCTCTATAGTTCTCTGAAACTGAAGAATGCTTCTTTTTACTGAAATTAACTGTCACAACTCCTAGTTATGCCTCCTTGGTTGCAGTTGAGATGGTGATTTTTTCCCCCCACTATCCACACATGGGCTTACTTCTATGCCTTTCCACACCTGTCCCACAGATTTCTGAAAGCAGCCCAGTATGAAAAGGCTCAGCAGAGCTGCATACAGTTATAAAGGCTGGAAATGAATGAGCTGCTAATCTCAGACTGCATATTTTTATTCTATTTGCAACATTCTTTTTCTTCCCCTCTCCACATTTTTTGTTTTCAAATTATTTGTTCAGTTCCTCAGATTCCAGTTTTGTGTATTTGCACTTTCAGAACAGTATAGAATAATTTTATTCAGCAGTAGAAATTTTAGAAATTTTTATTTTGAACAGTTTTAGAAAAGTCATCTATGAGAACCCCAAGGACTGGTAGCCATTAAGACTGATTGCTTAGGGGTGGTGTGGAGCTTGTCACTAGAGACTGTTAAGAACAGGTTAAACAGGCATCACTCAGCAATGAGAGACCAGATTCTGCCCTCAGGTCCTGGGACTGGGCTAGATAACCTCACCTGATTCCTTTCAGCCTTATGGTTGGTGATAATATTAAACACAGATTCTTGTAAAATGCACCTAATAAAAACACAAGTTGGCAGTCTAAAACTGCAAAGAATTGCTGAAAAAATCAATAAAGACGTCCCCCATCTTGAACCTGTCTTGCAAACTATGAAATAGCCATACTGTATACAGTGAAAATGTGAAGAAATCCAAAAGATTGTGTCCCTAGTCCCTAGTTTCAAAGGCAAAACATAAAGCTTCCTGTCAACTGCTAGCTGGGGTACTGCTGCTTTTATTTTAGAATCTCTGAATATTGTCCCCTCAGGCCTTGCTGAGGAGAACCCTATTCTCAGTCTTTTCCCAATTGCTGTGCAACATGCAGAGAGCTGCTATGGCAGCCCCCAGCCTTCTCCTGTTCTTGTCATCTATCCTCTCTTGCCCACAGCAGTCACACACTGTCACTCTCCAGCTGCTTAGGCAACAGCTCAGTGGTTCCTTTCTGTGATTCAGCTGTACAGCAAAAGGCATTAGCCAGGGATGCAGAATCTTTCAGAATAAGAGGGAAATGGCTATAGCATTGCTGTTCAATTTGGACTGACCCTATCTGTACTCCCACTGCCACATATGAAAAAAAGAAGTAGAATTACCCCAAAATCCTGTCTGCGGGGAGCTTTTTTCAGACAATCTGGCATTAGTATGTCACAGAATCACAGAATCACAGAATCACAGAATAACCAGGTTGGAAGAGACCCACTGGATCATCGAGTCCAACCATTCCCACCAATCCCTAAATCATGCTCTTAAATCCATGTCATGGATTAATCCCAGCCAGCAACTAAGCACCACACAGACACTCGCTAACTCCCTCTCAATGCGGTGGAGGAGAGAAGCAGAAGGGTGAGAGTGGAAAAGCTTGTGGGTTGAAATAAAAACAGTTAAATAAGTAAAGCAAAATCTGTGCACAACAGCTGAGAAAAACAAGGAATTCATTCATTACTTCCCAGGGCTCCATAGTGCATAATGGTTATGGGGGAAACAAAATGCCATAACTCCAAACGTCCCCCTGCCCTTCCTTCTTCTTCCTCTAGCTTTAGGTTTGGGCTGGATATCAGGAAAGAGTTTTTCATGGAAAGGGTCATTGGGCACTGGAACAGGCTGCCCAGGGTGGGGGTTGGGTCACCTTCCCTGGAGGTGTTTAGAGGATGGGTGGATGAGGTGCTGAGGGACATGGTTTAGTGATTGATGGGAATAGTTGGAGTCGATGATCCAGTGGGTCTTTTCCAACCTAGTGATTCTGTGATGCGTTAGTGGCAGATTGCAGTGGTTTGACTCAGTGATCCAAGAGGTAATATCCATTTAGTGAGTTGGGGTCAGCTGTTCCAGCTGTGTCCCCTCCCACCGTCTTGTGTATCTCCCACCCTCTATTGGAGTGAGAAACAGAAAAGGCCATGACTCTATGTGAGCACTGTTCAGTAGTAATGAAAACATCCCTGTATTACCACCATTTTAAACACAAATCCAAAACATAGCCCCACACCAGCCCAAACCAACACAAGTGTCAGGACTTCCCACTTCAAGTGTCGGGATACACCTGGCACAACTGGAAAATACATGCATGCAAAGCTTTCAGAAACCTCATCAATGTTGCGAGCCTTGGTAACATGCAGAGACAGGATCTTTTATACCTCAACTTCCACTCTGACTTGTCCACATCGCAGCTAGTTGACGACTGAGAGCATTCTCTGAAATGGGTGCTGGCTTTCCATACTGTGGTGGCTACAGAAAAGGAGTTCTTAACTATAGAGGTTAGGAGCAAACTTTATCTGCCATGCCAGGAAAGTGCTTTTTATCTTCCTGAAGATAAATCTCATTCTAGCTATGCAGCACAAGCCAGTTCACACTTCCGAAAAGGCTCTGCACCAAATGAAGCTCATCAAAGGAAAGCTCCTCCAGAAGCAAGTGGTCTCTTTTTCCCTTCTTTCTATGTGGTTTGGAGATAGCAAACTGCTGTTCTCTGTGGTTCTGCAGAAAAGGCTCTTGAGTAGCTTTGTGGCTTGCTTGTAAAACCGCAGCTGACCAGATGAAATACTACTAACGTACATGAACAAGCGATGTGTTTATGGTGGCCACCAGTCGACCAGAAAGCCCTAGTTAACTCAGAGGAGCTGTGAAAATTGTGTGACCTAAGAGGAGAGATGGGGCATAAAATATCAGAAAAATAATCATGGGTTTTGCTGTGCATGTGTGCTAAATTCCATGTTCCAGAACCACAATTGGTTGTGGCTAATTCCCTAGTATACAACTCTCCCTGTAAAACAGACAAATCAGAATCAGTGAACGCTTACTGCAGGGAGCATTAGTTCAGTGGCAAAGCAAGACTTTTGGAGCCCTAAGCACCAGCTGTATGTGTAGATATGATTAGAGGCTATGTGCAGTAGTTACACTGCTGAATCTTGCTGCATAGGCAAGCTCGAAAATTTTAGCTGGGATTTAACGCTGCTTTTTTTGCAAATGTAAGTGTATAGATCTTGAGGATTCTGCCAGTGGCAGCGTAACTCCTGAAACAGCTCTGTAGCCTAGAAAGAAAGCCTGAGAGGCCTCTAAAAATACCATAAAATCCTCATAATCTGATCTCTACTTAACATTACACTTCTCTGCCTACCTAGCACCTTTTCCTTAGGAAACTCATTATGCCTCTGGGTTTGGCGTCTGTACTATGTAGTTGTTTTTTTAGGATGCAGGTCAATGTTCTTGCTTCAAGTTGCAGTCATAACTGCTACAGATACTAGTTGCCAGAGAGACAGCAACTACCCCAGAGAGAAAAGGGAGCAACTGAAGTGTTCAAATGTGCTGTAATCTCCTCAGTGGCAGAAAGGGAAAATGGCATTTACCAAAATAGTCAGAAGGAATGTGGAGAAGACAGGTGATGATTTAAAGGCCTTTTTTTTACTTTTTTTTTTTAAAATATACTCATATTCTTTGAAGATAAGGAAGATAAGACCTTTTTTCCCCTTCTTTTTTCCTCTAACAGAATGGAAGGATGGACATTGATTTTAGAAATACAGCCAACCAAATTGCATTTCTTGACTATTCTGAATGAAGAATATGAAGTAACAAAGTGTTTTTCAGGAGGTCTAATGATGGCCAAGAGTCCTCATTCAGATTCTGCTACCTGCTCTCTACATGACTTGAGCTGAGCTCCTCACTGCTTTCTTTCATTAAAGGTCACCAGTTACTCAGAGCTTCAGGTTAGAGTCTGTTTATAGAGAATACAAATCCTGCATGGTACAAGATGCTGAATGCCAAAAATGATGCTTGTTTTCCATCTGAGCAAAGTGCAATTCATGTAAGCTATGTAATGCAGAGTACTTGTGATTTTAAGGACATCGGCATGAAATTAATGGACAATTGGAAAAAAGGAACAGTAGCATGAATCATTCTCCCATTGCACAGCAAGAGTTATGTTTTCAAGGTGACTTGTCTTGGCAATGCTAAATGCTTCAAAGAGAGAGGCTGGTAGGTGTAAGATTGAAGGTGATTATCAAACAGGACTCTGCAATGAAGTTCTTTTTCTTGCTTCAGCAAACCAATTAGCATGTCACTATAAAGATTAGCCAAGTATGGACATTGAAAAGAGGAACACAAGACTTTTAAGAGTCCAGTCCAAGTGGCTTCTTATTCATGCACAGAAATAAAGAGCAAGATTCACACAAAGTAAATTCAGAACAATGAATAACAATATTATAAGAAGTTTAAATATATGCACACATAAACAGAAATAAAACAAAAATCCCCCAAAACCCTAAACCATTAAATAACAAGAATGAAAGCGTATTTTAAATATAATATATATGTTAGATGGTATATGTTATGAAACTAGCAAAAATAACTAACTGCACACATCTGTGAGAAAAAAAATTGCAGTTGAGAGAAACTAATGGTTAATTTCTTGGAGTGCCTCTTTGTGTGTAATACAAAAGGAAGAGCAGAGAGCTGGAACTACTAGTACAAGGAGCTGAGAAATACAAAGCTTAACCAAAAGTCACTGAAAAGACCTTTTCTGCAGAAAAATAAAAAAATAAATCCTTCAGTCAAGAAATAGCAAATACATAATAGGAATGGGTTGAAGGAAACATAATCTGAAAAAATCTTTCAGGACTTACAATTGTCTGCATGTTCTAAGATGTTTTCTTGTTACTACTTACTCTCCAGCTTAACATACCCACTAGTGCCTCTGAGAGCAACTCTTAAGGTCAGAGTATGGGAATGAAAAATATTCTGCATAAACTGTTGACAGTACAATGTACAAAGCAGATGAATAGTTGGTGCAGAGATCATACTTCATTTCAAAAAGACTCAAGCTACCTGCTATTTCTTAGCTTATTGTCTTCCTTGTACGCTTGTTTAAAAGAGAAGTTAAATATTTGCAGTGTAAGTTAAAGCAGTTCATTCTGATGCTCAATTACTGAATTTTACTGTCATACACTGTTGTACTTTTAATAAAGCAAAAATTCCATAATGAATTAATAACATTTTTGCCACTAAAGTAACAAGTTAATGAAAAATTCTTTCCTCTATCTTAGAAATACAATTTGCCAAGCAGTCTCTTTTTCCATCTTAATGTTTGCAGCCTGTAGTCTTTCTCTAGTACAACCCTACTGTACATATCAAAAAGATATATTTAAACAGGGGAAAGAAATTTTTTTTTCATTTGCTTCTACTACATGAGGAAGACACTATATAGTCACCTTACTCAGAAAGACACTTTCTAAAGAAAGTCAGCAGAGATAGCTAAGAGGAAGTACAAGGAGAAAGCGAGAGAGCAAGGGAAATAAATTGGAAAATAGGTAAAAAAAGAGCTATATATGAGGTCAGCAGCACTTTATTTAATCTGTATTCCTCTCCTTTAAGGACACTGGTGTAAAGAAAAATGATGGCAGGCAGTTGCCCTTGCAAACAGCTTGTGAATCTCTGCAGCTAACACAGCTTAGCAAAGCTACCTAGGACTAATTTGATGCCAAGAATGATGAGAGACCTAAACCCCTGGTTGATTAGGCTACCCCAAGTCCAAACCAGAAACAGGCACAACCAGCAGTGCTCAGGGGAAATGCCTATACCTAGTTTTGAAACTGCCACCCTAAAAATCTCTGTTCATTTTTCTCTAAATGCTAGTCATGTTTAAACTCTCTCTGGCCCTTTGCCTTTCAGGATCCTCTGCAGTTACTAGCCTGATGCCAGCACATCCCCAGAAGGAGCTCATTCGTCATCAGGAAGGGCTATTAAAAATCGATAAACTATCTATTCCCCTAGCTCTTAGCCCTGAGGATGCAGATGTGCTTAGAAGGTCAGACTCCATCTTAAATGCAGTGGTAGCAGCAATTTTTCGTTTGTCTGATTTTAAAGAAACAGACACAGGATGAAGTTCCTTTATGCAGCAATTGAAGTTAAATATTACCTATCAAATAGGAATTGTACTTCAGCCTGAAGTGATTCAGACCTAGATATTTCTTTTTCCTTAAAGATTACCTAGCTCCTAGGTGGAAATAGCTGTTGCCTTTAAAATATTTGAAGAGCTTTAGGACCAGAGACAAAGAATTGTTTTCTCCTTATTGGTGCCCTAGCTGCTAATGGAGATACCAGTATTTTCTCTTGACTTCTTTCTCTCTCATCCCTATTGAGTCCCTAATGATTTATGCCTAGGGGCACACCTGCAGCAGTAGAAGGTGGAGTCAACTTCCTTCCCTGTGCAGTTTACAACCTTGTGAAGGGGAAGTGGCAGGAGTGGTTTGAATCTCCTTTGCGGGAAACATCACAAAATCAGATCTATGTCCTGGGTGAATCCTCCTCTGGCTGTGTTTCAAAAAGTGTAATTCCCTAATTCATTCATAAAAGAAAGAGGCTAGATCCCTGATCTTAAAGGAGGATTTCCAGCTCCAAAATTCAAGAATGACCCACTCCTTCAGAGTGCTGGATGTGTCTTGGTGAGGCATAGAGGAAGATGTACTCTGGTTCTTTTCTTGGCAACCTCTTCTATGGCTCTTGCTGTGTGTCTCCATCCCTAGGTGCCTAACTAATTACCTGTATCGGGTAGGCGGCCTAGGCATCTTAACAAGGGTTTTGGGCTAATGGCTAGCAATGCTAATACTTGGTGCACAAGCTGATTTTTGAGTGCAGCCTTTGGTCTACATGATCAGCTGTGGTCAGATGTCACAAAAAACAAAGATGAAAATACCACCAAGTCTCCCTCCCAGCCAAACTAAATAGGAGTTCTGCTAGAATATATATATGTCATAAGTTATCATAAAAGGAATGAAATCAAAAGCAAAATTAATAATATTAGGTAAAAGTGATCTTACTGACCAGCATATTGGTATAATGAAGGACAGAACAGGTTTGCCAGGGCAATTAGAGCCTGGTGGTGTGTAACAAGTCTCATATATGGGGCAGAGAACAAACTGGTTAAAGGACTTCCTGACTGTTCTATCATTTTAACTTAGGTTTGGTTGAGTTGCATATAATCTGTATTAATTTAAATGTAAATAACTTTCTCGTTATTTTTGAACACCTATAGCATGAAACAACATTTGCTTTCCTTTAATAAAACACTCGTGAAAACTACAAATTAAAAGTACCATTAAAAGGACCATTACTAAGGCAGCAAAACAAAGTGCTGCTCTAGTAATAACAATAATTCCACTTTGAAATGTCTTCCCTTAAAGGATCTTTTAGGTTCTAATCACAGCACAGTCAGAAATCTATTACTGAAACTGCTTTATGAGGAGTAAAGGAGAGGTGGAAATGAAGTCTCAGAATGATAAAGTAATTTCCACAATATCATAAAGATTTTAACAGATATTTGACAATGATGACATCAATTTACATCAAAATTGTTGAGTCTGTGGGATAGAATTATTTTCCTTCAAACGTCTGCAGAAACTAGACATACCATGTTTACTCAGATAGGATATCTCTGACAGGTATCTGTTTCAAGTCTCTGAAAACACATCCTAATCGTCTTGATTGCAGTAAGTTAGTAAAGGGAAGATTTAATCAGATTTAAGTCAATAACTCCTTGATCTGTACAAGAAAGAACACAACCCTTTTTTCAGAACTATAGTCAAAACTCTTTCAGCAAAGCTGGATTTGCTGAAAGAGAAGAAATATCAAAGACAAAATCTTGTTCTCAGGGACACTGGAAAATGTTCTATTAATTTTAGTGTAGTTAGAGTTTTGTTCTTTCAGCTGATTGCAGAAACATGTGAGAGAGAAAAAGCTCAAAAGCTATTCCTTTGTGATTAAAGTTTACGTATGAATGAAAAACCTAAGGCAACTTGGGAGACAGCAAGATAGATATAAGTCATTGCTCAGGGAATTTAAATGCTGGTACGAGTAACAAATAACAAAACCTCTCCCTTATACACATATATACACAGACACACACAGTCTATAAATTTAGGAAAGATTTAACAACCTATTGAAAGTGCTTCTCAGCTTTCATATATGCCACACTTTATACTTAAATAAATATTTACATATATGCATACACATGCGCATATATATACACACACACTATTTATGTGGTATTTATAAGCTACTGAATTTCTTAAATTTCCTGAAGCCTCCCTTATCAGTTCTGCTTTATATTTCTTTGTATCTATACCCTTACATACATCACACGTATGATCATGGTTATATAGGAAACTACTGCCCAGCCTGCTGGATGCGGGAAGGGGCTGTGGTCCTAATGAGATGCACTACTGCTTTGCATTCTGACAGGAGCAGAAGCAGAAGGCAATGGAGCGACTATTACTGCTGTGCTGGCAAATAGGAAGGAGCGAAGCAGCACTGAATTCACTGAGGCACTGAATCAGTCGGGGTAGATGGGAAGAGGAGGTGGAAAGTGAAAACAGGGGTTACTATTACATGAGAAATAAAATCTTTTTCTTTCTTATATACCTTAACCCTTTTATCAGAGAGGACATAAAAGAGCATTGCTCTCAAACTGTTCTTTCAGCAAGAAACACAGCAGCAGGCTGAATGCTGCAGTCCTGAAGATTATTTATAGCTTGAGATGCATGAGGTGTCTGTATATGTATGTATGGAGATGGGACATCTGCCTCTGGACATCTGGAAAAGCTCTGGCAAGGAAGAGAAGTCAGTCACCCATACTAGGATTCTGATGAAATATGTCATGGGGGAATGGGGTGGATTTACTCAAGAATCTTTCTTAATAAGCAAACAAGCATGTTTATTGACATAGTTGATATGAATACAAAGCTTTAAAGATAAAGGATTCTTAAAATCCAATTTACTTTTCATTCACATGCTGTCCCTTTTTTTGCATTTTCTGTGTCAGCAATGATTACCAGCTTAATTTTTATTCCCAGTTACTTTCAAGTTTTCTATGCTTTTAGGTTTTGAGTCCTGAATATGACAAATACGATAATTTTTTACAACCAGCTCTTTCTAATGGGTTAAATTTAACTGCCAATACAAGGTCTAGGATTTATGTATATGTTTTTAAAAGAAAAGAAATGTCTAAGGACATTTTAGAATAAACTCTTTCAAAGTTTTTTTCCATATATCTTCTGTTTATTTTCTGAGTTATTCTGTCCAGGTTCTTATGTCATACCTTAGCATCTGGTTTTGTTATTTATTGTTCTACTTTGCAATGCCAAAAGGGAGATTAAAATGTAAGTAAAATACATGGGTGCTTATTCTATTTAAACTCTTTTGTGCTCATAAAGTGCTTGTTTTGCTGCCTTCTGCATGTGAGAACGAGAGGAGGATGACCTGAGTGAGCACATCCAATTTGTTTTCTTAATGCTGCTGAGACTAGCTTCCTGGCTGGGAAAATGTACCTGCGGCTTGTCTGTAGGAATAGGCTCTTACTGACCTGCTCCTATTGTGGGACCTTCAGCAATAGAGAGGGTTTCTTTTGCAGAGTAGTATTCATACAGCAGACTGATTTACCACTACAGAAAGTTTGGCCAAGTCAGAACAACTCAAGCCTTCTATGAATACATATGAAGACACAAGTCAATCTTTGATGTTCATTATAGGATAATCAGCAGGTGACATCCAATATGTTCTTACATAATAGGTAAATATTCCATATATAATATCTGTATCGACTGAATGTATTTTATCTCCTTCAAACAACCAGAACAAAAATATTGTTTGTTTCAAATTGTTAGAAACTAGTAATACTCATTAAAAACTAGAGGCTGAAAACCTAGCTGTAAGTCATTTCTACCTTATGTCAATCTCTTCAAGCACAAATTTGCACTTATTTTATTTCTTGGACAGTGAAGGAGCGGCAAAGAAGATGCTGTTGCTGGTGGCCACTGGCAGTGGAGAGGAAAATATACACAGTATGTTATGAAGTAGATGGCCCCTTATAAAGCATAAGAACCTGAACACAGGTAGGGTTCATGTTGCAGGACCCCAGAGTGGTCCAGCCCTCACCTTATTTTGGAGCTGAATATCCTCATGAATATCATGGAGCAGTTTTGAAACAAAGACTAATGACTTCTAGGAAAAGAATATTGTTTGTGTGTTTATTTTTAAGAATCTCTTTAAGAAATGAACCATCAGGCAGTGAGGGGAAGCAGTCAGGGAAATAATCTCAGATATGTAATATGGGTCCAAACTAGGTGACTAATGCAGGCAATGACCGCAGCAACAAAGCCACAGGTATAATTAACTATGCTTGATGACTTTTTGTAATCTCAGCAGTAAAATATCCGAAGACCTGGTATGTTTGTCAAAGGAACAGAAATAGCCTGACCTATTAGCTGTATGCCTACTAGTACATTAACATAGTTAGTGTATCTGAGAGATCTTTCTATGCTTGTTTGTAGTTCCTAGTGAGCTCCCAATGACATCTGTTATTAGCAATTAATATGACAGATAAGGAGAAAGACTATGTTTAAAGATCAGAGAAGGAGTGCCTTCAAAAATTGAGTTATTTTGGATTTTTAGAGGTGTAACTACATGCAGAAAACTTATTCTGGACTCCAAATAATGTAGTATTAACTGGAAAATGTATTTAGAAAATTTCTTACAGTTTAAAGGAAGTCTTTCTGATTTAAGCAGTTTTTTGAATACCAAGCAGGCATTTTTTCAGTGTCCATGGTGTAAGAATTCAAATGGAAAGCAGACGATCACTTAACAGAACTTGTGTGCGATTGACAGATATTGGAATTTGACTGCACTTCTGTGTTATTTAAGATGATAAGAAATGAAATGTGTACATCTGGAAAAGCTGCTTTTGGATGGATAACCTTCACTTGCTGATGAAAGTAAAATGAAATAAATTACATTTCAGCCCCTCTGAAACTGGTGTATAATGCAAAACTGAATTCTAAGAATTTCAGTAGGAGACTTCTAATAGGTTCTCAAAGATTTTTACCTTTTTTTCCTCTAAATAGAGAATAAAATATGATAATCTCCCAGTAGACTTCTGGAAAGATATTTTAAATTGTCATTTTGTGCAAGGAAGCAAGACAGAGTTTTGCAGAGCCAATGTGTTTATAGTATGATTGCTTTAGCTAGATTTATTTTTCCACTGGGATTTTTACATCACTGTTTTTTATCTGCCATATATAGGAGAAATTACATAAAAGGGATAGTGATTAGGCAGATGTGGCACAGCATTCAGGTTTGGAATACCTTGATTTACAAAACCTAAGAGCAACAGAAATACTTCCACTGCTCTTGTTTGAAATTCAGAGGAAAGGTTTTGTATTTATTTTAAAAAATCCTGCAGTGTATAAGCTTTTGTTCTCTGCTATGTGAGGACAAACTCAGATTTACTGGACAGTAACTACTAACTTCTGTGGAAATGACTTTTTTTTTTTTCCATTGGACAAGGTGAATTAAATGCTCTTTGTTTCCTATTCTCTCTCCTTACATTGATTCTCAAATTATTTGGATTCTGATGCATTGGGCATAAAATTATGTTTTCATCTATGAAAGTTCAAGGACACTTGATCACAAAATGTTTAATATACGGGTTTTTTGTCTGCCACCAGTTTGTCAAAACAAAAACTTATCTGAAGAATGTCAGGTTTGTTAACATTTTCTCAGGGCTTTTTTTTTTTGTCAGATTTTGAATAACTTTTCAAGGAAGCGCACTGCTGCTTTAATACCCATGAAACCCACTAGGGAGGGTTTGAAAGATATCAGTTCTGCCCTGACAAAAAAAAGAGAATATTTTCAACATCACAAAAATTTGCAGAGGATGAGAAATCATTCCAGCTATCAATTTATGATATCCTTAATGGCCGGAAGATTTCTCAGCCTCTGTCAAGCCTAGAGGACAGGTACATGCTGTCACACGCTGACAGGACGGGGTATGACAATAGTATCACATCTTTCTCCTGAGCTGTACAACTGAATTACCTTTTAAAGGAAAATGAATAAGGGTGGAAGAAATACATCTCACCTCAATACAGACATAGCCTGAGTGATTAGTAGATTGCAGCAGGAGACAATCCAGCAATCATTGCTCTAATAGCAAGCACCCAGATAAGTACTATGATTCCTAACTGCCCCATAACTTTTATAAAAGGGTACCTTGAAGGATCTCCCTCAAAGGGCTTATGCCTGTAGTGTGCACATGTGCAATGCTTCTGAGATACCTTATGAAAATTTCAGTCTCCATACTGGTCCTATACTAGTCACATCTACAAGTGGATGCCCATGGTTAAAGCCTCATGGCCTCAGTCACAGACATCATGAGGAGCAGCTGAGGGAGCTGGGGTTGTTTAGCCTTGAGAAGAGGAGGCTGAGGGGAGACCTCATTGCTCTCTACAACTACCTGAAAGGAGGTTGTGGAGAGGAGGGAGCTGGCCTCTTCTCCCAAGTGACAGGGGACAGGACAAAGTTCAGTAGCCTCAAGCTCTGCCAGGGGAGGTTCAGACTAGATATCAGAAAGAAATTTTTCACAGAAAGGGTTATCGGGAATTGGAACAGGCTGCCCAGGGAGGTGGTGGAGTGACCATCCCTGGAGGTGTTTAAAAGATATGTACACAAGGTGCTCAGGGACATGGTTTATCGGTTGATAGGAATGGTTGGACTTGGTGATCCAAGAGGTCTTTTCCAACCTAGTGATTCTTTGATTCTATGACTCCTATTGAGAACAGCCTCAGTCCACTTTGTTGACTGCATCTTTTTTTTACCCCTTCTAATTTTAGTGTTACATTTTCCTCATCTTTTGACCCTGTTTCCATCTTCAACTTTGTTCCTTTTGGAGGCAGCATCACACCCTTTCCATCTCTCAAAATGAGCAACAGCTAGAGAAATCTGGCAGCTCTAGTAACATTATAACAACTTACTGAACTAAATCAATTATATTTTCAATGTTGCTTTCCCTGTCCTTCCTCCACATTTAGAGTCTGCTCTTTACTATGCATTTGTCTATTTTAAGGCACACCAACAGGACTTTGTTCTTGATAGGGCTCAGCATCTTAATCCAACAATAGTTATTACATAAATGGGAACAGCTTGAATAAAGGCCCATGAGAAGACTGGGAGGAAAGTGACTGGAAGCCATGCATTTTTGTTTCTGGTACTCTGCTCCTCTGAGAGAGGGGAAAGATTATCAATTCTCAGACAAATAGTGCTGGATAAGGGACTGGTAGCCTTAGGACTTCAAGTGTGTTCAGGACAGACAGGACCTCCACATTTGCCCAGAGTAAAGGCTGCAGAATAGTGGCAGTTTCTTGACAGTGTTATAAGGTAAATTGTTTGTTAAAGACATCTTATATTATATACACGTTCTACTGTGTCATTTAAAATTGATTCAGAATTGAAGAACCATGGCTTTACCATTTTATTTGCCATGCAGAATTAATTTCCATACCTACAAGTATATACTTGACTAAGGGTGCTACAGTTACTTTCACGGAGACATGGTACAGCATGTATTACATCCCTCATGTTTCCTGCAGACTTCTTTCTTAATCTTATGTGCATTTCACACCAGCCTCACTCTGCTCATCATTCATTACTAGAGTCATTCCTTGTTCCCCAGCAGACACTCTGAATTAAAAACAACTGCAGGATACAGATCACTGATGCTTTCAGGTGAAGCCTTCTTCCAATTAATGAGCATGAATTAAAATCCCATTAATTTGGTTATAGCACTGGTGTTTTGCACACATTTTCTGTACCTATGATTTCAGGCTTCTTGTACATTTCTGTGTTAATGCCTCATTTGAATGAAGAGGCTTTATGTTCTTCCAACTGTGTTCAGCTTCGTCTGCTTTCAACTCCAGTTCTCTCCCTGTCCTGCTTCCCAGATCTTCCGGAAGGCTCTGGATGCAGGTGGCAATGCTGCAGCCAAATGATACTGCTCTGAACCAGAGTCACGTTTTGCCATGTTCCTTGCTTGGTATGCTGGTTCCAGAGCCTTGCCTGATATCCTGCTGACACAGGTCCTGCTCTAATGATTAGTGGGGCTCCATACTGGGTCTCACTTCTAATATGGTTTTACCTTACTAATTGGGAATCACTGTTCTTGATATTCCCCTAATGGTTGGCCACAATATAAATACGACCACTAAGCAGTATAAATATGACCATGAAGCTATCAAGATGTCTATACTCCAAACAAGTCATGCTGTAATGCCATAAAAAGCAGCATAGTAAACAAAGCCACAGAATGATATAGAGAATAACTAATACCAAACTATACAGCACACTAAAATCATTCTTGCTGTAGCTGCTGAGGTGAAAAATCATATAGATCTAGCAAAACAAGGGAAGCTTGGTAAATAAATGATACATTGAAGGCAATTCCTAGCCCTCTGTCTTTTGACTTTAATGGAAGTCTCCTGAGCAAACTAATTCCAATTGGAGAGTTGAGGAAGAGTAATAGAAGGACTTTATTCAAGAGGAAAAACAATACAGGCACTTATCTTACAAATTTGGGCTTTCCTGGTCCTCAGTCGCTAGCACTTTGCCTTTTGATTTACAGCTTTGAAAACTGTTGTTACTCCTTGAATTATAAGCCCCACTTTTTCCATCATAATAGTGGCAGATGTTTGCTACCTTGAATGTTAAGTCTGATAGTATATATTCTGTTCCATAGTTATAGTCCATTGTAAATATAGAGTATGAAACCCAGCATTTGAGTAGCGGTTCTACAGCTCGACTAACACTCTGTCACTGTCATTTTAGCATCCTAATTACATCAACATTGTGCTTTGTGACTCATACTGCAGATTTCCAATCAAAATGTCTCTGATGAGGGAAATAGCATTACAGCAGTCAAGCAGTAGAACAACATCTCTAAATAATCCCAGCTTGTTCAACATCCCAACTGCACTGTAGAACACAGGTCAGAACAGCTAAACATGGCAGGAAAGTACACATTGCTGTGAACTGCTCTGGCTTACATAGCTGTTGTAGAGCAATTCATTATGGATAAGAACCTCACCCCTGGAATCCCATAACATTGAATGAAGGTAAAGAAACAGCAAAATAACATAATTTATGCTTGTTAGTATTTTCCCTGAATGCTTGCATACATGCATATGAATTCACACCAAAAAAAATTCCCACAACATAGACTTAAAATACATGTTTTCACCAGTAGTTTTTTATTCAGTTGCATGGTAAGCCTAAACCCAAGAAGCCTTAGATTTCTGGGTAGCCCAGCACTGTGAGTACACGGCTTCCATTTTCCCAAGGAATTACATTTCTATGAATCACAGTTGTAGACCAAAGTTTAAAAAAGTAACTCTGCATATCCCAAAAACTAAGATTAAAAAAAATACAGTACTAGTTACAACAAAACTTATTGTGGGACTGTGGGAAAGCAGCTCTTGGGTTTCACTGCTTAGTACTTCCAATATGGTTTGCAGAACTTACTTATTGTTCTCTCAAGGCAGAGAACTTTCAATGTGCAAGGTTTGAAATAGTCTCAAAGAAATACTCTTTTCATAATCTTTTTTTTCATTTAATGCCACATGAATCCAAAATATGACTGCAGATTATTTTGTATCTGAAGGAAAATTATACTGAATACACTTGTCTGCAATACTTCTTGTGAACTGCTTTAGCATCTCAGTAGGCCTAGAGTATTTGTATTTTGGATTTTTTTTGAGATGTGAAATGGATATGGTCTGAACTGCTCTAGCTCTTTTACTGTCACAAGATGACCACTACAATATAGAGAAATTTTTCATTGATTAGAGGTTCCCATGCTGTGAGGGATATGCTAGTTAGCATGTGCTGTAAACTATATTCTGCACAGGTATTGTTTATTATTTGTTTGTTTGTTGTTTTTGTTTTTCTCCTAAAATGACCCATGATCTTCAGTAGTGGAGAGTCCCTTCCTCTGTTGAGTACTCCAGGACCTGGACACCTGTAAAACATAAGCTCCTGCTTAGACTTGTCTCTTGCCTGAAAGTGGTATGTCACTGCTGTCTGCACAGAGTTGCCACTAGGTAAAGAAAACAATGCCTGTGATTTGCCAGCACCTCCTGGAAACTTCAGTCACTGCCCTCATTTCTAAAACATGAAGAAAGATGAAGAATTTTTTATTTCATGGCAGTGCAAAAATACATAGAATTTTTATTCCACTAGGGAAAGATATGCTGAAACAAAAAGAAATGTTTTGGAGCTACTTACACTGCAAATAGCTAAAAGCCTCTCTTTTCTTGTTTTGTTCAAAAAATAAGAAGTCAGGATACTTACAGAGTTCTCAGATCTAGTATCTATTCTTGGGCAAGAAGTTCATTCTCATCCATCACAGCTGTCTATTAAGAATAGGACATTGATCTGCAGCAAGTCTTTCCAAATGCACATGTACTTCCCATTCCCATTCTAGTCTCTTCTACAGATTTTCCTCTGATTCTCAGTCTTAATACTCAGTCAAGGTATTAGTTTTTAACATTGCTCACATAAGATTGCAGACTGTTATAGCTTAAGTTTGGAAATATCAGTACCTCTAAGGCATAGTTAGACAGAGTTGTTGCCTGTGAACAAGCCTCTTTTTTCAGAATAACTGTGGAAATCATAGTGGCTGGGCTGGTATTAAATTTTACTCTAAATGAAAGATTTATCTTATATAAATAAAATCTCCCTCTAGACCAACAGGGAGAGGTTTATCTCAGTGTAAACTCATTTACAGATTTAAAATATCATTTCATCCATTTACATAGACAAACACACTTTAGACTGCCATAAAAGAGAAGCTATGATGGCAGTTTTGACAGAGAGTGGAAATGCAAGTGACCTATTAGGAGGATACTCAGACTTTCAATGTGGATGACATTATACCTGGTTTGCTTGAGTTGTGGGACAGGTGACAGTGACACTGGCAAGTCAAATCTCATGCCTGATTTAGTTTCCTCAAACATAAAATGGAGTTAAAGAGACTCACCTTCTTTGTACAGTATTCTGAAAGTATGTACAGAAATGATCATGTAATTAAGACTGGCTCCCTTGTACTGACTGCATCCTCTGTTAGGTGAGTAACTGGGATCTGCGATGGCTTTGGGCTTGCAAATTGGCACAGATGAGATCCAGCAGACTGGAAAAACAAAAAGTGAAAAGTGATCTATCAAAATACTTCCTAAAACCAGTGTCATGTCAAGTGCACAAAGTAGGTTGTACTGATTGCAGAGAGAACTCTGATTTGTAGCACTGGCAGGTCTATATCATCAGATTACAACCTTGGTGTGTTTACCCTCTAAATAATTCCTAACAAGGACTTCATGAGGGCTGGCTGTACCAATGCCCTTAAACACAGCCCAGAGCAGAGCCGGCTCACTTCTTGAGTATGGACAGAACAGTAATGCAGCATAGATCTTATACTTATCTACAGCATCGCCATTGTGACAGTCCGTATGAATCATAGTTACCATTTTTATTAATTTCTGTAGAAGGGCAATGAGGTCAGAACTTTGCTTACAGCAGGCATGTACAGGTAATACTGCAATGCACAGCACTTGTGTGTAGACTTTGCAGTCTGAAAGATTGCCATACACTTCCTTTGACAGACATCAACCTTTGCAGGTTAGTAAAATACAACCTCTCTCCTCGTATGACTTGAATGCCTGGAATAGGCAGTTCTTAGTCTCGAGATGATATAAAGAAGAGAAGGATGGAACTGATGGATACATAGGAAGAACAGAGTAGGTAAATACACTCTGAGATGATACCATTACACCTATAATTTTTGCATTTCCCCTCCCTTTGTATATGATATGTTTTGAGATGATCTGTCTCTGTTCATCTAGACATTAGGATGAATTTCTTCACCATGAGAGTGGTGAGACACTGGAGCTGGTTGCCAAGGGAAGCTGTAGATGCTCCATCCTGGAGGTGTTTAAGGCCAGGTTGGATGGGGCCTTGGGTAACCTGATCTAGTGGGATGTCCCTGCCCATGGTAGGAGGTTTGGAACTAGATGATCTTTAAGGTCCCTTCCAACCCAACTATTCTATGATTCTATGATATGTTCGTTACTTTCAGTGATGTTTCAACTGCTTTTTAGCTGACATGAATCTGAAAAAAACCAAAGCCAACAGAAACAATTAGACTGTGGCACATGCGCATTAGTTAAAAAGGACAGAAATGTATTTATGGAGACCTGTCCCTTGTTAACTCCTGTTGCTTTTGTATTGTGCCATTGTGGCATTTTGCAATTTAGACACAATAACAAAAACTATTTTGGAAAAAGTTATCAAGTTTCTAGCTATGATGGACTCTACTATCCCCAAGGCAAAAGTTACCTCTACTTCCTTCTTTAGTTCTCTTCTCTCAGCTACTTTGGATTATTTCCTCGAATTCTTCCAAATCCAAATCATTCTTTTATGACATAAAAATTATAATCCATTTTTCTGTATCGTAACTTTGAAAATGTCCATTGAAAACCTGTAAGATTATGCTCCTTATAAACTCATAATCACAGAATCACAGGATGGTAGGGTTTGGAGATCTGGAGATCATCTAGTCCATCTAGTCTGATGATCTGGAGATCATCTAGTCCATCTAGTCCAACTCCCCCTGCTAAAGCAGGTTCACCTATATTAGGTTGCAGAAGAACATGTTTGGGTGGGTTTTGAGAATCCTGGAGAAAAGAGATTCCACAGCCTCTCTGGGCTTAAAGCTGCTAGCCCTCATCATATCACTACACTCCCTGATAAGGAGCCTCTCCACAGGTTTCTTGTAGGTCCTCTTTAAGTACTGGAAAGCTCCTATAAGGTTTCCCTTGAGCATCACCTTTCTCACAAGCCCTTCCTAATTTGTGAGAATCAAGGTCCAGCATAGCACCTCTCCTCATTGGCTCTTCTATGACTTGGAGAAGGAAAAGTTATCATCAATGCATTCCAGGAACCTCCTGGATTGCTTGTTGTCTGCTGTGTTGTCCCTCCAACAGCTACCAAGGTGGATGAAGTCTCCCATGAGGACCAGGGCTTGTGAATGCAAGGCTGCAGCTGTCTATAGAGCACCTCATCTGCTTGCTCTACCTGGTCTGGTGGCCTGTAGCAGACCCCTAGTATAATGGCACCTGTCCCTGCACTCCTTTTAATCCTGACCCATAGACTCTGGATAGGCTTTTCATCCATTCCCAGCTGGAACTCCATGCTGGCCATCGAGATAGAGGGCAACATCCCCACCCCCCACTCCCATCTCCATTGCCTGTTGCCTTTATCCCTCCATCCCAACACTCCAGTCACAGGATCCACCTCACCATGTCTCCGTAATGCCAGTGAGATCATAACCCTGCAAGTGTGTGCACAGCTCTAACTCCTCTTGTTTCTTCCCCAAGCTAAGTGTGTTTACACAGACACTTAAATCTGGCCCCTAGTGAAGCTGACATACTGGCTGGAAATCCTTTGTGCTGCTCTTCAGGTTCTCTCCAGCTGACCTGCGTTCTTTCTCCAGGGCCTGGGCATCTATTGCTGGCACTGGTATCAAACTGGCAGGAGTGGGATGGATTGAGGTTCCCCTCACCTGGCAACTGTAGTTCACAGCCCTTATCACCATCTTTACAAGACTATGACCAGGGAAGTTCTTCCCCTTCTCTTTCAGATGAACTCCATCTGATTCCAGTAGACCAAGTCTCTCAAAGCGAGTCCTTGTATTAAGTAGCCAAATCTCTGGCTGCGTACAAGTACTGTAGCTATTTGTTGATTTGCCAGACGTGATTGGCCCTTTCATACCCCATCCCTTTGACCAGGAAGACTGAAAAAATCATCTTAGCTCCAGAGGCCCTTATGCTGTTTCCAGGACTCTGTAATACCTCTTGATACCTGTCAGACTGCCACTGGCTATATCACCTGTGCCCACGTGAAAAAACGGCAGCAGAAAGAAGTCAATGGGCTGTTCAAGGTTTGGTAGCCTCTTGGAGATAACCCTGATATGAGCCCCTGGTAGGCAGCACATCTCTCTGGAGAGTGGGTCAGGTTGGCAAATGGGTGCCTCCATGCCTCTCAGAAAGGGTCAGCAAGTGTCTCCGTTCCTTTCTGCAGAGACTTATGCATAAAAATAGCTTTTTAAATCTTCTTACAGAGTATCTTATAAGTGTTTTGAATAGCATTTTGTAACTGTTTTACACAGAGTATAAGCAAACCACTCAATTTTAGACTAGAAATTAATTAAATATAAGGAATTTTAAAGGAACTCCACAAAAGAATTATTATTTCTTACAATTTGCATCTCATAATGATGGTCCCATTAAAATGTTTAATTTCACAGAATCACAGAATAACCAGGTTGGAAGAGACCCACTGGATCGTCGAGTCCAACCATTCCCACCAATCCCTAAATGATGCTCCTAAGCATCTCGTCTACCCTAACCTTAAACATCTCCAGGGACGGTGACTCAACCACCTCCCTGGGCAGACCGTTCCAATGCCTAACCACCCTCTCCGTGAAGAACTTTTTCCTAATCTCAAGCCTAAATCTCCCCTGGCGGAGCTTGAGGCCATTCCCTCTCGTCCTGTCCCCTGTCACTTGGGAGAAGAGGCCAGCTCCCTCCTCTCTACAACCTCCCTTCAGGTAGTTGTAGAGAGCAATGAGGTCTCCCCTCAGCCTCCTCTTCTCCAGGCTGAACAACCCCAGCTCTCTCAGCCGCACCTCATAAGATTTGTTCTCCAGCTCCTTCACCAGCTTTGTTGCTCTTCTCTGGACTCGCTCCAGAGCCTCAACATCCTTCTTGTGGTGAGGGGCCCAGAACTGAACACAGTACTCGAGGTGCGGTCTCACCAGTGCCGAGTACAGGGGGAGAATAACCTCCCTGGATCTGCTGGTCACGCCGTTTCTGATACAAGCCAAGATGCCATTGGCCTTCTTGGCCACCTGGGCACATTGCTGGCTCATGTTCAGTCAGTTGTCAACCAACACTCCAAGGTCCTTCTCCTCCTGGCAGCTTTCCAGCCAGGTTTCTCCTAGTAATGCATACTAATGGTTTTAAGAGCAGGTGTAATTTAACATACGGCTATACATCTTGGCTTTCTCATATAATCCTTTCTCAAATGATAAAAATAGAGAATTTAGCTTGCAGAATATGTTGCACTATTCTGCAAAATGCTGAATTAAAAGAGTAAGCTCAGTAAAACATGTTAGGGTCCTATTTGCAGAAATGCTAAGGGCTCACTTTTCAAAAACACCTATCGTCCCCAAGCTAAAGAAATCCATTGCTGTTTTCAAAGCATCGCTATTTTCAAAACTAACCTAGGCATTTTAATAGAGACATTGGTCTCCTAAAAGTTAAGTGTCTGTTCTAAGCTTGTTGCATATACTAGTTCTCATATTAAAGGAGAGAGATATCTCAGTAAGTAATTCAGCTCATCATTAAATAGCTGTCTGGGAGGGAGAGTAGATGCTTATTTCTTATTTCCCCCTGGGATATAGAGTCATCAATCCTCTTTTGGAGTCAAGTGGTCTTTTCTGGTTTGGTAGGGATATGAAGAGCAGCTGTCTGTAACACTGTCCTGGAAGACAGGAGAGTCAAATCCAAATCCCTTATGTATTTGATTTCTTTTCCTGTCTTCTAGAACAAATGACTAACAACTAAGCTGAAAGGAGGCATTCAAAATAAAAGTCTTTCTGCATCCCAGGTGAAACTTAAATACATGAATATTGTAGCAGAACTTGAACACGACCAAAACGCTGTGGCTGTTGATGCAATCCCTCAAACTGTGATTCATCCCAGGATATAGCAGCATCACGTGAGACATTGCAGAAGGTGTAAATCTCTGCTTTAAAACTTTACACAAAACATACTTTAACCACTTCTTGTGACATTGTAGTTGAGGGCTTCCAGCTACATGTCAAGTAAATGCTTTCTTCTCTCTCCACACTAACTCATGTGATGCTCAGCCATGCTTAAAAATGCCAGCAGGGCGTGAGTAAGCAGGTAGCACAGGGAGAACCCACATTGATTTGAGGTTCCTAGTAGGATAATAGAATGCGCCACAGCTCGATCACAGTAGAAAGCTGCATGATTTCCTCAGAGTTTAGGAACCAATATGTGGACTTCTATGTTGAAGACTTCATTGACTAAAAACTTGGATGAACAGGTCTCCAGACATGATTAGCTTAAAAATTCAGCTAATGTGCCAGGGGAATTTTTAAAGTTTCTGGGTATTGTTCAATGATTAATATTCATAATGTTCACATTTTGCCCTCTCCATTTCTTGTATTTGCCTTTGAAAGTGAGATTTTAGAAATCATTATATAAGATGCTTTTAAAACCTACCCTCCCATTTCTCTAGAAAAATGCAGGTTTTATTGGTTCAAACAGTGCCTTAATTTTCATAACAACAAGTTTGCTTAAAATGTTATGGAGAAGAAATAAAGAAGGAGGAGGATATAAATGCTAATCTTTTAGGGCTTTGATCTGTTTGAAAACAAAATCCAATTAAACCCCCATATTTGCTAATCTTTCTCTTAATATAGTTGCTGTGGGTGTTATCAGCTGTTTATATCATGAAAACATCAAGAAACAGTGTGATTATGTTCAGATTTCTGTTTAGATTTTTTGCCATCATAATCCTATGAAAAAAATGCTTGAATGTATTTAAAATTAAAATCAGCAAATAGTTTTCAAAGGACAGAAGGCAATTAACTTAACTTCTTAAATATATTTCTAAATTATACCTTGCAGGAGATGTATTGTGAGTGAGATATGTAGCTGAAAAACACTGTTCTGTGTTTAAAGAACCAAACTCGGAATCAGGAGACATTGAATTCATTTTCACTTCTTCAGTAGACTTACTGTGTGACCTTAACTAAAGTATTTAATTATTCTCTTCAACAGTTTATCTGTAAAGGAAATAATGAGTCAACTTGCTGAGAGGTTGTGGAGATTAATTATTTAATATTTATATCTTCAGATAGAACAGAGCTAGAATTGAAGAGTATGATGAATGATTAACATCATTTTGCTGTTAAAAACCTCTGAGATTATAGCCTGGCTATTTTATTGTACAAAAATTTTCACCTTTATAGTACTGCATATGACAACAACCCTGCCTGAAAAGTATTGATCAACAAATGTAAAGTCCTTTTCTTGGCTGTTAAATCTAATTAATGCTCAGAGTACTCTCAGAAATAGCAAGGAACAATGATGTGCAAGTCTACCTTCATCTCTCTCACCTGCTAGTTCTACAGAAGAATAAGTAAAGGGTATCTTCCAGATAATGTATATTACCACAATCTCATGGTTTTAAAAAACCTAAACCAATACAGAGCACATTGACTTAATATGCAGGTCCTGGGGACTGAAAAAAACCCAAAATGCTTTCTGCTTCTGGCCATAGCTGAAAAGTTTGTTCGCAGGTAACAGACAAGATTTGTTTTGAAGGTGGTGGGCTCCTGAAGCACAGATCTGGCCTGCTCAGCTGCAGAACCTGGCTGTGTCAGCTAGTATATGAAGCAAACCTCTCAAGCAGTAGTTAAAAGAAAAATGCTGCATATATGCCCCAGAGGTGTGCCAAATGCTCTGTAATGGGTGCTGATAAACCGTTCAGAGAAATTACAGGATAATATTCATGATGTAGAAGTACTGCCATTTTGAATCAACAAATAATTCCTAACAGATATCTTTAAACATTTTTTCTAGCTATTTTCAGTATACAGAGGTAAATAATCTTCTTAATTCAAACATTTTTTTGTTGCTATTGGCAGTACTACATGAATTATTACTTTGAATTGGGATGTGTTGACAAAATTCTTCAAAGATCTGATGCAGCTGAGTGACTTGAACTTCCCATCTGATTTAACTGTCAACACAAACTAGAAGAAGGTGGCATGTATCCTTTCTAGTATTCAAAGGAATGAGGTGTTGAGCAGACGATTGCTATCCTTGCGGCTGTATCCTAAAATGAGTCCTGCATACCAATGCCTTCTCCTGATCACAGGCAGGGTATGCAGCAAAACCCGGATTAGCTCATAGCTCAGTTGTGGTATCTCCTTACAAATATGCAAGGAAAAGTGATTTTAACTGTAGAGCTCAGGCACAGTTTGAAGAGCAAAGAGCAAATACTTTAGAGAAAATAAAGAGAAAGTAAAACTCCATTCTTTGCTAGTAAGGCACAAGTTTAGAACAGTCAACAGAGAAATGCAACAAATTTGTCTATGATGTTCTTATATATGAGGACAATGCCACTGAAAAAGGAGTATCTCAACCTCATAGCTTAATATGAAGTTTTTACAAATACATTTGTTCATGTCTCCATGAATCTTACAATGGTGTTATAAGCAAAGATTACGGTTTCTGAAAGAAGCAATCTGAATGGGTTCCCGAGGCTTGACTAAACTGTCTAAATCACTTTACTTATTTCCTCACTTTCAGTGAACTCTGAGTGTGGCAATATTAACACACTTAATTTTAAACACCCTAACACATAAAAATGCCATATAGGAAAGATCTTCCACCTCTGGCTTGAATGTCTCCTGACAGCATTAGCTTTGTTTCTGAGTAGCCCTAGGTTCTGCCTTGCTATAAACAAACATTAACACCACCAGCTGCCCCGGGAAGCTTATATTGTTTGAACTTGATGAGCAAATGAAAGTTCTGCTAGTTATAAAATGTAAAAAAAGAGGAAAAGCAGGACAACATGAACTTCTTGAGAACAATATCCCAGATGTGATGATGCCCAATGCAAACAATTCATGAAGATCTTTTTGTCCATTAAAGAGAAAAAAGAATATACATGTTCATGCAGAAAAGCCTAATATCATTATAAAAACTATTCTCCTTAGCATGGAGAAAAATCTAGTGTTATCATACAAAATATGTAACAGAAAATAAAATTGGTGGATTAGGACACTTTCCTATCTATGTTTAATTTGCATAGATGTATTGTCATGTGTGGTATGTATGAAATGCAATGACATCAGAAATGTTCTAAAGCTTATCTATGGACTTAAATTGGACTGATTAATCTGAACTGGCATAAAAGGGATGCAGGGGAGTGTATATATGCCTTTTGCATACACAAGTCTTTTCTACCTTCTTTGACATTAAGGATCTAAATGACAGTGTCACCAGTTAGGATGCTGCAGATTACAAGGAGCTCTTTGTAAGTCAACTGCCAACACCAACCCAGAATCTAAATTCCACCATGAAAACAGGCCACTGCAAACATGAAGTGAAAAAAAAATCTCAGAAAATAAAATCTGTCCATGATAAACACAGATCCAAATACAGTTTATGAAAGTGGTGAAATAAAGAAAATATTAGAATAAAAAATTTAGAAAAGTAGGGATCAAAGATTACTATTTACTTACTTGGTTAAAATGATAATTTTAACTTTATCATCTAAAATGGTATTAGTAACATCCAAAACTATAAATAAGTCTTACTGTTATGAAGATAACCAGTATCTTCCAGGACAGAATCATAATCTCTTTTATCAAGCTCAAAGTGAATTAAACATCGGTCAGTGTGAACCTTCTTAAATTCACAAAAAATAACATAGAGAGGAAAAAATTATGATTGCATACTATTGAATGACATCTTTGGACATTGCACCCACTGACCATGACAAGTGAAAATGACAGATCTGAACTGCATAACAGGTAAAGCCCAAACGTATTGAGTAAACTAAGTATGTAAGGTAAAAAAACCCAAACCATTATTTTTGACTTACAGGTCAAAAAATTGGGAATGCCCTTAGTAGGACAAGATGCTTGTACTTCAGACCAGTATGATTATATTTTTAACACATCAACTACATTTACAGCCCTGGATATACACTAGCATCTATCAGATTAATCTAATTAAGTAAGTGTCAGACGTGATTTGAAGCAACAGAAGGAAAACATGCAATCAGAATACTAAAAAGGAACAACATGTTTAGCCCTTTTTTGCATGTCCTTCTGTCCAACTCTCCCATGTATTTGTCACACCTCTTCGATCCAAACTCCAGGAAAAACACCCAAACGTGAGAAATATTAGGTGTTTTATTATGTAGACTCATAATATTTTCCCCCCTTTTCTAGCCATTTTTAACCATTATATATTTCAGTCATAGTTTAGGTATTTTAAATTTTTGAACAAAGGAGTTTCTTTTTTTTTCTGAAGCTTACAAATGTTAAAAAAGGAGTTGATTTTTTTTTATGCTTCATACACATTAAAATATTTCACTCTGTGTACTGTCATTGACTATCTTGGAAAATGCCACAGTATAGTTCTTGCTTAGCCTCTAGTTTTGTCTGGATTACACCAAATTCTTCTTCAACAGTGAGGAGGTCAAAGTTTTTTGTATATTCACAGCTTGCTACTGTGTAGGGAAAGGATTTCAACTGAGTGTTATAGCCTATGTTTGACCTGTTTGATCTGCTAAGGATACAGTCAACCCTGTGCCAAATACACAGCACGTTTGGAGGACAGATCCAGGAGATAACCATCATGCTGCATATCCTTATCTTTAAGCAACTAAAAAAACTTGGGTTAGAGCATTTATTAGATATGTACTTAAAAGGCCGATTTGTACTCTGGGAAAGCATGCTAACTTAAAATGAAATTAAGAGCTACTTGCTACAGTGAGTTTTCCAGTGTGTTACTCTCCTGGATACCCCAAGGAGCTTCTTACTGCAAATATTGTAAATAGATAGCAGCACAAAACCTTTCAACTTGTTAAACTTGCTGGCTGCCTCTCTCCTCCAAGGGACTTTTCTTGCAATGTCTCTGTGTACAACCTCAGAGCAATGAAAAAGTGAGTGTGTGCCTTTTGTTCTCTATTGCTCCGTCTCATATGGCATCGGCTCTCAGTCACATTCTCATGAACTCTCAGTTTGATCTCATCTAGGAATTTTGCTTATTAACTCAACCGAAACAACTATTTACAAAGATACCTCTAGTACAATGTACATAGTACAGAGTCAAGGTCAAGTTGCTTAACTTACACAGTTTTTCAGATGTTTTTGACTTTCTTACTGCAAATGTGAGACTGGGGACTGGACCAGCAAGCTCGACGCTCAGAGATCAAAAATGGAGTAATTAAAGGTAAGTTTCTTCAGCTCCATCTGTGAAACCGGGTTTTCAGACTGGGCTTTTAGGATCTTTTGTTGCTATTTTGAAGACTTTTGTGGAGTTTTTTGGGTTTTGTGTTTTTTTTTTTTCTAAAAATGCTCTAATATGCAGAGAAAAATTGTTAAGAAGACATTACATTATTTGCTAAGTACTAAAATGCATGTAAATAGTGGTTGTACTATAAAACATATGTGGAAAGAGTGTGGTTAAGAATGCAAATGGAAGTTGACATTTACTGATAGCTCTGATCTATGCTATTTTATATCACCAATATTTCATATTGTCACCTTTTTTTTTCTCCCTAATACTACACAGAGAAGATTTAGATCACCTGTAAATATGAAATACCTTTTTGGGTACAATATATTTTATTATGAATGCTATCACTTCAGTGGAGTCTGTCTTACATTTTTTTGTTAAGATTGTTGTCTTGTTTATGCAATAGATGATGAGATCCTACTCCATAAGTGAGTATGGGTTTGTCTGGCCGATATGCCACTTAGTTTCTGTTTCTAAAATAGTATAGAAATAGTATATCTTTTGGCAGGTTCCTGGATAACCCCATCAGAAAAGAAATTTATTCTACTTGCATCATGAACATTCAAATGCAAGAAAACTCGCCACAGGGAGCATTTTGCCTGAGCCAAGATGCGATAAATGATTGCTGCAAAAGATAAGAAAGAAGAAAGACAAAGATAGCAGAAGTAAGATCATGTATTTAAGCATGCATGTCCAAATTGTTTTAGAAAGCTTAAAGCAGACTTATATTAGCCATCTTGTTTGCTAGTGAATTCATATCAGAGTACTCTTTTAGTTTTCTTTTTTTTAACTTTTAAACACTTTTTTTTTAGTTTTTATTCCAAACAGTATGCCTTTATATGTTAAAGGGAAGATCAACTTTAGGAATCTTTTGCAACGTTAAGGGCTATGTAGAGTGAACTTGAAAGATGTTTGCCACCGTAGCACCAAGGTGAATAAGGATGGACGTGTTCCAAGGTGATACACAATAACCAAACCACGAAGGCTGACTTTGATGTAGAAACAGGGCAAGGAGATACAGCTTCACAACAGAGGCAAGCCTGCTGTAACAACTGACATGACTGTTTTGGTAGCTGTATTTTATAAGAGCAGAAGCATGCAGTGAAGGGACTGGTTAAAAACCCAAAAGAGCAGATGAGGGTTTTAGCAGCAGCAGCAGGAAAACACAATGTAAACTCTTTTGGAGGAGCAAGTCATTGTACTTGGCCTTAGTATGGCAACAAAGGGAATGGTAAAGGAGAAACCGAAAAATTCCTGTAGCAAGTTAATGGCTCACAGTTTTTTATACTGTATGGATTGCTGAACACTCTGCAAGTGCCGCCTCATGGAAATCCAGTCTAATGGTGAGAAGAGGTGGGCCTCCTGGTTAAGAGAAATGCCTATGGCCACACACTAAGTAAATGTTTTCACCACTGGTCCTGATTTTATTCCCTGTATTTCCAGAGGACATTAGTATTGTTCTGTTTAGCAAATATTTCCCAGTATGGTCTTAAGTCTCTGGAGGTTGATTTATATTTCCTTAGTGCTTGCTGCATCCCCTGAATGATGCAAATTTTTTATATCTAATTGCATTATTTATTAGTCAAGTGCTTTTTGAGCAGAAAACTAACTTTGCATAAAGCCGCAGGTATTAGAACTTGTGAAGATACTGCTTTGGCTGCCATGGAGGCCAGCACTATCCTCCCTTTTCCCATCTACTGTGTGGCCACCCCAACGAAGGTGCTATCGCCTTGACCTTTTTAATGAAGGGACTTTCTATACAGGATATGTGCTCTTTGAGCATAGGCAGCAGGAAGCTTTATAAAATGTATTTATACCCAACAAGTAGAAGTTAAAAGTCATGTATTGGCAGTGCCAGAGATGGTGTTTGTATGAATTATGTCTCAATAATTGCACTGCTCCTGAGCTATATCATTTGCTTACACATTTTCCCATCAGTTTTCTCTATCAGTTTTCTCCATCAAATCACAGGTGCATTATCTAAATGCAAAATCATCCTAAAATTACCCTAGCATACTACAATCCTTCCCCAAACTGAGTTTTCATCCCATATTACACATCACAAATCAGCTTTCCATCCTGCAACTAGTCACTTCTCTTCACTTTAAACATTAATCTCTGAGGTGAAATCATCTTAAACACTTTTTGAAATAAATCCTGCACAGGAGTTAAGCCCAATATCCTTTGCTCTGAACTCATATACATCATCTATGCATTTCTGTAGGCAGCAGTGTGCCCAGATTTACTGGTTCTAATCAGTAGAATTATGCTTTTTCTTTCAGTAGTATATTAACTATAATCCAACTCTAGTGGTAATTTTTTTTTCTAATGAAAGGGAAAACTGGAGAATGACAGAATTCAGTGCTCAGTGTCACTTGTCTTATGAACTAGAAAAGGGTTCAGACAACTACAGTTTAATGGTGCAGTGCTTAAAACTTACACACTTGGAGTCAAGTGTAACTTCGCACTGAAAAGTGCACTGTGCTACTAGAGAAGTGGAGCATTTGGAGTGGGATTTGCTATATTAATTCAGGTGTCTGTGTTCCCTTGAATGAATGGGACACCTGGAAGCCTCCAACAGGGATTTTCACCCATCAGCAGGTGAAACAGTTTGATGGTTAAACCAGTCCAGAAGAGGACAAACCTACAGCACCATTTCTATTACAAATAGGCATCTACTTGTAGGTAGTCACGTCTTTTAAACTAGAACACAGTCCCTGAAGCCTAGCTATTGTACTTGGCTACCAAATTGGATGTTGACTGAACTTAGTTTCTTATAATGGAAAAGATAAATAACTGCTTGAGCACAACCCTCAGTTGTAATGCGTAGCCTCAGAAGAATGTCCAAACCAATCAACAGTAAAACATTGTAGAAAGATCATGAGATAACTTTTCTTCTTTTTTTTTCTTTCACCCTGTTGTAGCTTGTCAGACAAGAATGTGAAAAACATGGAATCAGTTTAAGACCTTAGACTGAAAGCCTTGTATCTTGCATACATTTGGAACTTCAGCCTCATGTAGTTTCTCTTTCAGTGTGCTTAAGCGGATTGACAGCCAGCTCACATTTTCCATTAGAAAAGCTGAAAGCACAATTTCCACCACAAGTTCTCCTCTGTTACTTTTAAAAGATCAAATTAATTCCTTTACATTATTATCTGAAATGGCATTCACTATATCTAAGAATTTTTTCTCTGCATTTGTTATCTGCTGGTTATCTTAATTTGACTTTCCTTTTTTTTTGGCCAGTTTTCTTCTTCATTGTCCCAATTTATTTTGATACTACTGCTTTTTTCTCTTTTTTTCCCTAGAACTGACCTTTTTGCTGTAATATATTTTTTTATGATCTTTCATATCCTTTATTTAGCTAATGAAATAGATCTACCCAGCTCATGAAAAAAGCTGATTTAACAATGATCTTCTTAATTGACTTCCAGACATAGAATAATTTTAATATAGTTTGCAATGTGAGCAAAAAATTGTGTATACATGAATCACTAGAATCACTCTGTGTTTCTCCACAATTCAAATTATTATAAAGATGTTTGTATTCCTTACTATACTAAGTTTCTAAATGAACTATAAGAATAATTTACATTAATGCATGTTGGTAGTCCTAAAAACTGTTGCTCGTGTGTGCAGTCAAGCACATGGAAAAGCATTTAATAGCAATAATTTTAAGACAAGAGTTATCTTTATGCAGTTATTTAGAGAATAATTCTCTGGAATAATTTGGATTCAAGTTCTGGACTTTTGTTTGTGAAAGTGAAACTAAGACACATGCACATCTTTCTTCACACCTGCATATGAGCACTAAAATTTTTGGCATCTTCATCTAAACAAAATGAGCATCAGCTTAGATAGCTGTAATACGGACATTTTCATTTTACTTTGCCTATATGATTTGTTAAAAAATATGTGGTTTCCTTCCAGAAGTTCTACTTGAATGAAGAATTCATGATTAGTTCCCAAATTATGGCTTATAAGAATATTGACACCAGCACAAGTGTTTGTATCCCGTGTGCTTTGAAGAGACTGCAGCTACATGTAGGTAAATATGACAGGTAACAGAATAGGCTTAATAAAAATCAATAACAGATTTGTTTGGATAAGTATTGCATGATCTGGTTATTTACTAGTGGGCTGGCAACTACCCAAGGCTACAAGACCTTAGAGAGAAAGACTACTCTACACATTCACTGAAGACAGGCTGAGATTTATAGAAAATATTGTTTTAGAATTTGGGAACTCTCGTCTTGGGGATCTATAGCAACATAATATTTCTGCTCAATTTCTGCAGCACTACAAACTACAAGCCTGACCTGTGTTGTCTCTAGAACTTTCATTTCTATGTATTAGCGCAAACTATATACCTCACAGCTATTCCCGGCTCACAGTTTGCAGACATGTGGCACGCATGAGTTGGCAGTATTAGCACAAAATGAGTGACTTTTTACTGCACTTTTTTCTCACTCACCTAAGAAGATTAAATGATGTAGCACAGATTTTATATGCAGAAGACATTTTTTTTGCAAAGAATTATAAAATGTTTAAATCCAGCTGTATGTAACATTTCACTGAAGTGAAATGCTCTTAATTTTGCAAATGGGAAATTCCAACCAGCTCACTTGGTTTTTCTGTTAAAGTGTCCTTGCAATGGAAGTGATTTATGCCACCAAAAGAATGAAATAGCTAATGCAGTCTTCAGCATTTATCCAAACATAACAGTTGCATTGCAAGTAGCATCTTTTTCTTTGACTATTCTACCACTATGAAAACTGACAAAGAATCCTTTTCCTACCTGACAATATTGCACTACCAATGAAAATAGTATTGCTCTATAGAAGAATCCAGATTCGAATACATGAATGGAATGGGTAAGTGAGATAGTCTATAATTAAAAAAAATTAAAAAAGCAAAGTGTTCCTTAATCTTTTAGGAAAAGAAATACATTGGTATTTCACTATAATCTGGAAGTAGAGGATGGGAAAGGGAATAGTGAGAAAAAAACCCAAAAACTTAACATTAAAGTTAAAGAAAAATTGGGGTTTTTTGTAAATAATATAAATTCACTTTTAAAATTACAAAAGCACAAAGGCATCTGTTACAAGAATCAGTAGTAAAGATGTCTGTGACTGAGCTTTGCAATTCTACCTATAAGCAGCACTGCTCTGTATCTGCCAAACTTTTCAGAGACAGCATGCTTAGTTTTAAATGAAGGAATGAAATATTTTTTTAAAAAATTACTTAGTTTATATGTTTTAAATCTTCAGTATTCATGATAAACTACTAAGTTGCAAATTAATAACCTAAAGTGTTCAGTGGTTGCATGAAATACTGGTTTGGACATTTTGCAGTCTTACCAATCCAGTATCTATCTTCATAAACAAATATTATCATCTAACATCTTTTGCCAGAAGTTAAGGAAACAAGGTCAAAACCAAAACAAACCTCAAAGTCTAATTTCACTCACACTAATGTGTATTTTCACACAGACTTGAATGATAAAATTATTTGGCTTGGCTACTAAACCCATCCTATCTATTACTTTTAAGTTAATGAAAATTGATCAGATGGATGCAGGCAACTTCAGAGATGGTCAGAATCATAGAATAGTTTGGGTTGGAAGGGACCTTAAGGATCATCCAGTTCCAACCCATCTGCCATGGACAGGGATACCTCACTCTTGTTCAGGCTGCCCAAAGCCCCATCCAGCCTGGTCTTAAACACCACACCTCCAGGGATGGGGCCGCCACAGCTTCCCTGGGCAACCTGGACTGGTGCATCACCGCTCTTAGAGTGAAGGAAAATGAATGAAGACTATGACAACCACAGTTCTTTGTAAGAAAAGTCTCCTTTTCTGAAAGCAGAGATGTTAATTTTTCTCAGTGATCCAGATCCCACAGTAGTAAACAGTTTGCCTGAATTAAAATATTTTTGCATTAATTTCTATGGAACGAAAATTTATCAAAAAAGTCAAAAGCCATGTTCTGGTGAACAGGTCTTGTGTGGAAGGACAGAATGAAGGGTGATGGTCTCTTAACTACCATATTCCTTTTTTGTGATTTCAAACTTTTTTTTTTTATCTTTAACAAATAAAATGCACTGAGAATCACATGGACTTCAGATTAACATGTGATTTCCACTGCTTTCTCTAAAACTTGTTAAAAAGTGACACTGTGGCCTTTCACATGAAGCTTTGATAACAGGCACATTCAGGCTGCAGTGCTAGGGAGGTGTGTGCACCTGCTTGCCATTTGGCATTGCACAGAGGCCCATTGATTTTAGTATGTCAAGCTGAGCCTCTGAACATGCCTTTGCAGGATCAAAGCTTATCTGCTTTATATTTCAAACAATACTACTATGACATGCCTAGGTCAAAATTCTCTTCTTTTTCAACAGTCTGTTTCTGTAGTTGATTTTGTTAAATAGCCTGTTTTATATCCTTCTGCATATAGTTAAATTTGTAGTTCAAATTCATAATTATTTAGTGATCTATTAAAAAAGTTTTTGCTGTGTTACTAGTTTTGGCAGAAAAAACACAGAATAAGTAAAGCAGGTCAAAATTTTTGCAGGCAAAATAAACCCAAACCAACAAGTCAGGTAGCAATAAAGAAAACTTATTTAAAGACACAAGCATAAGAAATCTTAGAATGAAATTGGAAAGATGGAAACAAAATTGTTTTCCCTCAGATTAAGTGCCTATGAATTGCACAATGCAAAGATTGGCCAGCTATTTCAATTTAGAGCATAACATAGCTATTTTTCAAAGCCTTGAAATAGCTCCATAACCAGACATAAAAAAAGTAATGGAGTACTGCACAGTGAAAAAGTTTCCTTGTTTCCATCTAACAGCTTCTGAAAGTGCAGGCAACCCAAATAGACTTTTGTGCCTTATATTTTAAAACACTTCCAGGAATCTTACATGACTGTCTCATCTCAGAAGACTTTTCTTCCTTTTATTTATGCCTACTTTGTGAATTCCTATCATACTGGTTTGCTTTGTAGATACAAAGGAGAGTAGTCGGACTTTATGTCAGGCAGCCATGAATCAATTGACCAGGCCTATCTATGGTGGAGATTAAACTGGTGAATAGTTAGAAACAGAAATACAGAAATGAGCTTTATTGGCTGGCATAGAATCTAATAACTTAAAAACATCCTATAAATCTACAGTTTAGAAAATTGCTATAATAATCTCAGGTGAATTAATCTTGTCTCTTTTTTAATTCCATACAGCTTTCAACTTGATTATTAGCTTGGAGAATATTATGCTTAAGAGAGACAGTCTTTTCTGTCAGAGGACAGCATGACCTATAGAATTTGGGAGAAAACCTGCAGGCAAAGTCCTTTCCTATCTGCACAGGTCTGGCATGTCACATTCTCAGGTTAAATAGGTTTTTCAGAGAAGTTATCATCTACGTTGTCGAGCGCATATGAACTGAAAGACCTAACACAGAAAAACCCAGTTCAAATCACTGAAATTTTACAAAGCGACAAGGTACTAAAAAAAAGAATCTTTTATCTGAATATATGAAGTAATAGCTTTGCCAATGCCAATAATATGGCCTTAGAGTTTGGAATTTTATTTTTAAGCATTCTTTCACCTCTTTTTCACCTTCAGAAGACACTGTCAAAATTTCTGTGTGGTGGCACTGATTGCTTTAGATTTATCCAAGATTTCTTCTGGAGTGAGTGAAGTACTTGGCAGTTTTTCTTAGATCCTGCCTCCTGGTTTTGATGATCTATGGACTCTTCCAGGCGGTGAATAATCTTCATAAGGTAAGACAATAAATCATAATCAGAGAAAAAAAAACAGCAGTCTGAGGCTGAATGGGAGCGGTGCGTTTTCCTGTGTCTAATGATCTTTCAGCTATGCTCCATATACTGGAAGTACCACAACATACTCATCCTACTGTTGCCATGCATTATCTTTCCAGCACTGAAATTTGCAACACTTCTTTTTCCCCCAACTGCTCTAGTGTCTAGCAATTAAATATAACTAAAGACAATTACTTTATAATTTGTCTGTGCAACTGGGCTGTCTTATCACTTGCTTCAAACTGTGCATAATAATCTCTATTATCAAATACAATATGGAGTAAAATTCATAGTGGTGCAAAGGAATTCAGTTTTGCAACTGCTATTGACATTAATAGAAGTCACACAGCTTGATACTTTCAAAGCTTGCTGAATTTAAGTGTTAAAATATTCGAAAAACTCTTCAGGAAATTCAACTTTGTCAAGTGAAAATCAGTTTCTCCTTTACCAGTTTTGGCCAAAAAGCCTTTAGCTGTCTTTCAGGTTAATAGTAACATTTGAATAGTAACTTTTGAACCTTTTTCCAGAGAAGAAGGACCTGGGGGTGTTGGTTGACAGCCGACTGAACATGAGCCAGCAGTGGCCCAGGTGGCCAAGAAGGCCAATGTCATCCTGGCTTGTATCAGGAACGGCGTGACCAGCAGGTCCAGGGAGGTTATTCTCCCCCTGTACTCGGCACTGGTGAGACCGCACCCAGTTCAGTTCTGGGCCCCTCACCACAAGAAGGATGTTGAGGCTCTGGAGCGAGTCCAGAGAAGGGCAACAAAGCTGGTGAAGGAGCTGGAGAACAAGTCTTACAAGGAGCGGCTGAGGGAACTGTGGTTGTTTAGCCTGGAGAAGAGGAGGCTGAGAGGAGACCTCATTGCTCTCTATAACTACCTGAAAGGAGGTTGTAGAGAGGAGGGTGCTGGCCTCTTCTCCCAAGTGACAGGGGACAGGACGAAAGGGTATGGCCTCAAGCTGCTCCAGGGGAGGTTCAGGCTGGACATTAGAAAAAGATTTTTCACAGAAAGGGTCACTGGACACTGGCAGAGGCTGCCCGGGGAGGTGGTTGATTCACCTTCCCTGGAAGTGTTTATAAGATGGGTGGACGAGGTGCTGAGGGGCATGGCTTAGTTTGATAGGAATGGTTGGACTTGATGATCCAATGGGTTTTTTTCAAACCTTGTGATTCTGTGGTTCTGTGAATAACTGATCTTTGACTTTCCTTATTCACTGAGCAATTTTCAATGTTTATGCTGAGTGACTCAGAGGTCCTTTGGGAAAAATACCATGTAATAATATAATTAAAGATTTAATATGCACATTCACGTGAGGGCAGACTGAAGACTGACAAACAGCCTCGATTCTGGCATTTCCTAGCTCACAGTGCTTAGGGTTTCCAACCCAAGTAACATTCGCCAATATATTTTTTATGGGAGAAGAACTGGTTTATGTGAGTGAACATTTGTAAAAAATGTGATTCAAATAAGGAAAGGAAAAGTCTGAACTAAACTCAAGTACTGCACAGCCTCCCAAAGAATATAATTTCCTTGTGCCTCACATAGACTGAGAAACATTTTCTACTTTACTCTCAGAATGCATTGACTTGACATTATTGTGTTACTTTTTATCTTTTTCTTGCCTCTAAGGCAACTTGTCTACTCTTCATTTTAGCATGTAATTATTATTCCTCCCAGGTATGTTTACCTATGACTATCTAGATATCCAGCTTGTAGATTAAAGGAGTGACTTGATTGAATTTCTAAGTTAGTCTACAGAAGATTAGCATTTGGACTTTGGTAGTTTAAAACCAGGGCAATAGCAACTTTGGAAGGACTGTTACAGGCTGTTAACCAGCTGTGCTAGTTTTCAGTAGCTGAAAGCCTGTTTGGTGCAACTGGCTGCATTTTGAAGTAAAACATATACTCCTGAGACTGTCTATGGAAGCTAGACAATAAGAATCATATAATCTCCCATTTCTCTTCCAGTTCCACTATTGGATCTATCCTGCCTTGAGGGAACTGAGATCTTTTCTGATAAGGTACCCTTCCTCAGTTCTCATTGTTCATCCTAGCAGCTTGGCGGGCATTGACTGAGTATGCGTTTCTTAGCTGTGAACATACATCAACAGGCTGGGATTTTTTGACTGCTACCATTCTGAAATTACATTTGAGTCTCCAAATGTCTTACTAAAATTAAATGGGAAAATAGAAGTACACAGGCAATTGCACATATGAACCTAAACTACTGGGTCATACAAAGATGACATATTTACCATAATTTTAACATGGTGTGAAACAAGCAGCAGATATTGCTCTTAGTGAACAAAGCTCCATTCTTTTCTTAGTATCTGAACCTGTAGATTTCTAAAGCAACAATGCCATAATAAAGACAATGGTGCCTGCCATCTGTTCTGTTTTACGAAGATTATTTGTTGCCCTTGTAATCCTGGAAAATTTCCAGCAAATGTTCCAGCAAATTTGAGCATAGAAATAATCAAGTATGAGGCATATGACCATTACTTTGTCTGATGTGCTATGAAGCAACAAAGAAGCACAAAGGAGAAGATAAAAATCAAGCACAAAGCAGAAGGAAACAAATATTAATAGAGATAAAGGAAATTTGGCATTTTTATCATTTTCACTGAAAAGTAATAATTCTATGCATTGAAAAAGGCAACGTTAAAGTGACTTCAAAGCCTTTAAAGCTAGAAAGTATGGTGTTGGTGAACCCCTGATCAACTGCACAGAGGTCCCTGCTGCTTTAGGAAAAATTGCACTGCCTGAGTGGAACATAGATGACTGAGGTTTGGAGCTTGTGACAAAAATGATAAGGTACTTACATGATGTGTAAAATGGATGGCAGCAAACAGCTTTAAAAAAGGATATGGAATGAATACATGGACAATATTTTAATCTAGGAAGAAATTATTGTAAAATCATTAGGTTTGAAAGACAATTGACAGCAGGTTAACAAATAAAATTTCTATCTCATTTTGTGAGTCACTATAAATTTTAGCTTTCCTGTATTCACTGAGTGTTTGAGGTTGCCTAGTCCTCACTGTGAACTAATGAGGTGCTCTCGCTATCATCTGTTCAGAGGGGTAACAGAAACATTTTCATAAATTCCAATGAAATATCGTCTAGAAATATATATATATATAAAAGAATCAGGTGCAAGTAGATCTAGAAAAACATTATCCTGTCCAATAGAGTCAGGTTAAGCGGAATGGTGTTTTGAATGAAACAGACAACAAGTGGTTCTGGTTTCTATTCAGAGATCAGTACAGTCTTCATCCTTGATCATGTGGAAGACCTAAATGAGCCTCAACAGTCTGACAGAAGCTGAACATCTACGGATGCCAAAGACCTTAGTAATCTTTTTTATTTGGCCTTTTATGGTTTGTCTGTTTGTTTGTTTGTTTTTAGTTTGATTTCCTCAAAATTTTAAATGGAACTCTATCAAAAGACAAGAAAGAAATTTGAAAATGCCAACAAATCCCTAAAACTCGGGTGGAAAGAAGTCTCAGGTTTCTTAATTTTGTTTGAGTTTTGTGAGTTATCCTTAGATGTTTGGTTAGTGCTTCTAGAATCCGGAATCAAGATAATGCAAGATACAGGTTAGATAGGTCATGCAAAGTCAATGCTGCTATCTCAGTTTTTCATCAGTATAAGTATGTTTACTCTTGTAGTGTTCTCCTGAATTTCTGTTAACACGTTTGACCAGCAAAAACCAAAATTATGTTTTATCTTGAAAAGATAAAAACAAACTTATGGTCCATGGTGAAGACAACACAAGCTGCCAGAATTTTGAGGGTTGCTAGAGTACTAAGAATACATGCTCTAGTGCAGAATTTCTTTTAGAAGTTTTTGGGTTTTGTAGTTAAAGCCTCTTTTCATGTTGAGATATTCGTAAACAAACTAAAATAAAATCATATGTAATGAAGGGGTGTTTTTGAAGATGCATCATAAAAAAGAAATAAAAGAGACAATACCTCTCTGTACTACTCAGGGGAGGACATAGTCCCAAACATGAAGGTTTCAGAGGATACTGATGAAAAGAGAGCAGGACCATGAAATGGAAGCAAAGAGATAAAGAGTCCTGGAGGAATTGATTTATGAGAAAGATCAAAAGTTAAAACAAATCTATAGCTAAGCAGTGACTAAGGATAAAATAGAGCAATAGAAGTTGGCATCTTTTATAGCCATGCAGGGAAATGTTACTGGAATAAAATGAGGGTTTGGAGGAGTGGCAGCCCTGTGAATTAATTCCATGATGATGAGCTGGTAGAAGAGTTGAGTAGGCTGACTAACATTAGAAAAACAATGGGAGAAAAAAAAGGTAGTGATTTCATACAGATGACAGAGAAAACAGGATTAGACTTTTAATTTTGAGTTCAGTAGTACGTTAATGTTAAAATGGAGCTGAGAGAAAGAATTAGTAGTGCAGTCTCCTGTGGTGGCTGGACTCAGCCTACACCACTCTCCTTTTTTTCAGTGATCACGTCTATCACATTGAGTGAGGAAAACAGAAGGATCATGTATGACCATGATGCTAAGTTGCTTGTGAGGCAGGAAAGATACAAAACTTTCATTCAGCCTAAATTCAATGCATGGGTCTGTGGAAGGAATTGAACCTTGCTCACTGTTGTTAGTGCCTAATTCTCCAAATTCAGCTGCTGTAATCATTTGTCATATGAGGGCAGATGAAATATTTCTCTGGTGACCATAGATACACTGCTATCCACCTAGAAAAGAAACCTTTTGTTGACATGAAATGAAATACTGTAGGGCTTTTCTGGTTGTGTGAGTTGATGGGAAGGTCTTGATACTGGGGTCCAAAAGCGCACTCCTGAGTTTATGAATGATAGAGTTTGGCAGGTACTTATGTAGAGGAAAAAAGCCAGGATAAGGTGTTCATTTTTTCTCTCTTTTGGATGACATGAAACTTTGTGGATACTCTAGTGAGTTAAAAACATAGCATAAGTATGAATGGACATGCCTGCCAATGACAAGCCCGGCTCCAAAATTTCTGGCACTGACAAACCAATAAGTGGCGTTTAGCACATCAGGGTAGAGAGAAGATGTATTATCTGAAGATTCAAACAGATTCAAGATATTCTCTGTCATCTCTTCAACTAGAAAAACTTTCAAAGATATTTGACTGAAGATGACAAAAATGTTTTTTTCTGAGGGATGTTTTGGTAAGATATTTCTTTTTCCTTGAGGAAAAAGTAAGTGTGAGCTAATGGGCATGGCTGCAATCCAGAGGGGCCTAAACTGCCTGGAAGAATAGGCCAGGAGGAAGATTTCTGAACTCAACAACAAATGCCAAGTCCTGTACCTGGGATGAAGATGCCTTGCAATGATACAGATTGATGACTGATCACAGAATGGCTTTGTGGAAAATGACTTGGGATCTTGGCAGACAGCAAGCTGAACACAAGCCATGAGTGTGTTTCTGCATGAGAGAAGATCAACAGCATCTGGGGCTGGGTGGGAGAATAGAGTTGATCAAGGGAAGATATTACACCCCACTTTTCAGCACTCAGATGACACTTAGATTCTGTGGCTAGTTTTTAGGTCTTCCAGCATAAGATAAACTGATAAACTGGAGACAGTTCAGTGAAGGACCACCAAGATGATCAGAGGGCTAGAGCACTTCATCTGTGAGGAGCAGCTGAGGGACAGATGTTTTTTGAGGGTGGAGCAGAGGTTGTTTTGGGAGTGCTTAGCAACTCCCTAGGCACAAGAGGACGTCATTGAGAAGGCTAAGATATGATCCTCTCTAGTGGCATATGGTGGGAAAAAAAGAGGCAATGGGCATAAACTGAAAAGACAGGTTCAAGCTAGATATATACTTTTTCATCCTGAAGACAGCCAGGCAATGGAGTAAGGTGCTCAGAGATGTGATATAGTCTCTGTCCTTGGAGATTTTCAAGACCCAACTGGACACAACCCTGCACAAGCTGGCTTGACTTGAGATCTGAGAATGCTTTGAGCAAGAGTAGACTAGAATTGTTGAGAGGTCCATCCTACCTGAACTCTAGGATTCTTACCCAATAAATATCAAGGAAACATATAAAGCACATGCAGGATTAGGTTAGAATATTTGTGGTAAAACCAGAAAACAGTGTCTAGGCTAACTCTTGTAGTCTTCATTCAGGTGAAATTGTCAGCTCAGTTAGGTTATCTTGCACGGTACAGGAAAGTGGAATTTAGTGAAGGATTTAAACAAGGGTAGTACATTGAACTGAAACCAGAGAGGACTGTAGCTAATGATTTTACTAGAGCACTAGATTAAATACCCAAATATGCTGAAATCTATAACAGCCTTCTTAAATAATTTCAGTAGGACTTCAACCTTATTTAAATGAACAAGCTAATTTCAGTTACACTGACTTAAGTGCTTGCTTTTCCACATTTTTGCATATGCCAAAAGGAGTATGTTCACTAATATCCCATAATAGTAGCAACTAAAATACAATGGTTCAGTGCACAATCAAGGCAAAATGAGCTGCATAAGGAACTGAAATTACACTTTTCAGATTTATCTGCATGATTTATAAAATCTCTGAAAAACAAACCAAAAATTTTTAGTAGAAAGAAAAAAAGTATACTTTTTAATGGATTGCACCTCAGAACAAGAGTCACTCTATTAATTCTATGTATTATTTCGTCAAGCAATACAGAACTCTTGTTATGCTACCATGTCATTTAAAAAAGCAAGTTAATCATGCTCAAGTGACTTACAATACACTTTCCCTGGGCTTCATTTTGAATCTAATTTATTTAATCCAACAAGCATAGCAATGCAGAAGGCCAGGTAGTCTTTTCTAGTTTAAGTAAAGATGTAGTGGAGAAGAAACTAAGAAATTCAACTTTTGCTTCATTTGCCATCCACAAAATTATTTTAAATAGAAGGACATAAATTTTATCCTGTAATTTCCTTTGTCAAGGTTGCCAATTTTGTGCCTAGGCTTTGTAAACAAAAAATGCTGAATTTTTTTTCCTGGTTATCTTCACCACCACGAAAGATATTATATTTGAAATGAAAGGTACCCATGGTATATCTGGAAAATCTACATTAAAAATTTGTGCACAGCATCTATATTAAGATACATAATTGTTATTACAAAGGTACAATAAAAGCAAATTTGTTATGATCTGGATGAACTCAGTGTAAAAGTGGATGTAGCACATACCAGAAAGAAATACTGCCCATTCCAGGTACACTGTGTAGGACATACGGGACTGAAGTTTCACAACAGGAATGTAATTTGGTTTTAAAAATGAATGAAATGATTGGGTGTGGGATAACATAACATAAACAGAAAGCTTTTTAAGCATGAAATTCTCAGAATAATGAGGAAGTTACAGCTCAGAACGGAGAATCACAGCATATCTCCACAGAGACCTTAGTGAAGAATTGCCTGCAGAGTAGACTTTAATAAAATATTCTATTTGGCTTTTGTTTTTAAGGCCCGTAATGACCACCTTTTTTATTCCTTAATATTCTATTAATATCTCTACAGCGGAGGAAGATGAGACATCAATGTGTGCCATCATATGCAACTTATCACAGACTCTAAAAAGCTTCTTTGCATTCCAGTGCTTGTGTACAGGTTTTTGATATTCTGCCAAGAGCTACTGTTTATGTCATGGTCTGAAATACCTCAGTTTCACTTCGTTTCTATGTGTTTCTTCCCTTATTAAGCATAATATAGACTTTTGGCAATACAGAGGAGGAAGGGACAGGATGTGTCCTGCTGACTAAAAAAAATTCTAAAGAGTCATCCCACTGGTAGTCCACATTAACAAAAAACAGGCAAGGAAGAAAAGACACTTGTTGTGTGACTCAACACACATTTTCTTAAAAGGAAAATTACCTCTTAAAATTGTATTCCTGACACATTTTGGTGCACATGTAGGCACAGACATGTTAACTAGAATTTTGTCATTCCAAAGCGGAAATACTTCCATGAGATGAAGCAGTGCTTCAAAAGCATGTTTACATTTTGAGTTGGGTCCTTTGAGTCAGGTGCTAACATTCACAGTGTTCTCTAAAATGCTGTGATAGATGTCTTAACTTGTAAGATTGCATGCCATTTCCCAGATAAAATGCTATTATATATTCAATTCTGAACAGATCTTACAATTATGTGGTTTATTTTTCTTAGCTACATTTTTTCAGTTTTTAAGCTAGTGTTACATTTCATAATTCTAAATACATTTTACATTGAACCACATTTTTTAACATTTATATTGAACAAGTTTTTATGTGACCTTCCCTATGTCCTGATGCCTGTTTTGATAATTATCTCTGTGTACATTTATTACACCATTAGCCAACAATGTTTGTGTTTTGCAGAAAAATCCCTATTTGACCTCTAATCTATTTGTATACTATTTCATTAGTATTGTATAGCTCAAAGCCTGAGCATAAATCATAGAATCATAGACTCATAGGGTCATAGAATCATAGAATCATAGAATAGTTAGAGTTGGAAGGGACCTTATAGATCATCTAGTTCCAACCCCCCTGCCATGGGCAGGGACATCCCACTAGACCAGGTTACTCAAGGCCCCATCAAACCTGGTTTTGAACACCTCCAGGGATAAGACATCCACAACCACCCTTGGCAACCTGTTCCAGTGCCCCACCACTCTCATGGTGAAGAAATTCTTCCTAATGTCTAATCTAAATATGCCCTTCTTCAGTTTATATCCATTCCCCCTAATACTATCACCACAAGCCTTTATGAATAGTTCTCCAGCTTCCTTGTAGTCTCCTTTCAGGTACTGGAAGGTCGCTACAAGATCTCCTCGGAGCCTTGTCTTCTCCAGGCTGAAGAAGCCCAACTCTCTCAGCCTGTCTGCATAGGGAAGGTTCTCCAGCCCTCTCATCATCTTTGTAGCCCTCCTCTGGACCCATTCCAACAGTTCCATATCATTCTTATGTTGAGGTTTCCAGAACTGGACACGGGACTCCAGATGAGGTCTCAAAAGAGAGGAATTGAGGGGCAGAATCACCCCCCTCAACCTGGGGGCCACGCTTCTTTTGATGCAGCCCAGGATACAGTTGGCCTTCTGAGTTGCAAGCTCACACTGTGAGCTCATGTCGACCTTCTCATCGACCAGCAACTCCAAGTCTTCCTTTGCAGGGCAGCTCTCAATCATACTCTCCCCATCATGAACTGAAATTGGGGATTGCCCTGACTCAGGTGCAGGACTTTAGACTTGGCCTTGTTGAACCTCATTAGGTTCAAGGACACAATATTATTTCATTTTCAGGTTTTAGGAAGAAAGTTATAGGAGGAATAATTACTGCTGGAGAAGATACTGTTGCAATTTGTTTCTAAATGCATTGTGCTCTGTAGTTAAAATGTGCTACCATATAAATACTTTACTATAGGTCTATATGGTGACTCCAGCTGTGATTTACTTAGAGACTGATTATTGAGTTTTCCTACAGAAACGGTTTACTGGGCACAGAGTAAAATGCACTCTCCAAGGACTGCCTATAGGGTAGAGAGGAAATAGTGCCCAAGATAATGCTTGATTTGAGCAATGTTACTTAAAGGCAAAGCATTACAAAACACACAAATCTTGTAATGCAGTACTTCTTCCATGCCCAAGTAGCCTCAGCAATTTTTTGGTGCAAGACTATGGAATATTTGCAATTGTAATATTTTATTTCAAGTAATTCAATTTCATTTTATAAGTTAATTTTCCAGAGAAAATAGTCTAAAAAAGTATTCAAAGAAGGGACTTCCTCCAGGGCTGTGCTAATTCCTGAAAAAATAAACAGCAAAAGGACACAGTCCTATGTTCCTTCAGGTCAGGAGCCTGAATCTCTGAAGATAAACATGCATCTTCATACACATCAGGATTCTTCAATTGCCTTTGCTTTGCTGCTAATGAAGTTATTCGCTGCTCATTGAATTCCAGATGCAGAGCCAATGCCTGGTCCCTGTCCCATCCCTTGTGAGCTATGAGTATGAAGGTACAAAGTGTAAGTCTAACTTATGTGCCTGCCTAAAAACTTTAGTTCAAGCAAGTAAGTTCTATTAATTGAAACAACATTGTTAAAGAATTTAAGAATACATTTGCACTAGTTCAAGAGCTCCAAAATTCTATTTCCTGTTTAACTCAGGTTCTGGGCCATAACACATCACAGGGACTGAGCAATTTACTGAGCACTTAATTATTGAGTGCAAATTTTCTCAGCTGTCTAGGTAATGAGTTTAGCAAAAACAAGCAAAGGAACAACCAGAAAGAGGTTCAACATAGGCTGAGTTTTATGAAATTAATATCAGTGCCTTTGCCAATTTGCATGTGGGTAATACTTTCTATATTGCTTTTGCAATTCCAGCTGGAAAAGATATATTTCTTTTTCACTTTTAAATTTTGTTGCTATGCACCATTGATCCAATGCTGCATTTTAACTCCACACTGCTCCAAGCTCAATGGTCTGATGTTTCATCTTCAGTTCATATCTATATTCTTTATTTGCTTCACATCTATATTCTTTACTTATCTGGGCTATACATTCATAAGTGTAACAGTCTGCAGAAATGACCCTCAAAGCTCTAAAGCACTTTCACATGGAACAGGAATTACTGTTCCAGAGGAAAGTCTTAGGCTCATCTCTGGATTGTTCTCACTATGTTACATCCTGTGTAATCACTCACAATTTTGTTAAGTTGGTGTAAAAAAAGTACAACATCAGAATCATGTTGGTCTCTCTCTGTTCTGGAATTACTTTGCACAGGTAAACCTGTACACTGGTAGATGTGAGAGGGGGAAGAGAAGGTAGAGAATAAGAGCTCCTCAGTATGGACAGAGTTTAATTTTGGATGATAAGTGAATTTCTTTAAATGATCCAAATAGAATAAGAGCCTAAACTAAATGACTACTAAATTCTCTTTCTTGGATGAAATTTCAGAAACCAATTCCATTTTGCTTACAATACAAAATACATGTTTCTAATTTGGTAGAAATAAGTTGCCTTTATAATGTGGATTACTGGAAATTATTTTAGACTTCTTGTCATAGAGGCTCACTTAGCTAAGTTCAAAAAGCCTTGCTATTTTCATTCTGAATCAGGAGAAAGAGTCTTGAACAATGAAAGGGGCGTGCAGAGAGGGAAGCACATTAGTTGTACACACCAAAGGGTAACCAACATAGAAAGAAACCACTCATCTTTTAAAATTAAATCTCACTGTTTGTTCTTTACTATATTCTGTCTCCAGGACTGATCTCTTTGCCATTCTTAAATTCTCTTCCAGGGCAGAGACAACAGTTATTAGTCTAACTGATCTGTACTAATTTACATCATATTTCATGGCATATATTTTGACAAATAATGTTTTTATTCAAATAATCCATATCAACATAAAATTACCAATCACACCTTTCTCCTGGAATATTATCGATAAATTTCAAATAAACTGGCTGCCTGAGAAATAAATATAATTTCAGCTCTAAATAAATAGAATATAAGCTCTATTTCTGTAAAACTTTGAAATCGATACTTCTGAGCCAGTAGAATACTCTATTTGTATGAATATGATGTGAATTAAGTTACTGCCATGAGTGATGTACTAAAATGCATTACTTATTATTTCATAAATCTCACTGAAATCTTGGTCCTGTCCTGATATGTAACTCGAATTCTCCTCATTTTCCCTCAGTCGCTAGCTGACACAGTGTACAGAATTGCTCTCAGGAGAGTCTAGGGTAAAACTTCATTTACTTCAGTAGTGCAGGGTAAATTCTAGCAGTAGTCTAAAAAGGTAAATTTGTCTAAGAACATCAATTTGTAAGTGGTCTCTTTTATGCTGCAGAAACATTCTCTGTAAATGCATGTACTGATATAAATTACATGCATATAAAATTGAAGTACGTGTAAGCATATTTTAATAGAGAAGTTGGGTTTAAATGTGAGGTAGTAGGATGTATCCATAGTTCTCTGTTTCTGGGTATTTTCAGAAGCCTTGGGTCCTGTGTGACTATAAGTTTCATGATCTTTGGATTTGGAAGTATGAGAGCTAAAGCTGATGAAGTTGTAAAAGTTGATGAAGTTCCATTTCTATGCTAGCTATGCTATGCCCAACTACTCCTGGCAAACTGTATCTATTTACCAGGATGCATAAATACACTACTTTTATCTATGAAGATACTTCCAAGGGACAAAGATTTCAGACTGGCCACAGGAGGCAATGTATACCCTAGAATCATATTTGGCAGTGATGTGTAATCTTATGACTATAATTTCACCAAATCAGGCCTTAAACTAGGGCACAGCAGAGTTGGAATAACTTTGAAAGGCAACTTCTGACTGCTTGGATATGTATAAATGGTCAATCATAAAACAGCTTATACAAGGAATACCCAATTTAAGTATCTCATTCAAGAAAGACAGCCAATGACAATTAATCTGTTGTCAAGTGTACAGAATTAAATCTAGGCCAGAGCCTGAGGATGGCTTATGCCCACATGGCTATGCACAAACCTATTTCTCCTGAAATGGGACAACTTTGTCAATATGGTCAGCTGAAATGATTCTGAGAGTTTTGCCAGAAACCATGCTTTGGTATTACCACCAGATGAATAAAATCAAGCCTGGGAACTTGCTAATAACTAAGCAGTACAAGATGATGCTAATGTCTTGCTTATTTTACCAGTGTTGATGTAGCCTTAGTGTTATGCATTCCAGCCTTCCCTTAATTTTCAAGGATATTTTTAGAATGTCAACAAAATGTAAATACTCCATCTAAACAGAAAAGGACATGAGAAGATCAGCTCAAGACAGTACAGTAACTTCTGAATCCCTGAGTACAACGGTACTGGCAACAGAGCATATGAAGCAGAAGAGAAGAGGAGCAGTGGTGTACACTTTGACCAGGGTGAAGGCAATATAGAGAAAGGCCCTAGCACAGTTTTTAACAGCTGTTAGGGAGAAATCTGTGGCAGGTCATCAACTGTCTATGTGACTTGCCTTTTTCCTCTACTAAGTGGTCTTAGTATGACATTTTCAATAGCACAGACCATCTCCAGGTATTTTTTACTTTCATAATTCAGGGTGCTAGTTACACGGGAATTTGGCTAAACTGTTGCCACCACTGATGCTTCCTGCTCTGGAGCTTGCTCGCTGGAGATGGGAGCCTCTATAAGATGCAGCAGTTAGCTGCAGACATAACCTTCCCGGTGTTGCTTAAGCAGCACTATGACACAGAGGGCTACCCTACAGTGCTATATGCTCTATAATTATGCATATGTCATTTTCTTCTTTGAGTACTAGCGTCTTTGTAACCAAATGCTCAGGACTGAAAGCACCGTTGTGTCATTTCAGCTGAGGCTACTGCTCCTGCTTACAGTGGGACAATATGTTCTGACTGGTCTGTTAGGTACCACACTTAGCTGTATGATCACATCTGAAGCCAATTTTTAAAAATGAGTATCATATTATAACATATTCAAATTATTGACCCCACACGTATTTTGATTGCACAACTTTCTGTGTGATCTATTTCTTTTCTACTATGAAATCTCATCTCGGATGACATCTTCTTAGATAACTTTTTCTTCTGAGGTGAGTTTATGATGAACTTTTTTACACATTTAACAGATTTCACAAGGCCTAGGTTTTAAATTTCTCTTTTGATACCAACAGCTATGAATATCTTTTTTTCCAAATAATTATTAAAGATGATAAGTAACACTACAACTAGCAACATAATTTTTAGGGACTATTTGATGATTCATCAGTTGATGCACTTTTGCTTATTCCTTGAATTTAGTCCTTCAGAATTTGAACTATATGAGTTCATATTCCATCAGGACAAAGACAACATTTTTTTTTTGCAATATATGTTGTGGAAATAAAAACTTTTTAAAATTAAATGAAGGCAAAAACCATTCCACCCAGGTTTTCATGAAGCTATATGAAATCTTTTGGTGTGAGGACAGATGAGCTACATCTTAATTTGCCAGTGTAATGTCATGTCACTCTATGTAGATAGTAACAGCATAGATATACTTTGTAACATCTGTAAGAAGATCTGTCAAAACATATGTTGAGAATCATTTAATCTATCATTGATACAAGGCTACAGAATAAGATTGTGGCAGTGTACCTGCACTTCCATAAATCATATCTGAATTGTCAACTCTTTTAAGATTGACATGATTTTAGTGTGATTGTTAAATCTGTACATCATGATAAGAATGTAATTTAAAAGAATTCACATGCATGTACAAGATCCTTCTATACAGCTGCTTGAGAATTTTTTTTTTTGTGAAGTACAGGACATGATGATACCAATGCAGAGGGTAGATTTGAATAAGATTGGGCCAGGAAGAGTCTTCCCCATCCAGCAACATGTTGTCACAGAGACACAAGATATTTATTCTATTCTCCCTTTTCCGTTCCCTTGCAATTATATAATAAAAATTAAAAAAAAAATCCATCTTCCACTAGCATCTTGTAACAGTGCTCTGCACTCAGCAGAAGAAACTGATATGCTTCATGAAACCAAAATTAAGTTCCCACAAGCAGCATTCAGAACACATTCATATTTTTTAAACATGCATTTTCCTTAAACTCCATGTAATAAGTTGTTCTGATGAGAAGAATTGTTATGGAGTAAACGTCTCAAAAGAAGCTCCGTCATTTCTCACTACACAGCCTACTGTATGTAGAATAGCTGAAGAAGACAGGAGAATTTATTAGTATTCTAGTGACCTTTTAGACAGACTGTATGGAAATCTTGAAGGCTAATTTACAGCTAAATTAATTAAGATGTCACATAATATACAAGGTCAGACTGTAGTCTTTCCAGATATTTTTGTCTGAACAAAATACTAATTCTTAATTTCATGCATTAAACAAAATAGTACTTCTCTGTGTCTCAAAACATGCAAAATATTTAGCAAAGCAAAGGATAATGACTATCAAAAGCACTTTAAATAAACCTCAAACCAAAATAATAAGAAAATGTTTCATTTATTTCTTGGAGAAACTATTGGTATTGTGTAGAGTGCAAAAGAGATCATACCGAACTCATGACTGGGAAATATGTTGAGCTCTATCACTCAACCACAAATATTTTTCTTCTGTTATTTCATCCATCTTTTGCTTAAACCATACATAAATCCAAAGTCACTAATGATGCATTAGTCCAGTGGTTGGAGAAGAGAGGAGAAAAAATGAGACACGGTATTCAGAGAGAAAGGGATAGATCAGAACTGGTAAAAGAGAGCAACGATAACAAACTACAGGAAGGAAAAGTATCAATAGTTTATATATATTCAAATGCCAGCCTTTTTTGAGCATTTGTATCTATTTCCATAAAACGAAATGATATCTTTTCTGAATCCATTATATTCTATGCAGAAGAGTGAAAACAATTAAATACTGAATTTGTATCTAGAGGTGGAAGGCACAGGATGGGTAGATATAGCTACGTTTTGCCTTATGAGTATTGGAAGCCTCCATAAGCTGGTATTGACTGAATAGGGCTATCAGGTCATAGAGTGATCTCTTCTTTTTGACTATAGGTAATCATTATTTTTTTTCCACAGCTGCAGTCCTGTAACAGTCATTGATCACTTCATAGATTTTAAGTCCAAAAGAGAACACTACAGTCACTTAGTCTGATCTGTGATGTGACACAGGCAGTAAGACCTCACCCAATAACATGTACATGAAGTCCAAAAATTTATGGTTGAATGTAGTACACCTTTTAGAAAGCAACCAATATTGATTTTAAAATGCACGATGGACAGCAAATCTACTACTTTCCTTCATAGATTGACCCAATGGTTTTTTTTCTCTTATTGACAGCAATATATCTTGTATTTCCATTTTGAATGCTCCTATCTATAAAGTGTTTTTTGTTGCAGTTATAAGTAACATGGCATCCATTCTTCCCTCCTAATGCATACTCCTATTTTATTATTATGTTACAGGTCAGTTTTTTTACTTTCCACCAATAGATTACTTCCTCAAATGTTTCCTTGTGAGGAAGGCTTTAAGCCCCGTGATTCATTCTTTTGAGTAACAGAGCCAAAAATGAGGTTTTTCGGCCTACTCCTTGGAAATGCAATATTTTCTGGATCATAATACCCACTGCATTGGCACTACCAATACCATTCTGATTGCAGTTTATCTTCATCTGTATGTAACATTGTTAGAAATGCAAAATATATCTTTTATATTATATATATTATTTTATTTAGTATTCTCTTTTAAAATTTGGGGGTGGTGGTGTATTATTAAGTACCAGAAAACAGGTTTAAGTTGGAAATGTTCTTTGCGACCACTCAGATAAATGTAGTGGCTACTTTTCTATCCTTATACTCTCGTGAAATGTATTGTAGAGATCCTATTTCACAAAGGCAAATAAATTCTCTGCTCTAGATTTGGAAATTGGTTTCTAGATTTTGAACAGTCTTTTTAGGAGTAAAGCCTTCTCTCTTCTTTCAGAACAATCTGACTTAAGCTACTGAAGCTACTGTTCTCAAGCAACTCAAAACCAAACGAAAGATGCTTGATTTCTTGATTCTTGTAATGGAATAACCTAGTTTCCACAAAAAGCAATGGAAGTTTTATTAATTGTTCTAATCAGAGAAAAAATGGCAAATTTGAAAAAATCTAACCATAACTAATCAGCTTCTGTGTCTATGCTAGCTCTGCCAAGGTAAGCTGTACTGAGCAGTCAACCTAGAACTGGCAGGATACCTGGTAATGCAGTTGCCATCCAGTTTGACAAGCCTTTCTTTTCAGAAGGCTTTTATCACTTTTATCACTAAAAAACATCCTAAAATGAAAGAACAACTTTAGAATCATAGAATCACCAGGTTGGAAGAGACCCACCGGATCTGTTTAATCTTATTTTAGCAGTATAAAAGCATCCTCTGTAAGCAGTAATCCTTGTAAACTTCTAGAGTCAATGGAGGGAGATGGTAAATCCTCTGTGATTTAAATTCATCACAGAATCATAGAATGTTTGGGGTTGGAAGGGACCTTAAAGACCATCTAGTTCTAACCCCCTGCCATGGGCAGGGACAATTCCAACTAGGTCAGGCTTCTCAAGGTCCCTTTCAGCCTGGCCTTAAACATTTCCAAGGAGCATGCATCCATAACTGTCATCTTCTACGGTAAAGTGAATGGAATTTTGGACAAAGGGAGAAGAGTGGATGTCATTAGCATGGGTTTTAGTAAGGCTTTGGGCTGTTTCTCACAATGTTATTGTGCTTAAGTTAGGATGTTGTGTTCTGTTTGGGTGGAAAACTGTATGGATAGAAAGCTGACTGGAGGGTTAAACTCAGAGGACGGCATTTAATAGGTCATACCCTATTTGGCCAGTAACAATTAAGCATCACAGGGGTCTAAATGAGTATCTGTCCTCTTTAACATTTGTATCTGTCACCTGAAGGAGGTGATAGGGTGCACTCTCATTGAGTTTGCAAACAGCACCTTGAGGTGTAGCTTTGTGGAAAAGGACATCAGGATCTTGGAAAGCAGAAAGATGAACCTGAGAGAGCAGAGTGCCCTGGCAGCAAAGGCCAACAGTATCAGAAGCTGTATTAACAGGAGCTTGGCCAGGAGATCAAGGGAAGTGATTACTTTCCTTTTCTCAATATTAAACTGACTACATCTAGACAGTGACCATTTTTGAGGCTCTTCCTTCTTCCCTCATGTCCCAGCCTCCCAGGTCAGGAAATGTATCAATAACTTGGAAAGAGACCAGCAGAGGCCACCAAGATGCTCGTTTTTCTGGAGAACTTATCCTGTGAGGTGAGGCTGAGGGAGCTCAGCTGGAGAAGGGACAGCTTTGTGGGGACTGAACAGCAGACCACTAACTGCTATGAGGAGATCACAGAGAAGAGGAGCTAGTGTCTTCAAAGTGGTGAACAGTGGAAGGATGAGAGACAACAGGCATAGGTTGAAAAAAGAGTGGTTCAGGCTAGATATAAGGATAATACTTACTGCTGAGAACAGCCAGACAGTGGAATGGGTTGCCTGGAAAGGTGCTGCTGTCTCCATCCTTGAAGGTTTTCCAGGCCCAATTGGAGAAGGCCCTTGGGAAGAGTAGCCTGACAAGAGGTTTCTGAGGTTCCTTCTATGCTGAACTATCGTAAGATTTCAACTCTTCATAAGAGATAGTTGCCCTCACAAGGTGCCTAAACTGCCATGGAAAGAGCCTTGCTTGCGTTAAGATGATTGATTTTTAAGGTGCCAGTGTTAAGCAGGATTGTTATCCTCTCAGAGAATGTGAACACTGCTAATGAACTGCTAAGTTATAGCAATAATCATAGAAAACGGCTGTTAAATGACAAGCTACTTCTCCAATCTCAGTCGTATAATAGTGACCAAATGTGTTTGCCATTTGAGAAGCCATTTTCTGTGGATTCCTATTGTAGGTCTTCATATATCTTCCTCCTTCACCCACATGTTCACATACACACTAACAACGCAGCATCAGTATCAGCACTTCCTCCAAATTTCTAACCTGTATTTACGCCCATTTTACTAACCTCAATGGGCAGTAAGTTACTTTAACTCCTTGTTTATGGATGAGGACATAAGACCCAGAAGGACTTTGCTCTCCTGGTTTTTAGACTACTTCTATAGACACTGGACTATCCTTCATCTCTATCAGACAGTCTTCTTTGAAAGCTATCATCCGACATAACAGTCAAATCAATTGAAGAAGTCAAGGATCAAGATGCTGCCGATCACGCTTTATTCAAACTGTGCCATTTTCTCCCGTATCTTATATGCTAGCTTCGAAGCAGTACCTGGCTTCAGGTCCGATGCTCTTACAGGTGCTTCTCACTAGCATTTGGCTTTTAGCTCTTTACAACTACAACTTATTAATTCTTTAATAGAAAAGTGGTTAAATTACAAATGCAATGTCAAGAAAGACAAATGTCTTAAGTGAGAACAAAATGAAGAATAGTTTCAAGGAATATATTGTCTGGAGTACAGATGTGCAATGATGAGATCAACACAATAAGGGGAACTGGTATCTGAAGGGAAACAGGACAGACAAGGAGAAATTATGAGTTTTAAATTCTTAGATAGGCATTTTCCTATCTCTACTATAATGTAGGATAAATAGACAGAAGATGGAAATAGCCTTGAAAATCTCTATAAAGAGACTAGCAGGAAGTGGCAGGAGCAGACATGCAGCTTGCCTTTTCTTTACAGTGAAATGAGTAGAGGGAGACTGAAGATCTGCAGGTACCTATAAAAAATATGAAAATTCTGAAGAAAAAATATGGGAACCTACCATAGGAATAGAAAAAATGTTACATGTGTCTTAAACCTCTTATCTCCATTCCTTCCATTCAGCAATTAGCAAATTAGTAAATTTAATAGTCAGTGAAACTTTCATTTACATGATTCTAGTATACATACATTAATGAATGAACACAACTTTGAAGAATTCTGTCCCTTCTTGTTTTTAACCTCCCAGTCATGCCATCTGGTCCAGTGCAATGGCAGTTTAAATCATTCTTTTCCTTTTTAAGCTGACCTTGGGTTGACTTCTTCACATTCCACATAACTGATTAAATTTAGTGGTAATTATTTTCAGATATTCTAACATACAGTCAATCCTTTTTCATGTACCTGCCAGAAATCTAATATTAAAATAAATTTGCACATATAACATTTTGCTATTTGCTTTGAATCTATAACTATACTTGCACCACTGTGCAAGCACCTTCGGTATGTTCGTAATGAGTGTAAAAATCTGCCCGTAAATGTATTCACAAAGGTAATTTCAGCATCATATTTCATATGTATAGGTAATGGTCAAACAAGGACAAACACACCTTCTTTAAAATTAGGCCTGTAGTAATACATATGTTCCAGTAGATTACTGTCTCAAGTAGAGTAATGTGTAAAACTACATCGAGGCATCTATTCTATGCTGGAAATTTCTTCAATCTTTGACATATGCTGAGGCAATCCCAGTTTAGTAGGCCTGTTGAATTACTGAATAAAATTCAAATGGCATGTAGGCATTTTGTCTCAATAACTTGATTTTGTATTGCCATTTATATTCAGAAGTTATTATAAATTAATTAAAAGACCAACTGAAACCCCTCAGGTAATTTTCAAACACAAGGAGAACTTCTCTTGTAGTGATACTGCTGTCCCTGTCAGTCTGCAAAGACATTTTAATCAGACACATTAATTTTACTCCACTAATATGAAAGGGGAAAATATATGATTATGGTCTGTGCCTGCTGTCAGTAATCAATAAATCTACTGGCATAAGTAGGATGCACAGGGTGTAAGTCAATGGCAGAAAACCAGTGCATTATTTCACTTGAAGTATAGCAGCCTATAACAAAGTAAAACTACTTTCTCTGTAGGTTGTCAGATGTAAGAATGTGAAGATGCAAAAGGACAATTGACAAGTAATGTACATATGTGCTACGATACCGAACAATTTCCAGTGACTGTAGTGGGATTCCATTAAAGATGACACCACATTAGCAAATGTTAGGAAAAGTAGAAAACTGTGACAAATTGGATTCACTTTTGGCAAGATGCAACATGCTTCACCTTTCACCACTGACTGATCTAAAAAGGAGTTGTGACAGAGCTGAGTTCCCTCTAATGCAGGCTGAAAATTCCATGCCAGGGGGTATGGATCGATGAGAAATAGATAAATATACCATATAAGTAAAATAAAAAAGCAAACAAACGAACAAAACCAAATAGAAAATAATAACATCTAGAGAAACAATATCTATTATAGATCCTAGTTACTGCAAATCTGCTGTTTTCAGCACAAATAAACTTTACCATTATGTCAGAAAATGTAATTCTGTAACCACAGCACAGTTACAGACCACAGTGTCTATCCATAACCACTGATGAATTAGGAAATAGCCTCAAGCTCCACCAGGAGAGGTTTAGGCTGGACATTATGAAAATATTTTTCACAGAAATGGTCATTGGGCACTGGAACAGGCTGCCCAGGGAAGTGGTTGATTCACCTTCCCTGGAGGTGTTTAAGGCACGGGTGGACGAGGTGTTAAGGGGCATGGTTTAGTGTTTGATAGGACTGGTTGAACTCAATGATCCGGTGGGTCTCTTCCAACCTGGTTATTCTATGATTCTATGTTCTGTCCAATTCATATGATTGAAGAACTAACCTGTGTTTATGAAAAATTGATGCTCACCATACCTATTGTACTGTCTAATTAGCATGAGGTATAAAACACTTGTGTAACGGCCTGGAGCCTCAGGCCATCACTTAGTACTCCCCAGGCCAGCTGAAGAATAATTAAGCATCATGGAGAAGTACTGTTTACAAACTACAGACTGCAAGTAATTGACTGTAAATATGAACTTTGAACCAGAGTTGGAATCTTCACCTGTGTAATGGCAAGTATTTTAAAGAACTTTCTGCTGAGCACAGAAGTAACTTCTGCCTCCCTTCAGTTCAACTGCCAACAACCATCCTCTGTTCCTAGGCGGATTGTGTCTGCGCTGCAGTAGTTAACTATTCCTACCTCAGTCTCTACAGAAATGAAAATAAAACTGAGATGGTACTAAAAGGTTGCTAGGAAACAGCCAGATGATGATGATGACAGCATACTGGCCTCTCTTCAGGGTATTTCTCTACTGTTTGTCAATCAAGATTACCTTTGATGATTTTCCAACTCCAAGTTCTGCTAAGGAATTCTATTAAAAAAAGATCAGGAATGCTTTTTGTACCTGCACTTAGTAAGACAAGATTTTGCTGCCTTCCTCAACTGTACATAGAACTACTCTTAAAATTCATTCAAACTCAGGCTGATTCAAAATGCAGTAGATTCTCTTACAAGTTATATAGTATATTTATTATACTTTATATATCTCTTATAGCACACTCACAATGAATATTTAAGTGCCTTCCAGTAGCACATTAAGCAATGTGACTAATGCTTGGTACATGTTTATTCTTTCGCTCCTCTCCCCAGGGGAAAACGTATCTACTGTGCAGTGTTTTGTTTTACAACATATAATGCTTGTCTGACTGTTTGTCTAAATGTTTATGTTACAGAAAAAAAGGTTAAGAAAATCCAATTTGCACTTGGGAAGGTAGGTTGCACTCAAACTTGTGTTGCTCCTTGCCTCCCGCAGAAGTCAATTTCTTGGTCTCAGAGTAGCCCCAGCAAAAGCTCTGTTTTCTACTGAATACAATTTACCATCCTTGCAAATGTTTCCCTTTGCTAGTAAAACAAAATCATCAATCACTGATTCCATTCTAGGACTTAAGTTTGGACACCCTGGGCCCTGGTCACAAAAAAGACTCATTAAACTTTGAATCCAATTCAGTAGCTGATGAGACTGGAAATAACACTGTAAACCACAGCAGCTGCTTGTCAGCTGGAAGAGTTAAAAATTCCCCATAGCCCACCATTTCCCTACTGGGAAGACTGTTTCTCTTGCCACACAACATTGCTGTGACCTGCAAAGGCACCGCAATCAAGAATGATTTTAGTCAATAGTAGGATTCTGATGGGAGTAATGCTTATTTGTGCAGGAAACTTCTGAATGTGAAAAATATGAAGACTAGCAGCATCTAGACCTGCCTAGGAAGATCAGATCCCTGGAGAAAATAATAGCTGGGGAGGAAAAGGAAGGATTTGTGGTCCTATTTGTTTTGATGTTTTGTTAAAGCTGAAAATCTTTGAAAGACAGTAACATTCCCTAAATGATTGGTTTTGCCAATTTTCCAACAAAATGTACAACTATTTAATAACTGATTAAAAAATTTAATAATAATGTAAAAAGTTTGTGTGTTTGTCCCAGTTTGAAAAACAATAAATTTTTTTTCTTGTTTATATCGGGCAAAATTTATATTTTGGGAAATAAAAGTCTCCCAGGTAGTTACACACACAAATGTTTTGAAATCTGGTACAGATTTTGATCTCTTCCATTCAGGTAAAATCTGTTTAGTCAGGACAAGGATGTGACAAGCCTTACTATGCTGATGTGAAGAGAGCTGGTTCTTTGTTAGGAAAGAACCCTAACAAAGGTGAAAATGGGAGGGCTTGTGATTACTATTTATAAATGTATCAGAGTAAAAATGGGAGATAAAAGAAATACTCAAACTGAAGGATGACAGACATAGTGATATTTTAGCTAATGAATTCCACTATCTACTATAGCCTTAATTCAAACAGAAAAACTCAGCTGGAAATTGGGTTATAACTTCAGACCGAGTCATGACCTCTTGCTGTAAAAAAGGTCTTGCATGGACCCAGTAAAATACTATTAATTATAATGTATTTTGTGTTATTAAATTTATTAATATAAATCATAGAATCATAGAATAACCAGGTTGGAAGAGACCCACTGGAGTCCAACCATTCCTATCAAACACTAAACCATGCCCCTCAGTGCCTCGTCCACTCGTGCCTTAAACACCTCCAGGGAAGGTGAATCAAACACCTCCCTGGGCAGCCTGTTCCAGTGTGCAATGACCCTTTCTGTGAAAAATTTTTTCATAATGTCCAGCCTAAACCTCTCCTGGTGGAGCTTGAGGCCATTCCCTCTCGTCCTGTCTCCTGCCACTTGGGAGAAGAGGTCAGCTCCCTCCTCTCTACGACCTCCTTTCAGGTAGTTGTAGAGAGCAATAAAGTCTCCCCTCAGCCTCCTCCAGGCTAAACACCCCCAGCTCTCTCAGCCGCTCCTCATAAGGCCTGTTCTCCAGCCCCTTTACCAGCTTCGTTGCTCTTCTCTGGACTCGCTCTAGAGCCTCAATGCATTATTATTCCTGTGTATACGTCATTCTTTTCTCCTACACATTGTTCACCATTATAATGAGATTTTGCCTTTCTGGCAGAGGCTATGAATATATGTTATTCACTCTGAAAATTAAAATGGATGCCACGATCAAGTGCTATGAAAGTATTTTCAAATCAAACGGAAACCATATAGAATGCTGCAGCCATGATATGCTACAAATAACAAACTCCTGTGAATTTGTGCAGATTGCAGACTCCTAGAATGACGTTAGCTGTGTAAAGTAGAAAAATAAACAAACAGGCCTACTCTTATTTTTCTAAGATATCCAGTTTTCACACATTTTAATGGCAATGTGGCTATTATGCATATGATTATATTCATGATTGCATGTGGTGACCATTGATATAATTAAGATGTTAGTGGAACTGATTCATCAACTGATGTCTCAATTTTAAACCTGCACACAAACTAAATGTACTAATTATGGTCAAGAGTTATAACGATGGAGACTAAATCTGTAACTGCTACCTGTAAAAATTTAATAAAAACCAGTCATTACCACTGTCACTATACATGCTGACTGCATCCTAATTTAGTATTTGCTCTGCAAAAAATCCTATGGTGTGTATGGGCTTCAATCTCAATAAGAAAATGTGTGAACATGATTTTAGATTTCTGGCTACCAGCTAGCCATCTCTTTTTTAGGTTCAGCTGCATGAAAGCGTTGCTGCTCCTTGTATGTGTTTCAAAGTGCTACAGAAAGTGATTTATTGCTGCAGCCCAGAAATGGAGCCAGACCTGTGTTCTCTGCTTCAGAAATCATGCTAACACTACTAACCCTTGTGAGGATGTGATCAGTCATCACTGGACCAGGATTCACTATAATTTCTACTGTGGGATTTAGCAGAATTTGATGACCTGGAAAAAATGGAAAGAGTAACGACAGATGGAACTAGGTAGAGAATACCACCAGTGTCAGAGGCATTAGAAGAAACATGAAAATGCACGAAAGCTACATGATGTGAAACAGAGAGAGGAAGAACTGACAGATAAGAAAGACAGAGCCAAATTAATTGATTAATTTAATGGAAAAAAATGGGATGGAAGGAGAAGATTAATTCCAGGAAGTTAGAACTAAGTAAAGTTAGTGCTAAATTAAAAATAGTTGGACGAAGTTGTTGGTGAGTTCAGTGTGGACTGATGAAATACAGGTAATTGATGAAATTAAAATCCTGAAAAAAAGTTTAAATCAAAGTGTATGAATCATTTAAGTTTGCTTTGTGTAAGGATGGAGGAATATTATGGGGAGGAAGTAACCTTGAATATGAATTTGGAAGGAGAAAAGAAATCTGTTCTGGATGAGAAGCCAACTCAGGTCTAAATTTGAAATAACATGAGAGAAAATAGAATTATTTACAAGCTATTGTTCCGTCCTGTGCTGCTTTAGTATTGCTATTATTATTTTTGGAAAAAGGCAAATGGATGAAATAACGGTGCATTTATAACTGCCAGTTTTGGATGTAGCGCCTTGTAAAAGCCATACGAAGTCAAATGCATTGAAGGATCTCTGTTTAGAGCTTGGAAAGATAGGAAGCAGAGCAAGTATTGAGCTTCTAAATATCACCATTAAACAGGAAATACATTTGCAACTAGATCACCTAAATTTATGTAACAATTGCAAGCATCATTTACACGATTAGATGGCTTTCATCAAAGGCTCAACCATCTCTTTATGCTCCCATTTACACAGACCATTGCTATTATTAGGCAAGTAGTACAGATTCATCTGTCAGAATACTCATCTCGCAAAACTTAGAAGGAGAAAAAGTTGCTTGGGAAATGGTAGACTTTTTACATTCAGTCTTAGACAACAGGCTCTGCAGGTTTTGAAGAGTACATATCCTCCCATGTCACATACCTGCCAAAGAATTTGGGATCTTCTAAAAATGAAATCTTACTTCCTTGAAATGCAAGGGAGCTACATTACTTGTTCCATGTCTCTCCATCAGCAAAGCATGATCATCAACAACATTCTGCTGGAGAAGACATTAAAAATTGAGTAATAAAGATGCCAATTTTTGTGTTAGCTTTTGTTGATCGTATGCTATAATCAAACAGGTCTACCATTCATGCACTTAAAATATAAATTAATAAACCTAAGTGTATAATAATCCCATGTGAAAATATATAATTTTATGTTTAAAGTATTAATGGATTAATTTACAAATATTTTAAACTGGGGAAACAAGTGACAACACAATTGCTGTCTGCGTTTAAAACTATAAACACATGCACACAAGGCAAATTATCTACAATAAAGTAGCATTTGAAAAAGGAAATGAGAAAACTTTAAAAAAATTAACATCTTGTCAGCAGACTGAATTTACTGCTTGCTTAATAGAAAAGATTGTTATCAGTTTTATTTCCTTTGAGAATAGGGGAGAAGCTATTATAAGTGCAGAATCCCTTGTGCCTATGAGAGAAGAGCTGGAAATAGATTGAAAAATGTGTGGGAAAAACAGGCATAATCAAAACCAGTTACTCTACAGAAACATTTCATTTTTTATATATAGACCAGCTAATGATATAATACGTCTTACACATTTTTATGTTTACCTAAGGAAGCCAGTAATAGTATTTTATGTAAGCACAGAAAGGAGAGAAACTGAATTATGGTTAGTTTGCAGAGAACTCAAACTCAGTAATTGCTTCATAAAGCATGCTTAAGCAAAGATATTCAAACCCAATAAAAAGGGGCATTCCTATAAATGCTAACAGTGTCTCATTAACAGAGAATAATAGCTGAATCTATGACATACCCAGAAGGTTAAATATTGTTTTTTGTGCCTAGAAACAGGTGTGGGAGGCAAAAAAATAAGAGCTATTCATCACAGAGGTACAGTGAAACTTGTCAGAAACAAGCTTGCAAAGGCCACAATGGCTGCATAACATAGGATGATTAATTTAAAACTTATCTCCTGGGAATGGGGGTTTGTGGTTAGGGTAGGTAGAAGTGGCTGTCAAGTGACTGATAATATTTATCTCATTCTAAGACATGATTTTATCCCTTTCCATGAGCAGGCCTGGCAAAGCGTATTCTTCCAAATACTGAAATCCTGTGTGATGCCCAGACTGTAGAAGGACAAGGTTAAAGACCATTTCAGGGGGCAATGGGCACCAAAAAAGAATTTGAGTTTATATCATCAAGGAGGTAGAGATTCCTCTGTTGGTGATAAGAGCTTTTTGCAGCAAGAATAGACTGAATTGTTGAAGAAGTATTTAGTAGTGAATGATAAAAGAAAGGATTTGGGATGTAATGGAAAGGCACATATATGGACAACATGAAACTCGCCATTCCTTCTCACTTCTTATTCCTCTGTGGCTTTCTACATGATGAAGTCAGCAATAACTGCTGGCTTTATCTTGTTTTGTTGTGTTACTGCCTGGGCTGCTTCCTTCTGTTGCCTCCACCTTCTCTTCGACTGTAACATATTTTCAAATTAAAGATCATGATACAATAGGAAATATAACACAGAAGGATGCATGACATGGAAAAGTGGTTGAAAACCTCTTGGCAATGAAGAAGGGAAGAAGTCAAGCTAGTATTGGGAAGAGAATGAGCAGGGAAAATTGTTCAGACAGCTGATTTCTCTCTTATCTACTACTACCAAATAAATATTTTGTTTTCACAAGCAACCAGAAGACCAATGGAGTCCCTCAGAGAAGTTCCGCTTTGATTGCTCTTTTCAAAGACAAAGGCAAAGTATGAAACCGTCATAAATGAGTTGAACAACTTGGGAAAATCAACAAAATCCCAATTTTTTAAATACCTTCTGTATTTGGAAAAAAACTTTTTAAGTTCCATGGAATACAATCATTTCCCGGATACAGCGAGTGTTTGGTAATGATTGATTTGCTAGATCTGATCAAAGCACTAACTGCATTACTGAGAAATTTAACTTTTCCTGCGTCCCACTTTGTGGACATTTCAAATGACAACAGCCTTGATTTCCACTTCATAGCTTTTATTATTGCTTTTAAAATGCTTACAAAATGTTGCATCTTTTTTTTTTTTCAAATTAACACATAGTGGTTTTTTTCTTTAGCTTATCCTAGTAGTGTTATAGCATAACTTTTTTGCTACAAAGTACAGCATAAGCTGAATATGGCATCTTTGACCCATATAACAATTGCTTTCATTCATTAAACAGATGGAAACACTGTTGTATATCACCTTTTTGTGAAAATAAGCTCTTCAAATAAACCAATATGTTTGCAAAGTTAACCTCATAAATGTAAAAAGACTATATAAACTGTTTCCTTCAACAAATTGTCATCCTCTTCAAAATGCCATGATTTTTTCCTTTTCCAGGCTTCACAAAAGTCATCCCAAATTCACTGGAAGTAATCGCATCTTACAGAAAATCTTAGAAGATATTTTCGCTTTCATAAATATCTCTGTACTATATTACCAAAGTTTTTTGTGATTAGCATATTAAAATTAACACCAAATCATTCAATTATGTTCTTAAATGTAGCTTTTTCTTGTTTTGGAAGAAAGCCAGTTTCCCACTCTTTGCTCTCTCCCTCACTGCCCCTGTCCACTAATTCCAGTGGTCATGAAAAGAGTTTTTATTTCATCACTGCTTCAACATTGAGTGCTCCTCTCTTGCTAAAAACGTCAAGCATTTCTTACTAAAAATTAAACAGACATTTTTATCATACTGCTGATTCTGCTGAGTGAGAAAGACCTGAGACAAAGAGAGCTTGTATAAGGGAACTATTCACAGGAGGCACTTCGTTTCTTGGGAATGGGAAAAGCTTTACCTAGTGACAACTAAGGGCAGCAAAACAGAACAAAACTGAATGCAGTGACAGTGCCTCGGATTTCCAAAGCTGAAAGAGTGATCAGTTACAGGCTCCAACACTGACCCTTTAAAGTTAGGAGATAATGAAGCTGAATATCAAACAATGAAAGAAGGCAAGTCAGGTTAGATGGTGTGATATGTCCTTTTCTTGGTTTTTAGTATTATGATAATTTAAAAAGATACAGAAAAAGGAAGACTGAAAATGTTGTAAGTGCAAAGAGATATTAAACAAATTGTTTCCTGCTAGTAAACCCATCAGCAAGGCCCAGATTAAGATGAAAAATTTTGAGTCTTTGCATTCCTAAATCAAGACTTAGAAATTACTATTCTGCCTACTTCAGTATCCAAACAGAGTTCTTGTCCTATAGTTAGACACTATTGCAACAAGCTAATGGATAAAATCTGATAGGGCCGAACATGATTCCTTTGTTTGGAGATTTCCCTCTCACACCCCTTTTTCAGCCAATCTAACATTTCCTAGTGGTCATGACCAGGACACAAGAATTACAACTCTATCAGCCATCTCCTGCCTGATAATGAAACCTAAATTGAAACAGAAAGAGATTCCAACAGGTTTCCTAGGTTCTCTAGAGAGAGAAGTATCTCTTCCTCTTACTTAACTGTTCTACTCACTGTTAATGTCGGCAAAACGAAACAAACAAAACGGGCATATTTTCGTGTAGTGTAATACTTCAGTAACAGCTTAGCATTGAATCTGAAAATTTGGTAATAAAGTAAGTGATGTCTTTGATTGCTTTTAGAAGTTTACCAAATTAATTTTGAATTTATTAAGTATGATTTCTTTAAATTTATTTGAATATACAGGATTTCTCAGATTTTCCAGAACAGAGAACTACGTTGAGTCCTGTGATGGGATCCCTGAATCTGGAAGGCTCTTCTAGCCTCAGGACTAGGCTTCATGCACTGCAGGTCCCCACAGAGGTTTGGTGTGAAATTTTTAGCTCATCTAACTGTACATGCAAAGAAAACAGTCTTCACTTTAAGCTCTCATTGGTCCTTATCAATAGACACAGAAAATGGGCATTTAACTGGAAATTTTATCTGGTCCCATCCCCTGACAGTTCCTTTGTTTACCCCAAAAAGAACAAACTACTTTTAGCATAAAACAGATTTTTTTTTTTTCACATAGAAAAAGATGAACAAGCAATTGATATACAATGAGATAACTAGCAACCATTCATTATTTAATATTTAAAATTAGTGTAATTTCATGCATATCTTGAGGTAACAAATGAGACTATCTTGCAGGTTATGAAATGCTTCTCAGAAGTGGGAAGAGCAAAGAAAAACTGAATTTCTTTCTTAGAATGAGGTAATCTAGGTGAATCTGTCATAAATAATATGAACATGGACATGACTAGTTTTGCTGCTAGTTACTTCAGTTTGGTTTTTTGGTTTTTTATTCCCCTTAAGCAAAGTTAAGGTCAGTATTTTCAAATACTTAATATGTGACTACCCTCAGAGGAGATTTTTGGATGGAATTTAGTGGACATTTGCAGATGGATATCTCAGAAATGAGGTTGTATAAGCTAGGTATGAAATATCTATCTCTTTGTAAATAATTTGTCCCTTACAATTTATGCTGACAGATGGATTTTTTAATACATCTACTTTTTTTAAATACATCTACATCTTACTAATTTAAAAGTCAATTTCTATTTCTTTAACTGGAAACACATTTAGAAATTATTTCAGCAATTTAGTCATTGTGTTTTCAACAATGTATCTGCAGTGGCTGTTAGAATCTTCAATATTTTTTACTCTCTTTTTGCTAAGTATAAAACACTTCTATTTATTTTTTCTGTCTTTGGTTATTTTCTTTAAGACCCTGCTCTGGATGATTATTCTCACTCAGTTACATGCTGCCATTATTTCTAGTTTGTAAAAAAGCGTTTTTACCCCTACATCTTATCACAACATTGAAAGTTCATTAAATGAACCCCTTTGAATGATGAGTTCACTATAATTTCTTGCTGATAAAAATCTCTTATCACAGAGAGACAAATTCTCTGGGACATAGACTTATCATCCACTAACTGAGTTTCTCTCAACCTTCTTAAAAAAGCAGATAAACCAAACCTTCATCAGGCTAGGTTCACAGGGAAATGCTACCCTCTTGAGAAAATGACACAGCAGGCATTTTTGTAATCATTCAACTACAGTAACATTTTAGGACTCGAAGTTAAACTATAGAACCGAAAAGTCACCTCTTAGTCATGTCTTAAACTTGTCTTTATTTGCAACATATTCCATTCCTTGCAAAAAAACCCAAGCAAAAGCCCCTCACAAGTTCTATTCAGGACAAATGAAGAGTTACAACACTTTTATTCTTTTAATCACTGAACTTCTATTTCCTTTTATTCTATATCATTCAGTGGAGTTTAAAGGTCTTGGAAAACAGTCTGTGTGAAGAGCAGCATAAACTACCTCCATTCAAAAAGAACTCTGTCAGAAACTGGATTTTTAAAGGTCGCTGTTTGTATAAATGAGAAAGTTCTAAAGTTATAGATAAAAAATGGATTCTTAATCATTAGCGCAATAATTTTAGCCTGAAAACAGACAGCTTACATTTAATATCACAGCAAGAGCTTTTTATACTGCTTCCAAAAATATATGCTAAACTGAGTTTAATTACTTTATTAAATAAATAAAAATTATTCTTCCTGTGAAGAGACAGTAAGAACCAAAGCCAAAATAAATTTGAAGTGCTGATAAAAAATGCTGACCATGCCCATGCAATTTTCTAAAATTAGCACTAAAGATGTAATTATATGCACACAGAGGGTTACATTATTTAAAGTAAATATATGTATATTCAGCATAATTGTTTCATTTAACACTAACTACATATCTATAGGTAGAAAAATTACTTTTTTTAAATGCAGTAGATACATCTCGACATAGTCATAAAAATTATCTTAATTTTCAAGGACTGAAATTTATTGCTCTTACCACGATTTGGCAAGTTCTGAAGAATGGACTGATAACTATTCTATGGCTATAATGCACAGAAATCAAATCACCCTGAATGCAACAGTTAGTTTAAACAGCGTGTAACAAAGATTACAAATGTCAGTTGTGGAATATTTTGGCTAGGAATTTAGGGATGGGGTTTCTTTTGGTTTTGGGAAAAAATACATTTCCTTAATTAGAAAATACTTTAGAAAATAATTTTATCCAACAGATGTAAACAGTAGTGGTCAGGATTTCTGGGAGGACAGGCGCTGCAGGGGTTTTTTTACTCCTTTTGCAAACAGGCTTATACACCAGAGTTGGTACTATAGTCCCCATGAAGAAGCAGATCTATTATCCCAGACCTTTCACGACAAATTTGGAAGCCTGGCGCGGTGTTAGTGAAGGACTGTGAGTTTAAAACTTCTCCCTTCATCTCTGCAGCGTGTTCCTCGTGACAACTCCCCAGCTGCTGGGCGACTGCTGAGAAGCACCCGGAGGACCTGTCCTGGCTGCTGCTGGCTGCTGTGACACAGCAGTACCAGCCTCAAAGCACCCGGGAGGAGCAAATCTTCAGGACATCAAGGATTGTTTCTTTTTCTGGGTGCTTCAACACATGCTTCTTCGGCAGCACCCGACAGCAGGACAGTGAGTTCTGTGGTGGGGTGGACATTTTGAGGTGGTGGGGAGCTTCCCTGAGCCGGGAAAATCCCTAAAAGACCCAGGCGGGGGCGGGGCTCCTGGCAGCCGGCACACACAGGCTGGTCCCGCGGGGCCTGACGGGAGGGGGCGGGCCCGGCGGCTCCCGCGGGAGATTTAAACGGGCCCTGGGAGCACCCTGACCTGGAGCACAGCGAGGAGGAGCGGGGCAGTTTGAGCGGGCAGGGCGAGAAGGCAGGGTGCAGAGAGGACCCAGAGACTAGACAGAAGACACCAAAGACCATGGTGGCCACCCGGCAGAAGATTAAAGCTGCTCCGTGTGCTGCAGCAAGCAGGATGGATGCTGCCACCGACAGAGCCACAGTGGGTGCATGCAGCTACCCAGACCCTGAGCTGTAGACAGTGCCCCCTCCCACAGCGGCTTATGCCTCAGTCCCTGGCTCCACTTGTGAAAGCTGCACTTGAGTGGGGGAACTCCATCGTATGGTGGAGGAATTAAGGGAGGAGGTGAAGAGGCTGAGGGCCATCAGGGAGTGTGAAAGGGAGACAGACTAGTGGAGTAGTGCCCTCTCACTAACTCAGCAGCCTGCTGGAGCTGGTACTTCCAAACACAACCCACCTGCTAACTGCAAGGTTGGGGGAACAAGAGATGGGGAGTGGCAGCAAGTTCCTTCCAGACGAAGGAAACCTGCTCCCTTCAACCAGACAGTAAAATCTGAGATCCCCCTGGTGAACAAGTTGCATGTGCTGCAGGTGGAATCCAGTCCTGAGGATGATGGCTCCCACAGCCTAGAATCTTTCCCTAGGCTGCACCATCCTCATTAAGAAGAAGAGGAGGGTGATTGTTGTAGGGAACTCCCTCCTAAAAGGAATGGAGGGGCCCATTTGCAGACCAGACCCACTCCATAGAGAGGTCTGCTGCTTACCAGGGGCATCAGTGAAGGAGGTAGCTAGAAAACTTCCTTCCCTGGTCCATGAGACAGACTACTATCCTCTGATAGCAGTCCAAACTGGTAATGATGATTCAGTAAGCAGAAAGACCAAAGCTATCAAGAAAGACTTCAGGGCCATTGGGAAAATGATGGAGGGCTCTGGGGCACAAATAGTATTCTGCTCCACCCCAAGGTTAAATAGAGAGGACCTGAAAGTCAGGAAGAAGAACTCGATTAATGCCCGGCTCTGAGCCTGGTGTGAGGAAAGGGGCTTTGGCTTCTTCAATCATGGGGTGGCTCATGCACCTCCAGGCTTCGTTGCTAAGGATGGGACATGTGGGTCTCCTAGGGGGGCTAAAGCCCTTGCTAAGAACTTAGCTAAGCTCATAAATCGAGCTTTAAACTAGATGTGAAGGAGAAGGGGATTGAGACCAGGCTAGACAGGAGAGAGCCTGGAAGCAGGGCACTGGTGATTCGGAGAGGGTGTGCTGGTGAGGACTACCAGTACATCACCATACAGAAAGTGGGGGAGAACACACCTGGGGGTGGTAAGGGAGATACGGGCCCTCTGTTGATAGCTACTCCAGTTATCAGGCAACTGGGAATGAACTGTGTTCCCTCTAAGAAGGCTGAAGGCTCGGCAGCTCAGCTGAAGTGCATTTACACCAATGCACACAGCATGGGGAATAAGAAAGAAAAGCTGGAAGCTGTCGTAGGGCTTATGATGTTGTTGCCATCATGGAAACGTGATGGGATGACTCATATAACTGGAGTGCAGCTATGGTGGGGTACAAACTCTTCAGGTGGGATAAGAAGGGAAGGAGAGGAGGCAGGGTAGCCCTCTTTGTAAGGGAGGACTTGGACACTGTTGAGATGGAATGTGGTGATGAGGAGATTGAGTGCCTGTGGGTTAAAATCAGAGGAGCCCATAAGAAGGTAGATTTTGTGATGGGAGTCTGTTACAGGCCACCCAGCCAAGGAGAAGCAGCTGACAAGCTCTTCTATAAACATCTGGGGTTAATCTCTAGATCGATGCCTCTTGTTCTTGTGGGAGACTTCAGTCTTCCTGATATCTGCTGGAAGTACAATAGAGCAGAAAGGAAGCAGTCTAGGAGGTTCCTGGAGTGTGTGGAAGACAATGTCCTTGCACAGCTGGTGAATGAACCAACAAGGGAAGGTGCCCTCCTGGACCTGCTGTTTGTGAACAGAGAAGGCCTTGTGGGGGATGTGGCAGTAGGAGGACTCCTAGAACTAAGCGATCATGAGATGATAGGGTTTTCTGTGAAGAGGGTGGTTAGCAGGGCAGTAGCATTAAACTTCCAGAGGGCAGACTTTGAACTCTTCAGAAGGCTGATTGGCAGTCTCATGGGAGACAGTGCTTAAAAGGGCAAGGGAGCCCATGAGGGATGTGAACTCTTCAAAAAGGAAATCCTAGCAGCTCAGGAGAAAGCCATCCCCATGTTCCGGAAAAAAAGCAGGCAGGGGAAAAAAACAGCTTGGTTGAACAAAGAGATCTTGAGTGATATCAAGAACAAGAGGAATGTTTATGGGCTCTGGAGGTGGGGACAGGCCTCTTGGGTGGACTACAAGAGGGAAGTGAGATTGTATAGAGAAAAAATCAGAAGGGCTAAGGCTCAACTAGAAATCAGATTGGCAAAGTCTTTGAAAGATAACAAAAATTTTTCTATAAATATATAAATAATAAAAGGAGGACTAGGGAGACCATACAGTCCCTATTGGATGCAGAAGGAACAACAGTGACAGGGCATGAGGAAAAGGCTGAGGTATTTAATGCCTTCTTTGCCTCAGTTTTTAATTGTAAAGAAAGTTGTTCCCTCTGTGTATAAACCCCGGAGCTAGGGGAACGTAATGAGGCTCCCATGGTCCAAGAGGAGGTGGTCAGAGCCTTGCTAGCCCGAATAGAAACCCACAAGTCTATGGGGCTAGATGGGATTCACCCAAGGGTATTGAAGGAGCTGGCGGATGTGCTGGCCAAACCCCTTTCCATCATCTTCCAACAGTCCTGGAAGACTGGGGAAGTTCCACTGGACTGGAGGCTGATGTTGTGCCCATCTACAAGAAGGGTCGCAGGGAGGATCCAGGGAACTACAGGCCTGTCAGTCTGAGCTCAGTGCCAGGGAAAGTCATGGAACAGGTGATCTTGAGTGTGATCATGAAACATGTGCAAGAGAACAGGATCATCAGGCCCAGTCAACATGGGTTCACAAAAGGCAAACTAACCTGATCACCTTCTATGACAAAGTGACTCGGCTGCTAGATGAGGGAAAGGCTGTGGATGTATCTTCCTGGACTTTAGTAAAGCCTTTGACACAGTTTCTCACAGCATTCTGCTTAGGAAATTGTCAGCCTCTGGCCTGGACAGGCGCACACTCTCCTGGGCAGAAAACTGGTTGGATGGCCGGGCCCAGAGAGTGCTGGGAAATGGTGTTAAATCCAGCTGGAGGCCAGTGACAAGTGGGGTTCCCCAGGGCTCAGTGCTGGGTCCAGTCCTGTTCAATGTCTTTATCAACGACCTGGATGAAGGCATCGAGTGCACCCTTAGCAAGTTTGCAGATGACACCAAGCTGGGTGGAATTGTGGATCTGCTGGAGGGTCGGGAGGCTCTGCAAAGGGACCTGAACAGGCTGGACCGCTGGGCAGAGTCCAGTGGCATGAGGTTTAACACGGCCAAATGCCGGGTCCTGCACTTGGGGCACAACAACCCTGTGCAGTGCTACAGACTAGGAGAAACCTGGCTGGAAAGCTGCCAGGAGGAGAAGGACTTGGGGGTGTTGGTTGACAATGATTGAACGTGAGCCAGCAGTGTGCCCAGGTGGCCAAGAAGGCCAATGGCATCTTGGCTTGTATCAGAAACAGCATGACCAGCAGGTCCCGGGAGGTTATTCTCCCTCTGTACTCAGCACTGGTGAGACCGCACCTCGAGTACTGTGTTCAGTTCTGGGCCCCTCACCACAAGATGGATGTTGAGGCTCTGGAGCGAGCCCAGAGAAGCACAATGAAGCTGATGAAAGGCCTGGAGAACAAATCTTATGGGGAGCGACTGGGAGAGCTGAGGTTGTTTAGCCTGTAGAAGAGGAGGCTGAGAGGAGACCTCATTGCTCTCTATAACTCCATAAAGGAGGTTGTAGAGAGGAGGGTGCTGGCCTCTTCAGTGGACAGGACAAGAGGAAATGGCCACAAGCTCCTCCAGGGGAGATTCAGGCTGGACATTAGGAAAAAATTTTTCATAGAAATGGTCATTGAGCACTGCCCAGGGAGGTGTTTGATTCACCTTCCCTGGAGGTGTTTAAGGCACAAGTGGACGAGGTGCTGAGGGGCATGGTTTAGTGTTTGATAGGAATGGTTGTACTTGATAATCTGGTGGGTCTCTTCCAATCTGGTTATTCTGTGATCTGTGATGCTCCAACCTTCCACAAAGTAGCTGGGTCACAGAGCAATGGGAATGATGCTATGAGGGTATTTTCTAGAAGGCTGGCACTTATTCTTTGTGTGTGCATACTCCCTAAATGGAAGGCTACTAAACTGAAATAATAGGAAGAGTATGAAGCAAAATATACTTCCTTTGAGGCTATTTGCCAATGTCCAGAGCCAAATTATGCTAGCTACCAACTACAACTAGCATTCAAGAAAATAAAATCTTACATATCAAAACTGGATATCCTCTCAGTTAATCTGAGGTCTGGACTCCAACATTAGACTTCTGAATCTCATCCAGTGCGATCTGACAAGAATTGGCCCACAAAAGGCTGGTATCCCCATGCATAAAATTCCTCAAGGACTTTCTCAATATTTTACGAGAATTAAAAGGGTAAAAACTACCTAAAAATCTGTATTTGTCTGTATAGCCAGTTGATGATCCTTCAATAGATATCATAGGACAAGAGCACAGTGATCCTTGAGTCATACAGAACATACACCACTGAGCTAGAAACTAACTCATGTATTTCATACTGCCATGAAATCACTGATTTTAACAGTCTTCAGAATACCATTGTCCAGAATGTGGCATGGAAATAAAATTCAAACTGGAAATTATTATTTCCTCTGGGTATAGCCATTAAAAAAATGAAAATGCAATTAATTTCTAAAAAAATGAAATAGATAACATATTTACTTTGTTGCAACATAATGCTGATAATAAATTGTGAATATACTGATGCTTATGGAGGGATAAATTCCTAAACCAGTAGAAAACACATAAAGCTAAAACTCAGATACAACCCATTGTGATTAATCGTTTTTTTTATATCTTTTTTTGGAGGCAAAACTCAAATAAGAATATCTCCCATGGAAGTGGGAAATCAATAGACATGCTAGATATTAAACAATACCTTCTCTGTCCATATGGAAGGCCCAGAATGAATGTTGGCATTAAAGGTCTATTCCAACTGAAACCATGCTGTGATTCAGTGACTTGAGTATTTTCCAAATGAATTTGATAGTAAGAGGAACAATTTCCAGTAGGTGGCATGTGCTCATGTGCAGACCTTTAGCTCTTCATAATGTTTTTCTAGCTCTTGAAACTGCTGCACAAAAGCGTACATCTTTAGCATTCTGCCCTTCCAAATTTTTGGTAAAGTTGAGCACCAAGTGATTCAGATCCCTTTCTCCTATTGCATTTTTAAATTATAATTTAAAATTGCACCCATTTATGCTGATTAAAAGTTTCAGCAACTTCTGCAAAAGCAAAATAAAAAAAAAACAGATGAAAATACATGACCATCTGGGAACATACAGTGGAATAAGTACAATGTATGAAGCGGTAATATACAAAAAGCAAGACCTAATGAGCAATTAAAATATGCAGAAAATCAAAAGCTTAATGTACAGCATTATGAATTTCAGAAAAAGCAGATGTTCTGGGAAATCTGCAGCTCATGGCATCAAATGATAATGAGTCAGCATCACCCACTCCCCACACCCTATCCCATAACAGAAATATGCATAGACTAAGCAAAGCTTCAAATATAAGTCTTAACTTCAGATATGAAGTAAAAAAGGGAGCAGTCAAGGGGAGTACTACTTTGCAAAAGATTATAATTATAGCATTAGAGGTTACTATACTGATTACTCACCCTGATTTACATTCCTACTGGTGAGCAGTCACACTGATGTCGATAGTACTCCCTGCCTAAGCATACAATCATCAAAGCATGGGAGGTAAATTGGAATTAAGATTCACCAAGGTTAAGATAGTTCAAGTTATATCTAAAAAAGATAGTTTCTTAACAGCTAGCCCAAGAAGATTTTTCTACGTAGAAGTGGTATGTCTTTATTCCTACTGGCCTTGTTTTTTTTATCACAAGAAGTAAAATGTCTATAAGCCAATAAAGATGCCTTTAATTCTGCACAACTCCAGGGCCTATAAGCAGCAGGAAAATTATTCAATGAATTTCCAAGAGTAAAGTGAATGTAAAGATACTGATGCTATAAAAAATATTTTAGTCACTTTTTTGGTGTGTGTTGTTATATTTAACCCCAGAGTCCAGTCAAGCACTTGTGTATATATGAAAGCACTGAAGTCAACTTTCTACTCAAAGAAGACAGAACTGGATCTCAAACCTAATGCTGTTGCTGTTCTGACAGTTAATGGGAAAGGGCAATACTGATTCCCTCTCAGCGCATCAGCTCCCAACTTACCTCTGCTGAGAATGACAGTGATAAAATTAGTTGACTTCTATGTTTAATTGGATTAGGATTTCCTTGCGCATAGATTTAATGAACTCCAAAACTAGAAAGACTTTTAGGTGAAATAATATGCAGCTACCCTTGTGAAAAAGAGTAGTGAACCAAAATGGGGAAAAATCCCCATTCCAATGTAAAAGATATTTCCCTTGGCAAGGACAAACTTCATTCTACCCAGCCAAAATACTTCCTCTTACAAAACAGTATATAGCATTAATATTTCAGGGTCTAATTCGAATGACATCCATTCAGATGGCAAAATGATAATGACTACACAGAAGGTCAGGCTTTCAGTGAAGATTGCAGTTTTATCCTCCACAGCCTTGCAGTTCTAAAAAAGTATTGATATGTCATAAAGAGCTTCAGAAAATATTATTTGGAATAGTACTGTGAACATTTATTGACATATTTAGGTTGTGTATACTTTTATTTCATCTGTAATTAATGGTCTGTTACCCTTCTGCTCGATTTCATTCACAGAAATTAATGAAAGGGCTTTTCTGTAATTAAATTAAGTTGCATTACTACTACTTCTCAAAAAAATGAGTATCAGTTTTTTCCTGATTGGCATATTCCTTAATAAGGATGTACATACATATACAGATGGCAGCACAAAACAAATGATTGTAATGATTCTCAGGAGAGCATATATTCTGTAACAGAAAATGGCTTGTACAAGATGTCTCCAAGTTTGCTGATTTTCTGCAAGATTTATTCAAGACCAAGTAAGAAATTGGAAGAAAGCAGTACACTGAAAAAAACTTGCCAAATATATAGACTGTTCTATTTGCTACAAACAAATTTCATATAAATTGAGATATTCTGACAGCGAATTAAGCTAGTTTCAGTAGTGTTGCTTAACTCAGTCTACAGTGCCACATGAACACATCTGTGCTGCTCCAAGACACACAATGGCTTCTGTGCTGCTAGCTCAAATGTCTCTGTACCATACTCCCTTGCTTTCCCAACTGCAAGTGTAGCACAGCAAGCTCATCTGGCTCCTTTTCTGCTCTCTACACATAGCCCAAGTCAACCACAGCTGGTGACACTGGAAAGCAAAAGTCTTACACAAATATAATTTGTGATCTTAGATAATAGTCATATTTTTTAATAAAGTTAGGTATATTCTCCATGGCACTCACTGAAGCTCCACTGTAGTCCTGTATAGACTCCCTCCTATACAAAGGGAGGGACTCTTAAGAGAAAGGTCCAGAAAGCACAGTGAATTGCTCTCTGGAGATATCTTTCTCTCTCCTAACTACAGAGGAGGCCTTGAAAGTTAGCTTGTTTTTTAATAGTTAAAGTTAGGCAAGAAGAAAAACACCCATGAGCACCTTTTGAACCTCTCCAGGCTCACAATTTTGTGTTGATTATAAGAGTACAAGAAGGATCATGACCCTGAGTGATAAAATATGGCTAAAGGAGATGGAAAAATATGGAAGATGATGAGACACAAAGGTGTAGATTATTAGTGACAAAAAAACAGAGAGGAAAATACATAAATTAAAATACATTGCCATGTCTATACTTAAACCTAAAAATTTTGGAGGTTTCACGCCGAAGGATATGTTGTCTTTTAAGTTAGTTAAATACTTCACAATTAGAGGTATTTCTGTAGCTCTACTCACTAACTTTAAAGAAAACTCAGAGATTTTAAAATGCAAAAATTTAAAGTTGGCTTTCCCAGGCACTTTAATGCACAACTGACTGGTAGCTGAGGATCTGACTCTAACAGGAAACAACGACTGTTCTAGCATATCTATGCTTCAGAAAGAAAAGCTAGTCTTTCCAGAGCTCAAAAATAGACATAAAATCAAGAATAATTTGTATGATTAAGATATTGTGGAGTAGATATAGTCACCATACTGCAATAAAAAATCGAAGTCAAAATTATCTGTTAAAGAATTGCAGGCTATTTGCCCAAAAGGAATTGTACATGCAACTAGGAAACTACTTATTATAATTAGAAAAAATAATCTTTTCCAACTAGTTACAATGCAGATACAATTTTTGTATGAGAACACTGTTCTTTCGCAGGGGTGGAGAAGACCTTTGAGATCATGAAGCCCAACTATACCTATCCACTACTAAATCATACCCCTAGGCACTTCATCTACGTGTCTTTTACCTACCTCCAGGGACAGTAACTCAGCCACCTCCCTGGGCAGCCCATTCCAGTGCCTGATAACCCTTTCAGTGAAGAAAGTTCTCCTAATGTCTAATTTGAAACTCCCCTGGTGCAACGTGAAGCCATTCTCTCTTGTCCCATCACCTGTCACTTAGGAGAATAGACCAACACCCACCTCACAACAACCTCCTTTCAGGTAGTTGTAGGCAGTGATAAGGTCTCCCCACAGCCTCCTTTTCTCTAGGCTAAACAACCCAGTTCCCTCAGCTGCTCCTCATAAGACTTGTTCTCCAGACCCTTCACCAACTTTGTTGCTCTTCTCTGGACACACTCCAAGACCTCAAAGTCCTTCTTGCCTTGAGTGGCCCAAAACTGAACACAGTACTCCAAGTGCAGACTCACCAATGCTGAGTATAGGGGCACTTTCCTTGTCCTGATGGCCACAGAGTTTCTGATACAAGCCAAGATGCCATTGGCCTTCTTGGCCTCCTGGGCACACTACTGGCTCATGTTCAGCTGCCTGTTGACCAACATCCCCACATCCTTCTCTGTCAGGCAGCTTTCCAGCCACTCTTCACCTAGTCTGTAGTGCTGCATGGGATTGTTGTGTCCCAAGTGCAGGACTCCACACTTGGCCTTGTTAAACCTCATGACATTGGTCTCAGCCCATAGATCCAGCCTGTTCAGATTCCTTTATAGAGCCTTCCTACCCTCAAGCAGATTGACACTTCCTCCCAGCTTAGTGTCATCTACAAACTTACTAAGAGTACCTTCAATTCCTTCATCCAGATCATTGATAAAGATACTGGACCCGGCACTCAGCCCTGCAGAACGCCACTTGTGACCAGTCTCCAACTAGATTCAGTTCCATTTACCACAATTCTTTGGGCCTGGCCATCCAAACAGTTTTTAGTTTTTTTTGTTGGGTTTGAGGAGGGCATTATAGGTTAATAGGGAAATACAGCCTATTGCCTGCCTACCACCAACAGATTTGCAGCTATTGACAGAATAATTATCTCGGAAATATTAATGTTCTTGTCAACTTACTCCTGCTTCAGAAAGGTTTCAGTCTAAACAGGAAATAATACATTTCAAAGGTTTGTTCTCTCATATTATCCATACCAGAGAAGACTTACCACAAACATTAGAGTTTTCACTGAAATCATATCTGAGATTTGATAATGCCTCAAAGAGCATTAGGAAGTATGAATGCCTAATTAAACTTGAATAAATGAGGGTTTTAAGAACTTCAGAAAACCTTTTTTAATGCCACAGAAATCTATGTAAGGATTTGTTTTGTTAAATAAAATGTAAAATCTAGATTAGATTAAGTTATCACTTTAGTACATGCTTTCAAGGATACAGAAGCAAAACATGATAAAAGTCGCATGAAGACTTAAAAGAAATTGAACAGGGAGAGTGACAAAGAACTGGTAAAGCAAAGAAATTTTGAGTAAATAATTTGTCAAATTGTACCTATGGGAAAGTGATAGACACTTTAATCCGAAACCTAATTTCCTCAATTAACACATTCTTCTAATCCCTTGGGCATTAACTTATTTTACACCTTTGCAACAGACTTGAGTACCTTCTATAGCAAATGAAGACAAAGTGGTGAGGTAGCGTGGGAAAGCTATATTATCTCTGACTACACTATATCTATTATGTGAAAGGAGAGAGATCTTCAGTTTCCCAAAGTAGCTACTAAGCAATTTCTATAAAACATTAAATTTGTACCTCTCTGTATTTTTAAAAGCTCCTAAGCCTTACTTTAACACCCTAAAATGGAATATAAAGATAATTCTGTCAAGGGATTAAGTTGCCTCTTTGGACAACGCTAAGTTCAGCATTCAGGCGCCACTAACACTTCCCAGCCCTCATGCAACTGCATCCCAGCGTGTCCAAGCCTGAGGTGCTTACGTGCCAGGTCCCTCAAGCCCTGACACTATCAAGGTTCTAAAGTGCAAACCCACTCACAAGAGACAGCAATCTCACCCCACAGAGAGCACCAATACATTTTCTGAGACACCCTTGCCAGACCAAATGCATGGCGGGGGAGGAGGGGTGCTGGAAGTACGACTTTCTGGAACTGGAGTAAATGAAATTCTTTCCTGGGAGACAGACAATCCCACTTCATCTGATCTATAGTGAGTATTATATTTGAGACTTTCTGTCTCCCAGGAGGTTCCCATTAACCAGAAAGTACTTGTTCTTTGGCAGGACGTTTTCATTTTCGCCTCTTGGAACTATTCAGTTTGCTTTTAAATATTTATTCAGCTAAATAGCAAGCAATTGACTCCACAAACCACTCTTCTGTGAAGAAAGGGGGTCAGGTTTGTGTTCCTTCCCCATTAGCTATTTAATCAATTATCCAAACTGGCAAAGTTTCAAGAGGAGACAGTCGCTCACTTCATCCTAAAATAACCATTCAGTCAGAAGTTTCTGACCTGAAAGTGCCCGTGAGTGAAGTTTTTTCTCTAACTTAGAAGTGTGGGTGTGTTTTTAAAAGGTCATCCACCTAAATGGTAAGTGATCTAATTATTGGATATTTGGGCATTAATTAGGAATACATTCTAATTATTTTGGAGTAAAGGCAGATCTAGCATATACGTTTACTTCCAAGGGACAGTAGACACTTCCTCAGTGCTGAAAGTGCATTCAGGGTCTAAGCTGTACAAGCATTACTGTCCCACCATATTTCTTTGAAGCTATCCCTCCTTCTGATTTCTTTGGATCCCACTCATCTATCTCCTATGCTTTTCCTGGGAAGCCTAATTCAGGACAGAGAACAAGACTTTACAAAGTACTCATTGGTTAGACAATGCAACGCTTGACAGTTGCATCCAAAAAGAAGTTTGGGTGCTGAATGGCAGCACAATTAAATAGTCCCTACATTAGATGAGGCATCTATACTGGAGTGTTTACGAGCTGGAAGTTAAGTGGTAGATAGTGAGTAGTGGGCAACCTGCACGCAGAGCAGAGAGCTGTGTAAAGTCACAACACCGAATAGGTAGTTTGATACAGAGGGGAATGCTAATCACAAAGTCAGTTTTACATTTCACCTAGCCAGAAGTTAAGCACCCTGCCTGGAATTTAAATGATGTACATCTACCCATCCAGGCTTCAATCATGTTAGCAAAGCAGATATTTATTTATTTATTTTATTTTTAGAAACTGAATGGAAGAAAAAAACAAACGGAATAAAGCTTTTCTTTCAAAATAAAAAGAAATTAGTTGTGCTGATGCTCCTCTAATAACACTGTGATTAGATTTGTTATCAAAAATGTTGGCAGTCTGTTCATTTCTGCTAATTCTCTGCTCCGGCCAAGGAACTGCAACCAGCTACTCCCAGAGATTGTTCTGAGATGAAATGTTGGCCGCACCTGTCGGAACCATGTCACTACATGGTCAGAATGCAGGAATTAAATGTTTATTTGCCCACACAGAAGAGTCAAATGACTCCTCAGTCTAGTGCCTGACAGAACTGCACAAGGAATGGGTATCTCGTTGCAGTACTTTTTCCATGAACTGGCATGATGAAAGATTTACAGTCCCTGAACATGTTCAGTCTTCAGAAGACTGAAGGTTTTCCTGGGGACATATACAAATAAAAGCTGTAAGACTACAAACTCAGGAATGGGCAACTCAAGGACAAGGTCGTGGTGGAGTTTGCTGTTCAGAGCCTAAGAGACTGCCATTTAACTCAGAGAAGTACTGTGGGTTTGCAGCGAATCCCAGTTACCTACCTTGGTTTGGTTTGTAAAGCATGCATGAAATTGGAATCTCTGGTTACAGTACTATGACCTACAGTGCAGAGAAAAGGATCTGAACTAATTAGTCCTTTGAACAGCCTCAGACTACATGCAGGAAAATAACATTTGGTCCAAGACAACAAACTAAACCTAGTCCATGGTAAAACATATGGGCTTAAATATAGGGACCTCAGCACCAGCTGCTTTGATCTACTGGTCTGCTCTTATCACACTGAATTGCTTGCTAATACTGACAAATACATTCAAGTCACATTGCTGCTGCCTAAACCCCTTAATGTATTTAGCTGTAAGTCTCTGTGTGGATTTTGCCCTCAATCATCACAGATAATTGTGAAAACTTTGAATTCCCTCTTTTTTTTCTTCCTGAGGCAAGTAAAATAACTTCAATAATCAAGTAAGAAGTGATAATTTGGGAAATGAATGAAAGGAAAAGATGAATATTAGGAATTGAAATAAAATACATCTGAGGAATAAAAGAAACAAAGGCAGGAATAAAGTGTTCCAGAAGTTATGGAAAGATCAGTAGTAACTAAGGGGGAATAGACTAGAAAGGAGAACGAGTGGTACTGAAGCAGAAGGAAAATACTACTTTGAAGGAATATTCTCTAGAAAGCTTTAAAAAAATATCCACACCAGTAGATAGCACAGATTACTATCTAGACTGGTCAGTGACTGCTCTCTCAAGTCTATACCAGTCTTTTCCCATTGTTGCTGAAACAGCCTTTGCTTATCATGTATTACGGGAAATCTGTGCTAAAACACTTTTGTACTGTATGAATAGGCACGGCTAGAGCAGGGGACTAGAAACCCAGTGCCGTGGCTTCCATGTCTAGCTATGCATCTCTGACCTTCAGAGAGGAGTAATTCTGAAGGAATTTTTTCTTCCTACCTGAAAACTGCAGGTAATCCATACCCATTACATAGCATTATGCACTTACAAAAATGGGGCACAAAAATCAAAATGACTTCTTCTCTAGCAAACCAGTGAAGGGAACAAATATTATCTGCATAGTGATGCGAGCAAAAGGAATTACAAATTAGACTAATGCAACAAAGTTCAGTAAAAGAGATAAATTCACAAATACACCACAGGAAATTACTCTATTCTAGAGTATATTAGGGGTGGGGTAGGGGGAAGGAAAAAAGCTGACTTTCAGAAAGGATTTTAATCAGTTAGGGTGCCTGAGAAGCTCAGCTGCTCATGTGGACCAGGAAGAACAGGAGTAGATACACATGTATGTGTGTATTATGTGTACATATGTGTGTGTGTGTACATTCCTATTTGAGAGAGTGTGTGTGTATATATATATACTTAAAAAATTATGTGATTAAGACACTGTGGTAAATTCAGATGACTAGATTGTTGCCTTTATATACCTTAATACAGAAAGCAGTTGGTTTTTTTTTCTTAATACAGAAATACAGGTTTTCCCAGTAACATCCAATGGGATATCACATTCTTTCTTATAGATCTAGACCTGCACAAAATTCTTGCACAGAAGAATTAAAGACAATTTGATGGCTGTCCATCAAAACATCTCTTGGAACTGTGCAAATTTCAAGAAGAAATTGTTTTGAAAGTGTGAAAAAGGTATATGCTTTATGTTTCTGTTCTGAAAGAAATTTACACTGCTGTGGTTTCTTATTATTTTTTTATTCATCATTCAAAATAGCGTATTATTTTTGTTTCATTATAATCAGTCCTCTAAATTTATCTCCAACTAGATCATCCTAAAAGCATAATTAATGACTGGAAAAAATCTGAGTCCGTAGAAATGTTCAACTTACATTTTCATTCTTTTCAGAAAAAAAAAAATGGCAAGCCTGTAAAATTTCCCATAAACAAAGCTATATTTTCATATGGCTGAGAGCTTCATTACTAAATATGCAACAGTTTAATAACATTTTTTCCCCTGTTCATCTTAAGTGTTAAGGAAAACAGAATTGGTTTCTAGGAACACTGTGCATAACATGGTCACAAAATAATTGTTTGAGAAAGTGAGTTGTCTCTACATCTAGACTGTTTTGCCTCATAGAAATATTGAGAGGAATGCAGTGATGTGAAAGCTACTTAAATTTAGGCCTATTTGAAAGTGTCAAGATGACATGGGATAAAGCAACTTACTTTAATAACAGGTAGTCTCCAAGTTGAGTTGTACTTCTAAGACTGTCTCCGCATTTGAAATCATACCTTATAAATGTGAAAAAAAACCCAGTGTCTGCTGGTATCTTCTTTGGTTGTCCACTGCTGTACGTTACAGGTTTTAGTCAACTACTTCTTTTACTGCTTCAATGAGTTGACTCCTTGACGCTGTAGTTTCTATGTGCACACACATCTCAAATGTTTTCCTATTTATCTAATTGACTGCATGAAATTACATTACTCCCAGGATTATGATGGATACTATCAACTGGGTAAAAATTTCCAGCCCCAAGTTTCATAGCAGTGCTGCAGTGTTTTACTTCAGCCTGTAATAAGTTTGGAATTTGTTCTCACCACTTGACATGCAAGGCTTAAAATTCTCTTGTCTGGACTAAAAACTAGATGCAATTATTATTGTTAACATCTTTGTTTGTTGCGATTGCTTTCACAATACAAATGCTTTCAGCAGCTTGCATTTGCCTGCCCTAGAATACTTGAGCCAAGGATACCCAAGAATATTCTTCACCTCAGTGAGGCCCTAAGTAAACACACTGTACCTAGTTATGTGCATTCTAGCAATTAAAAAAATATTTAAAATTTTAGTTTGAGATCTTCTCATTGCTTTTTCCTTAAAAATTCCTCATTTAGAATCTCAAATATTATTACTTTGCTGCAAGCAGGCACGCAGGCCAGTGCTGCAGGTTCAGCAGATGTGTAGGGGAAAAAAGTGCAGGAAGACCTAGAAGAACATCCAGGCAGAGAGAGGCCAAGTAAAGGGGAATTTTGTCTGTATCTTCTAGGAAGCTTTGCTGAGGAGGCAGCTCGTCATTCCTTTGCTTTCCACATGTGCTGCACAGCAAGAGTGGCTGGCAAACAGCTGTAGGGGAGGTGTGGAGACCATCCAGGAGGTGAAGTTTGATTCCTTCCCTGAGCTTCTCACTTGCAAGTCTATTATCAGTGCTAATATTTAATATAAGACATCCATTATCTCTTAGCGTAGGTGGTTGAGGCAATTGTTGTTTGGAGTAAGCATTGTCACTTAAAACTCTCTTATTGTTGCAAGTTATAGGATTAGCAAGTTTTTATGCTCCAAACCAGCATTTTTAGACAGTATTGCATTTTCTTTATCCATTAGTTGCTCAAAAAAATCTTTTAAGTCTGGTAGTTGCAAGAATCTAATTAGCATTTGTGTCAGAGCAAGCTTACTGCAGTATTCTTAAACATTGGCCTTTAAACTATGGGTATTTAGAACTGCTGAATAATAGTCTTAAATAGTTAGTATGTGAGAATGTTGTATTTCCAGCTTAAATAAATTGTAAAATTGGTATAGTTTAGGTTGATAGCCATGGCTGTTTAGCTGATGAATTTTGTTCCAAACATAATAATATAGGCAATAATAATAACTTGATTGCTTTCTAAGTGTAGTTAGATGTTCTCCCATTTCATTTAAATGTACAATTCAGCAGTAGACACTGTAAAATATTTCTCATTTCCAATTCTTAATTTCAAAAGTTCATGATTTTCCCTTTCTCAAATTAAATTAGAGATCTACTACTGACCCAAACTAATATCCCTTCTAATTTCAAAGCATCAATTATTAACAGTGAAAAATAATTTTAATGGAGAATTCCAAATCTAACATCGTCCTCTCCCTCTAACTCAAGACTTCCACTGTTTTGCCAAAGGATAGCAAAGACTCAGTTCCGACAAAGTCACAGTGGTTGCCATGTGAGTAACTTCACATACACTGCCAGTCAATTTTTCCAGTTTTTGAGTGGAAAACACACATTCATAAAGCTCTGGATCTATGCAAACAATTTCAGGATTGATGTCTTCATTCTGCATAACCTTAATTTTAAGTAAAATCTTTCTTCTTCTGTAGTTTAGGCCACTGAAGAAACTTAATTTAAATGCTATTCTGCTGAAGTACACAGTTCCACTGAAATCACAACGTTCTATGAAATCAAATTAATTTTGCTGAAGTATTGGTTTGAAATAAAAACCTTAAAAATGAAATGTTCAATTGATTCTGATATGTTTGGATGTGTATTATAATATTTTACATATTTTTACATTTCAGTCTATCCAAAACAACTTAGGGAGAAACTTTGTTATTGGAGGACTTCTAAATTTGTGTCTTTCACTTCAAAAGGAGACATTTGTAATTTCAAAAACTTGTGAAATGTAACCCTGATAAGTAGACAAAACTGGTTTTGTTGCTGTACGAACCTGCCTCACCCTGTGGTGTCTGGCGTAGTCTACTTGGCACCTGCAAGCATCAGTCCTTGGTTAGTAATCTCCTCTGGGTACTGCTGTTGGTACCTGACTTCCTAAGATGTGGTGAGTCATCTGAAGAAAATCTTTGAACATACAGGGAGTTAATGCTGCTCAATTATTTAGAAACTATTTAAAAATATTTTGAACTCCTACCCAGTTCCATCATCTGAGGTAAAAAAAAAAAAAAAAGGCTGAAAAAACGTTCAGGAGGAACTGTAGTGAAATGCAGAGACAAAATGTAAACAAGATGCTTACTGACTAGTTTCTTGTAAGTATCAGCAGTTTTCAGTGTAAGTAGTTTAAACTTGCAACTTGAATCATAGTTCATATCAGTAGGAAAGACACCATATATTAAATGATTATTTAATCATGGACTACGTTTATGCTTTTTAGTTATTTTCTTAAATAATATTTGAGCATCACTCACTCTTAAGCAGTAAAGCACATGAATCAACAAATATATGCATTACACAAAATTCAGTGCCATGATCACAAAAGTTGTCTGCATCTGTTATTTGTTCAGATTTTTAATTTGTGCATTTTAATATGAAAAAATATTATTAATCTTTTAATGTTAGCTAGATGCTTTGAGATGGAAGTTAATTTATAATTAAAGTCCAGAAAATATATTCTAGGATTGTTTTATTAGGTAAATAAACCAATAATAAAGGTGCTATACAAGTGCAAAATTTAAAAGATACATCCCATCCTTAAGAGAACCCCACACTCATTTCCTAAACAAAAAAAAATAATTTTCAAGGAAGTATATGTTTTACATCATTGTCTCCTTTGAAGTTTAGACCTTATAGATCTCTGTCTTTCAGCTGGATTGTCACTTAATACTCATTTTCTGTATTCAGTTGGTGGCTTCCATTAGTTCAGTAGCTTTACCTACATAGCAAGTTTAGGTTGTAGTATAAAACAATTGCAATAGTTATTTTTTTTATTAAAAAAAAGCCTTTATACATAAAAATCCATTATAATTAATAGGTTCTTTTTGTTATTTATCAGTTTTCTTACATTTTATACTGCAGAGTGGCAGACATTAGGGGGTAAAACCCAACACTCCAAACATCAGTACTGGAATTTTAAATTTAATTTTAAATTTAATTTAGCCAGGTATGCGAATGCACAGTTAAATCACTGTCCACAGTCAGATGAAAAATGCAGCATTATGTGGCAATGAAATATGAACAAGAATGAGTCTGCTTGCTCATGGATTAAATATGTATTCCAGAACCAAATATCTCACAACATGGAATTAACATTCTGTCTACAAAATTTAAAAAAAAAAGTGTGAAAGCTTTTTTTTAAAAAAAGAAAGAAAAACTATTTGTGTGTAATTAATTGATATCTCTGTGCTCTAGTTTGTGAAATGCAAGCACGTCTTTCCAGTAAGATATCCTTGAAGGACTAAATGTCTCAGGGGACTGGTAATCACATTTTTGGAGCCTTTCACCTCTCATTCACTGATTCAAATACAGCCAACATGCAGTAGTGGTGGAAAATCATTGCAATTTGAAAGCTGGTTTGTGGCCTGTGTGAAATGAACTGGTTATTTCACTCCATTTCTTAGAGGATCTTGAAAATGCACTTGGCACTCTCAAAAGCACTGGTTCTAATAATACTGAGCTGCTTGCAGGATCTGGCCAGGTCCCCATGGAGCCACAACCAGGGCTGGTTTCTTTGAGGATGGCAGAGGCTGAGGCTAACAAATAAAATCCCATTCCAGGCAAATTTCCTCAGCACCTTGACCACTAGGAGCAAAGAGGTCTTCAGCTGCTTGGAAGATCTCATTTTCTCCATGTTGAGTACCCAGCCAAGTTATTCTGAAATAGGAGCTCAGTGTGAGGCCATCACGTTACACTGCTGCTTTCTATGCTCCACAAATGCTGGGTAAAGTTTCATTTTCCATTTCTACCAATCTCGTGGTTTTCATTAGCATTAAATATACTTAATCGAGGAGGAAAACTAGCAGAAAGGCATCCCAGAAATTACTGTTTTCTGAGGGCAAAAGTGCATTAGTCTCGTTTTTACAGAGGTACATGCTTAGTTAAGGACAGCTAATAAATTGTCCTTTTATCAAGATCATACCTACCATATTCTTGAAAATCTATCTGACAATAGCTTTTCTGATCAGCTACAAATCACCTCAGTTCTATGCTTCCCAGTGAAGGCTTTGTATTGTTGCCTTTATGATTTTGCTTCCTTTGCGTTAGGGGCTTTTCTTCACAAGAGGTATTTCTTGTTTTTAAGAAAATATACACATAGGGTTTTTTCTCAACATTTAATATGTTGTATTTGCAGCTTCCCCAGAAGAAAGAAAGATAATTTTGTCTTCATTAACCACCAAATATAAAGTAGGAAAATTAAAACATTTGGATGTCATGTCAGCTACGTATACTGTCTTCTGTGATGTCACATTTGATTTGCTTTTTTTTATGACTTTGACAGCATCATATTAAAAATTTGATTGCACAATGACAGTACAGGCTTTGAATTATTCAGCTTATGAGTGCACTCTTACAGGAAGACTATTCAGTATTTCTCACCATTTCTGAAAAACTGACTTTTAAAAAAATGTGAAAGGAAAGGGAAACGATTGCTAATAACTAGTTAATAACTCAAGCTTGGCAAAGGTAACCTCATTTTAATAGAATATCACACAAATTAAAATCAGATTAAATATAACACACAACATATTTTAAGAGTCACTTGAAACATAATTCTCAGGGTGATATTTTGGCCCCAGTGAAGTTGATGGCAAGAATCCAAATCAGTTTTGGTGGAGCCAAGACTTCCTCCTAACTGAAGAAAACCCATACATTTCTAATCTAGTTTTAGTAACTATCTGTCAGAATGCTTATGGTACTTCATTTAATTATCTTTACCCATCCTTTCTCTTAGAATATGCTCCAGCCATTAGTGCTTACTGAAGTCAGTGGCGCTTTATCCATTCAACTCCCATAAGGGAGTCAGACCATAAAACTGGATCCTCTTGGGTAATTTTTGTAATAGTCTTTCAGAGTTCATACTGTGTATTTTCCTACAACAATTCGGTTCTGCCAGCTTTCCTCTTTGTTCCATGTTACCTCTATCTGACATTAAATAAGTGCAATCTGTTGGTTTGTTTTTGTCAAATAACTTCAGCTATAATGCTTTTCAGAGTGACCAAATTTGCCTTTTCTTCACTACAATTTGAGGCTATTTTTAAATCACTAAGGATATTTTTAAATCACTAAAGTTGGAAACATCTGCTCTCCAGCTTGATTAAATTCAGCTAGTCCTTTCACACCAGAAACATAAAACAAATAATGTCATTTTAAGAGACATGTTATTCCCACCACCTAAAATGAAATTTTAGTGATATCAGTTATGAAAATATCATCCAAAGTTAAACAATTTTTTCAGAGAATGTGATTGTTATTTAACTATTTGGGCCCAATAAAACTGCCCATAGCTTTACATACAATATTCTTTTTCACAAGAATTATTTCAGCTGAGCTGTCTGGGCAGGTAAGAACCATAGGCTTGAGTACAGTTTGGAAGGGTAAAGCATGGAATATTCCATACAAGACATGAAATTAATCCTTCCAGCTATGGCAATGGAGAAAAATACAAATGATCTTTCATGTCCTGGCTCCTCAAAAAGGTTTGCAGAAATGCCTTTGATTCTGCTCACAGCAATGCCTGGGGAGAATCTAATACTGATTTAGCTGGGTTCAGAATCATGACTGCAGTTATACCAAGAAACTTGCTTGTATTCCCTCAGAAATATCTGAAATTTATTCAAGAGTTCTATTTGTCATTAAATATATTTATTTTGCTATTCTTCGTCTTTCTTCTAATATCTCTCTATTCCAATTCAAAAATGACAAGAGTGCCTCTTTTCACTATAAGCAATGAAAATTAGTCACAGATCAATTACACTAGAATATTTTGGTTCACCTCTTTAACCTGAACCTAGTCTGTTTCAACATGTGAATCATCTTGGGACAGCATTTTTTCATTATTAAATGAACAGTTACACACTGGTCTTTGCTTTCCTACTGATAAGCAAAACTTATTCCAAAATATACAATTGGAAACAAGGTATCACAATTCAGTAACATTTTATCCTGCAGTATCAATATCAGTCTGCAAATATACTGCTGGAAATAAAGATGTGGAAGCTTCCAGGACAAAATCCATCTATACTTATAATTTACTGCTGAATCTCTATTCAGGCAAACTCCAGTTGAAGACAACAAACAGTTCTCAAGCAAATGCAGAACAGAACTACAGAATAATATACCCCTCTACCAATCCATGGGTTTTTAACATCCATCCTTATGAAAGGCTTCATACTTTAAAGACTCTCCAAATACCACTACTGACTAAAATCAGAATCAGAGCATTTTCTTTATAACTATTTGTGGTTTGATTGAGAGCAAGCTGACCATTACAGGTGACAGAGAAACTTGTTTCCATAATAACCTTCAAATCTTATTGTTTCAGACTGCCACCAGCTGTGGCAGTTAAGATGTGATGAAGCCCTTCTGATGAGTTTCACACTGATTCCTCTCTGTACTGCAAGAAGAAAAATCATTATCCTGTAAATTGTATAGAAAAGATAAATCTACAGAATTAGGAGCTTTCACTTCCCACAAATTTTCTGCATGCAAGTGAAACACATGGAAAAAAAAAAAAGCAATGAAAACACAAAACTCCAACAAAATTTAACAAAAAGCAGGAATTGTGGAAAAAATACGACATTTTTCCCTAGCCTCCTTTAGTCTTAAGCGTTCTCATAGCACCAGCTTCTGGAGAAGGGGGTGAAGATTTCATGTGAATCTTATATTTGTACTTGTTGGCTACTGGGCAAAGAGGAAAGGGTTGCTTTTTTCTTCATTTTTTTTTTTTTTTAAATAAAGGCAGATTGCAGGTCTTTAACGTTACTCCGAGCCAGAGATGCTACATGAAAGAAGAGAGAAGCGCTGCTGCCATAACAACCCTTTGACGGGGAACTTTGGGATACAGACAGTTACTACTCTGCCTACAACCTTGTGCATTATGACACGTAAAACCCAGAAAACGCCAGAGCATCCCATCATTTGCACCCTGGGCAGCAAAAGTGAAGCGAACAGACTTGTTCTCCCCACAACCCCCAGCTTTATTTGATTTGATTTTTTTTTTTTTTTTTTTTTTTTTTTTTTTTGAGGAGGGGCATCATTAAAGTCCATTTGAGCGCCGAGTCCTCCCCGCAGCCGCTCTCCTTCCCCCCGGGAGGGGGACCGAGACCCTTCTCCATCCCTCTCCCAGGGGGATGACTTCGGGGAAGCGGCCAGTTCTTCCCAGACGGGTCCACCCCACTTCCAAAACGCCTTTTCCCAAAGTTAAGGCGCTGCCCCTCGCTCCGAGCCGCCCCCACCCCGGAGCAAGAAAGCTCAAGGGGCTCCCGGCCCCGGTGGGCAGAGCGGGGCTGTCGGGGTGTCCGTGTGCGAGACCCGCGTGGGAACGGGGAGCAGCCCCTGCCCCGAGGGGCCGCGGGGACACCCCTGGCTGCCCCTCTCCACCTCGCAAGGGCATCCCTGCTGTCTCCCAGCCCCCCGCGGGGACACCCCTGCCTGCCCCCCTCCACCCCGCAAGGGCATCCCTGCTGTCTCCCAGCCCCCCGCGGGGACACCGCTGCCGCTCCCCAGGGACGCCCCGGCACGGACCCGCCGTTCCCCCTGGAGCTCGGTGCTGTCCCCGCCGTCCCCCCGGGGCAGCTCCGGTGCGGCAGGAGGGAGGGAAGGAGAGAGGCGATGCACGCCAGGTGCCTTTTTTTCGGGGCCGGGGAGGCAGGGCCCGGCGACTCACCCGTCCGAGGCGGGGGCTGTGGGTGTCGCGGCCGCGGCGCTGCCCCCGGGGCGCGGGGGGCTGCGCGGCAGGAGGAGCAGCGGGGAGCGGCGGGGCCCGGGCTGCTCCTGGGCGCGCTCTCGCTGCCCATCCCCGGCGCTGCCGCCGCCGCCGCCGGAGGAGGATGCGAAGGAGCGGCGGCCCCGGGCACGCGCGGAGGGGAGGGGAGGGGAGGGGGGGGGTAGCGGAGCGGGGGCGCGCGGCGGAGCGGGAGCGGTCGGGGAGCGCTGGCGCCCGCAGCCCCTCCGTCCCTCGGCCTTTTGCCCCTCTCAGCCCTCGTTTCATCATCCCATCCTTCCTCCATCCCTCGTCCTCCCGCTCCTCCACCCCTCCATCTTTCCATCCCCCCGTTATCCCTCCGTCCCTCCCCCCTGACGCCCCCCGGGGCCGCGCTGCTGCCCCACCGGGAGAGGCCACCTGCTCCTCTCAAGGGCAGGAGATGCCCAGCATCCCTCCCTCGCTCCTCACAACCCGCAGGGAAAATGCGCCTGTCCTGCTTTCCCCTCTTCTCTGTCTCTTTTTTTTTTTTTTCTTTTAACAAACCCGTGCTGCTCTAGGGAAAAAAAAAAAGCGGTAAACAGGAAAACCTCTAGAGGATGATAATAATTGACTGTAGGAGAATTAAACCGTATATAGGAATAGTTCTGAAAGCAGTCCCAAACCTAAAGGACTTCCCAGATGTTTATTTGGGATCAAAAGTAATTATTTTAATATTAGAAATAATTGAAAAAAACAGTTCAAAGTGCACTGTGTAAACCAGAGACCCCTAAATCAAGCATGTCAAATAAAAAAGCACACTGAAAGCTGGCTTTCAATTCTTTACCCTTGCTTTGAACTCTCCCTGCATTATATAATGTCGATGGAGTGCTGCAGGTACATTTGGAGAAAAGACAGAGTGATGATGAGAACACAGCATTATTTATTAGAGTGTGATAGTAGTCTTACCTGCCAAGTAGTTGTTTCAGAGGTTCATCTGTGCGTTTCTCGTTGGCTCTTCAAGTAAACAATTTTCTAGATGCTCAATGCAGACATATGATTCTCTGGTGTCAGTGTCTCTGTCCTAAGCGTATCTGAATGGCTTGTAGATTATTAACTTACCATGCTTTTCTGCTCTGCCTTGTACCAGGAGCTCTGCAGGTATCAGCAGCTCCCACTTGTGAAATCAGGGAAGGGAGAGATTGGGTAGGTTTCCACGTAGCTCCACATTTCAAACTGCTGATTTGCTGTAAGGGCTACAGCCACTTAGAGAATTGTTCTGGTCTCGTAACAAGTTTATTCCAAAAGACAGGCCTGACACGAAGTTCGCTAAAACGAATACAAATATTTCTTTGTCCATAGTGGGAGTTGGTTCAAACCACTGTGAGCTCACTGTTGGCCTGAAGGTATTTCTGAGCGCCACTGTTCTAGGAAGAGCTAGTAAGAACTCCCTGGGGAAAGGAAAAATTACTAAGATGTGCATCTTTTTCATAAAGTCGTTGAGAGAAGTTAAGGAACCTGATTCTGCTTTTGGCAAAAACATGTACTAAAAGGCAGGTTACAGCCTTAGAGGCTGTAGGTTAGAGGATGTCTTCTTACCTCCATAGGCTCAACCAAGCCACCAAATACGGTAAGCAAGGGGAGGCAAAGATAGGACATAGCAAAATTATTAGGTCAAATTTGGGGCATCTGTAAAGCCAGTAGGAACAATAACTCAAATGTTCCATTTTGAGCCATCAAGAAAGTTCTCAGCAAACATCTTTCAGTGTTTTTCTCTTTTTCTAATCTCAGTCCTGGTATTAGGTTTGAGCAACTCTTCAACTTGTAGATTTCTGTTATTTCCCCTGTACTTGTTCCCCCAACCCCCTTCCTGCCTTCTCCAGCAGGGGCTCTAGGCTATTGAGAGAGACCAAAGCCAGGGATTGGAAAGGGAACCTGGCAATGGGAATGATTTGGGCTTTGCATAGAGAAAGACATCTTAAACAAGAGCTTATCTAGTGTGATCGACAAAGAAATTTGCTTATATTTTTAATATCGCTACTACAGGGTTTTAGTCTAGGGGTTTAGTATATTTAATGCAGTTTAATTTTGTTCAGGGTTTGGCGTTTTTTTTGGTTGGTTTTTATTTTGTCCCTCCCTTCTCTTGTTATGTGGTTGCTGATGAACAGCTCCAGTAAGGACAACCAAGACTGGTAGTTACAGTGATTCCTAAGAAATGGGAGACCGAGGGTAAACAATTCTTCTCTGAGATTCAGAATAGGAAATGAACTGCTGAGGTCCTGTTTGTTCTCATATGAATGAGTTTTGAGTAAAAATTTTGTCTACATCAATGGAAGAACACATATGCCCACAGAAAATTTTGCCTTCACCAAAATGATTTTTTTGGAAATAAATCAATTTTTTCAAGAAAATTACATGACTCACTTCAGATTCTCACATGCTTTTTATGTTTATTTACATGGATCTATATTTGTGCACAAGGATTTATGAAGATTTTTCTTGTTTTAAACTGCAGGAGCATTCTGTTCATGAAGAATACAAACATTAGCCATTACATTTCAGAGCCGTTGAGGTGAACTGGCAAGTTCATAGATGTGAGGTGGCATCTTTTATATAAAACTCTTGTGTGAGAGGGCTAAACATTTTTTTCTCATTGGAGAGAAAGTGTAAGCCTTTTGTGATTACACCATTGTCACAAATATTGCCTTTGCAAAAGCTGGCTGCTCAGCTTGCTACCTTAGACTGGAAATATATGTTGGCTGTTTTCGGAAGATTCCAAAATATATTCAGAAAGCACAGTTTGATAAAAGGTTTCATCTACATATTAGGAAATATTTGGATATTAATAGACATTTTAAAAATAAAAAAATGTAGAGACTATTTTTTTTTAGAGCAGGATGTTGTAAAGGTCAAAAGAAATAGAAAAAAATTAAACTGAAAGGCAACAATCCTCCCCTCAGATAGCTTCCCAACCCCAAAAGTGGATATTTATCATAATCATGTAAAAAACCCTAAGGATTTATTTTTTATGGTTTGAAAATTTCTGTCAGGCATGCTTCTAAAGTAGGAATGTTTAGGCACTAAATAAAAACTGACATGCAGTACTGAGTTGTGTGCTGTGCTACTGATGATGTTTCCATAAAGTTAGTCCCACCAGCATTTGCAGAGGCAGGACTTATCTTTTCATTCGCATTCATTTGGGAGGATCCAGAACCTGTTCTCATGGGAATCCTGTGTGCATTTTCCTATTTGTAATTGATTGTTGGCTTGGGCGTTAACTGCATTATTTAAAAATCCATCATCCTTTGGTTTACTGTTCTTGACGTTCATTAGTTATGGCTTGCCTTAAACTTGGCCCCAATTCCACAGCTGGATTGACTAATGCCAGTACCTGGTGCTGTGCAATCAGCCTTAATGACCTCGATGAGCGCAGTAGCCCGTTGCGTTATGCAGGGTTGTGGGATGAGGAGTAGGATCCTAGATTCAGACAGGAACTGTGTGGTAGAGTGAGAGCTGAACCAGGGCTGAGGATCTGGATATGATTAAGACTAAAAATAACACCAAATATTACTAACATCTGAATCTGTTAAAAGGACTGCGTGTTCTCAGTTTTTACTTTACAGCAGGTTGAACTCATTTAACTCTGATATCTGAATGATTTAAGTCCCCATTCTTAGACACATTTATAGCACCTGCTAATACCTCTGTTTTAAAGAAAATAAAATAAGTCACTTACTAAGAAATCTTCTATATGGGAATATAGAAAACCAAACATACAGATGCTGGTATAATTTACTCCTATTTTAACTAAGTGTAAAAGGGACAAATAATTGAACTGGGGAAGATTCATATGGAAAAAGACAACTCTGCAACAAATTCTGTGCATCAGAGAATTCTCTGCAGACCAATGCTCTGCAGGACAACTGTACACAGCCAACTCTCTGTGGGAACAATTCTGTGAAGAGAGTTAGAGTTAGTGTTAAGGTTAGGATTGGGGGCTCCCCAAGAAGAGTTGTCCTGTGAAATGCTGGCTGAAGAGAGTAGTTCTAGACTCATTCAGTAGTCTTACAGATTCTCATAATATGCAGTAAATCTTTACTGTTCTGCTCTCCAAGGAGACTTTTGAGTAAATAATAATGACTTTGGCCTCTTGGATAAACAAAGATGGATGTACTGAGAAAAATCTAATTATGGATTCTCCTGCCTTAGCTCCTATCTTATACACCAGCATTATATCATTGATACTTCATATGTATAGTCTGGCAGTGTTGTACTAAAATGACACTTAATGCAGGAAAAAGAAACATAAATACATCAACAGATTCATTTTTCTATTAATTCAGTATTATATCTGGTGATTTTAGAAACAAAGAATGTATCAATTTCTTTGAACATTAGGTAGTATTTCCAAGTCAATACAGCTACGCTGCAAGCCCTAATCTGTTCTGTGTACTATCAACAGAATTGTTCACTAAGGGCTGTATCTTCACAAGGAATGATTTAAAGTTTTTCCTACAGTAGTTTAGAGTAGCAGCAATTCTGTCATAGTAAGAAAATCTTAATCTTGTGGAAACAAGATATTGCATGCTTTATCTGATTTACTCTGAGTTAAACAATCTAAACAGCTAAAAGATCTGGTTTGGGTTTTTTTTAATTCTTTGTTTGTTTGTTTTAAATGCAAGTGGTCTTATAAAAGGAGCTCTGGAAGACATTTCCTTATCAGTGACTCACAAAACTATGCAGCAGAATTCTACTATGTAGACAGGAACAGCTTAATTTCAGATTGATACATTCTGCAGAATATTGTAAGTGTTATTGAGTGCATTATTGAAAGAAAATATCTGAGGTCCCAGTTTTTCTGGCATTTTTACTGCTAACATTGAGATTAGAAATAGTCTTCTGATGTTAAAGGCTAGCAAGTTTGGACAGAGCCTACAGTTCGAAAAATGGACAAGTTTTCTGTTTGAAACATGTTTCTGCATGCATGAGATTGAACTAATAGAGACAAACAAAGCATTGAACTCCATAGTAACCCTTTCTACAGTGTCCTTGCAGAGACATATATAGCTTTACAAGTCTTTTCACCTATGTAAGAGTCACTCTCTGAGTCGTTTTCCTCAGTATACATTACAGCTCTTAATGATTAAGTATAGGTTATAGATCTGTTTCTTTGTTTTGACCTCTTCTCTAACATTCCTGGCTTCATTCATTTGTCTCTAATGACCATAAGCTGGTTGGAGTCAGAAACCATCTTTTTATTCTCACATTTTACAGTATGTAGGACAACAGTCACGGTCTACCAGTATGGTTCCAAATAACAGCTAGTAATAGTGATAATGTATCATCTCCAAATCCCGTATTCACATACACTAGACAGCTAGGAGATGCAGAAAAATATACAATAGAGTAGGAAGCAGCCATGAAAAGTTTGTGCATACAGACAAGCAAAAGTTGGTAGCTCACAGAGAGATATGAGGAGCTGCCTTTGTGCTGACTGCAGGAGATACGGTGGAAAGAAAAATTTGGTGATTTGGCAACTTCCACTTCAAGAATGTATAAGTCAAAGGTTGTCATTCCAGTTAATGATAAATTAATGTTCAAATCTTCTCTGCAAATTTGCAGAGCAAGTGAGACTATATTTTGATTAGTTTATGCTGGGTGAAGTTAAAAGCATAGGATAATTCCAGATCATTCCTATGCTTTATGAACCATTGAAGAAACAATAGTTGCAAAATCCACTTGCATGTAACAGATGGAAACTTTTAAGAAAGTACATTTGGAAAAGTTTCAGCTTTTTGCATATTGAAGACATGCAACATTCCTTCGGAGGTAGGAATTGTTTTTCCCTTTTGCTGTCTAGCACCAATATTTGTTGTTTGCATCCTATCATTAGGAAAGTCATTCAATGTTGAATTAAAGATTTAGTTACGTTAAATTTGTCACTTTCCTTGGTAAGATGCACCGATGATTAATTACTCTCCTTGATAAAATTTGTTTCTTCTTCCTAATTTGTACTTTTCTGTCTCCACCTTATCCAGAATTTGAATCTTGTTATGCTGATGTCTATCAGATTAAAGTATCCCAAATATCAGAAGTCTACTCCTATGGGTCTTTATAAACCATGATCAAGTTGCCTTTTAAACTTCTGTTTGATCCACTATATAGGTTATGGATCAGAATAGCAGACCTGATGATGAGTCTCTCCAACCACTCTGGCTCATAAAATGGTGTGACATTTGGAAGAATTTCTTAAGGATATCTGTGTATTTTTTTAATAACACTTTAATTATAATCACACATTCTTAAAAAAAAAAAAAAAGAAAAGAAAGGGCAAATAAAAGAAAAAGACAAACTCAGATCCCACCCCTCAAAATTCTCTTCAGAGGCCTAATTCTCCTGACTGGCTATATCTTGAGCTGTGTTTTGTCTACATTATTCAAACACTGCACTGTGGGGTAGATCTGTAAATGATCAGATGCTATGATGTTTCAGTAGCTTTCTCACTCTTGCTTCTGAATGCTTCAAAGCCTTTAGTTCAATGCATCTTCCTGTCAGCCCTTTGACCCAAAATACTAGTATTATCCTTTTTAAACAAAAAGAACTGATGCACAGAGTGACTTAGACAAATCCTGTCAAAAACATCAATTCATTTAGGATGCCAAATTTCAGATACTGAGACACAGATTTTTTAAAACCATAAAAGTACAGGCAGGGAAATTAGTCCAAGGAGATCATTAGCCTAAGGAGGTACTAACATCTCCTCATGGGTGCTAGGCAACTATCTTCTTGATTTCTTTTGAAAATCCCTGTAGACGTATTTTGGAATTTTTGATACCTAAGTGTATTTAAAAATATGGTCCTTGGAAGCCTTATTTTCCAAATATTTAGAATTGCTATAGCACTTTTTATACCCAGAACACAACTCAAGTATACTTCGCTTGCAGATGTGAGCACTCAACACTTTTATAAGTTCCCATGTGTCTTGGGTTGAATATTTACAAGAATTCTTTCTTCTTACTTATCTTTCTCTCAAGAACTCATTTTTTCTTCTGTCACTGTATACCATTCTTTACTTTTCCCCTTTACTTCAGCAGTCCAGTTACATCAATGCGCAGCTTCTCAAGTCCTTCACCAGGAGGACAGTGATGTTGACAATTTCTTCCTCCTGAACTGTGTATAAATTAAGTGCTGTTTTGGCTTCCTAACAAAGCCTTCATTGACTTGCATTTTCAAATAACTTCTGAATTTATATCTCTATGATGTGCATTACGTATGTCAGATACTCGTTTCCTTGTTCTCTTGGTGACTCCTAAAATGAGTTTCATTGACCTCCAGGAGATGCATTCCTTTAATGCTCAGAGGCTGATAATGTGCAAGTTGTATACAGCCTTGAAGCCTCTGGGCTTAGGCCCACGCTTCCATGACCCCTGCTAGCACCCTGCGCTTGTTTTGCGCTTTGCTGTGTTGTTATTCTGGACTCATAGATAATTCATTCTATACAGATTAACTACCAGATAATGAGTATCTATTACTTACAGGAAATATATCAACATTACAACAATTATAGGTGCTGCACGCAAAATTATACAAAGCTAAGGAAGGCTAAAATAAATTAGGCAATGTCTACCTGGTCATTAGGCAACTGCAGTTTCAACTAAGCAAGCTGAAACAAACGCTGGGACTGACAAAGGCAAGACCAGACAGGGAGAGTTTGAAAAGCCTCATTGTTAGTCCTTGCAGTTATTAAAAAGCCTACAGTCTATTACTAGCCACAGTAATGCTACGTTTGCTTGGCTGTGGGGACACACTAGTTACCTCATTTGGGAATCTAAAATTAGATGAGATGAATCTAGCACAACATGCTGTAGGTAATCCAGGAGACTCCTGTAGTGCATTGAGGATAACTTCTTAGTCCAGCTGATAGAAACCGCCATCCGAGGAGATGCAATACTGGACTTTATGGTCAACAATACAGATGAACTCATTAGTGATATAAGGATTGGAGGCAGCCTGGGCTGCAGTGATCATGCACTGGTGGAATTCAAGGTCGAGAGGGATATGGAACAGTTAAGGAGTATAGTCAGGACACTAAATTTCAGAAAAGCAGACTTCCAGCTCTTCAAAGAATTACTCAATAGGACCCCTTGGCACATGATCCTCTGAGGCAAAGGAGTGGAATAGAGCTGGAAAATCTTCAAGGATGCTTTCCATAAAGCTCAAGAGCACTCAGTCCCCACATGTAGAAAACCAGGAAGGGAAAGGAAGAGACTGATGTGGCTGAGTCAAGACCCACTGGTCAAACTAAATATGAAAAGAGAACTGCAGAGGCAGTGCAAGCAGGGACAGGTTACCTGGGACATGTATAGGGACTCTGTCTGGTTGTGTAGGGATGAAGTCAAGAAGCCTAAGGGCAGTTGGAGCTGAACTTGGCAAGGGAAGTAAAGACTAACAAGAAGGGCTTCTAAGGTACATCATTCAAAAGAAGAAAGTCAAAGAGAATGTACTCCCACTGAGTACTGATGTCTGGAATTGGTGATCATGTATCAACAGATGAGAAGAAGGCTGAGGTACTTAAAACCTTTTTGCCTCAGTCTTCACCGATAACCGCTCTCCTCACCGCTCCTGGGTCATGGGACAGCAAGATGGTGACCAGAGGGTTAAGCCCTCTCCCGTTGTAGAGGAGGATCAGGTTCATGACCATCTGAGAAACCTAAACATATATAAGTCTATGGGACCCAATGAGATGCATCCCAGAGTCCTGAGGGAATTGGCAGATGTAGTTGCCAAGCCACTCTCTATGGTATTTGAAAAGTCATGGCAGTCAGAAGAAGTCCCTGGTGACTGGAACAAGGGTAACATTGTTCCTATTTTTAAAAAAGGGTAGAAAAGACGACCTTGGGAACTACCAACCTGTCAGCCTCACGTCTGTGCCTGGGAAGATCACAGAACAGATCCTCCTAGAAGCTCTGCTAAAGCACATGGATGGCATGGGGGTGATTAATGGCAGCCAGCACGGCTGGGGCAAATCCTGTATGACCAGCTTAGTGGCTTTCTATGATGGGGTAGCCACAGCAGTGGACACAGGTGAACCAACGAATGTGATCTATCTAGACTTCTGTAAAGCCTTTGACACGGTCCCCCACAACATCCTCCTCTCCAAATTGGAGAGATATGGATTTGATGGGTGGATGGTACATTGGATAAGAAACTGGTTGGAAGGTTGTATTCAGGAGTAGTGGTCAATGGTTCAGAGTCCAGATGGAGATCTATGACAAGTGGTGTCTCTCAGGGGTCTGTACTCCGACCAGTGCTGTTTAATATCGTCATCAACGATATTGACAGTGAGATTGTGCAAGTTTGCAGATGACACCAAGCTGAGTGGTGTAATTGCCACATCAGATGGATAGGATGTCATCCAGAGAGACCTGGAGAGGCTGGAGAAGTGGGTCTGTGAGAACCTCATGAGGTTCAACAGGGCCAAGTGCAAGGTCCTACACCTGGGTCAGAGCAATCCCCATTGTCAGTACATGATAGGGGATGATGTGATTGAGAGCTGCCCTGCAGAGCCGGCCTTGGGGTTGATGCTGAGAGGAGTGTCTTTGTTAGGTAGCTTGCAGGGGAGAGTGTAAGCCATGTCAGTACATCCGTATGGTTCCCTGTTTGGCCTGGTGTGCACAGACTGACTCCACATTTGCATATGGACCACAATAACAGTGTGTAATAGTAATAGTGACCTCTGCCAGCACTGTAAAATTTTAGAAGAGGAAAATCAAGCAACATATGCAGTGCCCTGGGGTGTTGCCTCTATCTTGCACACTATGAACTGGTAGATCTGCAGCATCAATGTTTCCAAGTGTAGTCTTGCCCAGGCCATATGTGGAATGGAGTAGTTTTCTTTTTTGATGTTCACCTCCAGTACACCGAGGGTACTCCAGAACCAGAAAATGTCTGTATTTGGGAGATAAGGCCATGAGGATGCTGACGGAGCATTTTGATAAAGCAGTTTTGCTGCAGCCAAAGCAAGACATCTGAAAACACCATCTAGGTCTTTGGACTACCAGCCAAACCATTAAGCAAGAGAGTGAACTCAAACCACATAGAATCAGATTCCAGGTTCGAACTCACACCAGTACCTCCTCTTAAAGTCACTGCCAGCAACCTATCTACATCCAGAGGCAGAAAGTGGTCTTTAGAAGTAATTAAATGACTCTTGCTTATTGCCATAAATGGATTAGTGTGGTGAATAGATACAGCCTGCGGGAAACCACTCAGTAGGCACCACAAAGCACTCAGCAAAATGCTTATCTATTGCGAATCTTGCGAGCCTGCAAGAATCTTGAGGCTTAAACAATCCCTAGCAAACCGTTGTGCTGGGATCAAACACTTGCCAGCTGATGGCATTGACTCTACACCATCTAATGTTATAACAGCATATAATGCATGTAATGTGTGCTGCTTCTGAGTAATAAATGGATATTGCAGGAGGCACACGGGAATGTTAGAAAGTACTTACTTTTGACACTTCCCACCTGAAAATGAGAAAGCTATTTTTAAAGACATACAACAGTAAAATAGTATTTTGGTGTACATGGTAGTAGGAAAACATGATTTAAAGTAAGCAGTGATATAGATAAATTATTATATTTTAATTGCTTATGAATAGATTGTGAAACTGAGTCCAGATTTGGAAGTCTGAGACAACTATTCAGCATGCATCTGTTAAGCCTGTTCATAGGAGGGATTGGAGGCACATCTTTGGAATTTCTTGGGGTTTTTTAAGGACTGAAAATAACTTTTTCTTCTCTTCACGTAATGTATCTAAACAGAGAAAATATTCATACCATAAATGAAACCTTAATGAAAATAGCCTAGGTTCCTGGCTGATGAACACAAAAGAATACTTTCTGGCATATTTATGAAATGCAAGCTGGTGGTTTTGTCAAAGAAAGAAGGCTGTTACCTACATTCATCTAACATTATCTGTTCTTTGTGAGCTCTCCTTTGGATCTTCTGCTCATTATCTTCTTTTCCATTCTCAATCAAATCCCTTTACTCAACAGAAGATCATTATTTTATCACAGAACAATGTGATAGATGAAGGTGTGCCTTAGTTAGAACTACATTACTTCCCATTGACACAATTCAGGTCTGCTCTACTCTGCTTAACAGCCAAACCATGTGGCATTTTTGATACAAAATACTATCAGGCTTAATGTTTTTCAAGTTTGTCTAAATTTTGATGCTCTGTCCTCAGCATTTTCTAGTCGCTGGTTGGATGTCCCTAAGATTAAGAGTATAGGCATGCAAATGACTTCTTCCTTGGTTTGAAATCATAGAATCATAGAATAGTTTGGATTGGAAGGGACCTTAAAGATCATCTAGTTCCAAACCACTTGCCATGGGCAGGGACACCTCCCACTAGACCAAGCTGCCCAAGGCCCCATCCAACCTGGCCTTGAACATCTCCAGGGATGGAGTATCCACAACTTCCCTTGACAACCTCTCCCAGTGTCTCACCACTCTCAGGTGAAGAAATTCTTCCTTATGTCAAGCCTAAATCCGCCCCTCTCCAATTCATACCCATTCCCCCTCATCCTGTCACCACAAATAACTGTAAATATGTTCCATGGCAGGTTTTGAGATACCTTTACCTATTATGACCAAAAGCCAAGGATGGTGATGGGGGAGAGTGGCATTTTTACTGAGCAGGGAAATAAAAACTTATTTTGAGACTGTAATTTAGTTCCTAAACCATTCCCTGGAGGAGTTAATTGGGGATAGATGGCTCTGTGCCTTATATCTATTATTTTCCTTCTATATTGGATTATTCATGCTGAACTGAAACTAGAGTGACAGAGGAGTCATTCAATAGGAGTTTCTTTCCATTCTGCTACAGATTGTTGATGTGGGAGGTTGGATAGAGGTGCAATATGGTAGTTCAGAATTGAGCCTTAAGCTTTGGTAATAGAGGTCAACAGTTTACTTAATGTAAAAAAATTTGTTAGGATTTTGATATGCCACTTATTCTTACCTTATTGGAACAAATGCCAAAAGGGAGTCAAATGACCTCGTATATTTTCTGTGACAGTTATTTTTGATCCTTTGGACATGTGACCTCACATCAGTTTAACAGCCTAAATTCTCCTCTGAAATGGATCTCAAGACTATCTTTTTCTGTGACAAAGGGCCTATCCACTGTATATTCTGAAAGACTCTGAAGTGCTGATACAAAATGCACGCTGTTGTTAGTTCAGATTCAACTACTATATGTATTGTATATATATTTTCAATATGATTTTTAATGCATTTCAGGCTTCTTTTTGCTATGTTAGGGTACCATGTTCTAAGGTTAAGGTTGCCTCCTTTATTTTTTGTAGGATATAGATTGAGTTTCAGGATGACACTTAACCTTACTACTTATTTATCGATAAGTGAAAAATCAGTCATAAAAGTTCATCTTATAGCCCATTGTGTGGGTCAATATTTTAGAATATGTTTTAGACACTGAATTGGTTACAAACTATCATCTAAGACACTGAAAGATTTCTACTAGTTGCAGTGGTTTTGGAGTATGCCCAAAGCTATACTGAGTGGAATCACTAGGAAAACACTTCAAGCTTCCAGAATTAACCTATTTTAAAACTTCAGTGATCACAGAACCATAGGATCACTAGGTAGGGAAAGACTTTAGAGATCATCAAGCCCAACCATGCCCACCCACTACTAAATCATATCCCTAAACATTTAATCTATCCATCTTTTAAATATCTCCAGTGACGGTGACTCAACCACTTCCCTGACTAGACTCTGCCAGTGCCCAGTAACACATTTGATGAAGAAATTTTTCCTGATGTCCAGCCTAAACCTCCCTGGTGCAATGTGAGGCCAACCTTTCACTCTCTAGAACCTCTATTCAGATATTTGTAGACAGTGATAAGGCCTTCCCTCAGCCTTTTCTTCTCTAGGTTAAACAACCCCAGTTCCCTCAGCCATTCCTGATAAGACTTGTTCTCCAGCCCCTTCACTGGACACATTCCAGGACCTCAGTGTCTTTCTTGTAATGAGGGGCTTAAAACTGAACATGGTACTTAAGGTGCAGCCTCACCAATGCTGAGTACAGGGGTACTTTCCTGGTCCTGCTGGCCACATAATTTCTGATACAAGCAAAGATGCTATTGGCTTTCTTGGCCACCTGGGCACACTGTTGACTCATATTCAGCTGGCTGTTGACTAACACACATCCAGGTCCTTCTCTGCCAGGCAGCTTTCCAGACACTCTTCCACAAGTCTGTAATGCTGCTTGGGATTGTGTCCCAAGTGCAGGATTTTGCGCTTGGCAGTGTTGAACCTCATACCATTGGCCTCAGTCCATCAGTCCAGCTTGTTCAGATGCCTTTGCAAAGCCTCCCTACCCTCCAGCAGATCGACACTTCCACACAGCTTAGTGTCATCTACAAACTTACTAAGGGTGCCTTCAATCCCTTCATCCAGGTCATTGATAAAGATATTGAACAAATCTGGACTCAGCACTGAACCCTGGGGAATACCACTTGCTACTGACTTCCAGCTGGATTTAACTCTGTTTACTACCACTCTTTGGGCCTGGCCATACCCAGCAGAGGGTATGCCTGTCAGGCCAGTGACAGCCAGTTTTTGAAGCAGAATAATGTGAGAAACAGTGTCAAAAGGCTTTCCTGAAGACCTAGTACACTATATCCACAGCCTTTCCCTTGTCCGTTAGGCAGTCCACCTTGTCAAAGGAGATCAGGTTATTTTGGTAGGACCTCCCTTTCATAAACCCATGTTGACTGGTCCTGATCCCTCAGTTGTCTTCTGTGTGTTGTGTGATAGCACTCAAGATGACCTGCTCCATGACCTTCCCCAGCACCTAATTTTGTAATTCAGAACACTACTGCCCTTACTGTTTCTTAACCTTCCAATGAGTAGCAACATGGAGACTTAGTTTTCTTCATATTTTCTTTGGTTTTTCTTTATATTTGAAAAAGAGTTTATTCAAGCTTGAAATGCTTAAGTCAAAACTGGATGTCTTCTTGTTCAGCTACAAGCTAAAGGACTGCATAATTCTAACTTGCCCTATAGGGAAGAACAATTCTATTCATTGCAGGAACTGCTAGATGAAATTGTTGGCCTGCATTAGGCAGCAGGTCAGACCAGATGAGTTTAGTAGTCCCTGGTGGCCCTAAAATATGAGTCTGTAGCTTGTTTCTAGTTTCTACTTAAGTCCTTAACACCATTACTTTGAGTAATTTATAATTCTCAGCATTAGTTCCATAAGGCTGAAATTACTGTCTGAAATACTATTTTAAAGAGGATTTTTTTCCCACTTAATGATAATCTCTGGGGCCTGGACTTCCCTTGGCACTGGGAATTTGGCTTAGTGCAGCAGAAAGCCAAAGTGCCCCTTCAGTTCTACTTAGTAGCATCCCCAGCCACAACTTAGATAAGAACATTTTCCACACAGTGATTAGAGAAATACTGTGAGGACTGGAAGGTACCTAAGAACCAGGATTCACAAAACCCACTGTACAGAATTTATAACACAGTTCACAGAATCACAGAATCACTAGGTTGGAAAAGACCCACAGGATCATCCAGTCCAACCATTCCTATCAATGACTAAACCATGCCCCTCAGCACCTCATCCACCCATTTTTCATGGAAGGTGACTCAACCACCTCCCTGGGCAGACTGTTGCAGTGTCCAATGACCATTCCTGTAAAATTTTTTTTTCTGATGTCCAGCCTAAACCTCCCCTGGTGGAGCTTGAGGCCATTCCCCCTTGTCCTGTCCCCTGCCACTTGGGAGAAGACGCCAACTTCCTCCTCTCTACAACCTCCTTTCAGGTAGTTATAGAGAGCAATGAGGTCTCCCCTCAGCCTCCTCTTCTCCAGGATAAACAACCCCAGCTCTCTCAGCTGCTCCTCATAAGACTTGTTCTCCAGCCCCTTCACCAGCTTTGTTGCAGTTAGGAGGAGTTGCTAAAGTGAGGAACTTGGCTTAAAGCCTCCTTCTTTGCAAGACCCAGATGCCTAAATCCAAGCTAGGCAGACACATCTTTGTGCACTCATTAACTCTTTCCTGCATTTAGGTACTGAAGTCAGTAACTTTTTGTAAAGGAATAAACTACTCATAGAGCGAATGGAAATTTCAGTCCCTCATTTGTCACCCCATTTTTGTTATCAAGCTATAAGATATGATGTGATGCACTAATATGAGTCTCTGGTGATTGTGTCTTTCTAATTTATATAAATACTTTAAATATTTATTCCAAATCAGTTCTCAAATTTGTGGTCTACTAATTAATATACACTGTGCCTGGCTCAAGGCCAGTGTAAAGTGAATATGTTGACTCTTGGGTAGGCAGGGATATCTCCTCCTGTTGGTTTATGCCACATGGTTGGAGCATGTGCTCTAGATCAGAACCCCACAGCTAAGTAAGAGTAAAGGTACTTGTGCGTCCCACTGCATTTTAGGCACAAAACAGACACAGAACTCGTCTTTGTGGAGAAGAATAAAGTAATTAAGTGCCATAGGGGTTTTGCTGGGAAAAAAAGGAGGGTCTTTAAGTGACTCTTATGATGAAATTGCCAGTTTTGAAATTAAGTGCCTGAAGAAGCAGCTTTTTGACCAAAATCACTGTTCTTGAATCTTGATTTCCTCCCTCCCTCCCTCCCCAATTCTCTTTTAAGCTCAGCATTTAAAGCCTGAAATAAACACTGCACCTGTATCATCTCTGTTCTCAGGGCCAGAGAGCTGCAGGTACAAAGAGGCATTGTGCTAGAGATAAATTCCAGACACATCCTTCCAGAGGACAGAAGTAAGAGAAAAAGCTCTTGAGCTGCATGTAGAGAAATAATCCCTGGGTCTCATTATTGGAGATAAAACATGCTCTTTTTCCTTAGAGGCCAGTTTGAAACACTGGCTGGCAGAACAAAAAGCATCCTGCTGCTAGTGCAACCAGCCGTGACTTTTGGGAATGTTCAGTGATGCTAGTAGAGGGCTGAGTTCCTCTCACTTGAGAACAGATATAATTCTGACTGCTAATATACACATATTTTAAAAACAGGATAGTATATCTGTGATCTCTAATTCTTTGAGAACACACTAAACTCTGGTCCAGCAAGCAGAATTTGTTGGCTTATTCCCATTTTTCTGGCACCAATCCTGGGAACTCCATTACAGAATGTAGAGTCCTAAAGAGTCTAAACTTGAAAACTTTTCTGCCTTTGTTCTCAGGCAGAAAATGAAATTCTACATCCTAGACTGACACAGAAAAAAATTACAAGGAAAAAAAAAAACTTTAAGAACTTACTGTTTCTTTGACAAAATTACAAGAAACACTGACCATGCTTTCAGTCAGCCTGTACTGGCACTACTTTGTTGCTATGACTGGCAGCAGTGAAAACAGACTGACTTTCAGCAATGGAGGCTCTGATCCATCAGGTTTCCTTTTAATCAGAATTCTGACTGTTGCAAATATAAATGACATATTTCCTGTATAATGAGGGTATGTATATACATGTGTGTGTATATCTGATGAACAGAAAAATGAAAATCTTTCAAGGATCAATTATTTCTAAACTAAACAGAATATGCTTTGAGCTCCTTTTCTGGCACAGACATCCGTCAAACAATAACAGGACATCTGTTGAATAGACATGCATATGCAATACAAGCAGGCTTAATTTTTATTTGTTGCTCATAAAAGATGTTGCTACAGTTTTATATATTCCATTTTGTAGAAACATTTAAGTGAATAAATGAATAAAGTACAGTTACAATGAATAAATGCCAATAAAGATTGTGATTAAATACAAAGCTACACAGTAGGAATTTCAGTAGATTGAAACTGTAGTCACATCTACTCAAAAGGGTGCTAACAGTATGCTTCAGACTCCCTACTGTTGTTTTGAAACAACAAAAATGCCTGTTGTTCAGATGCCTCAGAAAGCAAATAACTTCATAGGCAGATATTTCCTGAAGGAAATTAAGGTATTAATCCTTCGTGTTACCATAGATCTCTGCTGTGTGGTAGTTGTTGATTTAATGTACATGTTCTTTTTTTTCCATTTCATAGTAATTTATTCATTATTGATATTATACTAATTTATAGGGGAAAAGCTTTGATGCATTAATAAAGAACACATGTAGAAGGGATAGAATTATGGCTTTCATAATCTACTGAGCATTGCAGTGATTTTGACTACAGACTTAGTACAACAAAGGAGACTGGTCCTAATCCTAAATTTATGGCAGAAATTATCACCTATATTGTTGCTGAAATGCTACGTTTTTTAGGAAAACATATCATGAATTTTTTAGAATAAAAATATTTAACAATCTATATGTTTTTGTCATATTTTTATTTAATTCTTCCAAGAATAATTCTAGGTAAATTTTACTACTTAAAAATTCTTTGATGTATTAGCTATCAGTTGATTTCAGTGTTTAATATATATCACAAAATATTCACAAATGAATCCTACCTGACTGATGAGTCCAGCATGCACCCTAATTCTCTTTACCTAGGGAAAGAAAGAAACAGGCTGAACCATACTACAGCAATAGATAGGCCCTCTGAGCTCATACGGGAAAAGATCCATTATCTCTTTGTTGTGTTATGTCCCATTTGGCAATTACATGCTAGTTTGACTTTAAGATGCTGGTCTTCGGTCATTTTAATCAGCTGCTGCCAGATGCTCAAAGAGAAAAGTCTGATAAGTGTTAGCAAATACTTAATAAAGTAGTGTAGCTCAACCAGACAGTCACAAAACAATCTACGGTGCAGAGTAAACTGGGTGAGTGGAACGCACATGGTTTAGTTTACCTCAACAAATTCTTTCCATGTTCTCATTACTTCTGCTTACATGCCTCAATGGTCAACTCTAATGTTTTTTGCGTTAAATATCCTATGAACCCTTTCCCATCAGTTGGGTCAAGTACATGACAATTCATCTGTTCTTTGCAAGAATTATGGGATGTTACTCAAAAAGTAATGAAAAGTGATTGATTTTCTCAGATCATGGTAAATGTGATTCTGTCAGAGCATAACTCAGGGATCTTCACAATACAGTATTTCTAAGTAGTCAGAATTTCAGTTACAGCAGGTTTAAATCACTTCTAAAAGCAGATTAGAGGTTAGTATTTGTTGATACAAAATGTAGTAGTATTGACTGGCAGAAGCCTCAGTTAACTCTTTAGTGAAGAAGTCACCAAGTGGGCAAGACAGCGAATGCCAGGGTGTATTTGCTAAACGGCACATTTATCTCATCTGAAAAGTGTAGCTGAGAAAAAAAAAAGAGAGGTCATTAAAAATAGTTTCCTCATCCCAACAGTGACTGTAAAAATTCTAATAAATCCATAACCCAAGTGCTCAAAGTGCAAAAGATGCTGTACTCCAAAAAAAGTTTGCAATTTGAAAAACTGTTCTTGCTACCAGGGAAGTCACATGATTACACTTTTTTTTCAACCACCAAATCCTAAGAATTATTTAGTTTTTGCAAACACAAATAGATTTTTTTCCTTAAAACTTTTATCTCTAATAACTGAAGTGTTACTATTATATTGAAAGGTTTGCACAATTTGCAGCAGTACAATATATGCCTTCTTTCGGTATGACAGCATAAAAAGCTTAGTATTGCTGCATAGTTATTAATATTAACATCTTTATGAGGATAAGGACAAAACCTTTTGGTGTTGATAGAATAAATGCTAGTGGAGCACTTTTAAACTTTAGTTTCATCTTGACGTTGTTTTAATTAGTTAAGAAGGTTCTGCCCATATCTGTTGTGCTACTGCACACGGTTCTTTATGTAAAAAAAAAATCTCTCCATGTACATCTGATGCAAAACAGCAGAAGACTCCCCAGACAAGAAACTAATGAGTGGGGACCAGAGGTAAGAGAATTACAAACCTAGATCCTGACAATTGTGCCTAAGACTTCTCAAGGGAGCTACTCAGTAGTATGTACAGAGCTGCGTATTTCCAGAGCAACACACTCTGCACAGTCATAAGAAGTGATAATGTTTGCAGAACCTGTATGTGGGATGGAAAAGCACCTGGACGGATGCTGAACTAACAGAAGGTACAGCCGTGTACATAGGAATTTGTTTCCTGAAATCCAAATTTAAAGTTGTTGCATTTATTTTTAATGTCACTGGAAATTGTCAATCTGTGTGCGTCAGCTGGAATTTGGTATGAAATAAAGCTCTGGAGACACTGTTAAGTCAACAGCAAAACTGAAAGGAAAAAGGTCCCACTAGTCCTGGAGGAGGGACTACTGTAAAGTCTTATGAATGCCAGTCAGAAATATCTCTGTGTTATTGAAAGCCATCAGTAAAATAAATAAATAAGTAAATTGTGTACATGATTATCTCACCTAGTCTTTTTTATATAAATGCAAGGATTATAAGAGTTTCACATTTGGATTTCACATGCACAGTATAACAACAGTAACATGCAGTGGAAGCAACATGAGACTGAGGTTTTTCAAGGCCTCATAAATGAAAGTGAAAAATGTGGCACTGAAGCAAAAACTTTAGGAAGGTAATGAAATATTCAATACAGAAAAATGGATGAGGAATACTAGTAGAGCAGGACAGCATGTGTGAAACTAGTGCAGGGTAAAAAGAGAGTTGGTCTACAATCAGGTAAGCATTTAAGCTCAAGGACAGTGGAAACTGTGGAAAGAAATTGCCTTTATCCTTCGAGAATGAGCTATGAGGGGTGTAGAGAGAGAAGCCGTATATTACATCTAGACTGTTCACAACCCAGCCTGTTTCCACTACGTGTTTATTCCAAGTTTGAGTATTAATTGCTTCTAATAGGAGTAAAAGCCCAGAAGACTAATTTGATACAGCTCAATTAGTTTATTGATCAAAGCTATGAGACCACAGCCAATCAAACTCATAACATATAGGTTGCTAACATCTGCTGAGCTGTTCCAGAGGTTTGGGTGAACCAAAGCATATTCTTCTTGTGCTACAAAAAAAGACAGATTTGTGTTTTTCTCCTTATGTGGCAAATTGCAGGAAAAAAGAATATCTTTGGATACTTATCAAAAAATGGGAGTGTTTTCTGCAAATGCATACAACTGTAAAGATACACTGTGCACAATGTAAAGATACATTGATATTTTAACATTTGTACTTCTTTATTTGATTTTGACCTTACAAAGCCCTCCTACAAATTTTTGCTGGGGCTTGGGAATCATCAGAGTGTAATTGACAATTTACTCACAACAGTACAAAGGTATTTATCAATAGATATTTAAAAATAGCTTATCTAATGAAACATGCTATTCTGGACTTGTAAATGTTCAGGTTAGGCATAGATACCTTTCTGGTAACTTTTGCATTTGTCAGTTTTAGTAAAGCATCATTTTCCCCTTCAGCATTATTGACAAGGTGGTACACCAGTTTAATGGCTAAAGTTTTCCAGCATTTTCTGGGCTAGGACTCTTGCTAGTGGCTGAAAGTATTGGCAAATTTTAAACATTCATGTTCATGTTATAGATAGCCTGGTTTGAATGTTTCTTTATTTAGGGTATTTTCAGCTGAATTAATTTGGAAATTTTCAGAGCACATGACTAGTATTATTTTGCAACTTACAAAATCCTTCTTAGAGGTAGCTCATTATTTTATTTATTTTCTGCTACAGAACAAGCACTTGACATTTGGCAAGGTGTTTTCTGGAGTAATAAGAATAATTTTTTTTACTAATGTTATGTAAACTTCTCTAAATTTGAATAAGCCATAAACTTTTGAAAGGCTATGAAGTTAATTGTATAGGACTTGCTAGAAACTCATTTTTTCTGTCCTTGGAAGATACTCAGACTTCAATCTGCTCCTTATTTGTCTCCTGAGCTATGGCCTTGCCATAAAAGATAAATAAAAATGGCATGGAGAATCTTATAGAAGGAGCAGGAAAGACAGAGACAGAAGCAGTGGAGGGGAGTAAGGACAAGCTAAAGAGAAGATGAATTGAGCTCAAAACCACTTTCCTTTAGAGGCAGAGCTGTTCTTTGATCACACTGCTGGATATTCCTTCTCCATGTAAAAAATTGCTACTGCACTACAAACTACATGTTTCTTTCCGTCTCTGCATAGTGACCCATATAAAACAGAAAACCTTCTGCAACTACTGCCTAATCTTTTCTTTTAAGTGTTAGAGTGCACTGTGCTGCATATTTGAATCCCTGTTTGATCCTATGATGATGATACTCAGAGTGCTTCAGGAAGACCCTTTGGATAAAATATACACATATTTCCACCTTATTTCTGTCATTGTTTAGCTTTTGAGAAACTCTCATTTGGAATTTTAATATTTTTAGCAGAGTTTTTTTTGTCAGAATATGCGTATATCTGTGCAACTATCTGCATTCTCTTTGAAATTGGCCTTAGCTATTTTTTTCCAAACAGATAGATTTTAGACTCTTATGTCAATTAAAATAATTCTGTGTGCTTTTAATTTTTTTCCCAGCAAAGTACCTTGAAAGAGATGTTTTTCACTGACTTATTTTGTGAGTGAAATATTATTTTTTGCTATTATGCCTGGTTACTTTCCATTGCATTCAGTTCTAACAAACTTAACCTCCCAAACTTATAGTTTCTCTGCTGTGCTGCTTTCAGGTTCTTTGGTGACTGCACAAATAGCAGACCTACTGTACGAGTTAGATACACGCTTGCTGAGGATCTGGCACTGAAGAGAGATAATTGTGTTTAATTTCAGCTTATGAAAATCTATTGTAAAAACTGGAATATAATCAAGTCACAATTAGCAAAGCTTCTGGCTAGATTTCTGCCATTAAAAAAGCAATAATGAGGCATTGCATGGAAATCCATTATTAATGAACTCATACATGCAGTAGAGATCAGTACTTTCTAAATTACTTGTAAAATGTAAACAATTTCACTTAGGGAAAAGCCACACATATCACTTTTTAAAACCAATCCTTTAAAATTCAAAAAAACCCAAAGGAAAACATAAGATTTCTTTATACTAGATCATGTTAGTTAACAGGATCTTTCAGTATCCAGGGTAACTTCAAGGGTGGAATAGACAAACTTTGAAGGTAGCGTGATTTAGAGAACATTATAATACTGTAGTATGCATCCCTTCTGTATTATTAAAAAGAGGGTTACTATTTGCAGTGACATAGTAATAGACAAGGGGGAAAGAATGGTAGAATGTCAGTAATGCTGGAGACAGAGGATGTCATTCAATTATCCATCTAAGTTCTATGGGATTGGTTTTTCCTTGTTTTGTTGTTGATGTCTGGTCCCTCCAGCTGTTCTTTTACAACTTTGTCTCACTGTAGCACTTTTAGATATTTTTCTGCATGCCTGTCTTAGGGATCAAGAGTCTCAGAACAATTATAATCCCTGGCATAATGCAGGAGCTTCAGAATGAGGACAGAGTTGTTGCATACAAATTTGTACGGCTGGTAAGCCTGTACAGTATCCAACTACCACCCTGTGCTTTTCCAGGACAGCACCATATATCTCACACTAACCATATTAAAGAGGCTTTGTCAGCAGTAAAGTTAAAAATATTTTCTCCATGATTTTGAAAGTATAAAGGTGCATATTATTCTGAATCACAAAGCTTTTTAAGAAAAGCAGATTAAATGGACTAACTAGGGAAAAAAAACCCTCGATTTCTCAGCAGTCTTCAGCAGCAAAATGTGAGGTATGACTTCTGAAGCAACGATGATACAGCCAAATTTCTATAATGTTGCATGATTTGCTTCCCCAGTATATATCAGAAAACAGGCTCCTTCTTTTTAGCCAGTGTCAGGTGGTAGCATTTTGTAATACTTGACATTTTTCTGTTTACTCCTTGAGATCTCAGATAGGGACTGTCTGGAAAGAGAGGGAGGAAGCCTTCTAGTATCAAAATCTACCAGTCTCCATGAAAATTGAAGAAAGATGCTGAGGTGAATTAGAGTACATTAACTTCACTGCCACCTACTGGGATGCAGTCATTTTTATTGCTTTGGTTTCTTGACTGATAATGTTTAATAGCTACAAGTAGTTCATTCAGTTCTATCCTGTTCATGCTCAGGTAATTTTTCCTGGTTGGACAGAAAGTTTACTGGCTTCCACATTTGTTCAGATATATTCTTTTTCCTTGAAAAAAGGCACTATATCATTTTCAGATCCAAATCCTATATTTGCCCATTATCTTGACTTTTTGTTTCTCAATGATTCATTCAGTCTAGTAGTTTTATTTTTGAGCATGTTTATATGCATTTTTCTTGCTTTAGTTGATACATCTTATAAGATGCTTTTAATGAACCGATAATCCATTATATATATATTTTCCTTGCTTAGACTGTGTGGAAAACCTAATGTATACTTTTCATTTTCATGTTCCACTTGGTTTTCTGCTTTCCCCTAAATTTCTTCATATCTTTTCTCTGCTCATTTTTTTTTCTGCAGGTCATAGTTCTTATAATTTCTCTATACAAGGCAGTGTGTGCCCAGGTGGCCAAAAAGGCCAATGGCATCTTGGCTTGTATCAGGAATGGCGTAACCAGCAGGTCCAGGGAGGTTATTCTCCCCCTGTACTCGGCACTGGTGAGACCGCACCTCGAGTACTGTGTTCAGTTCTGGGCCCCTCACCACAAGAAGGATGCTGAGGCTCTGGAGTGAGTCCAGAGAAGAGCAACGAAGCTGGTGAAGGGGCTGGAGAACAAATCTTATGAGGAGCGGCTGAGAGAGCTGGGGTTGTTCAGCCTGGAGAAGAGGAGGCTGAGGGGAGGCCTCATTACTCTCTACAACTACCTGAAGGGAGGTTGTGGAGAGGAGGGTGCTGGCCTCTTTTCCCAAGTGACAGGGGACAGGACGAGAGGGAATGGCCTCAAGCTCCGTCAGGGGAGATTTAGGCTTGAGATTAGGAAAAAGTTCTTCACGGAGAGGGTGGTTAGGCATTGGAACGGTCTGCCCAGGGAGGTGGTTGAGTCACCGTCCCTGGAGGTGTTTAAGGTTAGGGTAGACGAGGTGCTTAGGAGCATGATTTAGGGATTGGTGGGAATGGTTGGACTCGACGATCCAGTGGGTCTCTTCCAACCTGGTTATTCTGTGATTCTGTGATTCTGTGTGATTCTGTCTTTGGCATCTTTTGGAAAGCAATGTATTGAATTCAACATGAGAAGGACATATGTCTTTCCTAATAGTCCCTGAATGCTACAACATAATTAACTACTATAACATACCATACTAGGAGGAGAAATAACTTTTGTGCCACTGGCATCTTGTGAAAGTACTAACTTGCTTTACAGTGGAAAAGTATAGACTCCATTGTCAAAGGAAAAAGCAAAAGTTGATGGTACCAGGATATACAAGGAACCTTGAAAAAAATGCAGTGTTCATACTGTCCAGAGTCTGAAGTCACATCCAAGTTTAGCATAATAGTTTCAAAACTACTGTCCTATATCTCCAGTCCTAATCATTGCATCTCACCAGTAATGGGAAGCTCTGCCAGCATGCCACGGTGGAGCCCAGTGCGCTGGGCAATGGGTCATAAACAAGCTTCCTCAGAGACTGCAATGGCATTGCCATGTTTGCAATAATGAAGACTTGGGTCTATTGGTCCCAGACAGAACACATTCTAGCCCAGCTGTATTGCTTTTAGTACCTGCTTTAACCCCAAACATGGTTTAAGGAAGATCATAATCAGAAAGAGTGAAACAGGACAACAAAGGGAAGATTTTTGTGGCTGAATACATGCCTCTGTGAGTGCTGAAGTACTATGACAGCAGATGTCTGCTGAGGATCTGCCATCATCTAGTGATTACTATGTTTTTCATCTTCAGTGACAGCAAGATTCCTCATATCTTTAAATGGAAGCAATTAAATCTCAGGTGTGATTGGTACAAACAACAACTTGCAAGCACGCTATCATCATATCACCCTGCTGTTCTCTCACTTATTTTAGTACATCATTCTTCTTAAGGAAAACCTACTCATTTTACTGTTGATCTTACCTGAACTCAGATATTCAAGGTGGAATGGTTATGTTCATAGAGGTTATTATTTATTTTCTTATTAATGAACATCTGTACCATGGCAAGATTTATGACATAACTGAAAGCAAGAAGAAATTATTCCTGTGATTCTGTGAAGTTATCATATTTTTTCCTATTATTCAGGGAAATCTACATATTCCAACATACCATTTTTCAAGTAAATCCTTTAATACTCTATCCATCAACCACTGACCCTCAGACTTAAAAATAAACATTACTTAATCAGAGGAAATTGTGGTGGTTTTACATTTGGAATACCAAAGAAACATTTAGAGTGTTTATGGGTTCATACATGAGCATATTTTAAAGTTACATAAGGTATTTCAGAATTTGAAGATTATTTTATAACATGTTATTAAAGACAGAAGTATAATATTTCCTGCTTGCTCACAGCTTTGGGGACAGCAAGGGCAATCTTTTCTACATTCCTCTAGGTGACTATCATATAAACTAGATAAATCATGTCACACTACAATTTATGCTGGTAGAGTGGCCTAAAGAAAGAAAATTGAAAATAGATACTTCCTAAAAATATTATCAATCTGAAATGTACTCTTTTCCAAAGTCACTTCCACAATTCCTGAATTTCTATAAATTTATAAGATTTAGTATTCTTTTCTTTCTGTTCTACATAAAATCAAGCTGGTGTGGAATTACACGGTTATCTAAAATTGTACTAGTGCTAACAAGGATGGGAATATTTCATGCTAAAGGGCAATTTTGTGCCTCAGACACCTGAGGCCAATTACACTGAACAATCATAGCTTACTGTGATTTAAACAGGAATCAAAATCACTGAGCATTTTATGGGATCAGGCTCTTTGCTGATAATTTACTCAGTCTACAAGTGCTGTTTTGTATTTTCTCTTCCACTGGATCTTCAGTCTGAATTTGGGAGACATGTTGGCTCCAAATTAACTTAAAATGATTTCAAGAAATTCAAGAAGGATCATTTGCTCTGGCTGTTCAGAAAGAGAAAGCACTAGAGGTTTCACTCAAATACCTTTAATATGGGCTTCTTGCCAGGATTTTGTATTTGTCAAGAAAACTAACTTTCAATAATGTGAACAGGAAACATCTGAAATTCTCCTTGAATGCAATAGAAACCAGCTATTTTTCATCTATCATCTTCTACTGAGATTTGGATGAGATGATACGTTTTTTGCTCTAGAAATTATGCTTTTCTGATAAGTTGTAATATAATTTGCCAAAAGCTGGAACCACAGCTTACAATACCATCATTATTTTCTTACTCTTATCCAGTCACTTTGTTGTGTAATTCCCTATACATGAAAGAACTACAGGCCTGTCAGTCTGACCTCAGTGATGGGAAAGATCATGGAGCAGATCAACTTGAGTGCTATCACACAGCACACACAGGACAATCAAGTGATTCTCAGTCAGCATGGGCTTATGAAAGGGAGGTCCTGCCAAACTAACATGATATCCTTTTATGACAAGGTTACCCACTTAGTGGACAAGGGAAAGGCTGTGGATGTAATGCATCTGGACTTTAGTAAAGCCTATGACACTGTTTCTTACATTATTCTGCTTCAAATACTGGCTGCCATTGGCCTAGACAGGTGTACCCTGTGCAGGATAAAAAACTGGCTGGATGGCTGGGCCTGAAGAGTCATGGTAAATGAAGTTAAAACCAGCTGGAGGCCAGTCACAAGTGGTGTTCCCTAGGGTTCAGTGCTGAGTCCAGTTCTGTTCAATATCTTTATCAATGATTTGGATCAAGGGATTGAGTGCACCCTCAGTAAATTTGCAGATGACACTAAGCTGGGTGGAAGTGTCAATCTGCTGGAGGGTGGGAAGGCTCTACAGAGGGGTCTGGATAGGCTGGATCAACAGGCTGTGACCAGCGGTATTAGGTTCAACAAGACCAAGATCTGGGTCCTGCGTCTGGGTGAAACAACCCCATGCAGAGCTACAGGCTTGGGGAAGAGTGTCTGGAAAGCTGCCTGGCAGAGAATGAACTGATGGTGTTGGTCAACATCTGGCTGAATATGAGTCAGCAGTGTGCCCAGCTGGCTAAGAAGGCCAATGGCATCTTGGCTTATATCAGAAATGGTGTGGCCAGCAGGACCAGGGAAAGTGATTGTACCCCTGGACTCAGCACTGGTGAGGCCACACCTCAAATACTGTGTTCAATTTTGGGCCCTCACTGCAAGAAGAGACTTGAGATCCTGGAGTGTGTCCAGAGAAGGGTAGCAAAGATGATGAGGGGGCTGGAGAACAAGTCTTATCAGAAGGAGATGAGGGAACTAGGATTGTTTAGCGTAGAGAAAAGGAGGCTGAGGGAAGGCCTTATTACTGTCTGCAACTATCTGAAAGGAGATTGTAACTAGTTGAGCATTAGTCTCTTCTCCCAGGTGAAAGATGATAGAATGATAGGAAATGACCTCAAGTTGTACCAGAGGAGGTTCAGATTAGACAATAGGAAAAATTACCTCATTGAAACCATAATCAGGCACTGGAGAAGCCTGCTCAGGGAGGTTGTTGCATCACCTTCACTGGAGGTATTTAAAAGATGGGTAGATTAAATTCTTAGGGATATGGCTTAGTTGTGGACAGGTATAGTTGTACGCGTTGATCTCAGAGGTCTTTTCCACCCAAACAATTCTATGATTCTATGATTCTATGAGTATCTTGTGCTTATAGATTGCCCAGCTTCTTGGACATAGGTACCCTAATACCTGCCTGAGAGCTCTAGAGTTACCACAGCATCCATGAGAATAAGATAAGTTAAACTTCTCGTATTTTAAATAAGTACTGATGACATTGTATGCTGAACGTTAGTAATGATCTTTGCTGAATGCTAGTCACATTCCCCCATCTGTTTGCCATTTGCTATAGAAACTGGTCTACTTCAGCAGCAGAAACCTCAGTGGGCTACCAAAGATCAGGTTCAGGCCCGAACTGTGACACTTAGCAGGTTTTTCATTAATCCCTTGGATATACTTGGTATTCTTCTCAGGCTACAGACTCTGTACTTTTAATATGTGCTTGGAAATGTTACTCAGGTTTGCAACAGAGTAGGGAACTGTGGCTTCAGGCTGGTTTCTTTTTTAAAATTGTAAATTCGGTTGTCTTTTGGATAATGGAAATGACAACTACAAATACATGTTTTTGCAGGCTGGGGCTAAGGCATACTGACTCCATAGTTTTTGTTTACTTTTAATATAATCATTTTTGCTGAACCAGAGAAGTTTAAAGTCTGAAAATAAAAGCGAAAATAAAAGCAAAAATATAATAAAAAATTAGAGATTTGCAAAAAAAAAGACAATTTGCTCTTTTTGATTTGGTGGCTAAAGGAAAATCCCTCAGCTCTTCCTGAGCTGGAGTGCATGGTCTGGAGTCATTTGAGCAACTTATTCTTGCAGCTTTGTACCTATAACCAAGTCTTTTAAGTAATCACAATGTGTTACATAGCATCACATTTCCAGCCCTTATGTACATGCCCCGAAGAATTTGTGTGGGACAGATAATAAGATTACTGCTTCTCACTTCTTTTAAAGCTTGTCTTATAAAGCTATGCCTCCTTTCCAGCAGCTTAGCTAATTAGGAAGAGTATCTGTTTTTTAGCTCTTGCAATTTCCAGCCTATGATTTTGGTGTGAATAGCAATTGATAGGAGATTGGAATAATGAGGCAGTCTGCACACTTCAGCAGCAGAAACACATCCTGTACAGCTCTGCAAAGTTCTTTCCAGGAGCAGAGCTGCATTGAGCCCTAATATGTGTTCAGTTTTGGGCCCCTCAACACAAGAAGGATGTTGAGGCACTGGAGCGAGTCCAGATAAAAGCAATGAAGCTGGTGAAGGGGTTGGAGAACAGGCCTTGTGAGGAATGGCTGAAAGAGCTGGTATTGTTTAGTCTGGAGAAGAGGAGGCTGAGAGGAGACCTCATTGCTCTCTATAACTACCTGAAAGGAGGTTGTAGAGAGGAGGGTGTTGGCCTCTTCTCCCAAGTGACAGGGGACAGGACGAGAGGGAATGGCCACAAGCTCCGCCAGGGGAGATTTAAGCTGGATATTAGGAAATTTTTTTTCACAGAAATGGTCATTGGGCACTGGAAAAGGCTGCCTGGGGAGGTGGTTAATGCACCTTCCCTGGAGGTGTTTAAGGCACGGGTGGACTAGGTGCTAAGGGGCATGGTTTAGTGTTTGATAGGAATGGTTGGACTTGATGATCCGGTGGGTCTCTTCCAACCTGGTTATTCTATGATCCTATGATTCTATGATTCTATGACCCAGAACTCTAATTAAAACACTGCTGCCAGCAGCAGTTTTAATTGTAGTTGCTTTGACTTAAAAATACTTACTGTTGAAAGGTGTTGATTACAATTTTACTAACAAGGGAGGATGATGTCAGGTAATTTGCTGACCATTCCTAAAAGTAAGTATGACAGGGACTCAGTGCTGCAATCAGATGACCCAACGCTGAGTGCAAAAAGCAGCTTCCTATGTTCACTTTGTGGGTTGATCCTTGGGACTTAATCACATTCTCAGATAAAGGAAGACCTTCAACATAATGAAGCAGGTTGATTTTTTTTTTTTCCTTTTTCTACCTGGCAAAACTGCTTCAGTTTTACAGTGTTTTTCAATTAGTCTAGTTCTACTTACGATTGATCTTTTATAAATAAATTGGTGTTTAAAAAAGCTGAAGAATTTTTCTAACTCACTGAATGCACTGAAAGCCCTGTTTTGGGTGGAAGCTGTAAAAGAAGCAGTGATGTTATACTAATAATTACTCCACTTCAGTTCTATCAGCCTATCAGCCAATTTGGAAGACCTTTGAACACCTGTATCTGCTATTGGTCGATGAGAAGCTCAGCATGAACCAGCAATGTGTGCTTGCAGCACAGAAAGCTGACTGCATCCTGAGCTGCATCAAAAGAAGTGTGGTCAACAGGTCTAGGGAGGTGATTCTGCCCCTCTATTCCTCTCTTGTGAGACCTCATCTGGAGTATTGTGTCCAGTTCTGGAATCCTCAACATAAGAAGGATATGGAGCTGTTGGAACTGATCCAGAAAAAGGCTACAAAGATGATCAGAGGGCTGGAGAACCTTCCCTGTGAGGACATGCTGGGAGAGTTGGGGTTGTTCAGCCTGGAGAAAAGAAGGCTCCAAGGAGATCTTATAGTGACCTTCGAGTACCTGAAAGGAGCCTACAGGAAAGCTTGAAAGGGTCTGCTCATAAAGGTTTGTGGTGATAGGACGAGGGGGAATGGATATAAACTGGAGAAGGGCATATTTACACTAGACATTAGAAAGAATTTCTTCACAATGAGAGTGGTGTGACACTGGCACAGGTTTCCCAGGGAAGTTGTGGCTGCCCCATCCCTGGAGGTGTTCGAGGCCAGGCTGGATGGGGCCTTGGGCAGCCTGGTCTGGTGGGAGGTGTCCCTGCCCATGGCAGGGGGGTTGGAACTAGATGATCTTTAAGGTCCCTTCAAACCCTAACTGTTCTATGATTCTACTTGGTTGAGATGTTATTTGACTGAGGTCATGAACTCTTTCATCCATAGTGGCTTCTCTTCTGCATTGCCTGACCAGAAGAACAAAAGCCACAAGAAATCTTGTCTCCAGGCAGAGATAGCAGCTGAAAAACACCTGTGTTTGACCTCTTGGTGGACTCCAAATATTTTTAAGTGTTCAGGTTGGTAAGTTTTCAAGAAAGATCACACTGCCAATCCTCATAGCAAATATTTAACATTTCATTGCATATTCATGACACAAAAAATATATTTTAGGTCCTGATGCTTCATTAACAAAACAAGCTGCATAATTCAAAAAATATTTAAAATAAATCCATCAAGGTATTTCACATAGAGTTTTATTTTTTTCCTTACTCATTTTTCTTAAAATAACCTCTTCTCATGTTTGCATATTATTGTATTTTTTTTACTATTTTCCATATTTTTGACTTGTTTTGAATTTCTGAGTGAATTTCTTCTGTCTGGGAAGAAACAAATTAAAAGTCATCAGTTAAAAATATTTTGAAAACTCTGAGCTTATATGCTCTCATTACCAATATAAAAGTTATTTTTTCTCACAAGAATAGATATCAGTCTGAAAATTTGACTTTCCTTTATATTCCTTGAAAAGAAGGGTTTCAACTAAAAAAATGTCAAATTGCCATTTTTCCCTTCCTCAGTCAAAGTCCCAGGAGCTCAGAGGATTTGACTCTTCTATCTGTTAACACAGGAACTGCCATCCTTTTTCTCTGTGGATAATGAGTTCCTTTTTCTCCCCTCACTCAGGATGAAATCAATGAGCTACCCGTTTAAGTATGACCAAACATATCAGCTCACACTGAAGAAACTGAAGACCTTTCTTCAGAATGATTTAACTGTGTATTTTATTCATTTCTCTCCTCTTGACTCAAGGCAGTACACGTGTGTAGAGTACAGAGTACAAAGTATGAAGTCTTCAGTGCTAATCATATGGTGTGAGAAATAGTGCACATTATTTTCCTTACTAATGTAGGCTTCTGTATAGTTATTGTGTGGGCTATACAGTATTTATTTGATCCTAGATCTCTGCCTATATCTTCAAGAATTTGCTGCCAAATTCTTCTTTTGGTGCCAATGTAGCTAAACAGTCATCACAGAATATTAATATAAGACCATGGTCAATAAGTGTACTTCAACACATTGCACTAGGCACAAAAATCTTCTGTGTGTAGGACAAAACTTAGTGGTTGGTCTGAGACTTTTGATTTCCTCCTCGGGAATTATCAGCAGTCACCCATGTTATCATCTTTTAATCAAAATGGAAAAACTGAAACAACTACTACAAATACATACCACAGAACAGTAATACACGCCATAGAACAAAGGATGAAACAGAAAAGGAAAATGCCGCTAAAGCCTGACACATCTCTGAACATGCTTCTCAACCTGCAAAAACACTTAGATAATGAACAAACAACACGTGATAGATGTATAATACACTGAGTATTTTAGTAATCACAAGATGACTATGAGTCACTGATGTGATGCGGTCATGAAAATAAGACAACTGAAATTGCAAGATACAGCAGGTCAGGTATTTCCAGGAGAGGTAAGACACCAACAGAGACAGCATTAGGTCTCCTCGGACATAGCATACACGATCTGGTCCCCATTTCTAATAAAGATTTTATATTAAATTAAGGGAGCCATAGCAACTCACTGTGACATAGTCAGAGAATTTAATTTATTTCTTGCAAGAAGGAAAAGTATAAAAATTTGGATAATTTAGATGTGCAAAATGCTACCAGATATGACTGCTCTTTACAAGTAGATAAGGAGGTCAGCCACAAACTTAGGGAAGGTAAGAGCGTTTTAAGCTATGCTAGCACAAGACAAATGTGTTAAAAACATTCAAGCAATCAATTTGTGGTAGAATCTAGGAGCAAGTCTCTAAGCTTCAGAGCAGCAAGTTTCTGAAACACCTTTTTATGATTGAAAAAGGAGAAGCAAGAAGACTAATTAGTTTTAAAATGGATATATTTAAGAAAAGGATTGCCTGACAAAATGATGACTGGACTTGGTGGCCTGGGATGATCTAGTTCCATGCCTGTATTTGTAATATTTCTTGACAAAGTAGAAACAGGCTCTCATGTATCACAAAAATTATAAAGCAGCAGAAAAGACAAAGATAGACTATCAATAGATGAACCCATGTTCATTTTCTATTTTTTTTTCTGCGTTTCTTCTTAAGTACTGTTATTAGTTTTATTGATTTCTTTTTTTCACACTTTTTTTACTGGTCAGTCTATATATTTTCAAAAATAACTATTTTAAGGCATTCTGAGCCTGAATTGTATCCCTTTTTTCACCATTGCTTGAATTGGTCTAGTAGAAAGTACTGCCTCTCCTTATAAACCTCTCTCATACCCTTCGCCCATTACTGCCGTAAAAGAGCTACTACTCAATAACTCAAGAGCTTGATTCAGTTTTCAGGAAACCCAGTTGTTTAGGCTATGTCTATGCTACTATAACTTTCTGGGTATCTCAGGTGTTATCTGTGGATGGACAGCACCCACATTACTGAAGCAAAACAAATGGTCTCCGGACTCTGCTTACTCCAAGTTATGCTAAGGGCTCCTTAGGACTATTATAGTTGATCTGAGCCAAAACTTTGCCAGGGACTATTTTAATAACTGGATAATACAGAGGATTAATTTCTGATAACCTGACACATTCCCTTGAACTCCTGAACTTTCATAATTATGAAGTCGCTAATGCAATGTCTCTGGCAGCACATACTTTTTGCTTACGTTATCCTCCAAGCAACTGTATTTCTTTGCATCTTATAAAAAATATAAGTCATGTAATGAGAGTTATAGTGAAAGAAAATTACCTTCTTCACAATATGCTTCTCAATATTCAAAAAATGAGTCAGAGGGATATCCTTTTGCCACAGTAAAATTAAAATACTCTGACAAGGATAAATTTGGTGTCAGCAAGAAAAATACTATCCTCTAACAAAAGAAAAGTCATGGAATTCTGGAAGGTCAGTGACTTTTTATGTTGAAATGCACTTATATTTGACTGAAATACAAATGCTCAATATGAAATGCTTTACAAGGGTGTATCTATAAGGTAGGAATTCTCACACTCACAAATGGGATGACAATTTGATCACGTTGTTTCAAATGAACTGGACCAAACATATCTGTAATTCCACATCTTAATCAAATTAGCCCTGGATTCTATTGAAAGAAACTAAGTTTTCCACTGGGTTTACCTAGAAGAAAGTCCCCTTCCTTAAACAAAGGACAATGTAATCTCTGTTTTTCCTTTCTCTTCACAGTAGCTGCTTTTGCAGGTCCTGATTTTTTCAGGATAGAAATTCAAGTAATTCTACTGAGGATGAAAACCATTTCAGTCACTCATATCTTTATGTTAGCATCCATGTCATTGATCTTTGTCTAAGACTTGTCATACAGACATCTTGAACAGTGAAGAGTCAGTGACCTGCCACAAATATAAGCCTAGACCAAGGCCAATAAAATCTTTTGCTGTGGATTAAATGCAAAAACTGTACCTCTTCTACATCTCAGTGATGGTTTCAAGTTCCTTACCCTGTATTCTCACCTTGCATCTTTCACGTGATGTAACCTCAACTGCTTTTACAAAGTTCAACTTTGCATCAGTCTTCCATTCATCAGCTCCTATTTCTCAAAAAATGCTAATCCATCTACAGCTTTACTACGAAGTTTTGCATTATTCACTTGTACGGCAGCAGCTATAGCATAACTAATAAATGCAGTAATAATACATCATGAGATTTCTCAATGTTACATCATTATTGAAATTTCCTCAGACTGATGCATTTGATTGTCACCTTTATTATAAACAGTTATTTTAGGTCTTGATTTTTAGGTGCTGTAGGCAAGTAATTGCATGTGAAACATGCAAGTGTAGTCATATGTCTAATTTGCATATGAAATTACTACTGTGGCCTATGAAACCTCCACCTGTAGATGATATACACTGAATGGATAATTGCACATGCAAATGGATGATGATCATTTTCACATTCAGAAACCCAGTCTGCACATCAGTAATTGTACCTGCATGCTTAGCTTGTTTGAAATCAAGGATGTAGTATTTCATAAAGTCCTGAACTTATTGCAAAGAAGTTATAAGCAACAGATGAATAAAGACAAAACTGGACTTTCTAAAATTAATTAGACTCAGAAAATGGGGGGGGAAGGGGGGAAATATAGGTAAATATCAGACAAGAAAGTGAAAAGTAAACATATTAGGAAAGTTATTGCCACATGGTAATGACAAGTGAAGCCAAAAATGGCTTCTATACATCAGGTCACTGCAGTGAACAGTCATAGAAACCTCAGTTTAATAGGAAAAAAAAAAATAAAAAGGGAGTTTTGAATAAAAAGCCACAGGAAAAAAAAATGGCTGGATGTTAAAGTTTCTCTTTAAAGGGAAAAGAGGGTACCCTCAGCAAATACTGAACTGGGAGGAGTGGCTGATACACCAGAAGCCTGTGCTGCCATTTAGAGAGATCTGGGCAGGCTAGAAAGTTAGGTGGAGAGGAACCTAATGAAGTTCAACCAAGGCAAGTGTAGAGTTCTGTACATCAGGAGGAACAACCCCTCGCACAGGTTAGTGGTTTACCTACTGGACAGCAGCTCTGCAGGGATGGACCCGGGAGTCCTCATGGACAGCAAGTTAACAATGAGCCAACAATGTACCCTCACAGCTAAGAAGACCAATGGCATCCTGGGGTGCATCAAGAAGAGCGTGGCCAGTAGGTCAAGGGAAGCCTAGTGAGGCCACATCTGGAGTACTGTGTCCAGTTCAAGAAAGATCCCCAGAGAAAGAAAGACAAGGAAATACTGGAGAGAGTGCAGAGGAGGGTCACAAAGATGATTAGGGGACAGCAGTATCTCTCTTACAAGGAAAGACCTGGGTTTGTTTAGCCTGGAAAACAGAAGACTGACAGGGGACCTTGTCAACGCTTATAAAAATATAAAGGGCAGGTGTCAAGAGGATGAGGCCAGGCTATTCTCAATGGTGCCTAGTGGCAGGACAAAGGGCAGTGGGTACAAACTGGTACACAGGAAATTCCACCTCAACATGAGGAGAAACTTCTTCATTGTGAGAGTGATGGAACAGACTTCTTGGGGAGATTGTGGCATTTCCTGCTCTGGAGATCAAAACCCACCTGGACACATTCCTGTGCAACCTGCTGTAGGCAAACCTACTGTAGTGGAGGGGGTGGAATAGATGATCTCTAGATGTCCTTTCCAACCCCTGCCATTCTGTGATTTGAGACATTTTTGCGTTTGAAGGCTGGTGATCATCTACTAGTTGAAACAGCATGTTGAACATGCTCTGCATGCAGTGGGAGGCTCTGCATTTTTTTTTTTTTTTGCAGCCAGTTCTTGAATGCTGATGAAGGGTTGAGTCTTCTTGTCAGCTGGCAGAGATACCCAATGTCAGCATTTATGCTGGTGAGAAACAGAAAAAATTACAGACTGTGCATGAGTAAACTTGATACATCAGTGGATCTTTCATTTTTCTGTAAGAATTAAAGCAAAACTTAAAACAACGCTGTATGAAGGAGAAGTGGATTTTATTTTAAGATATCTGCAATTCAAGACATTTGAATACTGATCAGCTTTTTTTTTTAATATATTGCTGTATGTTTTTAAGACGAAAGGCAAAACATTAAAAAAATGGAAAAGTCTCAATCAACAAACCAACCCCACCATCCAGATGGCATTAACTGCAGAAGAGCTCAAATGTTTGTAAATAAGCAAGGTAATGATATTAAACCTATAAAGATCTTAGAGTAAAACTGCAAATAACTGAAGAAGTGGAAGGAAAAGCATTTGATTCCTTCTAAAAGTGGCATTTTAGATTGGGAAAAATATAAGGATATGAAACAAATATATGTTATAGACTTCCAATGCTACTCAAGGAATAGACATATTAAAGCTTCAGTTTTAGAAAAAGGATGCTGTGTTAAAAAGTTATATTGAATTTGATTAAATTCTCAGTGAGAGGACAGACAAGAAGAAAACATTTGAGCACACACTGCAGAGCTATTTTTTCATCCCTCAGAAAAAAGTGCAACTGATGCTCACCTTATGGCAATACTTGCAATAATTTTGTTTTTCTTTTTTATTTTGATTCTACATAGACATCTGTATTGGCTCCTGAGGCCAGTTTGGCTGGCAAAGTCTGGGCTTCTAAGTCTGAGCAATGTCAGAATTTCTGCCTTTGCACAGCTCTGTCTCATGTTAGGAATAAAGTTTGGCAAGACCCAGCATTACAACACCACAAACTTCATGTTTTTAGACAGACATTTTGCTCTTCTTTTCATTTTCACTGCTGGTTGGTTGTTGTGTAATTTCCTGCTCTCAGAGAAATAAAGATGATTTTTTCATGTCAAATTAATATCATAGACCTCAATCTTTGTGGGGATTTTAGACTCATGAGTGGGAAAAGCTGCTGGCATATCGGCACATTGTGGAGACTGGAACTGTATAGCACTGACAGGTTGTTTAAGTGGAATTAGAGTCATGGAAGTATTAGATTTCCAAACCTAAGTAACTCATAATACAAAATGTCAGGCTTGAAAATTGTGGTTCTCAAATGTCCCACACAAGCTGCTGTCTATGGAGAAGGGACATAAATGTTTTATGTAAAAATTCCCTGATGCCTGAGTCTCAAGCTTCTGGCCATGCTCAAAGTGCTCTTTTTTTTTACAGCAGTGGACTTAATTGTCTCCCACTGACAAAATCCACAATACTTGCAGAATTTCTTTCCCTCAGTGTCTTCCAGGTGAGGAGTGTGATTTGGAAGTGTTTGCACAGACAGCATGACTACCAAGCATGAGCAGCAGAGGGGATAGATGTGCTACCTCCTTTTCATTCAACAAGTCAGCTACTTGAGCCTGTATAATGCCTGGATTTTAATTCCCTTTTCTTCTTACTATGAACTCAGAAGGAAACTAATTAGGAGAGGGTAACCTGCCTGGAACTAGCGGAGGCAGGGTTCATTGACTCTTTTGTTGAATCTGTTTCAGGTTTAATACTATGACATGAATGTTTTCCACTTGATTTTTATATGTAAAAACTGAAGCATTCAAGAAGTTCAGCCTGAAATACTCCTGCCCCCTCAGCAGGTGCCTTAGTCCTTCAGGAGATGATATTTAATTCATACAGCACTGAAACTTCTCCAAAGACACTGAAGTCAATCTCCTTGCCCCAGAAGAGTTGTGTGAATTGAAGAACTTTTCTGGAGGAGAGACAGACAGGAGGGGCTGATAGTTGCCAGCAGCTTCCCTGTGCTTTAACCAGACATATGCTCTGGTCTGAGGCAGAATTTTAAATGCTACCCAGAGCTCTTCTCAAAGATTTCAGTCATATATTGTCTTGTCCTTTGAAAATGATTTTATGTAGAGAGTAGTCTCTCATATGACTTTCCTACAACAGTTTTAAAAGTTAAATTAATGTGACTGTGAAGTCTTTTTCTTCTGATATACAATAGACTTAACCCTTAAAGAACTTCCTTCCACTCCTTTTGTTGAGCCTATGACCCAACCTTTTTTTGAAGTGTAAAAAAGAACTGTCTTCGAAGGTGAAAGGTTAATGAAAAATACACCATAGCAGTAAAAGTCCATTACAATTGCACCTGCCCATGATCATGGATAAAAAGCAGAATATAGTTCTAAATGTTGATTAGGAGGGAAAGATAATTTTAAGGATGTAGAGAGAAATAGGGTTGTGAAAATAAGGTGCTTTTGTTCCAATTCTCTCTCTCTTAATGAAGAGAGATTCAGATTTTTAGCAGGATGACTGTGATCTCTGATGGGATACATATGAAGGGATTTTTTTTCCATTCTGAGCCAGGTATATTCATAGAGAGAGATTTCTAATAGATGAGACAGAATAAAACGTGAGATAAAAGAGTGACAACTTGAATTGCAGGGGTGAAATGCTACAGTGATGGAGTCAGATGGTGAATGAGGTGGCTGGATGAATAGTTGAGTGTACTTGTGGACTGAGGAAAAAGGAGGGTGTTGTGGAGAGATGAAAGAATGAAAAGACACATAAGGAGAAACTACTGTTTACTTCCATTTTGATCTTTGAAGTTAATTATTTCAGTTCTCCACCCAGAAGTGGGCAGAGGAATATTTATTCCTCTCACTTGTCTGAAAACTTCCTTCAAAGCACTTTCAGTAACAGAACCTTAGATTTCTATCTTTCCATTTCATAATAATGTGATAAACCAACTGGGGACTTGTGGATCCTTTGGGAAGAATTAAGACAAACCTGTGATCCTTTGCTCTCCATTTAACTTGTCCATCAGACATCCCAGGAGTTAATAAGGGAGAGGCACGGCACTAGAAATTAACAGTATGGGTAGTGAGGTACAGAGGTGACGTGTAAATATGGTCATATTTTACACTTTCCAATTTATATTGACTACTACATGAAAAATATAGTAGTTGTAATGAATACGGGTATCAGAACATGTTCTTAATGGAAAAATGGCAGGAGCCATGTAATAATTCATGTACAAATATGGCATGCTAGACCCAGATTTTAACTCCTGTAAATGTGACTCTCAGAAAAATCACTTCAAATCTGTTCCTGTTGCTGCAAATTTTCCTTTGCTAATAACTGTAAGTAAAGTTTTTAAAAGACACTGCCTTCTATGGTATTTTCAAGTGCAAATAACTGTATTAAGTCACAATCGATTACTTCAGAGAAGAGAGATAGACTGTTATTCAATGAGGATATTAACAGCTAATTTGGAATTTTCACCTAACTCATTTTTGTCTCCAAATGTAGTGTTATTCTGTTGAATTTTTCATTTGTATTTCAAAATGGAAAAAATAATGACAAGGGAAGAGACGTGCTTTTTTCTCTCTTAAAGACTGATAAGCTATTTCTCTTCAGAATTACATGGTGAAACACCTTGAAAGGTGAAAACCCAAAGCCCAAGCAAAAATAATATTTACTTGAAAGGAACAAGTTTTAAAGAGCTCTAAATGAGTTACAACAAATAAAAACATGTATAAAAGTTTAGCAGTAGTAGATTACAACCAAACTCCACATGATGATTTAGTACTTTTATCTTTAGTCAATTTAAAGAAAACAAATGCAAAAAAGCTCTTGCCAAGAGTAATAGTTTCAAAGGTGGCTATCAGTATGAACTTACTTTCTAATTTGACATAAAGAAATTATTTTGTGCTTTCTGCACTTTTAACATTTTCTTCTATTTGCTTTTTTAGATTAAAGAAGTTTGATCTATGTCATCACATAAATCAATAGATGTCTGTGTGCAGATGTAATGCAATGTATATATTAAACATACACTTTTTTAATAATGCACTCCGAGGACTATTTTGTAACACATTGGTCTGTCAGATATAAAACAGTTTTCTCTACTTTTATGTTAACTATTTGATTACAAGCTAGAAATTTGAAATATGCCTTTAGTATCTTTTTAAATGCTCTTCTAAAACATAGCTGTCTAATAGAAGTTTGTTTAAAATTTGGGGAACTTTCACTTTCTATTGAACTTTTGCAGAAAATTAGTTATCACTTTTCTATTTTTATCTTGTGCTGTTACATTCATCATACTGATTATGATAACTGATAATGTCTGTGTTGCTTGAGCTGCGTTTGTTGTTAATATTTCCTCAGTAAAGATTACTTACATATTTGCAGGAATTATTTTTCTCACATTCTGTTACAGGAGTATATTTGGCCAATGAAGGTAAAAAGGAAAGCTAAATATAATGTGATTTCAGCCACATCATATCCCAGCCCCGATGTAGCCACAGAACTGTGCTTTTTTTTAAGCAAGATTGAACAAGAAGGAGTGATATGTATAACTCAGTTGCACTAATCCCTTCCTGTACTTTCTTTTCTGGATTTATGAGAGCCTGGGAATGCTGGCAAAGAAGCAGAGGAGGGTTTTCTTATTTTTTACCAAAACAAGGCAAATCACTTTCCACGCTCCTTGATTCAGCAGAAGAGTATTGATGCATGTATGCAGCTTAGAGGAGTGGGAATGATGCTGCTCAGAGATGCAGCTTCTCCCAGATCTGTTTGTTACCAGGAGGTTGAGGGGAAAATGCTGGTGATGGATGTGTCAGAGACCTTACAGCCACGCCAAAAGAAGCCATCAGGGCTTATAGTAACTGCTTGGGATGAATGAGGGGCGTTTAGTGGCATTTTAGTCATAATGCCTGCAGCTGCATGGATCTAAACCTGAACAGAGCTATGAGCCTATACCAAGGGTGATAGGACAGGCCATAGGTTCAAATCCCAGACACTGCACTGCCTATTTGACTGCATTACACATTTCCTAAATGAAATACACAGAACTGCATTAAACAAACCAAAATCCCTTTTCTCCTACTTAAAACCACTTTCACAATGTTTTGGCCGTGACTGTGGGTTTATGGTATGATCATGGCGAAAGTACATATTGAGTTGAAATTTTGCACTCATATTTATACCAATAAATACAACTTAAATTAAGAATATTAGCTTTGGAGTTTTAAGATTACAGTTTGCAGAGGGTTGCCTTGCCCAGAGTAGTCTGAATTACATTAGCATCCACTATTGTGTAAGTTTCCCATGGATAAAATACAAACCAATGGCTATTATTTTATATATATGACCTGTTTTTTCAGTTGAAGGGAACCTGTGGTATTCCTTTTTACATTCTACTGTGCCCTGCCACATCTGTTCCTAGGTGACTTGAAAAGTAACATTATTTCCTATTATAAATCAAAGATGTTAAACAGTGATACCAAACTGAAGAGAGAGGTGTAGTATGCTTGAGCAACCACAACAAAGTTGCCTTTCCTGATGGGTAAAACAAATAGTGCAACAACAGGCCACTATTGTGTCTTTGCCTCATCCCCAAACACTGTGATCTTGACATATAAGGATATGAAACAAAATTTGTATTTATAGAAAATGGTTGCAGATCTGGCTGACAGCCAGCTTACAGTGTAAACAAAACTTAATTTTGTGTGTGGTTCACGGTGAGAGCAGGTGACAAAAAGACTACAAACTGCATAAAATAAATATTAATATTGAACAGGTAAGATTATTTTATAGTCTTTAAGTAATCATGCAGTTTTAAAGCTCTCTTTGAAGAAACTTCTCCTAGGTTTCTCAGGGAATTTGACAAACAGAACTTATAATGAGTTGTACAAAGAACTGTACTCTCTTCATAAAGAATGAAAGTAGGAAGAAAATTACTGAAATAATGAGGCTGAATTGTTAAGAAAATTTTAAAATTGCATTTGATGGGTTTGATTCTGTAGTCAGTTCTCTGTTGGTAGATCCATTCCTACAGTCCAACTATTTTGAGCAATGACCCACAAGAATTTAAGTCTTCAAATCTTTTTCAAGGTCTGTATATAAGACCCATTTTTCTCAATTAATATATGCTTGATCTTGTTCATATTAGTGTATCAATGTGTATTTTAGGTGAAATAAACAGCCACAACTTTCTGAATATTAATTTCAGATTGCAAAGGTATTTTTAATTGGATGCTTTTGATTTATTTGACTTATTGACTTGTATTTTAATTTCCGTATATATGTTTCAGAAAGGAAAACTGAAATTTTTATTACAAATATTAATATCAAAAGGTGATTATTTTAAATGTCATATTAATATACTCACTTATTGCTATTTTAAAGAAAAATGAATGTTTTACATATAATTAAGTAGTACCCATGGTTAATGCAGGTATAGATCAGAGATTATGCAGTTATTTTAGTGGGAACAACCAGCTTCTGTCTCAGTCAATGTGATATTTTCTGATGAGTTTTAGAATAAACTAAGCCGAACAGGAACTGAGTTTCAACACTTGAAACATTTTGGTAGCCCCAGAAGTAAGCAGGAGATTTAATTCTCTACCAATGTAAACAAACAAAAAAAAAGTGTAATTACAAATTTGTCAGCCTGATAATGATCTCAGGCAGAATAATGGAACAGATGATACTGCAATCTTGTTTAGTTTATAAGGGTAATAAAATTGATGGGACACACTTAGTCTTCTATAAGACTTTTTATTTAGAGGTACATGACAAGTTGATTAAGAAATAAAATCAATATGGCACAAACTGAAATGATTAAAACCTGGGCAACTGAAAGGTCTTAAAATATTACTGCAAATGAAAAAACATCGTTCTTCAGATGTTTATCTATGAGCTCCACAGAAATCAGTATTTGACTCTATTATATTTAATTTTCTTTTTCAATGCTTCAAAGAAAATACACAATTCTGATAAAGTTGCAGATGAAAAGTGTTGTGAGTGTAGTGCATAATAAAAAAGGAAGTCTTTGATGGAAGGTGATTAAGACTGTGTAGCAAGGTAGTTGCAAACGAGCAGTTGGATTTACATGTGGTGAAGCATAAAGCCATAGGTATAACATGAAAGCATGTTATTTCCAGTAATAGAAGAAAACTTTTCTGTTCTGAGAGGTCTTGACTATAAAGCTCAGGTGGCCATGAACTGTGATATTATTGCTAGGAATTTTAGTATAGGCATAAGGAAGTTATAGCACCTTTGAGTTTTACTGTGAGTACCGTGTTCAGGTCTGCTGTTACAGACTTGTGAACAGTTTAGAGGGGTTACATGATAATACTTGGTATTATTTTACTGAGAAATAAACTAATGAAGTGCATAACTGTAGCAGATTAATCTCAATCTAGTTAAATTTATCCATTAATTATGTGAACTGTTTCTCAAGATTAAAAGGTGGCTTGTTTCTATGCTTCTTACATAGAGAGCAAAAGTTTGAAACTAAGAAAGTGTATTAGCAAGGTTCCAGGGCAAAATACTAAAACAAGAGAAAAATGCTAAACCAAAAGAAACTCAGATCAGAAGAAAGCTACGGAATTTTTTCAAGCAGGAAAATTTGGAAAGGTTAATATTGCATTCTGTACAGCTGGGATTATCGAACAGGTTAGACTGCATTCAGGGCACCCCATGGCTTCTCTTCAACAGGAGGTCAGATTGTGTTCACAGAGGATGCTCCCAAATCAATGAATTTATGTAGAGAGGCTGACATTGAACAATGCTGTGGTTTTGGGTTAAGCCACCACAGTGGTGATGCACTGCTATAAAATACAATGTAAGTGCCATAATAAGTCTTTTCTTTTTCCTGACACCTGCCTCTTTTGGTTGAAAAAATTTTAAGTGTTTATCAATTTTTGCAGTGTATCTGGAGAACCATCCAAAACCTTATAAAAATGGATTTTCTTCAACATGATGGACTCATAAGGGAAGGGGAGTTTACTAATATGTTCTGCCATCTCCAGCTGCTAACTCTAAAGGTTCATAATCGCATTTGGTCTTATATACTGCATGTAGTCTGGTGGTACATGAAAAGGTAGTGAAGATAAAATCAGTGTGGCTGTGTCATACTCTTGTTCTGTGATACCACGACAGTATGGAACATGCCTTAGTAATATTGTTGCACTGACTAATTGAAGTAGCCCAGTATAAGTTAATTTTGAATCATTCTCACTTTATTACTGTTATGTGATTACAGCAGTCATAATTATTGGTCATAGGAGTATTGTGACACAAACTAAAAATGAAAATGTGGCTTTAATGGTTTTAGAGGAATTTTGTTGCTTCTCCTGTTATACATCATTCACAGCCTTGATTCAAGCCACCACAATACGAGCACTAGAGTGTGTGTTTGTGTATGTGTGTATGTGCTGGCAGTGGGGAGACTTCTCAGAAAATAAAGAGCATATCAGTCCTTTACATCTCAGTAATCAGCAGGTTTCAGAATGGCCCATTCAGGCAGAAACCAATCAGTTCAGGTGAGGAAATACTGATGTTTATGCTAGATATTTGTTGACTGCCATATCTCCGCAGTATAATTTCTCTACAATGCCCCACTGATTGTATTCATGAAGCTCTCTATAACTAGGTGTAGTACACAAGAGGTATCCAGCTTTATATGTAGCTTTCAACCTCATTTCTAGTTAGTTAATGTATTTTAGCCCTGTTATGATGGCATTATGATTTTCTGATTCCTCTGCAATGACTACTTATTATCTAACACTAAGTACCTTGGGGTTCACTTTGGAACTGTTGTACAAGATGTACATGAAGGACATTGTAGCATGTTTTGTTTCTGAAAAAGCCATGTGTAATGCTAGTCTTACAGAAGCTTGGGTCTGAATTCTGTCATAAATGATCTCCTTTGAATTAATTTCATGCAATATAAGTCAAACAGTTTTTGACCTTTACTCAGTTCTGAAAAGGTATCATGTAAAAATGCACCTTCCTATTCAGCAGATTTTCTCCATATTCAGTCACATTTGTATTCAGTGACAAAAAATAAATGTGTTCTACATCCTGCTGATAGAAGCAGGGAGCTGATGTAGATGTGAGAGTGTGATACAGGTTCCCTTCTGACTTACCATCATTAACACAGCTGCTGTGTAAGGCCTTGATCTGCCAAAGCCTCCAAATCCACAGCCCCAATTGACTTCAGCTGGAGAACAATGGATGGAGATCTTTGAAACACAATCCCCCCTATTTGTATTAAAAGGCAAAATTCTATCGAGACTCTGAATGTAAATGAAGAAGGATTTTCTCTAAAACAGAATTCTAATGGTAGCAACCCAGCTACCAATAGAAATGCCAGTTTAGAAATAAACATTTGAGTTTCATTTTGAATGCCAAAGGTGAAAAATCATTAGCCAGAGGAAAAAAAGCAATCTGTTTAGTTGTAAACAGAGTCAGTTTGATCCAATGTTATTGAGCAAATGGAAGGTGCTTCTGTTGCAAATAAATAGCATTGCAGATATCCTGTTTCTGTTTTCTGTGATAGGGTGAAATTCTAACCTCCAGAGCCATGTTTTGACTTTTGTCTTCACAGCGCAGGGCTAAGAATTTTTGGAGTGCATTGGCTGTATTTTACAGCTGTGTAGACACTGAAACCTCTGAGAACATTTTTTTTTAAACTTTTTTATTTTTGAGCAGGTGAGACAATCTTATCCAATATACACAATGGCTAAATGTTTGGGAGAATTGTAGATCTTACTGAAAATCATTATACCATTGATTATTGATGCCAAGGAACTCCTTACTCTGAGAAATCTGATCTTTACTCTGATTACACACTGCTAGAAGAATATACTTAATCATTCAATCTTTAACCCTAATGTTTAAGGCTTTAATTTAGGTATTGTACAAACACAGCTGGGTAAGAAGGCACTTCCCCCGTCATTGAGTCCAGTCTCATGGTATGATAAGCAGACATGTGGTAATCTACTTTATAAACTTTAGTTTAGTGATTACATTTCTGTTTCAACCGCTTGTTTATGAAAACTCTTTATGAACCTTCTGTTTTAAGGCATATTCTTCTGATTTCCAGCCTACTTGTATGCATAATCAATTGACATATATATGCTTCTGTGAAAACATTATCTTTTAAACAACTTTACCACTTTAATATTTAACATTAGGATTTACTTATAGGCATTAGGAATATTCCCTTGCAGCCTTTGTTTGTACTAAAAAATGATATAAACTCTCTTCTCCCTTTGAATGATAAGCTTTTCATATTGCCATCTTTGAATTTATTTCAGTTTGAATCCATCTTTATCAAATATAGAAAAAAAATTTAAAGTGGTGGGAGGGAGAAGGAGGAATCACAGAATCGCTAGGTTGGAAAAGACCCACTGGATCATCGAGTCCAACCATTCCTAACAATCACTAAGTCATGCTCCTCAGCACCTCATCCACCAGTCTTTTAAACACCTCCAGGGAAGGTGACTCAACCAGAGGAGGAGGAGGAGTAGGGGTTAACCATTTGCTTTGTATCTGCTGGAAAGACCTTCTTGATTAATTAAAAAATCATATTTGCATATTTTAGTGTTATACTATATTAATACTTCAACAGTCATGATTCTTTAGTCATTTCCAATTCTCAACATACAACAGAAGCTTTTCTTAACAGTTTTCTCATTTTTCTCCTTTCCTATTTCTCCATTCTGCAAGATCACCCAGTCCTTTCCACATGGTATTCTGAAATTTTCTTTTACTAGTGTGCACTCTCAGTCTTATATCATTAGTGACTTCACAGCCCACTCCTACTTAACACCTTTAAAACCTAATTGCATCATTAATACTAATTTAAACAAGATCAGCTTCAAGGAGGAGTTCCACTAAGACTCAGATGGGTATAACCTCTTTTAGTACTACCAATGCCATGACTGCTTTAGCTCATTCCTTAAATATCTTACAATTTCTTGACTCCCAGGCAGTGGTACATCTCTTTCATCACATGAAACACCTTGTAGATTAACCCTCTTACATTAAATTGCAGTCACTTAGCAATCCAAAATAGTGAGCATTTTGTATCCTGTGCTTTGTACTCCTGGTGAAAATGCTGATGAAGAGGTGAACTGCAGCATGCAGTGGTACTTTACAGTCTGCAAGTGCTTTGGTCCTTACATACAGGTTTTTACATTATTATAGACTGACTGAGTGTTTCCAGCTTGAACACATGACACCAGCCCATCCTGATGCATCAGGATGTCCTAGTGAACCACAGTGAAAAAAGTATCCTTTAGAGACAAAGAAGGTGTAGAGCTGGGCACTGTCAGCACTGCTGATGGCAGTTCATTCTACATTTTGTGACCAGTTCACTATTTCCATATAGCATCCAGAAAAATACCATTTCCATACTGTCTGTATCAAGATCATATCCGTGTCTTCACCTATATCTGTAAAATCTATATCTCTCTTCATTGCTTATAACTCTCATATTATTTTGGTTCTTCATTCTGTTATTGTGTTATTTTACTGTATTATTATTAACCACTATCTTAACATAAAAAAATATATATATAATATAAAGACATTAACAAAAATGCTCTAAAACTCTCCAAATATCTTCTACCTTGAGAGGTATTATTCACCCAGTAGAATAAGGAGATCAATGCGTTTATTATAAAAGCTACCCACAGTTAACCACATTAGCAGTGGCACACAATTAACATTTAAAATTAATAAAGTAAAAGACAGAAACAGCCTTAGTTAAGTTATATATGTGGTCAAATCAGTTACCTTCAGTATTTGTCCCAGTGAGATGTACTTATATGTAAAAATACATATTTTCTATCAATGAGAAGAAAAAAATACTGACTTTAAAAGTCCTTTTAGTTGATTTTTCCACATTGTGATATTCAATATTTATGTAAGGCAAAGCTTCTGTCACTAAAAAATCCTGTAAAAAGAAATAGATTGTGTTCATAAGAAACTAAATTTTGAATTTTATTTCCTGATGCTTAAAACTTAGTCTACCTTACTTAATTTAAGCAAGCATGATAGTTTCCCCTTAAATACAATGCAACCAAAACAAAATGGAGAATATTCAGAAGATTAACTCTTTTAAATGAAGCTGAAAGCTTCAACAGATTTTAATTAGAACTACATGATAATTTTTACGTATAAAGTATATCCATTCAAATTTGGCTTTTGGCCAGTTCTGCAAAAGGAAAATAACATTAAGGACTACACTTTTACTGCACATTTTATTTTTTTTCTAAGAAAATGAAGTTTGTAATATCAAGTCAAGCAATAAACTACATTTAATTAGCTGTATTTTTAATTAGTCTGAAATTATGCAGAAGACTGAATATGTTCATTAAAAAAATTCTGTCATTATTGTTTGGTAACTTACTTCCTACTGCTATCCCCCTCAAAAATTGAGTTTGATTTTAAACTCCTCATGTTTAGCATCTACATGTATTTTTGTTTTATTTTAGCAGTACATTAGGTAATGATTCTGCTCAAGCACATATTAATGTCATGCAGTCCTACCTATTGATTTTCTTGCAGAATTCAGTAAAATTGCTTGGAGATAAAAAGTCTAACTAGTAAGAAGGCTAAGGAGTAAGTGAACATTTGTTCTATGAAACCCAGGTATCTGTAATATCCCTTACATCATCAAATTACTGACTTATAAAGCCTTCTGTTTATCGCTATAGGTTAATTGTGGCTCTGCAGTGCTGGGCATTGTGATTTGCAATATACTCTAGACACATAATTCTAGTTATCACAAGTGAATGATCTGATAGACCACTGCTGATTTATATCAAAAGTTTGTTTTAAACATAATTGCTGTAAGTGCCTACTTAATGCATTTCACTTACCCTGAGGTCCCGTAAGCTTTAATGTGAGGACACTTCTCTCATCGTTATTCTAATTCTTAAAAGCTTTTCATCTATAAAGAAACTTATCATTGCATACCACAGATGTGATTTCTTTGCTTCCTAATTAAATAGATTGATGGATATTGTAGATGTAAAGTGTTGGCCAAATTTAGGAACACGTAGAAAATGTGAAAGCACCGCATGTGGACAACCTATGGGAATTATTCAAGCATTTAATATTAAAATAGTACAATAAAATAACTCTAGACTTGCAAAGGCTCATAGACATTGATGTAATTAAATGCAACATAAAGATTAGGAATTGCTGCTGTCATTCTTATCTTTTAATAGACTCTCTTGTCATTTATGAGTAGCACCATTCAAATCAGTGTATTTGACACTATCTTAGAGAATCAAGAATTGATTAATCACAGTGCATCATGGTTACTATAAAAGTAGTCTGTCCCTACAGATTTTGTCACTGCAAAACTGTTACTAAATAGCATTTGAATCACACATTCATTTTAGGCTTATTAAAGCTAACCTTAACATCCTCCCTTGGAAATCAACTTTTATTTTGTAACTTCTTGAAAATTTTAGGCAGTATTGGTAGCATATGTTCTTCTGTTCTACACCTGTTGAGTTAGAGGATGGGGGGTGGAAAAGAGGTTGCAACGATAGAAAAGTAGCAGTAGAGTGGCCAAGCTATCTTTGCAGTCCTATTAGATTGTTTCACATCATGTTTTGGATACACTTTGCCTGTAGCTTAAGCAAATGTAAAAGTCCTGAAATGGAATTTACAACCATCACAAAGAACATAGCAGTTGTTGAAATTCTTTTAAAGAAATGACAGGTAAAATTTAAATTGGTTTTATTTTCTTTTACTAAAATTTTCCTTTATATAACAAACAACTGGAAGAAATTAGATCTGACTTCCAGGAAAAAAAAAAAAAAGGAAAAAAAAACTTGCTTCCCCCAACACTATGTTAGTAATTTCATAATTGATGTGTGGGCATATGATATAGGGGAAAAGTTAGAAAAACTTAGAAGGCTTAGCTCGCTGAAATACGCACTGTCTGCTAGTAAAGGCCTTGAAGACCCTGGATGTTGATTAGGGAGGAGCTCATTCACAGACATTCACTGATAAGGAAAGCTGGAATGTGCACAACAGGAGAAAGCCGACTGCATCCTGCTCTGCAGACTTGGAGCTTGACCAGGATGAGACTGCACCTGCACACAGATTGAGTTCAGGGATGGTTCATGAGGAAGATGAAGACTACTTCAGCCCTGAGCCCCAGACCACAACTCCGCACCTGCACAAGTATAGAAGAAGCTTCTCGAATCTAATTACAATAAGAAGCGGGGAAAGGTCATGAATATGTAATAGGCGCTTACGAATAGACATGTCTTTACACTATAACTATCTGCTTGTTAGACTGTACGGTGTGTGAGTTAGGAGGATTACCCCCTTGCACCCTCTGGTGAATAAACGCATACTTGTTTTATAACCCCTAACGGAGTTATAGAGTTTGATTCCACAAAACAATTTGGCACCTCAGATGGGACACCCTCTCTGTCCAGCTGCAGGACCGGTGGGGAGCAGGACGTTCTAGGCACCACCAGACTATTTCTCCGGAGAATCTCCCATCCCCATCCGATCACTGTGGGGAGAGAGATGGCCCATCAGTGGGCGGACAAGGTATGTGACTTGAGGATACAGACACCAGGGAATTGACAAGAGGGGTTGAGTCTGGAAGTCGTGCATGGGACGCGACGCATGATGACGAGGAGCTAGATTGCTCGCCCCTGGGAATTGGTGGGCTCAATGGGACGCGTAGTGAGGTGAGCTGTGGGGAGGGATTCCCTATACCTTGCCAAGACCATGTAAGGCATCCACGGCTGGGGATACCTATCATTGTATTTCAAGTGTTATATGTGCCCAGTGCCGTGTGTGGTTTGGACATCCATAACATCGGAAATTGTGGATCCAATTTGACTAGTTGTAACTAACACTGTGTGAGTTCAGCTGGCCCTGAAACAAATGGCTCTGTGTTTGAGACGCAGCACCACTGCAAAGTGAGTGAGGAGTTCTGATTGTTGTGTGTTGTTAATTTGTTCTGTGCTCCGTGAATTGTTTAATGTATGATAGAGTGCTGGAGTTTGGCAGGAATTTAAAACTTTGGATACTGGTGGGGAGAGAAGCAGGTACGCCAGGGGGGGCTCAAGGAGCCGACCTGTGCCACCAAGGAGTTTCAAGTACTATGCAGGTAAAACTAGGCAGGACAGCTTGCTCACTCTGAAAAGCAATGGGCACTGCCAGACACAAAGCGCTTGAAGCTTCAAGTGTTTATAAAACTTACAAATTAGTTTTGAAAATATCTAGCAAAAAGGAAAAAAAATGGAAAAACCTAGCCTTGTGGCTGTGTGTGTGTATGGGTGCCCCCGTCTTCTGCTTCTTTGCTGAGTCCACGGGAGTTAAACATGTTATCTCTGTAGGGAGATACTGAGTTATGAACAATCCTATTTGCATAAGAATAATGAACAAACCGGCTATTATAGGGATTCCTAAACAGGCTTTATTAAAAGATGGGAGAAATTATCCTTAAAATTTTAAGAGTGCCAAGTACTGATTTATCCAAAATTTGTTGTGTGATTATTTCTGTGGACAGTTTTATTGTGTATAATTGGGGAACAATACATTCAGATTTGGTATATGTGTGCATATATTATGTTTATCAGTAATGTAAGAAAGGTTGAACTACTGCCTAATTGGCAAGGACAAAACTTAATGTAATTTAATGGAAAGTATGAACAGTAGTGGAAAAGAAAGTTTGGTTCCAGAAATCCGGGACCTTGAGGGGAAAGACTGGGAACGGGTTAAAGAACAGTGTAAAGAAAAGTTTTAGTGAAAATTGAGAAAGAAGGAGGTGAAACTAAGGAAAAGGCAAACTAAAGAAACTAAAAACGGAAAACAAAAAGAGCCCTCTGGGGTGTGTATTAACACATTGGAAGGATGTTGTTTGGAACCGGGAGCACTGAAAACAAAAAGACCCTTATCAAAAATTGTAATCAATGGTGGCTGCTTTACAAATTTGATGATGGGGCAAAGCGGCCACTTAATTAGACAATAGATTATAACACCGTCTTACAATAAATATTGGTTTTGAGGAGAGAAGGGAAGTCGGATGAAGTGTCTTACGAGGATATGTTTTTAACCCTTCTTAACAATCTGGAGTAATAAAGGGACTGTTGAATTGTGCCCCCACAGGACCCTCTGGCACTTGCCCTTGAGCAAGAAAATAACAAGGAATATGGAGGTAAACAGAGGCAATTGTTGTTCAGTGTGCAGCATTGGACAAAAGTGCACAAAGTTAAATAAAACTCACCAGGCACCAGAACAGGATCTAACTGATCTGTTTAAGCCTCTTCCTCAATCACAGGAACAAGATGCCGACTCAGAAATGATCCCCACTCCTCTGGATAGCCCTGTATCCTTCCATGTCAGAAAAAGTCTGCTACAATGGTCCTGCAGGCAGCTCTCTGGGAGGCAGTAGGACCTGATGGAGAGCCAATGCTAATCAAGGTACCTTTTCCACCGTCGATTTAGAAGCATAGAAGGGGTTGCCCGAGACTACCGGAATGATCTAGTAAGTGCAGCCAAATATTTTCAGTTTATTATAAGACAGCACAGCCCTGATAGGGGTGATCTACAATTATTATTGTAGTGTTTGACAGAGAAACAATTAAACAGTCTTAAAGACTGTGGGGGATTTGGCCAAAGATTATTATAAACGAGAAGGGGTGGACGTTAAAGATTATTTCCCTCTTGAAGACCCAAAGTGAGATATGAACAGGAATGCACATAAAGAAAGGCTGCAAGCATATAAGGGGTGGATTCTAGAAGAGATGGGGAGAGCCACTCCCAAACCAATAAATTGGTCAGTACTATATACAGTTAAGCAAGATCCTTCCAAGTCACCATCTGAATTCCTGGAATGATTAAAGGACACAATGCACCACAGTACACCACCGGATCTTGGGTTGGAGTTAGGAATACAACAACTAGCTTCTTTCTTCTTGGGTCACTCAGCAGGGGATATTAGGCGTAAATTACAAAAGCTGTGTTCCATAGGAGATAGGAACCTGCAAGTATTGTTGAATGAGGTGAAAAAGAAATGAAAGAGAGTGGAGTAATCAGAAAGGACAGATAGTGGCCCATGTGAAGGAGGACTGATGGAGATCTGGGAAATCCACCCTAGCAGATCGTCTGGTTATAATGAAGCTAGGGAAAGAGTAAAATAAGATAGAATTTTAATTGATGCCAGGGCAACATATTCAGTTTTAAACCAAGCTTTGATATGCCTGGGAAATGACTACATGATGGTAAAGGGAGCAACTGGCCAAAGAGAAAAGGCATATTTTTGCAAACTTTTGAAATACAAATTGGGGAAAAAATGGAGTATACTCCAATTCCTGTACATGCCCCACTTCCCCAAAGGCACTCTTGGGGAGAGATTTACTAGAACATTTAGGAGCTTTGATTAAATTTGTAAAAGAAGAAATTACTCTGGAGGTAAACTATCAACAATACACACAAATAATGAGCTTATCTCTAGCTAGTGTGCCTACAGGAGGAAAGGTCAATGAGGAAATTACGAACCAGTTATACCCTGAGGTATGGGCCACTGATGTGCCTGGAAAGCAAAGAATGCTCCACCTGTTGAGGTCAAATCAAAGAAGGGTGGCAGCCGGTAAGAATTAAATAAAATCCTCTAAAAAGAGAAGACAAGGAAGAAATTTGGCCAATACCTGTTTGTAAGACTGATGGATTGTATCAAGTGGTCCAGGACTTATGAGCTGTAAATAAAATAATAAAGACCTCTATCAGGTGGTGGCAAACCCATATACTCTATTGACTGTATTGACACCTGAACTAACTTAGTTTACCATTTTAGACCTGAAGGATGCCGTCTTTTGCCTCCCTCTCCATGAGGCCAGCCAGAAAATATTTGCATTTGAAGGGAAGAATCTCAAAAGTGGATGCAGAAATCAGCTTACTTAGACAGTATTACTGCAGAGTTCAAAACAGCCTTACTATATCTGGCAATGATCTTGCAAAAGATCTTGAGTCCTGAGAGGCCCCGTTTGAGGAAGAAAACTGTTACAGTATGTGAACGATATCCTGATTGCCACCAGGACAAGGGACGCTTGCATGACCTGGACGGTGAATCTATTGAATTTTCTAGGACTCCAGGGATATCAGGAATCCAAAAAGAAGCAATAATGCAGTGCAAGATGATTTACCTGGGCTACAAAGTCAGTACTGGACAGGGGACTTTAGGACAAACCCAAAAAGAGGCAATATGCAAACTCTGAGATTGCAAACAGTGAGAGAGTTATGAATTCTTCTGGGAATCACAGAATCACAGAATAACCAGGTTGGAAGAGACCCACTGGATCATTGAGTCCAACCATTCCTATCAACACTAAACCATGCCCCTCAGCACCTCATCCACCCGTGCATTAAACATCTCCAGGGAAGGTGACTCAACCACTTCCCTGGGCAGCCTCTGCCAGTGCCCAATGACCCTTTCTGTGAATATTTTCCTGACTGGGTGGTGCTGACTGTGGACGGACTGCTTGTTAAACTCTCGTACACACTAACAACCACTGAACAGAAACACCTTCAAAAGAATAAGGAAGCTATACAGACTTCTGAACTACTGAAAAAGGCCCTGATGTCAGCTCCAGCCTTGGGATTCCCAGATGTAAGTCATTTTTTTCTCCTCTAATATTGGCACAGGATCCAGGCCCGTATCACTGAGCAGTTGCATACTTTTCCAAGCAATTGGCCGCAACTGCAAAAGGTTGGCCTGGATGCCTGTGAGCGGTTACGGCTGTAATACTAGATACTCAGGAAGCCCAAAAATTCACCCTGGGCCAGAGAATGATTATGTTGGTGTCCCATACAATATCTACTGTATTGGAAGTGAAAGATGGACACTGGCTTTTCCTACAAAGGTTCTTGAAATACCAGACTGCAATGGTAGAAAAATGTAATTACTAACATTGTCAATCCAGCCTCTTTTCTTAGCCGGAACATGGGGGAACCAGTACATCATGACTGAATGGAAACTATTGAGGCAACATACTCTAGCCATCTGGACTTGAAGGATAGTCCTATGGAAAGTGCTGAAGATTGGTTCATGAATGGAAGCAGTTATGTCCTAAGCGGTAAAAGACATGCTGGATATGCCATTATCTCTAGACGAGACAGAACAGGATTACAACCTTTACCCATGAATACCTCTGCACAAAAGGCAGAGATAATTGCTCTGACCCGTGTCTTGGAACTGGCTAAAGGCAAAGCTGGAAATATCTATACAAATTCGAGGTATGCATTCGGAGTTGTTCATCCGCACGGAGAAATCTAGAAGGAAAAAGAGTTATTGAACTCACAGGCTAAATACATCAAATATGGACATCCTGAAACTATTGGAAGCAGTCCAGCTCCCTGAGAAGGTAACAACCATGCAAATCAAAGCACAACAGAAAGTGAATTCGGAAATGGAAAGAGGAAATGAGCTGGCGGACAGAGAGGCAGAACAGGCAGCCAAAGGGGAGGTAAAACCAGAAGGGGCTTTGACCCCTGATGGGTGAATCTCCCTGGAAAGAGAGCCCCAACATACCACAGAAGATCAAAAGCTCACTGCAGATTTGGAAGGGTCATATAATGAGGAGAGATGAGTTCTCACCCCACAAGGTATAATCATAGCATAATTAAGTACAGAAAAGGCACTGGGGAGCAGAGGCCCTGTAGAAATGCCTAATTAGAGAAATTGTAGCTAGAAATGTATACATTACTGTGAGACAAGTGACGCAGCAGTGTGATATTTGCCTCCAGACTAATCCCAAAAATACCCCCCACTGGAAATGGGCCAAATCGGGAAAGGCAACAGGCCTGGATTACAATGGCAAATTGATTATTTTAGAACTTCCAAGAAAAAGGGGGGTATTGATATTTGTGAGTACTAACGGATACCTTTTCAAGTTGGCCAGAGGCATTCCCTACCAGAACAGCCAAGGCTCGAGAGGTAACCAGGACATTACTACAAGAGATAATACACCATTTTGGCATTGCAGTGACCCATCTGCCACTTTGAGATCCATCTGGACACTAATCAGAACACCGTATGCGTATATATTTGGCCTAGGTTGTATATGTTTAAGAACTGCTTGTATTTCTATAGTAATAGATGAGACAATTATAGATAGCAAGAATCATTCTAATTTTTGCATTTGTAATTTTGTTTAGATTGTGGGGTGTGACTTTTCTTACTTAGCACCAGTCATATCTTACCTGTTGATACACTATATAATGAATCTTATATTGGTAAAACAATTAATGAAACATCAGGATCTGATCAAGATCTTGGATGAAGTCCAAGCATGTGGGAGAAAGACCCTGAAAACAGCTCACCATGACACAGAGAAAACGAACAGGGTCCTAAAAAGTGTAAGAGAAGATGCGAACCATCATTAGTGGGACATGCTATTTGGATAGTTCCCCACTGCGACTGGCATTCTAAACAAGCTCTGTCACCCCATTATTATCCTTTTGATGTTAGTTTTAATTAGCTTTGTTTTCTCTGCTGTGTTGTTTGTTTGGAATTGGAGAATGCTACAATGACTAACAATTTTGACCTCTGTGTCTAGTGCTCATGAGAATGCGTTGAAAGGTATTTTTCAAACAAAATACTATCCAGTTCCCCTTCAAAAAGTAGTTCATATGTGAGGCAAACAAAATTGCCTGAGTTTAAAAGACAGGGGGGAATTGATGTGTGGGCATATGATATAGGGGAAAAGTTAGAAAAGCTTAGAAGGCTTAGCTCGCTGAAATACGCACTGTCTGCTAGTAAAGGCCTTGAAGACCCTGGATGTTGATAAGGGAGGAGCTCATTCACAGACATTCACAGAATCACAGAATCACAGAATAACCAGGTTGGAAGAGACCCATCGTCTAGTCCAACCATTCCCACCAATCCCTAAACCGTGCCCCTAAGTACCTCTACCCCTAAGTACCTCACTGCTACGGAAAGCTGGAATGTGCACAACAGGAGAAAGCCAACTGCATCCTGCTCTGCAGACTTGGAGCTTGACCAGGATGAGACTGCGCCTGCACACAGATTGAGTTCAGGGATGGTTCATGAGAAAGATGAAGACTACTTCAGCCCTGAGCCCCAGATCGCAACACCGCACCTGCGCAAGTATAGAAGAAGCTTCTCGAATCTAATTACAATAAGAAGTGGGGAAAGGTCATGAATATGTAATAGGTGCTTATGAATAGGCATGTCTTTACGCTATAACTATCTGCTTGTTAGACTGTACGGTGTGTGAGTTAGGAGGATTACCCCCTTGCACCCTCTGGTGAATAAACGCATACTTGTTTTATAACCCCTAACGGAGTTATAGAGTTCGATTCCACAAAACATAAGGACAAACACACCTTGAGGTGTAGATTTTAGTTTCACAAATCAATGAAAAATAAATATGCTGGAGAGATAAATGGGACAAGGACAAAGATGTCACAAATTTGGAGGAAAAGTATATAAGAAGCCGATTCAAAAAGTAAACTCTACTTCAATCCTATCCAATACTGCAAACAGTGAATTTGAAAGAGAAAGTGAGTGGAAAAATGGCAATTCACTAAATTACCTTCTTTTTCGAAGGCTAGGGTTATCTGCAGTATAACTGTAATTTTTAGGAATGTATTGCTAGTTTCATCTTTTCAATTAATTTATGGTTCACCAATGCATTTAATTGGAAATTCTGAAACTGCAAGTTTGTTCTCTATGTAAGATTTTTGCACTACTATTTTGTCCCAAATTTTGTTAACAGTATATTTATAAACAACATCTGTAGGTAGTAATTGCCTTTACTACATTTCCTCAAAAGAACAGAATTTTATTTAATCCCCCCTTTCCCTTTCTTCCCTTTCTTTCTTTTCCTCTTCCACAAAATCTGTCTGCCCTTGGTATAGCAAACAATTGAAATCATAGTAATAAAGGTGAAAAACATATTTTTAATCCTGTCTTCTCTGTCTTTGTTGTGGAGTGAAAAAAATTCTTATTATCATTGTCAATAGCTCCAGTTCTATCCAAGGAAAGAATAAAAAATAGACTGGAAAGGAGATATGTCTTCATTACTTTAACAGTGCTCTTTGATATGGCAAGTGATATCTTTATATCTTTGATATCTTAAAGAAAGGTAATTCACTTTATACCAGTGTTTCTACATTGCTAAGATGGCCCAGAAAATTTCCCAGGCAACTTCAGCAAGCCATACAGATGTTCATCTTACAGCTTCAGTACTGCATGGCCTTGCTACATGTTCTCCTCTTCCATTGCTAAATGGGCACAAGATTAAGATACAAATCTAGCTGTAAATTACATGGTGATAAGCATCACTATGAAAAAAGAGAACATTGCAGGTATGCAGAGAAAAGGTTCCTTGCTAGAGCACGCTTTAGGAGAAATGAAATGGTTACTATAGACGATTTGTGAGCAATATGACTCCAGAGTACATTATTAGGTATTGCTTATGTGTGAGGATCCAGCTCAAAAGCGTGATGTTTTAAAGTTGTTGTTGGAGATTATTTCCAGGCCTGAGTAACACGAACCTTTTGTGACTTGGAAAGGAATGATTTGGATAGACAATGAAATGACACGCTTCCTCATTGTTGAGATATTCGTGTAACACATGCGAGCAGAGTATTGCTGTCCAGTGCTTTGTCATTGCTAATCCACAGTGGTATTCAATAGAGCCCATGGTGGTAGCTGGTTTCAAAATCATTCTCCTTTATTTGCTAGACTAAGAACTCTTTTTTTAGCAATCCTTTAGTCTTCTAAAATGTTAGGGAGTAGTAATTTAGGAGATTCAGTGAATGTACACTAGAGGAAATGTAGTTACAGAAGAATCTTGGGTTAAAGGCCTTATTTAAAACCATAGAATGAAAGTGAATATTCAATGAGATACTCTAGCCTTAATCTATGCTGTTATATCTGTTATTCAGCACTACATTCCAGCTTTCAATTTTTTCTTTTTTCCATCTAAGTCTTTGAAGGATGCCTTCTGCCATCTTCTACTCAATGTAATATTTGGACATACTGTGGTGATTTTGAGTAGTAATGTCAGAGGATTTTCTATTTAAGGTTTGAGTTTTCATTCCTCTGTCAGTGTGAAGATAGACCTTTAGCTTTTCTTTGTGCCTTAATTTATGTAGAAAGTAGAGAAACACAAAATGAAGGACTGTGTAGAAATCTAATGCTATTTTTAGATAAGACATTTATTCTATGCAAAAGGCTCTACACTCTCAAACATTTTCAGATCAGGTGATATTTAATGTGTTAAGCCTCAGAATGAAAGACATTTTTGCAAGTTCTGCACTGCAGACAAAAGCAGATAAGCAACAAAATACAACAGCTCTCTTGGAATCTAGTGAAACCTCAGAAAAAATTGATAGGCAAAGTTCCAGGATACAATGACCCCAGTTCACTGAATTCATGCTGCTGCCTGTCACTAGGAATGCTCTTCTTCATGGATGTTTTCCTACCTGCAAAAAGCAGACAAGATTGTTAGAGCAAATGATTAAAAATGCCATCTTTCACAGAAAATAAGTCAATATGCTAATAGCTTGAATATGTTAAAATAATATGACTATCTGGACAAGTCATGCAGATAGCTGGAGTGCTGACAGGTTATCTGTAGAAAAAGCTTTCATTTAAAAATGTAAAAAGCCTTATGCTCTCTGCAGATATGACTATGGAAGATGAACAGGAAAAACAGCAAAAGCTTTGTTCAGGTCAATAAGACTGTATTTTATCAAGCTTTATTACAAATGCAGACACATCCATTTCAGAGCTGATAATAAAGGCAGGGTAAAGTTGATGTTTCTCAGTTCTTTTTTTGGCTGAGTAAATCAGTAATCTGCAGAATACCTGTTACTGATTTCTTTCTAGTAAAGGTCGTTTGAAATTAGGGGAAACAAAGCTACCTTTCTGTCATCACACAGATTAGAAGATGGATTTTCATGTAACATAAAAGACTAAAGGCAATTACATGGGTCACCAATGAAAGCTTGTAGGAAAATGTTATTCAGCCATTTTAAAAAGGCTGCTTGGAAAATGTAACAGATAATGGAAAAAGACTGTGAATTATATTGATTGAGCTAGACCATGACTCTTAGAGTTTGTATTTTCTGATTTTAAATATGAAACTGTTATAAGATTTCAAGAGATTTGAAGCTTCTTAGAAAGATAATCAGACTCTTTTATTTACAGAAGATACTACCAGCTATGTATAATTCAGTTTTACTATCCACAATCTGGCAAAAGAAATATGCCTGGCAATCACCTAAAGATGATTTCTGAAATACACAGATATGACAGCCTTTCTTTCTGCCATTTTGCTAGATAGATTTGTCCTGTTTGCCATTCTCTGTTTTTTCTTTTTATAGAATTTCTTCTAGGTGAGATTCAGAAAGTATTGTGATATTCTTTTCATTATTTTTTCATTTTTTTTGTGAGCTCCTGCCATGCAATATTGGAAGCAGTTTGTCTAGGTTCCTTACTAAAAATGGTAGCTGGAGTTCAGCATGTGTTATCCTGCATGCACTACAGTTAGCATCAGTGTGCAGTTGTGCCCTGTGCAAGTATGTCACTGGTTGGAATTGGCAACATCCCCTTCTCATATAAAAGAATATGCATATTTAATATCTGAATTCTTGCCTAATGGTCCTTCTCTTTCCTATATGGCTTTCCATCTTCAGTTTCAATATCTTTTTGGTCATCTCTTTTTCTTCTTATTTCTCCTGCTTCCTTGAATTTAGTGGATTTAATTCAAGAAAGAAAGACAACACTGGTATTTCAGTAAGGTTGATCAAAATACCTAATAAAGTTTTCCCATAATAAATAAATTACAATTAATACAGGCAAGAAATTTAATCTCATGGCAATTCATATCCTGATTTGTGATAGAGGAATGATAAGATGCTCTTTTTCTCTCTGTTTAGGTGCCATATTTTTCAAATATAGCCTTGATTCTGTCTATTCTTACCCCAGTTCCTCTGGTTATAAAACCATGGCTTGTGTTAGCTAGCAAAGTATAGCCATTGAGGATGTTCTCATTAATTTTGGTTTGAACCATTACTTTTGACTAAGTTGCACTGATAATGAAGTGGTCACTGCAAATTTGGCTGCATGTTCAAAACCACATACACTTTCTACTCTTTTGGAGATTTGTCCTAACACTCCTCTTTTTATTTCCAGACTTTCCCTGCACTATTTTCTGTCTCAAACTCCTCCTGTCTCCTTAAGCTTTTCTCTTGTATCACATATCCCACCTCTATCATTTTTCTCTTTCTCTTTTACTTCTTTCTTTACCCTGAAATTTTCGTCCTTGTTCCTATTACAACACTTTGTTTATATTCCCATCATTGTTATTTACTTTTCTTTATCTACTGGTTCGCCTTCTCTTGGGCACCTGTAGACACAAAAGGACAAGCAATTGTAATCAATTCAGCTTTTAAGGGAAACAGGAACTCTTTTGAAGACTTAAGAATATTGACAAAGGAGGCCATGAGAATTGTTTTAATGCACATGCCAGCAAGATTTTTGATGTTATTAATAAAGCTGACAGCACTATTTGCTGTTTCCTAAAATGAAAGACATATGACAAATAAGAGGGGAAATATTTCCCAATTCCATCATTCCTTGTATGCAGCAAACGACACAACATAAATCTTGTAGAATGTAATATTTTTGTCTACAGGTCATAACACAAACTATTCTCAAACTAATAATTTCACTTAAGAATTAGCATGATTTCAGACATGATCATATTCTGCATAAGTGCACACCACAACATTTGAACCTCCCCTTTTCTAAAATACCAATGCACATGTCTTAATATTTTTTTTTCAGAGAAGCAGATTGGGTAAAGCATCTAATTCTGCTCTAGACTAATGACTGAAGTGCAAGTAGCACACATATATTGTCCAGGCTTAAAATATACCATAATAATATGGTGATCAATACAGGATAAGAACACTTGAATGTATATGAAGAGGGGCAAGTGGACACAAGTGAATAGTGGAAACACTTTCTTTTTTCAAACTAACACTTGCCATTCCTGCCACCAGCTAGGCTTTGAAAACAGTCAATATGCAGCATAAGGAAGCAGTGCTACAATTAAGAGGCCAAAAATCTTTAGCTTCCCCTCATTTTTACCTGTTATATTCACAGAATCACAGAATAACCAGATTGGAAGAGACCCACTGGATCATTGAGTCCAACCACTCCTATCAAACACTAAACCATGCCCCTCAGCAGCTCGTCCACCTGTGCCTTAAACACCTCCTGGGAAGGTGAATCAACCACCTCCCTGGGCAGCCTGTTCCAGTGCCCAATGACCCTCTCTGTGAAAAATTTTTTCCTGATGTCCAGCCTAAACCTCCCCTGGTGGAGCCCGTGGCCATTACCTCTTGTCCTGTCCCCTGTCACTTGGGAGAAGAGGCCAGCACCCTCCTCTCCACAACCTCCTTTCAGGTAGTTATAGAGAGCAATGAGTTGTAGAGAGTAATAAGGTCTCCCCTCAGCCTCCTCCAGGCTAAACACCCCCAGCTCTCTCAGTTGCTCCTCATAAGGCCTGTTCTCCAGCCCCTTCACCATCTTCGTTGCTCTTCTCTAGACTCGCTCCAGAGCTTCAACATCCATCTTGCGTTGAGGGGCCCAGAACTGAACATGGGATTTCAGGTGCGGTCTTACCAGTGCCGAGTACAGAGGGAGAATAACCTCCATGGACCTGCTGGTCACTCTGTTTCTGATACAAGCCAAGATGCCATTGGCCTTCTTGGCCACCTGGGCACACTGCTGGCTCATGTTCAGTCGGCTGTCAACCAACACCCCCAGGTCCCTCTCCTCCTGGCAGCTTTCTAGACAGACTTCTCCTAGTCTGTAGCTGCAAAGGGTTGTTGTGCCCCAAGTGCAGGACCCGGCATTTGGCCTTGTTAAACCTCATGCCATTGGTCTCTGCCCAGCAGTCCAGCCTGTTCAGATCCCTTTGCAGAGCCTCCTGACCCTCCAGCAGATCCACACTTCCACCCAGCTTAGTATCGTCTACAAACTTGCTAAGGGAGCACTCGCTGCCTTCATCCAGATCATTGATAAAGACATTGAACAGGACTGGACCCAGCACTGAGCCCTGGGGAACCCCACTTGTCACTGGCCTCCAGCTGGATTTAACACCATTTCCCACCACTCTCTGGGCCCGGCCATCCAACCAGTTTTTCACCCAGGAGAGTGTGCGCCCGTCCAGGCCAGAGGCTGACAGTTTCTGTAGCAGAATGCTGTGAGAAACTGTGTCAAAGGCTTTACTGAGGTCCAGGAAGATACATCCACAGCCTTTCCCTCGTCCAGCAGCCGAGTCACTTTGTCATAGAAGGCGATCAGGTTAGTTTGGCAAGACCTGCTTTTTGTAAACCCGTGTTGACTGGGCCTGATTGCCTGGTTCTCTTGCATGTGCTTCATGATAGCACTCAAGATCACCTGTTCCATGACTTTCCCTGGCACTGAGGTCAGACTGACAGGCCTGTAGTTCCCTGGATCCTCCCTGCGACCCTTCTTGTAGATGGGCACATCAGCCTCCAGTCCAATGGAACTTCCCCAGTCTTCCAGGACTGTTGGAAGCTGATTGAAGTAAAAGAAACTGAAAACATGGTATACTATCCTTGTTCTACTTTCTATATCTACAATTTGGTAGAGTTGCCCCAGAGATGTTGTATGTTTTTAGATAAGAAAATAAATTCTGCATTTACTTTTGAAGTAGGGAGTTCACAATTCCCATGCAGAGAGAAATAGGCAAAATTCTGGTGTGAAATTTCTGGCCAATAATTAGGCATGTTAAGCTAAGGTAATGCAAATATCTTTGACACATTTGCTTATGAAATAGTTACCTTGGACTGAGAAAGCTTCAAGCAAAAAACCTAAGAAGTGTAGCATATGCATTGAATTTAAGAAAAAAAACCATGTCAAGTGAGTTGAAGTGAAATAAAAAATGAAGAATAGAAATGCAAAAGAATAGAAAATGAGTATGATGCACAGAAATTGTAGCTCTTGGACTAATTGGAAGACTAATGGTTTTGATGAAAAGAGAAGGCAGTGAGAACTTTGTTCGTTTCACAAAAGGCATCCTTTCTGCCTCTCATCTGTAATCTACCTATCTGCATCTGACAAATATATTGGCAAGTAATAATGCCATTGTATAATAGGCACTGTGTAATGGAGAAATGACAGACAACATGAAATAGGGCAAAACAATTCTCCTTACTAGAATGTATACAAAAATCAGGATTAGAGAGGGCATCAAGAACAATTAACCACGGTGCCAGACCAGCAAAAAAAAAAAAAAAATTAATATTTCAAGGGAGAAGGCTGTTATTTAGTAAAAAAAAAAAGTACACGTATATATGCTACTAACTATTGTAATCCAGAAATGTCTAAACATCAAAAAAGAAAAACACGGCTCAGTACTGTTTACTGAGTACACAAATGATCAGAGCAATTAAATCCTACCTCTGTTCTCAGGGTCTTGACAACAGTTTTTTGTAGTTTATTTTTCTTCTCTTTTTTTTTTTCTTTCCATCAATTTAATTTCCTTAAAACTTTCTAAAAATATACAAATCACATTCCTAATGTCACTTTTCTAAACATGCCATCACAGCTGTTTTAAGAGTGTTGTTAAGACAATTATGAAAGTGGAAAAATAGGCTATTCACTGATAAAATGGATAGGTAATAAAAAAGAGAATAATTGTAAGAATTTTTCTTATCAAAGAGTCTGACAGACTCTTGAAAAAGGGAAGGGGTTTTTGTGGACTTTTTTTCAGTCCATAAGATGTCATGTTGGTTATAGCTTTGTCAGAGATTTCATAATTGAAATTTCTTACATTTGCCTAATTAGAATATGACAGAATGGTATCAGAAACATGAAAACTCTTTTTAAAGGTGTATCCTTGTCCAAGGTTAATATTGCAACTGGTAACAAAGATGTGATTATACTGTAATATTTCTATTCATTAGAAAGCACAGAAAATGTGAAAAAACTTAAGTTTTTTTAAAGCCACACTGATGTCTCAGTATCTAAAGAAATCTGATAGGTGCCTAATGATATCTAACAGCTCAACAGTAAAAGTGCTGTTATAAGTAATTATTCAAACTTTAACAAACAAATCATGTAGGAATTACCTTTCCTTTGTTTACTTTTCAGGTACCTTTAGGATGTTCAAAATTAGCTGTGAAACTGGAAGCTAATAGCTATCCCATACTACTTTTTTCCTGACTTTTAGCCTTTCTCCAATAAACATATTTCCCATGTGGCCCCTGTAAACACCTCAGAAAGGACGGAGACAGGTAGACTGACTCATAACAAGTTTCTGCTTAAAAATTAAAAAACTCAAGGTGGCTGGCCTCTCTGTAGGTCTCAAGGTATAACAAAATAGGGAAGAGCTGCTCACATGTGTATATCAAGGTGACTCAAGAATTATCTTAATTATCACTGTGATAATTAAAGAAAAAAAAAAGTTACAGTTCCATTGTTCATCCAGCTTGTTTCTGAATCTGACTAACCTATAGTGCAAATGGGAACTGTACTACAAAAATGCCAGTGTCCTAGAGAGGACTTGGCTGTATCCACAGGTTAGAGGGAATCGAGTTCTGAACTGAATATACCTGTTACTGGTATTGCAATCTGAAATCAAGTGCAATACATCATTTCTGCTAGACATTCACAGAGTTATGCTAAATGAGAATTTCTCCTATATTACCTATGCAGACCTCTTAATGGCCAGATGTCAGCACTGATTCGATATCTTCTGTAATTTGTCTCTGACTAAAAGGTGTGATGAATAAAACAAAGAAGAGGAAGTGTATGTGTAAAATGAATGTAATGTCCATACCCTTCAGAGGAGTCATAATGTAGTTCTGCTGTATGATTCATTATTTTTGGTTCTTCCAATATGAAATATGGATTTCATATCATGCTTTTCTTCAAGGAATGTTTCCATTGGTCTTCTATATATTATGTATTCATGTATGTGAATTAGCAAAAAGTAGTATAAAATAAATTACTCTTTTTTTTAATACTCATTGTATTAAAACAAACAGTTACAGATATAACATCTAATGGATCTATTTCTATGATTTTATCATTTGTTCTTTTATTCAAAGGGAAGATTCCTATACTTAAATGTTTTGTGACTAAGAAAAAACCCAACTAACTGCCAAAATCCTTCATATGATTAGTGGAGGAGGATCTGCCTGAACAAACTGTAATACAAACATTAACCTGAATAAAATATTTAGGTCATATGCAGGTATTAAAATAAATATAGCTTGATGATAGCATCTTTATCTGAAGCCAAATTACCCCCTTGCATTTAGGTTCAAGTTAGCAACACAGATAGAACCACATTCTTGGCCTTCTATACTGTGGTTTTCAGTACCATCATATGCTGAATGACATTTAGAAGTAGTTTGATCTTATTTTTTGGTTTGTTATTGAATAATATTTTGCTGAAAGATGCTGCTATAGTTATGGCTGAGGTAGATTACTTTTTTCCATGTTACACGACATTACCTTCTTAAGTGCATAATTTCGTGTTATTTTCATCACTCTCACTAAATGTTCTCATTTTTGAGGCACTGATGAGGCAATCATCTTGTGGCAATTACCAGATCTTTTTCTTTGTGTGCCTGATTCTTACACAATGAGGAACTACAGCAATAGTTTCCTAATACCTTCTCCACAGCTTTCTTGAGGTTGAAAAGACATAATTACAAACACTTTGAAATACAAGGATGGGCATAACTGTGCAAAATTCAGTTCAGCTGTTGCCTATTCATTCTTTACTTCCTATATGTTCTGATTTGTACAAAATAAGTATTCAATTGTGCAAGTGTTTTCCTGAAAGAGATAATGTCTCTGCAGACCAGGTGAGGATATTGTGTGCTAATAATGAGATTAAAAGCTTTGAAGCATTAACTTCAAAGACATTACTGATAAAAAATAGGAAATAATAGCATAGGAGTCTGTTTGGACTCCAAAGAGTATTTTATCATCTTGCCCTAGAAACAGGATGTCTGAGATTCAGATAAACCCATAGACTTTACTCTACACAGGTTGTTCATACCACAAGGCTGTAAGCCCATGTAAAGAAATTGTAATGTGAGATAATGGCTGCTTCTGTCCTCCTTTATTGTTATATAGAGAGGGCAACTTTTGTTTCTCCAGGTACTGGCTTCATTGTAAAGAGAATATTTTCTATATTAAGGCTTTAAAAAGGACACAGAAGGAGCTTCACAAAAGACTTTACTAGACAGAAAGCAGGAAAACATTGTATGTCTAAATCCAGGAGGCAGAAGAGTCACACCTTAATACAGTAGTGCTTTATGTGGGAGAGGCTTAATTTTTTACCTAGAAAATGCCTACTTATTTAGTATTTGGCTTTTTTTGGTGTGTCTTTAAGCATTTCCACTGTTATCAGTGCAGAAGAATTTAGTACTAGTGTTATACCTGTGTACAAAACCCAGCAAGTTTTACAAAACAAACTTCACTAACCATCACTCGCTGGGATGAGCATCTGGTGCACTTGGACTCTGACAGCAGCTGGTTCTGCTGTGCAGATATGGACATATCAGTGAAAGGCAGGTCCTCAGCATGATTATGACATGTGAGGATATGTTGCCATAGATTTTTGTCCCCGGAAAATTGCATGAGATCATACTAGGTAGCACAAACACAGTGAAAACTTGCATTACATCTTCTTTAACAGATATATCTACCAGAGGGAAACCACTGTTCTGCATTGCAACCATACAAGCTGCAGACATTTTGACAAAAAAAATCGAGATCCCTGAAAGTTTGAAATTCACAGTGTGACTGTTATCTTGTTTGAGGAGCTCAAGCCACTAATCATTCCTGAAGATAGTGGATAGATGTGAACAGAATATCAGAAAAATTTATTCACAGACAAAGTAGGTAGAAGTAACAAACACAGGTTGTAGGAATGTCACAACCTCAAATACTGCTCATTGAAGTGATGATGTTCTACCTCTCATCATTTTTGTAATTGATAAAGATCAGTCGCTGACAATTGACTAATACGACCTTTCTATTCTTTCCCTAGGAAGATTATCAAAACGCTAAGACTCCTTTGGTTCTGGTAAACTATTTCTGTCCCCTGAGATTCCTGATCAGCCATGTGATCACTTGTATCCATGCACTGCCCCACAAGATTTTTCTTATATATTATGCCATTTTTGGTCTCTTATCTGTTGGAATAGTGTAACTTTTTGGTATCTTCACTGAAGCTACAGACAGCAAAGAAAAAGAGCTTGTGTGTCATGAAACAGTTTCATTCTTAATCCTGCAAAGCCTTTAGCTATAAACTTCTTCCTGTACAGTATGAAGTGAGCTAGACCACACATAGGGTCTGATTCAGTGCAACACTTAAGGGGAATATTTTCAAGGGCTCAAATGAGAGTTAAGCGACAATTTGCAATTAAGGATGAAAGTAATAAGTATCCAGCTGTCATCTATGAACTTTAGATCTGTGTCTATAGCCTATGTAGCTGCCAGTGTCTCCTGAAGGGCACAAAGATTCAGCAAAAAATAGAAGTGTATGACTTGTGTTTGGGGAAAAATTACCACAAAATCTTATCTCATACACTGCCATCTTTATGCAGCAAAATGCATAAGCATACTCACTGTAGGGCTTAAAGGACAAAAGTGTTTCAATAGTTGCATTCTGTACACAGCAGCTCCCTTGGAAATGAAATATTTCTCCCTTGTTAAGATTAGATCTTAAAAGAACACTAACAGTAAAAAAAAAATAATTAAAATTTAATATATAAATAATTGGAGACATTTTTATTATTTTCTTTCTACTCACTCTCTGACAGAACAGCTGGAGGTCTGATAAACAATCTGTAACCGTGTTGAAATGCTGCCAGTCGGCACAGTTGTAAAAGTGTCTGGAAGTGTACTGAAGTCTGGAGTGACAGTATGAAATGATCATACTGACATTGTATAGTTTTTGATGTTTATTATTTCCTTCCCTGCCTTAGACTTGTCTGGAAACATTTTCTGTCTTCAAACAGCTCTCTAGGCTTCTGTACACAAGAAGAAAGAAAAATTATAGACTGTATGAAGCAAGAAAAGTAAAAGACAATAAAAATGATTGCACTTATCTACCTTGTAGTCATAAAAGCAGAAGTCAGGAACAAACTTTCTGAAATTAGCAAGGCAAATTCAGCTTAGGAACATGTAGAAATCAAGTCATTTCATCAGCAGTAACTGCATTGAGAACAGGCCTGAAGTGTCAAGTTGCTGTTTGGAAAGCTTTTGAATGTAAAAGTGCCTCTTTCAGTTCCTGAACAGCCTAGGAGCAAAAATACTAGAAATTTCATGGGAAATATGGCTCTCTGTCTATGTATTTTGCATACTCAAGCAACTCGGAAAACAATATGGATATTTTTAGATTGCTAAACACTCTATAGTGTTATCTGGCCTATTCCTTAAAATTGGGCTGAGGATTACTTTGGTTTAGGGGTAAATATCCCACAATGAACTGATAAAAAATATATACGTCCCTTATTCTTTATGACTGAAATTAATCTCTAACTACTCACTCAATCCAAAAGATTTTACAAGTCTTCTCTGAAGAAAATAAAAAATAATTATTTTGAAACTGATTCAAGGTCTTTGCAAATCATGGTAAATCTTTCCAGATATGTTAGAGCAAGTCCATAACAAGATTACCTATATAAGAAAAGGAAGTAGTATTTAGTTATATTGCTTTTTATTAGTGAGGATTGATGGTCCCTGAAAAATATGTAAATCAAAATTTATTTTTGTGCTTGGCATGCTTATTGCATTTTGAGAATATGGTATTTTGTAGTGGGGAGAAAATATAATCTGTATTTGGAAGTGGATGATATGCTTTACTTGACAAATGAGCATTATGAATCTGAACTCCTGAGAGTCTCTGTCAGGCACTGAGTTTGGCAAATTAGATAAACTCCTATGAAAGTTATCTTATGGAAATGATATATAAGATGTAACTGGATGCCATAGTTTCAAATGAAACCTGAGAATTTGTAAAATAGCTTAATGCAATAATTCAATGAAACAGTTTAATCACATATCAGATCTGTTGTAAACCCCCTGTTAGAACATCCTTTATTAATACATGAGATTTTATTATCATTAAGCCAAGGTACATCATGTTCTAAGTAAAAAGTCGACTGAGCACATCTGATGAAGTGTTCCCACCCTTGGTTTGTCCCTGGCAGCAGATTCCCAACATCTCCCTTTTCTCAACTCTTGTGCAACTGCATAATGATCCAGTTTAGAACACTAAACCACAGAAAAATGTTCAGTGTTTCTGTTAGGTTGTTCTCCTATTTGTTAGTGAACCAGTTTATGGTGGAATCAGAAGACGACAGTTTTCTGGGTGGCAGCTAAAGGCCAAGGAGAGGGACAAGCAGACCCACCCGCACCCCTGCTAATAGCTGGTAGCTAGCTAAACTCAGATTATCCTTACTCAGTGTGCTTAGGCTCCTGAGGCACTACTCCCAACTAAGCACTGTATCACATAACAAGGCAACAAAACATGATGTCTCTCCTTTCATTATGCTGTCTGGATTCAAGGGAAAAAGGGAATTAAGATTAAATCATGAGATAAAAGATCATGCCATAATTTAGAAAGAAGGCAAGCCTAATTAAAATGAAGAAATGTTGGGGTCAGTAGGGATGCCAGAGAAATACCAGAAAGGGGAATGTATACAGACTGGGCAAGTTTTGCAGGTGTTGGTTTTGTACTCTTACTAATAACTTTGTAAATCCTTGTTGACTGTCTACCTGTTATGTCCTTTCTATGGGAAAGGGAAGTAATCTGAATAACAGGCAACGCTGCATTCATTCAGTCAGGCATAAATGTCCTCATACTTTCTGGGAAATCAAATCCTGCAAGAGTTTGGTTCTTTCAAGGCAGGTGAACAACTATTTGTAATCACTGTGGCCCTATTAAAATTCTCAGTGAACTGAGGATAAAAGATTTCTTTCAAGTCCTCCAAAGCAGTAATTTTTTTGTCTGACCTTTCTCTATTAAACAGTAGATAACTATTGGTATTTCTGCCATAACTGGCCACTGAAAGAAGTTAGTCAATTCACGATGGTGAATCTATCCATGTGATTATGGTAGATTGTTATAATTACCAAACCAATGCTGATCATTTTCTGAATTCATTTCATTTCTTGTGTTTTGGCATAAAAGGTCTTATGAAACTGCTATATGCAGGTATTTACCATTGTAGCTAAGTTTTCTAACAGATGAAAGCATTCTGGAAGACAGGACAGAGAAGATCAGTTTACATCACTTTCAGAATAATATGCAGTATCTGTCTGTAAAGGAAGGAAGTCCTTTGGTTTGTAAGGCTTTTGCAAACTTAGGCTCAATAGGAACTTCTCTTTGGGTCTCTAGATAAAGTCTGAAACATCATTATTTTATAAGCAGAAGAAGCAGTTAGAAAGTGGAGCAGCTAGTCAGAGAACACCCTGAGACAGGTTAGTTTATGTTTCCATGCAGTAAAATCCTTGTGCATGGGAAGCAAACAAAAAGCCTCCTAATAGTAAGAGTTGATACTGCTTCAAAACAGCCCCAGTTTCTTTTAAACTTGACATTTCTGGCCTTCAGAAAGCAGAAGTGTCTTCCTAGATTGGCCATAAGCTATACACAATGAGTAAGCATTTTTCTCACAGCTAGGTTTTTGTAGACATGCTATGGAACAAATTAACTTTTTATATGGAACCTGAACATACTAAAATAAGCTGATATTCTTACAGCAGGAGCTATATTGTACATATTTTTGTGTTAGGTAAACCACCTTTTTCTTTCCATAATTTGAATGAGAGATAGGTATTTTTAAAGATAATTTCCTTAATGCAATTTAATATCACTGTTTCTGCATAGAGCCTTTCCTTTTTATCAACTCCCTTGGCACAGAAAAATGAATGCACGAATGATGTCTCTATGTAAAAAATAGATAACAACTGCAAAACTGTTCCACTTTCCAAGGGTTGGTTAGATCAAGCTATAAGATGGACTGGATTTTATTTACTTATCTAAAACTAACAAGTGTTAAAATTAGACATAGTAGCTGAAAACTTCTTTTGCCCAAGCCTGTCTGATTTTGTGTTCTCTTCACCTCCTTAGTTCAAATTAACAAAAGGATAGCAGTGAGCCACACAACAGCAAGTAGAAAAGTATCCTTGCTGTATTCCCAGCTAATATGAATATGTTAGATATAATACGTATCAGCCAAGGAATCAGTGTTATCTAGGATATCAAGCACAGTATTTTTGAGAAAGAGCTCTCCATTCACTGGTTATTTACTCACTCTAATAAACTTCCCTTATTTTCCTCATTTGTTCAAGTATTTGAGGATAGATATGTAATATGGGAAATTTTCCAGTTTAAACTATAAAGTAATAAATAATTGAGCTACTTGGCACTTAATTCATGAAATAGGATCTTTGTGATCTAAAACAAAGACTAAACAGTTTCACTCTGGAAACTCTATTTTCACAATGGTGTTACCACTATGAAGTTACAGTTCTGTCTGCAGGAGACAAAGGTTTCTCAGGGGCTGTTCCATTACTGAAATAAATTGATTTAGAAACCATGTACTGTTCATAAACACCTGCAACTTTCACTTAAACTGAAAAGTATTTTGTTTTTACCAGATAGATGTTTGATTGACTATAAATCTATTTCAGAGTAGAAATGCAGAATAAAAGGATTGTGTAAGACAAGTCCTAGTTATATACTTTATATATATTTAATAACCACCTAAAACTGATCAGACATAACAGTGGAGAAAACTGGAATGAAAGAATACAAAAGAGGAGCCTGGCTTCTTTAATCTGAGAGCATCCCTCTAACTGCAGGGAGACCATTTTTTTAAAATTGAACAGTCAAAGGAGTGGAACTCCACCTTCCCAGATAAATGCTGTAACCATGAGGCTCCTGTGGTCTTTTCTACTGGTGCCCAAGGTGCCAAACCTTCTGTTGTCATCAGGTCTGCTCCCAACAGCTAAGGAAACTTTGAGAAGTTAAGCTTACTTTAAAACAAGCATTCAGAAACTGGCCAGCTCAATTGCTCTGTAACTTGAATGACAGCAGTAGAAACTTAAGCTTCTGATGTACATGGGCATCTGCATCTAAATCTGAGAATCTTATCTTCAAATGGAGCCTCTCCTTCTATCACTTGCTTCTCAGAGGTGCTGCTACTTTAACAGGAGAGACAAAGAGGGTACAGGCCTGCCAGCCAGCTCTGCGTTTAGGGTCACACGTATGTATTATGTAAGTCCCTGTACCCCCTGAGGCTTAGAAAGGCACAGAGCATCATCAGCTGTGGTAATAACTTGCTTTATACATATTACCTCTTACTCCTAAGGCATAGGAATTCTTCCTAAAAAGAGGGAATATGCCATTGATTTGACACATTGACTCACCTGATGTAATGCCTCATTCCTAGCCATGAACTGTGTGTAGCAGAAGGAGCAGTTGCAGAAATTTGTGACATAAAAATGAAATTTTCAGGTCAGCTAGGGCATGGAGCAGGAGGAATGGAGCAGAAGTATGTAGTTTTCGATTCAGGTGCCTGCAATGCACAGAAGTCCTCTGCTGTTATTTGGATCCGCCCTGTATCCTTCAGCTGGGAGAAAGGTGCATCTAAAAGGAACATAGAGATTCTGTTAGTGGTACTATTACAAAATTGCATTCTGAACAGGTAGACCAGCATTTTGTGTAGTTTATTACCCACAACCTTCTGCCAAACTGAACAGACAGAACAGCTTTCTTTGTCAGTGGAAGGTTAAACGGTCTTTGCTTTTTATCAATAGTACAAATGCTTTAATAGGTCTTTCAAGCTGTTCTTTGTTTATCCTGTTATTTTACAATGCATTACTAAGAACACAGAGATTTTTTTTCCCCTTTTTGATTATGATATATGAATCTCATCAATAGCATCTGGAGGTAAGGTTTGGCTGTCTCCCAGTGCAATGAAGAAGAAAATGTTAGGATCTCACTGGGCTTGTTTTGATTTTTCAGTGGAGAGAAAAAAGGACGATCACAGTGTGGATTGCTATAGCTCTTTGAATCCTTATCCACAAAAATGACAATGGCTGAGGTGCTTGTATAAAATGAAAGGGTCAGATAAATGACATACCAAGAACATAAAATATATTGATTTTCCCCTTGTGATTCAACCATTAACAAACTCAGTGAGAACAGAGCATATGAGTGCACAGGGTGTAGTGTACACTGAAAGACAGGTGAAGATGTTTCAGCATTTGTTTCTTCTCTCAACACTCTCTTACTTTACCACAGAGTGATTTTTGCTCTTCTCCATAAAGTTGAAAGATATGTCCAAGACTTCATCTTGCTTTATCAGTAAGGATTGACGAAAGCATGACACTTTAAGTTGTTCCCTTGCCTGCTATGTTGCTGGGTTTAAACTTTATAGGAACAGTCACTTGCCAAGCACAGCACTTGGTCTTGCTACATCTGGCTCACTGAAGTGTTACTGAGCTTCTGTGCTTTCACCTGAGTATAGGTGAATAACAGAAAATTAAAAATTTGACTTTAAATATCCTCTTTCATTGGTTGTTCTGCTGTTGTTGAATTGGGAAATACTCTATACTTTCATATCATTCCCAGTGATCAGTTGATTTTCTTTAGCCATCTGGCAAATTAATCTTCATTAATATTATGTATTCAGATTTAGAAATTAGTACATAGCTTATTTTCCAGTCCCTAAAGAAGTGACTGGGTTTTTTTAAACAGAAAAATAGGGAATAATATCTTTGGATAGAGTTTCATGTCGGTATTTACTCATAAGCATTTATTGCTCTGTGATCAGTCAAATATTCATTCAAATTGTAGTAGCAAAAGAAATTGAACAAGTATACTTCAAGTTCAAGTCTTTATCATCATAATCCATTCTTCTGTAGATTAGTGGTATTGGTTTATTTTATTTGAAACTGCCACTGCATTTTCTGGCTGTTAGAATTCAGTCTTAGTTAGTTCAGATTTCTCTCTATGGAGGTTAAGCTGTAGCAGACGCTGCCATGCCCTTTACATTAATAATCAATTTACTGACACTTTTTTAGGGACAGAACCAATGGAGACAATATCAAAGGCATCTCACATTCATGGGGAAACAGTCCTGAATAGGCTGAAAGATGAGCTGTTTCTGAGGAACAGAAAGGCACACATTAGGAAATGCAGAAGTAAATGCCATATTTTTTTAAAGGGGATTTGTCTAACTATCATTCAGTTTAGGAGCAGTATGAGATAAGGAAGAACTGACTTTCTGTCATTCTTTTAATTTTCCTCTTAAGACTCTAGAAGTCTGTTCACTTGTTTTTTACTGTGTCTATACATATAATGCAGGGTTTAGACCATAGGAGGCTGGGGATCTGCTATAAAACTCTAGGGGCATGGATTCTTATTCCTTTGGAATCAAAGTATCAGATTTTACATTAATTCTCACAAAAGCAAGGACTTTGGGTTTGGTTGGACTAGAAAAGAATATCTGTGATTTATAGAACTGCTGGCTTGTCACAACCTACATCTTCTAGTCAAGCTGGATAAAATGCCATAGGTTTAATGTCCAGCAACAAAGATGACCCCAGGGTTCTTGGCAGACCTGCAGTTGTAGTGAAAGTGGGTATATGACTCGCTGAAAATCCTTTGCTAATCTCAAGAATCTTCATAGGCTAGAGAATCTTCAATGGACTCATATTCTCCCAAAATCCAAATCTAGACTGAACAGAATCTGCTCTTAGGTTATGGTTTATGCTCTTTCCTATGACCTACACACCTGTCTCTTAAAAGTCAGATTTACTAAACTAATAACATTGCAATTGGCTACTGAAATCTCCCTCTAGGCAAAGCACACATCAAAGTGACTTCTGGATGGGGATTAGGAGCTCCACTGCAGACACGCTTATCGATGCAAATCGGTTCATCAAAGGGTAATAGGAAATAGGCACACCTCTCAGCTCTTAATCCTGAAGAATGCTGGTGCAAAAGGAGCAGAGAAGCAAATCAGGGGCCAGGGGGAAGGGAGATTTGGCTTTTTTGGAGAAGCCACACTCCTGCAGGGCTGGGCAGCTCCTGTTCCAGGGGAAACGGCACACGTTGTGGCTTCTACAGCCTGTCAGAGCAGAGCCAGGGACCCCCTGTTTGTAACTCACTGCTCTCTGCGCTGAATTTCGTCTCCAGCTGCCCTCTCAGCAAAGGACTTGGGCAGTGGCTAGTGCCACTAAACCATGCCCCTCAGCACCTCATCCACCCATGCCTTAAACACCTCCAGGGAAGGTGAATCAAGCACCTCCCAGCCAGTGCCCAGTGACCTGTTCCGTGAAATACTTTTTTCTGATGTCCAGCCTGGACCTCCCCTGGTTGAGCTTGAGGCCATTCCCTCTTGTCCTGTCCCCTGTCACTTGGGAGAAGAGGACAGCACCCTCCTCTCCGCAACCTCCTTTCAGGTAGTTGTAGAGAGCAATGAGGTCTCCTCTCAGCCTCCTCTTCTCCAGGCTAAACAACCCCAGCTCTCCCAGTTGCTCCTCATAAGATTTATTCTCCAGCCCCTTCACCAGCTTTGTTGCTCTTCTCTGGACTCGCTCCAGAGCCACAACATCCTTCTTGTGGTGAGGGGCTCAGGACTGAACACAGGATTCAAGATGCAGTCTCACCAGTGCCGAGTACAGAGGGAGAATAACCTCCCTGGGTTACAACATTTCAGTTCACATTTTAATTCAAACCATGATCAACATTTATTGACTTATTAATGACACATAATTTACTGGCAATCATTGTACTATATATCCAGGGTCAATACCAGCAATACAACCCATGAATGGTGATACAGAATGCTTTCTGAGCGTTAATAGACACCTTTTTTCCAGCTCCCCAGTAACTAATCCCCAGGAGCACACACACATCCACTCCCCCTGGCATCCCCCCAGCCCCCAGGAGGTCCCCTCTGCCCCCTGTCCCTGGCTCCCAGGCGCACACACAGCCTCAGTTCCATGTGGGTCCCTGTGGGGGTCCCTGTCTGTATGTGCTGCGAGAGTGGAAGCATGCAGGCACCCCAAAACTGCAGGAAAATAAATAAATATAAACATATGCACTCTTATACCCACTCCAAGAGACACACAAACTCATGACTAAATTATTTTCCTACTGGATTTTGGAACAGAAAGAGCTTTTATTGCTTTTAACGGGACTGACAGGGTAGTAAAACACAGTTAATAAACCTTAAAACATTTCCGTCTTTTTTTCTGAAGTGCGTTTTCTTTTTAAATGAAAGTTTCCTGTTTCTGGCAACCCTACAAAGATAGGAATGATTCTTATCTCCTGTCTAACTTACAGGCTGCACTAACTGGGAACAAATCAGCTTTTATAGCTGCCTTCCTCTATGGCAATTAAAGAAAATGAAGCTATTAAAGGGATAAAATAAATTTTAATGGCTAGTATTCTGAGCAAAAAAAATGAAGGAGGTGGGAAAGAGGGGAAAAAAGGAAGACAATATGTCATCAGTGAATACTCAGCACCAGTTAACTCTCTGACAACAGCCTTAACACAAAACTGACTTGACTTTCTGAGAAGGAATAGTATGGTAGAAATATCTTCATTCAAATAGGACAGTCCTGACAGGTGTTCTCAGTGTTTTCATGGCTCACTTACAAGTCACCAGAATTCTGAGTTAAATGAAAGGCAAATAAACAGGCAATGCAACACCTGTAGAATAGTGGGGCTTCAAGACATAAATATTTTTTTCACATTAACCAGGGGAAAACCAGATCCACACACTCAAATTCCACCCTTCTTTCCCTTTGTACAGAGTTAATTTTAAATTTAAGAGCTAAGAGCTTTCAGATGTACAAAGTACAAGCTAAATTCGACATATTGATGTGTCTCAAATAAATCCCTTTTTAACTATGCCAACCCTTAGTGTAATATCTGGTAACACTTTCATAGAAATATGACAGAGATGGCTCTGATTCTGCATGCAGTTGTCTTAGTTTCGTACCCAGACATGTATGTCCAATTGATTTTCTATATCTTTTACCTGTAAATTGATGTAATTTCTCTTTCATCAGTTCACACAGTCTTTTTCAATTTGTTGATCTTTGCTAGCAAGTACTATGCTACAACGCCAATCAAAAATGCTGCAATAGATTTCAGAGATAGTTGTGCACGTTTCAGAAGTGCAATATGTTTCTAGAAGGAGAGGATGCCATTTCCTTTTCCTGCACTTCCAGCTCTGAGTGACAGAGGTCCTGTGCAAGACAGATGTTTTTCATCTTTCTGTCAAATTATTTCCTGTTGTCCTTCAAGATCCTTGATTTTATTTTTTTTTTACCTGAAAACAGGATGAATTTCCCTGGATTAAACAAACACCCCCAACAGGTTGTGTAGAACCTGTTATTCTTCTCTTAATTATATTAAAAGCAAACAATACTTTTAAAATGTGTGTGACTTTATTGTAGCTACACAATACATAGTCTATTAGACTTTCTCACAAAATATGGTGAAACTAAGGACCTTATCAGAGATGGAGTGTTAAGAATGCCTTAATACCCCATGTAAAGAATGTAACAGCAACACAATGATGGTTTGACAATTACAGAAACTTTGATTTGAAGGAACCCCTGGACGTCATCTAGTCCAACACCTCCCTTGAAAATGGTTTTCAAGAATTTCCCCTTCTGTGTAAAGGCTTAGCGACTGAGAAATGTATATACTGTATTTCTGAAAAGGGCTACTAACCATGCCTGCAGTTATTGAACAACTGTTTGAGTCAGTATATCCAAGTTCAATTTGTCATTGTGAAGAGAAAATGAGAATTTGGAAAAAAAAAAGAATCTGTATCGGTTCCAATCAGTAGAAGCAATATAGCATTTTCTCCTCCTCTCAGTTACCCTGCATTTAGTTTCTCTAATTGATTGAGATCCTTTTTATACCTAATTTTTCTCTCATATGTATTCTTTTATCTGCTGTAATGTTGTCATTCATTTCTTCATAGAATATCTTATTTTTAATCCCTGTCTAAATCTTAGCTTTTGCTGAGATAATTGGTTTTAGCTGTGGTTTTTGAAAGCACTCAGATGCATTATTCCAAATGGACTTAGAGCACGTCACATTATAAGCCACTGAGCCTAAGGGTTCTTAAGCACATGAGACATTTTGGAAAATGGAACTCAAATACCTAAGCCAAGTAGCTGCTTTTGAAAAGCTATCCTTGATGCAATGTGCAGGCCTCCTGAGTAAACAGAAATCTCAGTCTTGCTTCAGTCCCACTATGCACTATGTGGAACTGTTGGTCAGTATGTGTATATACTTGGACAACAGGTATTTCACATAAAAATACTTAGAAATTACATCTGCTTGTATATTAGGACTGTGGTAGGCAATTAAAATAGAAATAGATATGATTTTAATATTTCAGCCCTTATGAACTATTTATTTCTATTGTACCTAAGGGAAATGCATGCAGTCCAACTGGACTTCAGAAACACTTAATGAAGTTAGTACCTTAAACAAAAGTAGCTCCATCAAAATCTATGAAGACACATTTATATTACTGAGCAAGATTAATGAGCAAGATTTGATACCTGATTCAAGAACTTAAATAAGAAAGCTTTGAAAATGAGATAGTAAAGGCTTTGCAGAAGCAGGATTGTTATGGCTAATATTGCTAGCGAGGAGCAGAAGTTCTGCTATCTCAGGAATAAGTGCTGTGTGGTAGTTAGCAATGAGAATGATACTGTTTTTGAGAGCAGTAAACAGAATCTTAAATGGATCTTCAGTCTGGTGTCTTGTGGAGTTAATTTCTTAACTGGCGATTTCAGCTGGCCATGCAACTGCTTCTCTAAATTTCAAGGTGCCTTTGTAGGGCCACAGGAAACATTTTGACTTAATGAACAATAGCATTAGATCCTTTAAAAACCTCTTATTTTGCAATGAGTTTTTCTCAGTGAATTTATCAAGCATAGGAAATATTAACTGAATGGACTTGTTGAGCATCTCTACTTATCACAAAAAAATTAATGTTTTCAGATGCTAATGAGAATTTTTGTTGTTGTTAACACTGAGATGGATGGCTTTATTTAATACAGAGAACGCAGACAGTCCAATGGAGGAAGAGAAAAGATGGAAGTGATGGTAAGCACAAAGGGAATTCTTGGTGTAAGTGTTGGATGGGAAGACACCTGGAACATCAAGCAGAGGTGGTTGCTGGTTGATTTTGACCACAATAAAAAGTAGGCTATCTAATCCTCCTCTCTAATGACAGCAAGCTGCAGGACCCAGTATTGGCTAATTAATTGAGATGAAAATAAGGAAGAATTTTCAGGAATTAGAGAGCCTTCATGAGTTTTCTTAAACCTAAAATCTGAATGAGCAAGTAATATGAGTTGTTCCAGCAGAGCCCAAATAAAACTAGCTCTCTGCTTAAGATCTTGAAAACTGATGTAAGTATATCTTTTAGTGTCCTATAAAGACACAGCGATACTTCTGCAAGTAAAGGCCTGGCAACTTCACACAGAGCAGAGCCCTGTACTTGGGAAAGCATCATTGTCATCTAAGAAACTTGTCAATTAAGTATCAGAAACAAAACTCTACCTGTCTCTCAATTGCCAGTAAATTGGCTTAGCAGTAACATATGAATATACTGCAGCCATCTAAAAATGTGTATCAATTATTTTACTCTTAGCGCAACCAGGCTGCTTTGAGGGATAACTCAGCAAGGAAGGAAACATCTTTTTCAGCCCCAGGATGCAATGCATATTCCTACAGCTTCTCACAACAGGCTTCGCCTGAAGGCACAGCTTTGTACTCTGCTGAAATGATCAAGTGAAAAGAGTGTAAAACTAAAATTTGTACTAAAACGAAAAAGCCTGTTTAAATAATTTGGTAGGATGGGTTATAAAATAATTTAATAAATCTGAAGGACAAATCAGTTAGTATGTTTGCTGCATTAGAAAAATAGGGCTGTGCAATGCAGCTGTTTCTCTGCTTTGGGGATCTGGCTTGAAACATCTGATCAATTTATGAAGAACTCCTAAAAGCTCCAGGTATCAGCACGCATATTATCTGACAGAACACCCTGATCTGAGAATAGAAAAAAAATCAAAAATATGCACTAATTTATGGTATTCTTGAGAAAGGGACACTTTCTTCATAACTAATCCAAACCCAGTGAAGAACCATGCAGTTGTGCGACATAGTCACAGCTTCAGAAAAAGTAATCTGAATAGTTTTCAATGTAGGTAATATCAAGATAGCACAGAAGAAATGCACATGCATTAAGTAGTTATAGGTACACACCTAGGAATCTGCACCCCTGTCTCTTGCCATGATACGCTTTGCTTCAGAGTGGGTAATAACTCTGAACAATACCCCTTATAGTACTATTCCTCATCATAAGAAGCAGCCCTCTCAGGCAGGGAAAATGTAACAATAAACAGTTTGAGCTGAATTCCTTCAGAGACAAGAAAACCCCCTTGAATCTGTCTTCAATTAGGTGGCAGAATTTGTCACAAAGGACTCCTGGACCTCCTGTAAGCTTCTTCCAGCATATCATTTATTCTACCTGACAGCAGGGTGACTCTGCAACTATAGTTCATTTTATTCGTTTCAGAGATTTATCTTTGGATGTCTCTAAATACTTCTTTTACTCCTTCCCCCCATTTTTTAATTAAGGTTTTTCAAGCTCGAGGGCTGATTCTTTCCAACAATTGCACAGCAGTCATGAATGGGGAACTAGGCTACCGATTCAATTAGCTTAATTGATGGGGGCTAGGTAGTGTGGATTTTCTCAGCTGAGTCTAACGAAAACAAGTGTTCAGTTTATAGAGGACATTTTATGTTGCAGAATGTAAGTTTGAGACAGGGGACCATAATTTTCTTTGCAGTTCCTCAAATGATGTGTAATGGGATGCTGGCCAAAACATTTCACTTCAGTGTTTCAGCGATCAGGCGAATGACTTCTACTGAATTTTGATGGGGTGATTTAAGAAGTCACCAGACTCAGCTGGCTGTCTCCCACCCTGTAACAAAACCCATCATAAAGTATGCCAGTGTTTCATTAATGCCAGTGCCTGCCTCAGCAGGATAAACTGCAAAGATTGATTTGTGCTGATGCTCAGTCGTACCTAGGAGAAAGAGATGAGTAGGTTGCTCTGCTGCCCCTGCCAACAGTGCACGTATCTCTCTATGAGGCCAGGCTCTGGATGGAAAGCTGGGTTTGTTGCAATCATGAGTCTTTCTAACAATGTTCTGGAGGAAGGGTTTGTCTGTAAAATCATGTTTTGTGCTAATTGCTTTGCTTGTAAAGTGGTGGTGGATCTATGAACGAAAAGTGGTATATAAAGGATTAGATGCCTATTTTTGTTAAATGAATACTTAATTTTCACTGGTATTTTTTCTTGTCCTTCATCTAGAAATCACAGCTATTTTTAACTTAAAAGAAAACTTTAGTTGTTACACATTAATATTTTAATGCAATCAGTTACGATTGATTTTTTTTTAAAAAATAATTTTTTTTAGGCTGAACTTTTCAGTGACTTCAATAGGAGTTTCACCTTCACATTAGTTGTACAACATGACCAAGTGTAACTAATAAATATTTTGCATATCAGATTAATTTTATAAAAAAGGCAAGACTTAAGAAAGTATCTGTGTGGAAGCCCTTAAATTAATCAGAGATATGAGGTAGAAATGCTTCCATATATCTGTCTTGTTAGTGAGCCTATCAAAAGAACCCAAAGGCTTTCAATTTTCCATGCTATATTTTATTAAGGCACAAAATAATAGGCTGGTACAGAGTAACTCTTTCATGCAGGGAAAGGGTTTGCAACCTCTGTATGAGACAGATGAAAGAAAACCTTGGGAAAAAAAAATCCAAACCCTTCACAACATATCTTTGCAAGCTGGGTCATTTTAGTTCAAAAGACTGCATGGTGTGATTCAGAGGCTAGGACCTAAGTATAAATACAATCTTCCTCTCAGCTTCCCATTCTCCCAGTATTTTAAGCAAAAAATATAGTGTACAATTTCTTTACTGATATCTGAATAGGAACAACACATAAAGATCCAGTATCTGTCACAGTCATTGTTCAGTGCTGGGCTGCACTTCCAGGATCCGTTACCCGTTCAGGTTATTAACTGAGAGGAGCTGTGAATTCATGGTATCTCCTAGGACATAATTCCTTTTTCTGCTGTAAGGGAAGAAGTGTGCATTGACTTATCAGCTTATGTAACTCTTTTAAAAACACAGGTCTGTCACAACGTTACTTCTTTTGACTGTTAAAGTTAGAAAAAATATTGTAAAGCTCTTAGAATTTCCCTGTTTCTGGTCTTGTGAGCTAAGACCCAAGAAGATATGACATCATTTTCTTGAAGAGCTTCATGTCACGATTTGACTAAGAAGAGTCAGAACTTCTTAGGTTTCCTTTGGCAGGCTGTCTTTCCACCAGAAGAATATCTCTCCAGTCTATCCTTATTTCCCAGGGGCTGTTTCATTTGACTGTCCCAGACACCCCTAAGACTGGAAGACCTGCCCAATCCAGTAGATACCTTTGGATATTTTGGAACTCTTGCAAGCAGTACTATAAAAACACTGGTAACATCATGAAGAGTAATTATATTTTTATTTAGTTAATCAGTAATATGTTAAATAGAAGAAATTAGAGTGAAGTTTCTACTGCAGAAGTTTCCACCTTCTGATGTTTGTCATAGGAATATGGGCTTAGAGTTATCAAATAAATCAAGGTGAGGCTTTCATTTTTCTTTTGAATTTTCCTTGCTTTATTTGAGATACTAAGGAAATTACCCATCTGAATTTTTCTTCAGTATTAAACCTGATCTTACTGATTAAATGACCTCAACTCAGATTCAGATTTCCCGTGGAATTTGAAAACCCTACCTCCTTTTTTGTCTTTCATATTAATTGCAAGTATTAATACTAACATCATTATAGACTAGTTAGATATGTGATTATGTGCATATAAACAGATGCCTAGATCAATATAAATAAATGGATCTGTAGCTAGATTCTTCTCTAGATTTTATGAGAGCCTGAGAAACCAGAAGTTGTCATGGGTCATGACTTTTAACATGCATAGTCATTGTAGAACCAAAAGGTACAGTCTCTACCTTCAAAGTTTTTCTAAATATCTATGAGGCCAGGACAACAAGAAAGAGAAGTTAAAAAGTAACTCGTGACACTAGCTTTGTTCTCAAAGTCAAGGGCAGGATCTATAGTTTAAACAATGTCAAGCTTACAGTCACTGTGGCAAAAGAATATATTAAAGAGCTTTCACAGATGTTATGAGATGTTAATCTGTGGTATAGGTTTGGGTAAAAAGATAAAAATTCCTTTTTTTTCCTTTTTTTTCATTTTTTCAATTTAAAGAATTGTAGAAAGAAGCTAACTTCTCAGGCTGACTGGAAGAGAAAGGTGATGTTTCAGCAGTGAGTGAAGGCTTTACTGGTAAGGTAGAGATACCTGCAAAGGGCCTTGATGGTGAAAGCCTTCAGATTGCCTTCAATAGAAAAGAGAAAAATAATGATGCGTTGAGAAGGAAGACACGGTTGGTATAGTGGGCTGGGAAAACAACCTGTCCATCAGAAGGACAAACCTCATGGGAAAGGAGCTCTTCCTTACAGGCATCTTCTAGGAAACAGTCTATTTTATTGTTCTTTTTTGACAGAGTGATCTTCACTGGTGTTTTCAGAACGTGTGGGGAATTTGGGCATATTTAGGTCCACTCAGTTAACACTAGACCCTACCATCATTCAACATACCTGGAACAAGTCCAAACAAAAAGACAAAAATACTCACTTTGTTTCTATAGACCCTGTTTAAGTACAGAAAATGTCCTTGTAGTGTACCATATGAGCTTCCTTCAGCTCATACCATCTTCTTTACCGAAATACCTTTTTTTCCTATCCTGAGTGCTCACAGCACTAATTTTGACTCTGATGGTTCAATGTCTGACAAAAGTACCCACCTGGGGCTGTTTGGATGTCGTTGAACTAGAGGGAAGAATATAGATCAAGGGATCTCTTGACATCCTTGCAGATCCTATGACTCAAAGTTTGTCTGAAAAATATGTATAGGATGAGTGAGAAAGATCAAAAGGGAGTGTTAATAAATGACAGTAAGTGCTCTGCAGAGAGTGATTTTACAAGACTAAACAGAAAAGGGATACCTAGAACTGAAACAGGGGAGTAAGGAATACCATTCATACAAATAAGCAGGATGGTAGCTTGAGAAGAGAGGTAAAACCTTTATAAAACCTAATGATGTGTAAATACCACCTGCATTAATTATGCTGCACTGTTGAATGTTAAAAAACCGAAGCCCAGAGCTAGAATAATTAATCTGCCCTTGGGATTGCCTTGTAAGAGAGAGAAAGGTACTGTTATGAAAGCTGAAGTTACAAATGAAGACAATGGAAAGTTTGTTGTGCTCAAAGCCTTATTTTTAACAGCAGAGTGTTTCCCAGGACCATTTTCTGTAAGTGTAGGAGAGAGGCACTGTCCTTTCATTGTCTTTTATTTTCTTCAAAGAATCTTGAAATCCCTATATTAGGACAAACCATTTTATTAGTGTTAGAGATTTGACAAGCAGAGCTCCATGCTCTCCAACAAACTTGCCCACAAACAAGCTCAGATTATCCTGTGAAGGGTGTGATAGATTAAATATATGCAGAAACAGCGTTTTCTCTTTTAATGTTGGCCTAGAGAGCTTACTTTCCTGCAGCACAATTTTGTCAAATGGGGTCTTTTAAACTATGTGTGATAAAATGACATTTCAACTTAGACTCAGCTGTTTACACTCTAACTTCCTGTCCTAAATTTTCAGAAGATCAGGACGTGTTCTCTTAGGCATGGAGGCACAACTGGGAAGAATTAATATAATGTCATCATGAGTTAAGGGAAAATTCTCTAGATTATTCAAAGGCATATATGAATGAATGTACCACAATGAGAGATGTTCAGGCAGTTCTGCTCATAATGAAAGAGAAAGACAAGCCCCTGTTGCCACAGCTCTCATTTCCTTAAACTGACATTATTTTATATTATATAATCATATAATCATACTGTAAATAATGATAAGATGTGGCTCTGCTTTAAATAGGAAAACTGTGGTTTAAACTGACTGGACTTTCACTGGATCTGATATGTTTGTTTCCAGGTATAATATATATATAAATGTAGATATATATCTCCATATATAAATATATATATATAAATGTAGATATATATCTCCATGTGGGAAATGGTATTGGTCCTGCTTTTTTTCACAGAAACAATAAAACTATGCATGCAAGAGAGAAAAATCTGTTTTCAATCTGCAGTCTGTTGATAATACTTCATATGGACAACTTTATAAAATCTGTCTTTTTAGCAGGATTTACAGAACAATATGGTTGTGAACCCATTGGGAAAAAAAATGCAAAATTAAGAATCCAGTGTGGAATTACCTTGCACTGTAGCCTACTTCTAACAAGCTGGGAACATTGTAATTTGCTAGTGTCCTGTTGCATGATGTAGAAGTATTTTTTAATTTTCCTTTTAATGTGAATAACATTTTCTGATAAAACATTTGCCAATCCTTTTTTCCTTAGTGGGATAAGGGTTTGAGGTTTTCTGTGATCTTTGTGATGAAAAATACATAGGTTTTTAAGGTATGAATGTAATAAATTGTAAATTAAATATTGATTCACTGTGAGAACAAGTGAAAAGAAACAATAGGGGCTAGAATAGGTATAGAGCTGCTATTGGAACTTTCCTGGAAGTTAATGAAATTACTTTTATTCTGCAACAAGTCCGTAGGGAATAAAGCCTAGCTGCACAAGTTCAGATTAATAGACAGTAATATCAGTTTTCATGGAACAGCTTTGTAAAAAGTATCCAGCAGTAGGCACTTTGTAAAAAGTATCCAGCATTACCCAGCCTTAGGGATAGTGTATACAAACACACAAGACATCTTCCTTTCTCTGAGTGAAGCCTCTTTAATTATGTAAAGTTAAGAGTTTGTTTTCTCCTTTCATCACTTTGCTGATATATGCTTTTTTCCTTGATTTATTGACCTTTCATCTCTGCAAACATATTTTGAATTCTTACAGCATCTGTAAGAAACTGCGTATATTTCTATTTCATACAAGTATGGAAACAATTCATACTACAGGACACAATAAATGTTGATCACAAGCTCACTTTAAAAACATAGTCATTTTCATGGATTTCCTTACCCTAAAATGAATATGATCTCATTCAAAAGTCTCCTGGAATTTATGAGAGGTTCACTGTCTCATAATATGTCTTTGATGAGCCATTTCATTTTCAAAATATCCATTTGAGAAGTAGTCACATGTAAGATATTTACACAAATAAAATACTGACCTTGAGAAAAAAAAATAGAAAAAGAGTGGAATGCTAATATTGAGGAAAATATGGACTGAAATAAGCTATATTATTTCAAGTCTCTATTGCAAGCAGATTATTTCTTGAAAAAATATGAGTCATAGAATCATAGAATTCTAAAATAACCAGGTTGGAAGAGACACACTGGATCATCGAGTCCAACCATTCCTATCAAACACTAAACCATCCCCTTAGCACCTCGTCCATCCGTGCCTTAAACACCTCCAGGGAAGATGAATCAACCGTCTCCCTGGGCAGCCTCCGCCAGTGCTCAATGACCCTTTCTGTGAAATATTTTTTCCTGATGTCCAGCCTAAATCTCTCCTGGTTGAGCTTGTGGCCATTCCCTCTCGTCCTGTCCCCTGTCACTTGGGAGAAGAGGCCAGCACCCTCCTCTCTACAACCTCCTTTCAGATAGTTGTAGAGAGCAATGAGGTCTCCTCTCAGCCTCCTCTTCTCCAGGCTAAACACCCCCAGCTCTCTCAGTTGTTCCTCATAAGGCCTGTTCTCCAGCCCCTTCACCAGCTTTGTTGCCCTTCTCTGGACTCGCTCCAGAGCCACAACATCCTTCTTGTGGTGAGGGGCCCAGAACTGAAGACAAGATTCAAGGAGCGATCTCACCAGGGCCGAGTACAGAGGGAGAATAACCTCCCTGGACCTGCTGGTCATGCTATTTCTGATAGAAGGCAAGATGTCACTGGCCTTCTTGGCCACCTGGGCACACTGCTGGCTCGTGTTCAGTCAGCTGTCAACCGAGTCATTTGCCTTAGCCTCCTCAATCTATGATATTTGCATACTCACTATTTAAATACTTTCCTTTTTTTTCAAGACTGCATTTCTATGACCAACATATAGTGTGTAGGACCCCTCACCTTCTCTGATTGTTGAATTCTTTGTTACTCATGAGAAATCCTGCTTCACACTTTTCTTCTGCCAGAAGGAATATTACACTGCCTCTTTGATGTTATAGGGTATCCAAAGGGAGAGACTAAGGCAGTCTCTCCTTGTTTGAATATCTTCTAAGCAGTACTAGAAAGTTCTCACAGGAACTAACTATCTTCAATCCGAAGCCCTTCTGTGCTTAAGGCTGAGAGATGCTTGAATCTGACATACTAGTGATTGAGCCATGAAACCATGGCCAATTCATTCCTTATTCTTGAACTGTTCCACCTTTCATGGAATAATTAAAGATTAATTCAGGTAGAGAGAGAAAGAGAATCAGAAGAGCTGTGAAGAATGCCACTCCAGGGATTTAAGTGAAGAGGTAGAAAAAGAAAACACTTAGCTTCCAGTCACTGATCTAAATAACTTGTAAATATTTCAGAACAAATTTACTAGCCTGAAAGTGAAAGATGGAGAGTAGCCTACTCAGAGTAGCAAGTTCTTTAGCGGCTAAGGCATACTGCTTGGAAGGCTATTTCTCATGATACAAAGGAGAAAATTAAACTTGAGATATGCACACTGTAGATGAGTGGCCTTGAGTAAAAAGTGAGGACCTGTTTCTTCTATCTGTTTTCCTGGGAGTCTGCCACATCTACCTCTTCATTTCCATTTCTTTACTTTACCAAAATTACCTTAAATGAAATTCAAATATTTGGGTTTAAGATCATTCAAAGACATATTACAGGCTGTAATTTTTACCTGTTTTTTTCCCCTTTAGTTTTCATTTAAATGGGTGAAAAAATAATTTTGGCTTATCTGATTGAATTTTTCTTCCAGCTAAGTCACCAGAAAAATAGTTATTCACACAGACCACATTCTTATTGTTTTTGCTCCTTCTACTGTAGAATTTATTTCTCAATGTCCTTATATACTCAGGCTTCTATAAAAATCCCTAACTGAACTCATGCTACCAAAATAAATGATATATCAAACAATGCTCTTGTTGATTTTTCAAGAAGTTTGTAAACGGATCAAGTGATTTAAATAATATTTGTCTCGGAGTTCTTCCAAATGAATTCTTACTGTGGCTAAGATAGCATTGAACAATTGTGGGAATCAACAGAACTTTTACATAGTGTTCAGGTAGATGAATACTTCAGACAATTATGATATCAATCGATAACCTACTTCATTAATGCATTACACCTTCACACTGCTTAACTTAAGTTTTTTTTAAAAAAAGCATCTTTCCAAAACTTATAAAGTGCGCAGACTTTGATTTTCTAGGGGACTTCCTGGAATAAGATTTACTTATCAGCCTAACTTTGCATGCTTCCACAAGTTGACTTGCCTGACTTCAATACATAGTGCCCAAAGTTCTTCTTCAGTCCCTAGCTGTGTCTGCATACGGCATCCATGATATATCCAAAGATCAGATATTTTATTTCAGGAATTACAATACACAGTTACATTGTGCATATGTTATTGAACAGCTAAATTTACAGAAGGAAAGTCAAAGTAACAGCGTAGAAGGACCAATCTGATCTTGGACTACAAATACAATGATCTCCATGTACGTTCACTTTCAGTATTCTGCTATTTTCCATTTGTTGAGTCATGAGTAAAATTTTAACTTTGTTCCCACAGTTGTTCATCTAGATTAATTTCAGTGCGTAAATGTCCTCGACAGTCTCAGTGGGTTACAATATCTAGTGGATGACACTGCCGCTAAAAACACCCATTTTGGTCTTCATATGTTTTTTATACCAAACAGTTATTTCAATTACCAGGTCATCAATAGAATAACAATATTAAAGGAAATCAGAAAACAATTTTCTTGCCTAATAAACCGTACTGTTTTCCATGGAAAAAAAGGCCTATCAGGTGATAATTTGTCCCAGGATCTTGCCTTGCATCATGGAAATCTTTTGGATTTAATGAAAGGTGACAATGTTTTAAAGACTGTCATCACAAACTAGTAAAAGCAACATTACAAATTCAAAAATAGTGGAAAAAGGCAAAATAAGGTCTACTGTGGCAGTGGTAAAGTAAAATTGGGGGAAGAAATACTGATAAGAGAGAAATCCACTTGCATCTGCAGGGAAGAAATTTGTAAAACCAAGGCATAGATAAAACATTTGTGCTGATGTTCCAGACCACAGAGGATAGTGACCTGTTTAATTCACTGGTGTCTGAAGTCAGTAAGATATTATATAAAATGTGAGCAGCAGCAGCAACAGAAGATAACATTGCTCGCAAATGAAGCCATGACTCGTCAGGCTTGTGTTATGCCTAAAGTCTGGCACCTGTCAATGGACAAAAACAAGAGGACTCCATTAGCAATTTATTCTCTGCCTATCTTTGAATAATCTGCTAAGAAGATTTTTTTTAATCTGAAACTCTCATGTCCACATTTTTGTGTAGTGTTATTGAGAATTTAAACATTAAGAGTTAGTGTTTGGAGATAGAAGATCCAGATTGCATGTCATTACATTACAATTATTAAACTAACTAGGTGAACCAAAGTCTTCTTATATCACAGGGGTCTTCTTCCACAGCCAACTCTACACTTCCATCATGCTAGTTTCTTCCTTCCTTCTCAGCCATGTGCCTCTATTATCCTACCTAGCCATATGTACTACGCAGAGGGACACTTCCTTCTGGTATACTATTGGGCACACATATTGTTATGCTACCATTTAAATGCTTAAATTTGAAAATCTAGATTGCCTTTTTTTGTGCTTTTGATGTAGAAGCTGTAATAGCATGGACTTTGGCACACAAAGTTTCATTAGCTCTGTAGCTAAGTTTATTAGGTCAGTTATAAGCCATAATGCTTCTTAGCACTAAGAAATAGATGCCAGGAAGAATGTCCTCTGATCCCTATAATTTTTAATTCTGTCAGTGAGAAATCCAGTACACTTGATTTACGTTTTTGGATTAAACAAAATGCTTAAGGAGAGAAAAGCCCAGTATGGTGGATGTATTTGTACCTAGAGCTATGAGGAATAGCATTACAACTACTTTTTTCTTCAACTTTCCACTTCTGTAGATTTAAGCTTTTGCTTTGTGGTCAAGAAAGACATTTCTTTCTTCTTGGGATGGAAGACTTCAAGTCCTGTGCTGACAATATATTCTGATGGTCTTATGTCTAAGAACAAATTGAGATCACTTGCTTACTTCAAAGCACCATTACCATGTTGACAAAATGCCAGGAGGTGTGAGGTGAAGTTTCATTCCCACTCTTTACTCTTTATCCAATACCTCCACAGTGTGGCAAAGGAGGGATTTAACCACCAAGCTGCAATTTATTCAGTGATCGGGAGAAACGTTTCCAGACATTGAAACTCTCCTGCTGATGTCTTTTCTTTTTTTTGTGGAAGGGAACTCAGTCTTAACTGAGATAAAGAGAGAGAAAGTAGTTAATTTAAAAGTCATAAATAGTCCTGAGAGCAAAGCCCAGTGCCCAAACGTTTTCTCTTTTTGTGTTGGTGTTCAGCCCCTGAACATTCTTCTTCCACTTCTTTTGCCTTTTCTCTGCATTTCTGTCACTGTTATCACAAAGGTTCTGATTAAAAGACTGGGATTTTGACCTTTAAAGTACAGGAGTACCTACCACTGTGTTATGTGATCTTACACCTGTGCAGCAGAATTTTTTCAGAGCATTTCTGTTAAATCTATGTATGTCTTCTGAGAAGCATTCACTTGTGAGGTACAGTTCTGGACAAGACTCAAGGAACAGCAACAGGTACCCATGGAATGTAACAATTGTAAGAGGAATCTTCATACCTCCAGGTTATATGGCAGCTGAGAGGACAAGATATGGAGAGTGGCTCTAACTGCTTCAACTCTACCCACATCTGACTCGGTGCTAAATTGCTACGGGAGATGATGGGAATCAGCATACTGTTTAATCATAACCTGCTAAATTATTCCTTCTAAATGACTATAAAACAATGAAAAATCACAGTCATCTCTAGTCTATTGAAACCTGTGGAGATAATCCCAGATGGCATATTTGAGTCAAGACCTCTCTGAACAGGGTCTCTGCTTTTCAAGTCATGATAATACAATTGATTTTAATGGTTCCATCATGCACTGCAGAAGATATATAAAGGTATTCATATAAAAGAATAAACTCTTAATATATGTACTTCCATAGTTCTCAGGAAATGTCCTGTTTCACTGCTGGATGTAACTACTTGCATCCACATTAGTAATTTCAGTGACATTTAATTCGTGATGCAGTTTTAAACTTTCGAAGTTTCCTAATGCTTTCTGGTGTCAGAGACTGAACTTAGATGGTATTGATACTGAAGAACTTTTTCAGAAAACAATCTTGATCTCATAAACTTCTTCACATCTTCTGTGTCTGGGATTTTCTTCCACACAGATTAAGAAGCTTGTAGGGGTTTTGTTTTGCACTCTGATGTATTTAGTACTTAGAAGTATGTCTTGAAATTATACCAGTAAAATGGCAAAATATGACTAACAGCGGGCTTGGGACTACAGCAAAAATTTTAAGGAAATTAGGAGTTGGAAACCCTAAACCAACAGACACTTTTGCTTCTACCCTGCTTGCTAGTCATGAAATTCAAGGGTTTGTTTGCTTCCAGAAAAGTTGAAATCTCTAGCTTCTTCAAGCTTCAACAACATTGTAAGACTTTATATCTAAACCAGAGCAATGTGATGCAATGCATTTTGAGCATTAAACTATATTTTCTTCTTACACTACCTTACATGAATCTCTGTGTGTGTGTATGTATATATAGATTTTTTTTTAACATATCTGTTTTTTTTGAAGGAAACAGCAATAAAGAACCTGAAGATACGGTAGAGGAGGATAGATAACTACCAAAATACTTGTTAAAAAGAAGAAAGAGGAGTGAAGCTCTGACAGTGGTGATCTGATTTTATCACCTTCAGTGTCAGAGACTGCACTTTTGGACAGGAACTCCCTTTGAATTTTGTGGTCTTAAATCTTCAAACAAGTATGAGAAGAGGAAAAATGATGTATGAAGTAAATTATGGATATCCTAACAAGAGAATAGGAACTAGATTATGGAGACAATTGGAAATCAGTAGGGAAATGTCTTGAAGTCTTATACAAGATTGCAAACTTACTATGGGTTTTGATATCAAAGTTTTGAAGAATGGTAAGCAATAAAGCTTCAAGAGGAAAAACAAAGGAATGATAAAGCACCCTTCAGGCACCTGTCATCAGACTTTAGAGTTTTGGGCTTTATGATACAAATGAGTTATTCAAAAGACTTGAACGTGTGTATAAATGGAATAAAAATACTGCAATATGATCTGATATCATTGATTTCACTGTGTTAATGGGTGTGTATATATATGTACACACATGGACATATGTATAGATGGCAAACAAAGCAAATTTGAATGCCAAACCACCTAGATCAATTACATATAAGCCATTTCTTTCTGAAGCCCAAAATAACAGGAACAGACATGTATCATTTGCTTTGTAACAGTTCAAACTCAAGGATTTTCAATTACTTAGGGACAGCTGAAGATTAGATATGTCCAATAGAAAACTAAGGGTGAGAGAGACTTTCAAGGAAACAGAAATGCTCAGAAGCAATTTCACTTCTAATTACTTTTCCTGAATTATTATTTTTTACCTGGCTTAAAAGCGAGTGCTATGTACTATGGGAGGAATCAGAAGATTAACGTCATTTATTATCCACTGAGAAAATGGGCCACAATTTTCCAAGAAAAGGCAGTTATAGAAAATAACTCTAATGCAAGGAGAGTTCTGAAAAGATCAGCTAGGTGAATGCAAGTCAACTCTACAAGCTAAATAACGTCAGAAAGAAGGCCAAGAATTATAGTGCTTTGGACTTTAATGAAAAATCAACAGGAAGATGTTAAAGCTCTTTGTGCTGTATCTCAAAGAGTTCTGTAAAAATAAGCAATATAAATCTTGACTGATATCAATCTTGGCAGAAATGCAGAGATTCAAAAGCATCTGATCTTAATGAATATACCATTTCTTCAAAGAACTTTCTGAGCAGCCAACTAGACAATTTGTTCTAAAGATCATACAGTCATAGAACGGTTTGAGTTGGAAGAGACCTTAAAGATTATCTAATTCCAATTCCCTGCCATGGGCACGGACACGTCCCACTAGATCAGGCTGCCCAAGGCCCCATCCAACCTGGCCTTGAACATCTCCAGGGATGGGGCAGCTACATCTTCCCTGGGCAACCTGTTCCTGGGCCTCACCACTCTCATTGTGAAGAAATCCCTCCCTATGACTCTTATGACTTGTCCAAATCTGCCCCTCTCCAAGTTATAGCCATTCCCCATAGACCTATCACTAGAAGCCTTTGTAAAAAGTCCCTCCACAGCTTTCTTGTAGCCCCTTCAGGTGAGGGAAGGTCACTATAAGGTCTCCTCAGAGCCTTCTCTTCTCCAGGCTGAACAAGCCCAACTCTCTCAGTCTGTCCTCATATGGGAGTTTCTCCAGTCCTCTGATTAGCCTTTTAGCCCTCCTCTGAATCTGTTCCAACAGCTCCATATCCTTCTTATGTTGAGGATTCCAAAACTGGATGCAATAATCCAAATGAGATCTCACAAGACAGGAATAGAGGGGCAGAATCACTTACTTTGACCTGCTGGCCATGGTTCTGATGCAGCCCAAGACATTGTTGGCCTTCTGGGCTGTGAGTGCACATTGCCAGCTCATTTTGAACTTCTTGTCAATCAGCATTCCCAAGTCTTTCTCTGCAGAGCAGCTCTCAATCAAGACATCCGCTATCCTGTACTGAAAATGTGAATTGCCCTGACACAGTCATAGGTCCTTGCCCTTGGTCTTGTTGAATCTCATGATGTTCACACAGGCCCACTTCTCCAGCTGAAACTGCATTTTAAGTAATTTCTGGTTTAAGAGTAAACGCAGGCGATACTTTTACAGATGTCATGCCTTGTCAGAGTTTGAGCAGTTTTAAAGTGTCTGCCAAGGCAATTAGATTGTCGCAGGTGATACTTCTATTTCTTCTTTAAGAAAAAGTAACCAGATACAGTATGGAAACACCACAGTAGTCTTATTTCCATAGTAATTCAATGGCATTCTGATATCACAGGTAAATCATGTATCTAATATCTGAGATAAAACCCCAGAAATATTAGTGATTTCTAAAAGGAGTCTTTTGTTTGTGAATTATGTGACCAATAGTTTCTCCTGGATTGTCATACAAAATAAGTCAGCCCCAGTCAATAAGATATTGCTACCATGCTTTCTTGAGATTTGATTTTCATATTCAAAACCCTCATGGATATGATAAGATTCAAAAAGAAAGATGTAAGGAAGCCAGGGTAGAAGTGCTAGTGGTAAGTTTCAGTTTCTAAATACATTGGTTCAGCAAATACCTTATTAGCCAGTTGGTTAGAGAAACCTTCAAACTCCTAGCCCTGCCAGCTTCTCTAGACAGTACCCTGGGAGAACTGGGTCCATTAAAGGGGTGACTCAGATGATGCAAAAGAAGAACAGGGACAGTCGTACTGGTATCTGACAGGAAAAACAAATACAGAGTGAATTAAGATTCAGGTAGACTCACTCCCACCTTATGTGTATGAACATCTGTGGGTAGCTGAGCCTTAACTGCAGATTAGATACACTGTCTATCACAAGATCCAGTTTCAAAAGTAGGTGATGCTTGTGTTTCTTTGTGGCAATGATACTATATCTTACTGATCAAAGGTAAGACTATAAAAGTTAGGTAGTCAGCAATGCAGATATTATATTACCAGACAAACGGAGATATTGATTTTATAAAGTATCATGGTCATATTGCAACAGTCTCATCCAGGTGGTGAACACATGGTTATTGAATCTAATTGCAGTAAAAGTAGGTACCTCATAATACATTTATGCACTTTTAACTCAGCTGTCTTTTTATTTTGCAGTGAGGAGTAACCCCTCCCACTTGGCATTTATCCACAAACATGAGTTTCTAAGTGGTATTTTAAGACCTTTGTTAGGTAATGAATCGAATATTCTTCTATGCTCTTTGCAGACTTTGCTTTGATCTCTAAAAGGTGTTCTGGCTTTGACAAAATATATGTATCTACAGTAGCCAACAATTATATTCTGTAAAAATTATACATCCTCTAAATGAAAATCTCTCAGACCACCGTAATATGCACTCATTGCTTAATGTTACCCACCCATGCAAAACTTTTCACTTGACAATCTGTCTCAATAATTGTGCCATCTTGTGTGACCACTGAGGTCTGAGGGACCCAAACTGAAGGCTTTGGAAGTGAAAATTTAAGTTCTTCCCTTGATTTACTCTGATAAAATAAGATTCTTGGTTCACCATCTACAAATTATTTGCTGTAGTACCTAGCTGAGGTGTCACTTCCATTAGTGTTGCTTTACTGCACTTGTGAGTCAGCCAAGGAGAGTTTTAGCGATAGCAGATAGTGACAGCAGATTGAGGGCATCAACAAATATTTTTTACAACTCATTTTTCTTTCAAAAATTCCAAATACACACATAACATCAGCCTTCTAAAGAATTTAGCGCTAACTTATTTGTTCGATATTTATGTGTCTGTGTGATATCATTCGCCTGAAATTCTACCTCTAGCCAAATAATATAGCTTACATTGTTTTTTAATCACTATGCCAACTCTCTATTTGAAATGAACATCTGTGAAATTTGCATACTAAGAAAATGACCAAAACCTTTATTTAGTTTCAAGCTATATACTTCTGATGCATGAATGATGTAAAAAATCTCTATTTCAAGTTGGATGGCGCTATTAGTGACATGGAACCCTTAGTCTGTGAAGCCCGTTAAGCTGTATTGTATTGTTATCCAGACTTAGCAAATAAAATGCTTTGAAGGAATGCCTTGTCTTGCAGAACTCTGCTGTTGATTTTGATAAGTATACTCAAGGTCAAAAGTTTGCAGTTTATATTTGTTAACATACATTTCAGCAAGAAAGTAAAATTGTATTAAAATTTAAACAAAATTCTTTTATTAGAGGGACATGCAGACCTATTGATGGAAGCATTTTATTAAAAATAAGAAGAGCTACAGAGCTCTGAAATCCAACAAATATATGTTGTTTTGGATGAAAGTATCTTAAAATTTTAAACTTCAAAATTAAAATAATAAAAGAGTAGATAAATGTTTAAGCAACGTCACAAACATCAATAGCATTTGGTAAGATGTAAAAACATAAGCCAAAAAGGACTATTGCATTGAAGGCCCAGTTTAGTCACCCTCCCAGTAATAATAATAATAACAACAGTACCTCCCCTCAGGTTATTAAAAATTAACATTTCTAGTCAGGTTTTGTCCTTATACAGGGAAAAGAAACGATACCATGAAATCCATGGATGTTTTCATTGTTGGTACCTCTTTCAGGTGGAAGTTGATGGTGCTCTAAGGTCACATCTCAGAGATCCAAACAAACAAGTATATTGCTTTAGATACAAGCATAATAATATAATGCCAGTGATATAATCAAATACAAGGTGATAGTCTCCAAAAACTGTGAAATGATGAAATAGGAGAAGAAAATTTAGGATAAAATGCATTGTCATGAATATAAGTAATTGCAGTCAAAATTGTTTTTTACTGTAAAGTTCACAGTAAAATGATTTTATTACTTTAATAAAATAATATTTTCCCTCTATTCAGCACTAGTGAGGCTGCACTTGCAGTACAGTGTCCAGTTTTAGGTTTCCCAGTCCAAGAAAGATGATCTGACTGGACTGAGTCCAGTGAATGTCCAATAAGAGAAGGGACTGGAGTATCTCTCCTATGAGGAAAGGTTGAGACAGCTGGAAGCATTCATCCTGGTGAAGGAAAAGCTCAGGGGAATTTCATCAATATATACAAACACCTGGAAGGAGGGTGCAAAAAAGATACAGATAGACTCTTTTCAGTGATGCTCAGTGACAGGACCAGAGACAACGGGCACAAAATGAAACACAGGATGTTCCCACCGAACATCTTGAAACACTTTTTACTGTGAGAGATTCTGAGCCCTGGCGCAGGTTGCCCAGTGAGGATGTAGAGTCTCCATCCTCGGAGATACTCAAAAGCCATTTGGACATAGACTACATGGCCCTGCTTAAGCAGTGGGGTTGGACTTTGTGATCTCTAGAGGTCCCTTCTAACCTCAAAAATTCTGTGATTCTTTGTTTCTTTGATTCTTTGATTGTGTGATTCTGTAATGAAAATCAGACAAAATATGTAAGTGCATTTGTTCTTTTTAACCTGTGTACTTTTTGTCTGCCTCTGTATGGTAGCAATCATCTCAATTAATAATAATTGCTTTGTTAGTTCCATTTCTCTGGAATCTCTGTTTAGATCACCTGTAGCTCTGGCAATAATGCTGCTTGGAATTAGCTGCCTTTGATATTTCAGATATGACTGCTCATCATAGGCAATGACATGAGCTACATCTAAACCTTTACAAACTACGGAAGAATTTCTCTGCTGGCTGCCTTTGTGTCACTAGATCAATATACAATATTAGATGAAGAGATTTGTATTCCCATTTCACATAATATTAAAAAAAAAAGAAAAAAAAGTATTTCTTATTGATCACTTGCTTCCTTTTAACCCAAAAGTTCAAACTTTTCTGAATTTCGTATTCCATAGAATTGCAGAGGAAAGGGATTGATGTTTGATTATCTTATTAATTAAAAAAATTAGCATGTCCAAGTAAGAGCTTTATCTTGTTCAGCTTTTCTTCTATTACCTCTGTTGCAGCGACTCTGTGTCATTATTCTTCCCTGACTGAATCCGCTGATAGCCTGTGCAGTTTTGTTTAATATAAGTAGTTTAATCCCTAATGTCCATGTCCCACACAAAAATCTAGAATGATGCATTGTTTTTCTGCCTCACTTTAGGCTTCATGGTGGTAGCAATTTGTACAAGCCACTATTCGTTACTGACAATTTTTTTCTGCTTTTTATTACTATAATAGAAGCTTAAAACAGTTTACAAACAAAACAAAACAAACAAACCAACCAAACAAACAAACAAACAAACTGGAATACTGTATTTTCTGAGCCTTACTGCAGTGGCATCATACATCAAAAGGATTGTCAAGATTTGCTTGATTAGAGACAAGTTACTGAAGGCCAAAAGTCAATCAGAAATATGTACTGGACATAAATGTTATAAACAAACCAGAGTCCAAAACATTAGGAAAGTCTTAAAGTTACCCACTTATGTTTTCGCTTCTCTGCACAGAAGAATCAAGTAGCCTTTTTTTCCTTATTTTTTTAGCTTTAATAGTCATGACCATCATTCATAAATCAGGAACAGTTGTGAGGTTGAAGCCTACATTTCTAAATTTCAAGTCAATAGTTTGCAAATAGCACATACAGAAATGCACAGTCCTGATAGCTCTGTAATGAATGCAAGAAGCGTAACATCACCCCATTATCCTAGATAATTTCAAAAAAGGCTTCAACATCTGCTAGGCTTTTTAAATACTAAGCATCTGCAGATCTGAATTTAAAAAACAAAAAAGAAATTTTCTATCATTTTTCTCTCTTGATTTATATAGGACAATCATACCTCTTATACCATGTTGTAACATTGTACCCTCTAGCCATCCACAGCTGGAAAATTAATATCCTTGTGCCTCCCACAATCTAAGTACTGGTACTTACTATGGCCTGAATTACCTGTGTTCAAATAGAAGCACTACAATTCACACAAAGACTTTGAATGTCCCAACTAAATTAAGACAAGTTTATATTTAGGAGATGGAAAGGAAGATATAAGAAATTGTCAGATTATCACTGGATAAGCAGTATGATGCTTAGTTTAACTTATCATACACAAAAGCCAAGAGAATCATGGGATGTAATGTGGTAATCAGTCTTGAATCTGAAGGCAGTTCTAATCCCAGTCTGATACCAATCTAAGAAAACCAGAATGTTTTCTCTTGTCAATAGTTAAATGTAAAAAATTCACAGCAATGCACAAAATTAAGGAAAATAAAAATTTGTAAATAGCAATATTGACATGTATTTGGCAGATGTCACTACTGCTGGTGATTTTAAGTACCTCTTCCAAGTGAAACACATTAACAGTATAATCATTCAAGGATGAAATCCTTTCCATACTCATCTAATATTTATTACTTTATAAAGCCTGACTATAATATTGATACCTCTGCCCACTACCCTTGAAGAGATCCTTGAACTAGATTCTTGGCATAGTTTTCAAAAAGTAACATCTCAGACATAAAATTGTAGATGTTGCACAGATATTCATTCTGAGAATAATGTGTGGAGATATATTCTAGAGCTCTCATGCTGTTCTTTTCATTATTACCTATGTCAAACATCCAAATTGTGGTGGATAGCTTCAGAGAGGCTTTGGTTCATATTGAAGATAGACAAAAGTCATCTTTGGTGCTAGGATACTGAAAATGGGTGGGTAGCCTATTCTATCCTGTCTGAATAAAACAACACAGTAGATCAGAATGCAAAATGTAATCCAGGCTGGATTACTTTTTATAAAATCAAGGAAGAATCTGTGTGAGATTATACTTCTTTGATCCATGAACCATAGTCATGATGTCATCTTTCTCCCTTTTCTTCTCACTCTACATTGTACTCATGAGGCTCCGCCTTGAGTACTGTGCGCAGTTTTAGATTTCTCACTATAAGAAGGACATCAGACTACTAGAGTGTGTTCAGAGGAGGGTGACCAAAATGGTGAAAGGTCTTGAGGGTAAGACTTAGAAGGAGCATGACTTTACTGTCAAATCAGCATTGGTTTTTTAGCAGAGAATAATCTATAGCAAATTTATCTTGAATACACAATAAATTCATCTTAGTCAGTAGGGATAATATGAAGGACTCCTTCAAATTGAATCTTCAGTTTGTGATGGATGGGGATCATGGCTGAACCTTTTATTTAGCATTTTCCTTGTTATGTCACAGATAGAGCTAGTTTTGATGTGACTTATTAGTAAGTGGGATTAGCATAGAGATTATTTTTGGTGCATGGAAGTAATTTAGAGGTTTTAGCCTTTTAGAACATTTGGAATCTGAATCATCCCTCTCAAAGGGATGCCTACTTTTTCTGCTTAATTTTTTGTTATACAAATGCTAACAATTCTAGTGATAAAATACCTCTGCAAGAATAATCTGTTTTCCTGATGTAGTGGAGGATCTGTTGTTCATCTTCATTGAAGCATTTCACATTTGTGCATCCTCACGTAGTGTATTAAATTTAATCAGCACTTCATGAGACCCTTTTCCTTTCAAATACTTGTTTTTCTTCTGATAGATGACATTTCCTGCCTCATTCGTTATCAATCCACTTGGAATCTCTCACTGACTCTCTAAAAGTTTTTCTTTTGTTGGTGTCATTCCTTTCTTGCACTGTTGACATAAAAGCTTCTTCCTATTACAAATATTTTGTAACGTTTCCAGTGTTACTGAACCTATAGTGCCTCACCTTCATTTGGTATTTTTTTGTCCATGTCCAGAACTGGAACAGGACTGTGGATTTAGGCAGCTCTCAGATCCTATGTTGACACTTGGATTTACTGGAATTTTATGACTTATACACACTTTCCATGTTCATCTGGCCAGAATTAAATTACTTGCATTCTCATTTTTAGTCTGATGAATGTGATACTTATTCTTCAAGCCTGAAATAGAAAATACAGGTATTGTAGAGCAGAAAAAAAAAATCCTCCACCTGCAACGTGTGAATAAAAGCAGTAGTAGCAGATGTGCAAATTAAAATGATACTCTGGGATCCAATTTTCATTTTGGAGAATGTATTTTTAAAAATACTTGTGTGGAAAGGTCATTGCATAAAACATATAATAGACATAAAGACAAACTGGTCTCATACAAATTTTGTTACTGTTAATGGTACCATTTATTGCCTCAGCTTGTAGACTAAATTACATAGTTGACCTTTTTAACAGATAAAAGTCAAAAGAGAGAACAGATTGTGAAGGAAGAATGTGTATACCAGCTGAAATTTCAAAAACTATTTACAACGTATCATAATGTACCATTATGGGGCCATCACTTCTACATCAAGAATAGGAAGAAATAAACATTTTTTTCCATTAGTTCTCATTTAAGAAATAATTCCCATTTAAGTATCCAGCTGATAAAACTTAAGGGTATATTAGGAACAAAGATTCAGATTTCACACAGATAGTTATTGTTCTCCATTTCCATTTTATTTAACTCCAGTTAAAATAATTATTTGTAGTTTTGAAAGCCAAAACGAATTTAAAGTCTGATGACACATTCAAATCAATCTTTTAATCAGGAAATTAACATATGAAATGAAATCCTTTGAACCATGTAATCTCACCAGCCAACAAAGACTGAGCCTTGACCTTTCCATGTAAAATATGGTAAATAATTCTTTTAGCAGAATAAACCTAGGTGTAATCCAGTATACAATAATTTGTTCTAGTTTCTTTACTCCATAGAAATGCTGTTCTCCAATACAAGGTCAAGTTTTAAACAACCCCCAAGAACTTGCAACTCTATTAATAAGCATTGGCCCTGTCTCCAGGATTCACTTTGTGAGATAAACTCTGCTGTTGGAACAATAAAATGTCACTACTGTCCAGCATGTTCACATTTCAGCTGGCCTCTTAACAATAAATTTCATCAACATCCCAACTGGACTTCACAGTATCGAGATTCTGAAAATTTCCCCAACATCAGCCTCAGAAATAGAGAATATTTGCATGGACTAATAGGGTAAGGAAAATTTCTTTCCCAAGGTTAGACTCCTGTTCCTCTTCCTTTCATTGCATTTACTGCTAAATTCCAAGGGGCACTACCTTCTCCTGAAAGAGGACCAGTCTGCTTGGGCAAGGCAGCAGCTTGTAAACTCCTAATCTGCAAAAGCAAGCATTTGAAAAAGCAAATATTCAAGAAGTAGGTTATTGTGTCTAGAGTAAGAAAAAAAAAATAACTTCTCCATCCTGTTTGAGAGAAGGATGTTAGGCACTGAGATGTTGATGTCAAATAGGGTGTAATAGAACATAATATAGATGATATTACAAGGGGAAGTTGACTTGCGTGACACAGTTCCTGTTGGAAAATTCTAATCTGCGTTGTTTAATAAAGGTGCCTTTAAATAACCTGCCTGCCATTTGCAGTTGCAGCAAAACCCTGCTCTATTTGTCTCTTTGTGCTGAATGCTGTAAGAAGGAGGCTTTTTGTAATCCTTATTTCATAGCAAGGCAAAATGTGCAGATTTCATTTTAAATGGTTACACTGAGAAGGGTTCATACTAAAGGAGTTACATGATATCAAGTGTTGTGTGAGAATAAAACATACATCACAAAATATCACTGAAACACAGGATCAAAAGGATGTTGGATTGCCGAGGACATCTTTTTCCAGTGACTGTTTATGCATTACAGCAAAATACTATGAAGCCCAGTTTATTTCGCCTTAAATTTCACTTGCAGCTCTACACAACAGTCTCATGCTTCTGTTTTTTCAGTGGGATGTTGTGAACAAGACACTAATATGAGAAGTATAGAGAACACTAGAAGGATGCTAGTTTGATAGAAGTGCTGACAAAAGCAGAAATTTTGAGAATGATCTCGTGTATCAAATAAGGGTCAACTAAAATGAGGTATTTGAGGAAAAGGTAAACATAGGTGGACTGTTTTGGAATGAGAATTGCATGGAAAAGAAGAACTTGGAGTCAAGGTTACCTGAGCAGAGGGACCTAGCCTGGGCCTGGTGAAACAGGGCAGTGTCTATGGAGTTCTGATAGTTTTTTTTCATTTATATGATGCATGCTAGTTTGTGGAAAGCTTGCTTTTGATAAGCTGTGGAGGACTACTTGAAAGCTCAGGAGAGTAGGGAGGATGATAGAAGAAGAAAGGGTTCTGAGTGGGCTGTCTTGCAGAAATGGTTGTACTGATTAAGTGATTTGATTATACAGATTACATCATAGGACAAACTCAAGTTTAGTGTATACTTTCATTTTAAAACCCAATATACATTGGAATTTGCTTAGCAAAATGTTTGGTCTATGCAGAAATATCAGTGGGTTCTGCTGTTGTGTTTTGTTTAGTTTGTGCTGTAGTAAATCACAGCAATATCGAGGTGTGATTTAATTCCTTGGAAGAATACCCTTTTTTTTTTGTAAACATCATCTTTAGACTGATCAAGAAGGTTTTATGGAGTGGTTTTACACATCAAAAGCATTGGAGTATCCATAAATCATTGCTTTTGTGGGAACTGGTTTCCTAGAGGCAAGGATGTTGATCTTTGTTTATTCTATTTGACAGTGCTTACCAACAAGGATCATAGTGTTACTTCTTAACAATAAAACCTCTAAACATGCATTCTATAATTTCATCTAGTGCATAAAATGGCACCCTTGAAATTACTTGGATAAATCAAAACACTCACTGTGTATTAAAATGAATTCATGCTTGCAATCAATACAGGACATAACTATATAGCTACCGCTGGGAAAAACTTTTTCACAGAGCAGATACTCCATCTTTGTCAATTCAGCCCTGTTACTCAGAGAAGACTTATAAAAACTTTCAAAAGACAAACGTGGATGGGATCTATAACTCTATCAAAATGTAAAGACATAGACCCAATACAGACCCACAGGGACATTGTTTTGTTGATGCAATAAACAACATTTCTTCTTTCTCTTCTGATCCTGAAGTAATTTCACATGATTTAGGTGATATCTCTTGCTCTTTTCCAAGACTGGGACCTAATGACCCTAGCAGCTACTCTCTTGCAAAATGTCTGCTCTGCTCCATATGTGCTAATCAGAATTGGTTCATTCCAATTAGCAGATGACAAGTTTAGCAGAAACTCTTTGTTCTTACTCAACATTTGATTTGAATATTTTTTGCTCCTGCTTCCAGCTTGGAGAGGAGGCTGTGTTTTTCAAGCTCTGTCAGCTCATCTAATAACGGATATTCTTTCTCTAATGCAAACTAGTTTCACGCATAACTTCGAACAATTGTGACTATACTGGTACTACTGGCTTCTTTGTTGCCTATTATAAGTCCACATGCCTGGTCATGGCACTGTCTTCCAGAAGCTCTGAGCTTTGGTGGTGCCTGATTTAGTGCTGTGTCTTTTAAACTTGTTTAGAAACACATTGCTTGAAGGAATAAACTGCCAGTATGCTTGCCAGTTTATCATTGCCTCTGTCTCACATGAACATACTGAAGAGCAGTTAGTGCCCTTATTTTCATTTTAAATGTGTAAAAATATATTGGGTTTTTTTTTTCCCCTTCACTAACTGTTGGACTCCATCTCAGATTGCTTGATTTATCATTGGTTCCCATTTTCCTGAAACCTCCTTATGGGGAGAGGCCAATATAATAAATTCTTCACTGGTTCAGGGATCTTCGGACAGAGAGATCATTATAGAATTAAAGCTTTGGGCTTTGATTTCTTTACAAGGACTTTTTGGTACAGGGACCTCTACAAGGACCTGTAGTGAAGGACAGCTTCCCTAGGACAGAACTGCTCATAGATTAAATGGTTCTTACAGTGCTTGCCAGCTTAATGAAAAGGTAGTGATTGATAGATGTGTCCCAAGAAAAATTTGTAAGAGAGAAGCATAACTTTATGAACCTCCAAACTCATTAAACTGGTGAATGCAAAGCATGCCTGTGTTTCACAGTCTGAAAGGGCATTTTTTAAAGGGAGTAGTGAGTAGAAATTTAGGGCTTTGCATCAGTGGTGCTGTCAGCCAAGATGATTAGCACTTTGATCTATATTCAATTATGAATACACATTTAATCAAGGTGATTTTCATGTAGAAAGTGTGCTGGAAGTTGGTTCTTTCTGTATGCAGGTAAGAACAGCAGGTCCTTCTGCTAAACCTCTTGTATATTAGGGCTTTCCAAGCATCTCTAAAATGGTGATAACTGTTACATAACTCAGTCTGAAGTGTGAAATGCAAGAACAACAAGGCACCCATTAAGAATAATTTCTTACCTTTGAATGACTACCCCCTGCATTCCTTATTTTAAAATGCTCTTGAAACGGCCTGTGCAGCAGTTTCCTAGACTTGACAGAACTCTATTTCTACCTGAAAATCAAAAGGGGATTTGTGGGGCGTTTGCTTTTCAGTCCCCGTGTTGCTTTTTCTCTTAAAATAGGTTACTCATGAGCAGCTTTATTCTCCAAGTCAGATGTCACTTAAACATCCTACTTGTGGCTTGCCAAAGGGTTTTGATTATTGCCTGCCAGAAGAGATTAGTCTCTAGTGGGATGGTATTTAGTGTCACCACCCCCAGAGCAGCCCATTCAGTGGGATGGAAAGCACATGATGCTATTCCCAAGTACTCTGTAATTCTGCCTCAGTACAGGCTCGCTGACACTTGTCAGTTCACCCCATTTAAGGTTGATTGTTGTCCTCCATTTATGGTAATGACTGCTAGGAAAAAGGGGTTTAACAAAAAGAATAATTTAATTATATTTAATAAGATGATTAAACATTCAGCAGTAATAATAATAATAGTTTATTCAACTAAATATTTATAATAAGTCTTTCTCTGCAGGGCAGCTCTCAATCATGTCATGCCCCATTGTGTACTGAAAATGAGGATTGATCCAACCCAAGTGTAGGACCTTGCCCTTGGCCTTGTTGAATCTCATGAGGTTCTCACAGACCCACTTCTCCAGCCTCTCCAGGTCCCTCTGGATGACATCCCATCCTTCCAGTGTGGTAACTGCACCACTCAGCTTGGTGTCATCTGCAAACTTGCTGAGGGTGCACTCGATCTTACTGTCCATATCACTGATGAAGATATTAAACAGCACCGGTCCCAGTACAGACCTCTGAGCAACACCACTAGTCACAGATCTCCATCTGGACTTTGAGCCATTGACCACAACTCTCTGAATACAACCCTCTAACCAGTTTCTTATCCACTATACTGTCTACCCATCAAATCCAGATCTCTCCAATTTAGAGAGGAGGATGTTGTGAGGGACTGTGTCGACAGAACATAAAGCATTGATTCTCATGGACTCAGTGGCAGATGAATCTTTTGAAAAAAATCCTGACATCCTGGCTGTCTTTTGACTGTTGTCATTTGTTATTGTGACTGAAATAGCCCTGGCTGAGGGTAGCAAATACATGACAGAAACAAACGTCCATCAATAATTTCAGATCCCAGGTACATAAATCTAGATTTTAATGAAACTGAATTGAAGTTTATTAGATTTTAATTGCATTAATACACATTTTCATATGACATATTATCTGTGAATTGCATTCAGATGGTACTCGTATTTCAGAAAAAATACCATTAATGATTTTCTATGAATTGCATTCGGATAGTACTTGTATTTTAGAAAAAAAGTACTATTAATGATCAATTCACCTTGACAGTTTTATTTATTCCCTTGATATTATGGTTCCTTGTTTCTTTTATATGTTTGGGATTTATCCTCAGGCCTTGTAGAACTAAATAAAATATAGACTCTCCATCCCGAAGGAGTCTTTATGAATTTGCTGGATGTACCAGTATGGATAGGTATACAGATATGAGACCAGAAATGATCATTAGGATAATCAAATTTGAACTTAATTATAGCATACTTCTTTAGAATTTCCTTGAATTAATTATGTATGAACTACAACACCACATTTAGGGAAAAATGATCCATCTAATCTTTAAGTAAAGCTCATTATTCTTCAAAATGATGTACAGGCACCATCCTGTAGTGACTCAGTGTTTTCATAATCTTAGTCACACAAAAATTATCATGAATCAATGAAAGTCCCAGTCTGAGCTGGCATATCATCTCTCAACCAAACAGTTCCATCTGTTTCTCAGTGCTGCCAATACACCTGAAAAAAATAGATACCTACAGAACTCAAAAGGTACAGTTGCCAGCTGTAATCCTGGTCCATAGTGTATATCTGTCATTGTTGGGAAAGAAAATTAAATATTCTTGGCTTAAGATCTCACTAGTTCTATTGTTGGGAGGTGAAATGTAAGATTTGCTTTGTGGGATTTTTTTTTTAAAGTGTTACAGAAGTTATGCAAGTCACATGAATCTTCCATTTGCCCATGAAATAAAACTCAAAACCAATCCTATTGTTGTGGGACTGAGACTGCTTACAACAAAGTTGATGATAACTCTCCATTGAGCTCTTCATATATGTGAAATTATCATATCCCACAGAACCAGGACCTAAAATAATTCACTAGAAGAAATGATCAAAGTGAGGAATTTGTGTTGAAACATGCCTAATGTCTTACGGGTCCCGGGAGATTTAACTTATGTGCAAAGTTTTAAGCAAGAAGACATTGAGACAACAAGGAAAAAAAGGAAGAAAACCCCTATGCAAATGTTTAGATTTCAGATCAGCCTTTAACTCAAAAATATTAGGAAAAATGTTCTTAATATTTTGAAGGAACTTTGTTGTCTGTCTCCATTGTGAACACATCACTTTAAAAACAAGATAATATTTCAGGGGTGTGAAATAGGACATACAATATAAATTACCATTAGACTTTGACCCTTGTTCAGAGCTGTACTTAGCATATTTGGAAAACAGCTTAAAAGTGAAGTGCACCCTTCTGAAGGATGGCAACACTTTGTTGAATGACTTGTAGAGAAAATATAATATAATTGACCAACATCGATTGGCAGGTCTAAAGTATGGGCCAAACATTCAGTTTGAGGGAATTTCTGCCTAAAAGATGGTGGTCTGTAATAGAAAACTAGGCAAACTTTAGGATTGTTATATTGTGTGAGTCTGTGGCAATTAATTGTTCCTGCAGGTGGCTGAGGTAAGCAGGCACTTTAAGCAGATATTCATGTAAGTATAAAAAAGGCTGATAATGTAGATGTCACATGCGCTTTGACTCTGTGCATTCCTGAATGTTGAAGAAGGGTAGATAGTAGATTCACAATATCCACAAAGCAAAACAAAAAATAAAACACTGCACATTTGCACTGTCCTGGAAAGCCAGAAAAAACCCAAAACAAATCAAACCTGCTTCTATTTTGTTTGAGAAGGTGGAGGAGGATATGAGCATGTTCAGCTCTTGCAATGCAGCAGCCTCATGATCTCTCTTCAGAGCCAGCACACCCATGAAGAAAAGCAGAACTCTTTGTGCCACTCTTGTTCTGCAAATTCACTGAAGAAGATATGGGTCAAATGTATCCTGACACTCTGGTTTCAAGGAATGTGTCTGAACAAGATCAAGCCCTGAATGAATAAAGGAAACAGGGACTCTTGTCTTGTCCCAGGCTATGTAAAGTGCAGTGACAATCTCATCCTTCCCTGCCAAATATCTCAGAAAACTCTTCTGACTCTATCTGTATGGAGTCTGACACACAGCTTTATCCATGGCTTATATACTTCTTTGGACCAGAGAGAAGTATTCTTCCAGTTTTGTCCAGAGTTTGTGAACCATTTACCAAGAAAAGACAAAGATATGCAAGTATTTTACTTGGAAAAAACTTGCATACTTCTAGAAACTCCTTTTATTGCTCCCCTTATTTCTAAAAGGTATTTAATTGTAATATTTTCTGAGAACATAAAAAAATGCAGGGCTGTTTCCTTTAATTTTATGTTTTCTAGTTTCATGTTCTTGCTGCTGTTTGATGGTACATTATACATGTTTTTCAATAACAGAGCATAATACTTGGCCAGCACCTTTGTGAAAAGGCCAAATTTTCTGTTAAGAAACTACAGACAAGATTTTGAGTAGGGCTGTTCAATGGAAGGGTTATCATGTATGCAAACTCTGCCCTTTCTGCTCTTTCTGCAGTCACTTGGAGAACCAGAAGTTTTAAACCAACATGGACTGATTTTTTATATTCATTTTCTTGTTGCTTTCCAGCTATTTTGTTACTTTTTTCTTTCCTGTGAATTTGAACACTTCCTAGTATTTATACATAATTCTCTATAGGAGTAGTTTTTCTTAATGCATTCAATAAGCTAATGATTGTGAAATTCTCTGCTCATTTTCTTTTGATTTTAATCAGCAAATTAGTGTTGTATGAAACTATGGTAAATTGTATAAATCTACAAATCTGTCTGGTATGTACAGACCTCAGCGCTGGCAAAGTATAAAGAATGATTTAAAACAATGCCTTAATAAAATTGTATTTGCATACTGCGTTAGTGCCATATGACTTGCACTTGCAAAAACAACAAAGGACAACATATGTTTAACTTCTGATTTTCTAAAAGCAAGTCAATGAGCTTTTAAAATAACAAATGTGGGCTTGGAAGTGATTACAGACAACCTTAACTATAAGCACAGGTAGAGATTCATGCTGTCATTGGCTTTATAGCTTTACACGGGCAATAAGGAGAGTTCTTCAGCATCCACACCTCTTTCCTGTGCAAATATTATGGGAATCATTCTGGAACTCTCCAAAATATGGGGCAATTGCAGTGCTCTATGGCAACCTCAGCATTCTGTGCATCTTCTGTTTGTCAGAGTCCTGAGTGCATAAACAGGCTCTGCAGCCTCTCTGCCCTTCCCGGGTGTCTGGTTGTGGGTGCTCAGGCCAGCTGTGAGACAGTGCAGCCAAACCGTGCAAGACAGAGTTGTGCGAAGCCATGGTCCCTTGTCACCCGGAGCAGCGCTGGAGCTGAGGCCTGTGCCATGGACCTTGTTGATTCTTGATTCCTTGGCTTGAGCTCAGAAATGCCTCACCACCTCTCTACTGACTGCTGGACTCTGGGCTGGCCCCATCTGCCAGCTGACCTGCTCTTCGCTCCTTGCTGCACCCCTGCTAGTGAAGATGCTGCCCCGCCAGCCTTGCTGCCAGCCTTGGCTCACAGCTAACTTTTCCTGAGAGAGAAGACCCGTCCTGCTACTTCTGGTGCTCTTTGCCCTTTTGACATTGTTTTATGATGGCACTAGACCACTCCCAGCAGCACCCAGTTGTGGTCCTCATGTGGGGCAAACTGCAGTTGCAGAGAAGAAGTGGGGTCTGCTGGCTCTCTGGAGCAGTCTGATGACCCAGAGAACATTCGGCCCTTCAGTACATATTATGGTATCACCTACATGTTGTTAAAAGTAAACATATTTACAAAGCCTTTGCCTTCTGAAATGTACCCTTTCCATTTTGAAATAAAGTATGTAAGCACATCTTTGATACAGGACTATGGAGATCAAGCTTACAAGGTGCAACAATTTTCCTGTTATAACAGGAGAATGCAAATAAGTAATATGTAAACTCGTCAAGGACAACATTAATTATGTTGCATATCAAACAGGACACTCACTGCTTCTGTATGATAGATGGCAAAGCTGAACAAGCTAATATAACCACTTATCTCTGAGGAAAATTGAGTACAATGATTGGCAAAGTCCATTGTGTTGCTGAACAAGATGGCAGATTATATCACCTTGTAAATTAAGCACTACAAATTTTCAAAAAAATAGCTCTGTATTATGGCAACTGAAAGGATGTATTTGCTTATCAATTATGACTTAACCAAATAGTGAACAGGAGGTTCTAAAATAAATGTATATGTAAAGTAACCTGACAAACAGAAATTGGCCTGGGAGTGGAAATAATGTAAGAACTATTCCATGTTTAGTCAGTCTTAAAATTTAAATGTTAAGAACCTGCCACTCTTGTTTTCAAGCGACCTATTTGGCATTGGGTTTGTGGATTCACAGGCAGTGAAATGTAGGCACAGGGGGAAGAATTCACCCCAAAAAGTATTTGGAGTTCAGTTTTACAACAGCACTCCTGAGGCATGCTTAGATATTGCAGAGAATATAGTATGAACAAGTGTTTACTCATGCTGAATTTTGTTTGGGTCAATGGTTCAGGAATTGCCTTCTTTCTGAAGATATTTTTATAGCAACAATGAAATTGTTCACATTCAAATCACCCAAAAGTAACAAATAGATTGATGCTTGTCTCACTAGACTCAAGTGAAAATTCGCTTCTGCATATATTACTTTTTATGTTTGAATGGAATCCTCAACATAAGAAGGATATGGAGCTGTTGGAATGGGTCCAGAGGAGGGCTACAAAGATGATCAGAAGGCTGGAGCACCTCTGCTATGAGGACAGGCTGAGAGAGTTGGGGTTGTTCAGCCTAGGGAAGAGAAGACTCCAAAGAGACCTTATAGCAGCCTTCCAGTACCTGAAGGGAGCATAGAAAAAATCTAGTGAGGGACTTATTACAAGGACATGTAGTGATAGGAAGAATGGCTATAAATTGGAGGGGGGAAGATTTAGACTGGACATTAGGAGGAAATTCTTCACAATGAGGGGAGTGAGACGCTGGAACAGGTTGCCCAGGGAAGCTGCGGATGACCCCTCTCTGGAAGTGTTCAAGGCAAGGCTGGATGGGGTCTTGGGCAGCCTGGTCTGGTGGGAGGTGTCCCTGCCCATGGCAGGGGGGTTGAAACTGGCTTTAAGGCCCCTTCCAACCCAAACCATCCTATGACTGTATGGTTCTATGAATAAGTGGTAAGTACAGCGGTCCAGAAGTATTCAAAGATATGCTCTGGCTTCAAGTCTTTGTTCTAACAACATATACTTTCATCAACGATCTATTTAATGAGATTTCACTGTGTTGACTCTTCAAACTATTTGATCAAACACTTTATTGCATGTCATTTTTGTCAGCTGTTTACAAAATAAGATCCTTATTTCCTGGGTAAATATTGCAGATTGTGAATCTTACAGTAGTTTATGTGATTATCGAGACATATGACTTCTACATTTTATTTCATAGGTTTTGTAAATTAATACAGAAAACTGCTATAAAGAGATGGAGGCAAAAGCTTAACACAAGACCTTCAACCATCTGGATGATTGCTGGTGCAGAAGAAATGACTGAGGGTAGATGAGCTCTAAGTGCACTGTGTTTCCTTCCCAGGCTACCTGTTTTTATTATGGTATTCTTTTTTTTTAGTCCACAGAAACATGACTTTAATATTTTAATTAAACATCTATGGGATTAGATGGGGGTTTTGCCGTTTCTGGCAAGAAGGGGCATGTTCTTTCCTGTTAGGTAATGAGAATAAATTAGATTTTTCTGCTCCATTTGATTTACATGAGAATCTCCGTGAGGTTATAGCTTTACAGCGGCTATGATAGAGGCACAAAGATGTATTCATCATATTGCGACACAGTAAAAAAGCAATTGCATACATATTCATTACTTTGTATTTTTAACATAAGAGGAAAAAATTCATCTGTCACCCTCATTACAGTTTACATTCCCTGCTTTATATTCTCTATTTTTAAGTGAATAGTGAAAGTAACATGCCATCAGTATAACACTGCATAGATTGAAATGAAACTATGCTGCTTAGACTAAACGAATGTAAAGGACAGTGTTTAGAAATAGAATAGCATTGCTGTTCCCTCCTCCCTCAAGTGATTCATGCTGACATGGAAACTTCAGCTGAATCCAAGGGCAAGATTTTCTCCAGGCTCCTTGGAACACACTGTTTTTCAATTTTTGAAATGTTCATAGGTCTGACATGGTTGTCCCCCGAGTTTCCTGGTAGCTATGTTACTACAGAAAGAAACAGGATTTTACACAATGCTTAATATTGAGTGCAGAGTATGACTTTGTGGCTGTGCTTCCATTAGAGGAAGGGTTCACTTGAAAATACCTGCAATAGAGGCCCTGAAGCACTAGATGCCTTGAAGTCCTTCTAACAATGGCTCAACATGAAGGAAGCACTGATAATCCATAAGCCCCAAAATAATCACAGGCAAAATATTCTTTATGTTTCTGGTAAAGTACTTCTTAAAAAAAACTCAACTCTTCCATAAATCTTTTTCTTGGCTGCCTCAGGACAGGAACCAGAATAAAATAAAATAAAAAAAGAAATTGATCTACTTAGTGGGATTTAAGTGGAAGACTGATACCAACAGCCAAAATTACTTTCCTTTACTCTGCTTTGCATCTGGACGAATTCAACAGATCTCTGATTTTTTAACTTAACTTCACAGTTCAATCTCCTTTTCAAAAGTATCACCCACTTCTTTTGCTTGGTCAGACTGTCTGCAGCATTCTCTCTCCATGATGTCCATGATAACACTGACAAAATAAAAAATTATTGAAGGAAGGACCCACAAATGCCCTGCCTATCATGCTCCCTTGTGAATTTTTTCCTCTCTCTCTTTTACTCAATGAATCTTAATGTCTTTTTTTCACCATGACATAGCATTAAGAGGAAAGGTAGAAGGTCCCTTTCAGCAATTTAAATGACTTGTAGCAGAGTACCAAGATGATGTTAGTTACAGGGCGTCCTCAGAAGAGCTGGTTCTCCCAGTTTATTGGCAAATGCTCAGTAGGCTAGCTTCTGAAAGCAAGAAATTTTGTCTCTAGCCTTGTCCTCAAAAGAAAGCAGTTGTCATAGCTGTGTTTTTAAAGCGGGCCAGTCCCTCTGCTGTGTCTTAGGGATGCTCTGAGAAGATCTCTATTCCTGATATATCCTTACTGGACACTAACCCAGTTTAGGTACTGACCTATTTATCTATGCTATGGTTAGTGCAGTCTGGTCATTTAAAAAGGGGAAATCGTTAGCACTAGAGAGACTTGGAGCTGACAAAATATCCAAAATATATTTATTGATTAAAGACTGTCATTTGGGTGGAGGAAAGGGGAGGGAGTTCAAGTTGCAGTTTTGAGTCTGGTGCCTACCTTTGCTGTAAGAGTAAAAACTCTTACCACATGACAGATTTTTCCATGGTGAAGGCTTTGCAACCACAACTGAAGAAACATGGCTCCATCCCCAGTATTGATCCAAATCCAGCATAAACTTTTCTGCTGTCTTATGCCTCTGGCATAAATGAAAAAAACAAACAACTAAAAGCTCATGGGAGCCTTTGGAACATCATGATTTCAGTTCAGTGGGGTGAACTTTCCATACCCCCAGTCAATATATCTGGGATGGAAAATGCTCTGTGGTACGGCTTCCCTCTGTGCTCTCAATAAGCAAGATGATCCAAGCAGGGGCTAAGGATACAAATCAGCAAGTACTGAATGGGCACAAGAAAATGTAGTTAATTGTTTATAAAAGATAATAAAGGAAAATAAAATGAAGGGAAGAACTGGCCGTCTATTTCTGCGGTGTATTTCTGATCATGCTTAACATTTAGTGTTGCCCTGAGCACTACATCTGAGAGCCAAGTGGAAAAGGCAGGAATTCATGCTGTCATTCTGCCTCCAGGTAAACAGGATTTAAGAAATCAGTGAAATTCAAATGGAAGAAAAATCCATTTCATGGTGTCAGTTACATGCATCGGAGAGTAGGAAGGGCAGAGAGAAAGACATAAATTGAGCCTGACATTTTGAAAATGTATTTGGGACACGCAGACAGTATGAGGAGAACTAAATGTTGTCTTTAGCTAGGATGGCTGTGCAAGCCTAGCCTGAGCAGTGACTCTCAAACAGCAATCCCTTATCAAGAGCAGACACGTACATGCACACTTGACAGTAAACATGAAAATAAATCACAACAGGGAGCTGAAAACTGCTAGATCACCCTAAATCCTGCAGGTGTTCAAGCATAAGTGCAAACTGTGAATATCCCTGGATGTTCACATGCAAAAATGACCATGGCCAGCAGTCCTGACATTCGTATTCTCTCATGCTACTGAGGGAAATGAAGATACTGCATCTGAGCAATATGACTGAGATAAATAAGAAGTGACATGCTCTAGAGAATGTATGAATGTATAGAGAAGGTCATCTGAGAACTCATGCTTATCCTTCCTTAGAGCCTTGCCCTCAACAAAATTGGCTGGCCTCGTATTCAAAAATGGTAAAAGGAACTTACTCATATATAGCAGCACTAATCTGACTTTGAAGAGTACAATGGGATTTCAAATGCTATTGTTAGAATAAAAAGAATTATGAAATAACCCAGGAGCCAGCTTAAAATGTCCAGTAAAATCAAACTTTTATGCTCCTTTTTGCTTTATATGACACTCAATAATTGTCTGGGTTTTAAAAGAAACTTCCCCTGTATATATGTTGTAGTATTTTTATATTATATTATTATATTCTTATAATTATTCATAGAATCATAGAATAACCAGGCTGGAAGAGACCTACTGTATCATCGAGTCCAACCGTTCCTATCAATCACTAAACCATGCCCTTAGCACCTCATCCACCCGTGCCTTAAACACCTCCAGGGAAGGTGAATCAACCACCTCCCTGGGCAGCCTCTGCCAGTGCCCAATGACCCTTACTGTGAAAAATTTTTTCCTAATGTCCAGCCTAAACCTCCCCTGGCGGAGCTTGAGGCCATTCCCTCTTGTCCTGTCCCCTGTCACTTGGTAGAAGAGGCCAGCTCCCTCCTCTCCACAACCTCCTTCATTATATTGCAATCATTAATACTTATCATTATATTACAAGGAATATGTACATGTACTCTTAACAAAAAGGAGTGTTAAGACAAGGTTTTAAGCCAGGCAATAGACACCTCTACCAGGGGAGATGCAATACTTGACCTGATAACTACCGATGTGAGCAAGCTAATTGAAAACATCAAGGTTGAAGGCTGCCTGGAATGTAGTGTGGAGTTTGCAGCCCTGAGGGATAAGAGACAAGCAAAGAGTAAAGTCAAGTCTCTGAATTTCAGGAAAGCAAACTTCCAACTCTTCAAGGAGTTAGTCAATAGGAACCCTGGGAAACCGCCGTCCGGGACAAGGGAGTAGAGTAGATCTTGTAGATCTTTAAGGATGCTTTGAATAGAGCAAAAGAGCTGTCCATCTCCAGGTGCAAGAAGTCTGGCAGGAAAGGCAAGAAGCTGGCATGGCTGAGTTGTGACCACAAACTAAAGGGCAAGAAGGAAATGCACAGGCAGTGGCAGCAGGGTCAGGTACGCTGGCAAGAGTACCAGGACACTGCCCAGTTGTGCATTCATAGGGTCAGGAAGGCTAAGGCATGGCAGGAGCTGAACTTGGTGAGAGATGCAAAGAACAGATAGGGCTTTTACAGGTAGGTAAATGCGAAACAAAAGGTCAAAGACAGCGTATGTGCCCTGATGAGCAAGACTGTCAAGCTGGCAACGACAGACAAGGAGAAGGCTGAAGTACTCAACATTTGAGTAGACATTTGAGGCAGTGGAGTGCTTCGCAGAGCCAGAGAAAGCCCAGGAAAACCCAGGTGGGAGCAGAGCAGGCAGCTCTGGGCTCCTGACACCCAGAGGCAGCTGTTCCCACACAGTGCCTGATGGCACAGAGTGGTCCAGATGGATACCATGAGACCTTTAAACAGACAACAACCCTGTGCAGTGCTACAGACAAGGAGAAGTGTGGCTCGAAAGCTGCCCAGAGGAGAAGGACCTGGGTGTGTTGGTTGACAGCGACTGAACATGAGCCAGCAGTGAGCTCAGGTGGCCAAGAAGGCCTATGGCATCTTGCCTTCTATCAGAAATAGCATGACCAGCAGGTGCAGGGAGGATATTCTCCCTCTGTACTCAGCACTGGTGAGATCGCTCCTTGAATCCTGTGTTCAGTTCTGGGCCCCTCACCACAAGAAGGATGTTGAGGCTCTGGAGCGAGTCCAGAGAAGAGCAACAAAGCTGGTGAAGGGGCTGGAGAACAAGTCTTACAAGGGAGCAGCTGAAGGAGCTGGGTTTGTTTAGTCTGGAGAAAAGGAGGCTGAGGGGAGACTATCACTCTTCAGAACTACCTAAAAGGAGGTTGTAGTGAGGCAGGCGTTAGTATCCTCCAGTGTCAAAAGTAATAAGACAAGAGGAAATGGCCTCAAGTTGCACCAGGGGAGGTTTAGAAAGAAAGAAAATATTCCTAAAATAAAACATTTGGGAAAAATTTCCTCATAGAAAGGCTGGTCAAGCATTGGAATAGGCTGCCCAGGGAAGTGGTTGAGTTATCATCAGTGGAGGTATTTGAAAGATATGTAGTGTTAGGTTTATGGTTTGACATGATCCTAAAAGTTTTTTTTTTTTTCAAATCTCACTGAGTCTATGATTTCCTTTCCTTTTATTTTTAACTTTTTTTTCAATTTTTTCTCCCCAGCACCCCCCTCCCTTTTTTTCCCCTTTCCTCAGACATTTGGCAGCTATTGGTAAAATACAAGGAAAGACTCTGGTGTCATACTATTATATTTAAATATATTTCAAGATTTATTGCCTATAAGATGCAAATATTACTTTCATGCTATGATATTTGCATTTGTTGTGCCCTTAAATGCTAAAACTTCTTTAAACATGATTCTGGAAACGTTGCTCAGCCTTTCCAAAAGCCAAGAACAAAACTGGGCATATATTTAATACTGACAAAACTAATGAGGTTATATGTAGAAGAGTTAACCTTCTTTGATATTAAAAGAGCATAGCAGGATTCAAAATGCTATATGAATACTAACAAATTTATTAGTAGTCTCTAGAGAATAATTAGATTTTTTGCAGAGATAAAGGTTACAGTCAGGAACAAAGGTTTAAGTGAAAAAAACACTGCAACATTGCACATGAGCCTGGGAAATGCTGAAGACAAGGTGTTACGACTCAGTTGCACACACATTTGCTACCTCCATCTAATCACAATTCATAAGGTCCGGGTTCCTTGACAGCACCTGAAACACAAAGTATTTCAGCCATATTTGGTCATGAAGTTCAGTGGTCAATGTACTCTCATTGGAGATTTGCCTCTGCTTGGCCTGAGTTCAACCTCCTAATTCTCAGTAAAAAATGATTCTCTGGCTTGAAAAATGAAGATTTCCTTGGATAGAGGATTTCTCTACACCATCCAAACGTAACCTCTACAGTCAGGACCAGAATACAGGACATTAACAGGCACTATCCTCATTGCCTGAATTCATGTGCCTTGATTTTAAGTTAAGAGACAAATATGTTCTCAACCCAAGATATACCAATTGCCTGGGGATTAGACAAGCCTCCAAGCAAACACGGGAATGGGTTTGGAAACCAAATGCTCAGAACAAACTAGATGCTAGGGCTCTTCCTTCCTGTATGAATGCTGGAATTACATTAAGTAAAAGTTGGTGTTACCTCTTCCACCTGTGCTTTGTGTTAGAAAGGAAAGCTGTTTACACCAGTAAATAAAATATATACTGTAGTCCTAGTGTGTTGCTGCTGCTAGCTGAGAACAAATAGCCTGCAACCACATCCTAAACACTCTTACCATAAACAACAGGGCAACATACAAGGTTCCCTTTGGAAATCACCTATTGATTTTGTCTCTGCTCAAGTTATGCCTAGAAGTTGTTGGGTATATGGGACTGGAAAACAACAATTAGCATTGGCCAAAACTTTGCCAGGCCCATCCTAAGAACTTAACAACACAGACAATGAAGCTTCAGCACCTGGAAATGCCTCCTGATATAGTTTGGTTTAGATATACACCACAGCCTCTGAGGGTAATGTGGAAATGTAAGATGAGAGATTTAAATTTCTGTCCATTGTTTGTAGAGAATGTGCAGGGAAGCTAGGCTTAGCAAAGTGTTTATAATGAGGAATTATGATTCCAAGCTTGGCTGCCTACCTTGGGATAGGTATAGTAGAGTAGGACATTACAGAACCTATTGGGGGTTGTAAGATGAAATACCTAAGGCATTTTGCTGAAGATTTTTAACTTCTGCATATATTTAGAGTTGCACTCTTGGATTCAGTTCATGACTGTGCTTTGCCAGATTCAGAAAACTACCTTCTACCAGTAATTGGATTTGACAGATGTTTCCTGAAAACTCTGTCACGTGCCCAACACGTCAACCCTGCTGGCAGGTGCTGTTCTCTCTTTGAGACAGGTTTTGCAGCCCATACAGTGTTTTGTGCCAAAGCAACCAGCCTGCAGCCCTGTGACTGCGGTGCAGATACACCTCGGGGGAGCTGTAGGTAGGATGCTTTCCTCACCAGTCTTATCCATTTATTTTACTAGACAAATGGATTAACTAACTCTGAAATACTAAAGGTCTCCTTGGGTAGCAAACTACCCTTAATGTCACTGGTTTCTATGAGAATTGACATTGCTCAGTATCCCTCTAGGTTCCCTCAGCACCTTGCAGTACTATGATCAGCAAGGGTGTGAATTGAATGAAAATAAAGCAAAGCCTGTGACATTATGAAACTTCTATTGTAGATATATCTTTAAAGGTTCTTAAAGACACAAAAGCAATCCATTGCAATACATGAGAGAAAATTAAGACACCTTGTCTTGACTTTCACATCTGTCAGAAAAATCAGATGTAGGAAGAACAAATCTATAGCTGATGTTAAGTAAATTATGAGAATTTGCTAATAATAGAGTGAAAAATCTCCAAACCTAAAGTCAGGGAACACAGAACACCACATGTTGGAACAACTCAAACTTAGAAGTAAAGTTTCAGGCAATAGCAATCACAAGAACTATCAATGACTAAACTTTGTTTTCAGATATATTCACAATCGAAAAATACTTTCTACATCAAACAATGGGGAAATTGTATTTGTTATCATGAAAACAAATCACTGCAAATCCATAATACTTGTAACAAAAATAATATTGAATACTCTTAATTAAATATTATCATCTGTCTTAGGAAAGAAGTATAATAACAATACCATGTAACATTTTGAGTTAGCTTCAGAATTTAAAGAATATTAAATCAATAAATATTTTAATTAAAGCAGACAAAGTCTTGACTGAATTTTATTTTGGCACTTGCTCCCCATGCAGACAGGTAGTTATATGGCTGAGCACATGCTAAAAATATAACCACAGGAAGAGAGGCTATATCTATTATAGTGACCTCAGAGTAAAAGAATACGCTTTCTCTTCTTTCCTTTCCTTTTTTTAAAAAAAATTTTGTAATAATTTATGTTTTTTCTTACCACATTTTCAGTAGCATGATAGATTGTATCCATCTAGTGAAACTCTCTTTTCGTCCCCCTTTAGAAATGTGGTCTCATTCATATTCACTATTGTGAGCAATCTTTGGCTTATTAATCCATGAATCATGCTTGGATATTGTTCAGAAGGAAGTTAGGTGATAGTCTCTGGTTCACAGGGTTTTTCATGCACAGAAGACTTTTACTTTTTTGTGCTCTGCTTATAAACCAAAACTGACCAAAGATTCTCCCAGCACTTTATCTCTACCTCTGATTTGACAGTGGTCTACATAGCAAGGTCTCATATTGCTATGTTTTTTTTTTTTAATTTTACAGAGTAAAATAGGCCAGTTGGTAGTGTAGTTTGAAGATTTATAAATAATATAATAGTTTGAGGAAATTCCCTAATTATTAGATAATAATCACACTCAGGTTAATCACTGAGGCCAAAAGCCTCATAGTTTCTTAGAGCATGATAGGATTGTTATTGGTAAATTATCAAGAAGCAACCTCAATCTATCATTAGTATGAAATGTTAAATATTCAATTTCAAATGACACTAAAAAGACTTGCCAAAAAAAAATCCATCAGATTAGAAGTGAAGAAAAGTAAAACTTAGTTTAAACTCTTTACGTTTTCTGTATTAATCTTTCCGTGCTTTCTAACTCTTTATTCTATTCAGGTTTCTCTACTCTTTGACTTCAGCTGTGTCCTTTATGGCCCAGGAAAATGTAATATACTTGGAATGGGATATTTATGTAACCTACTTTGTTCTAAACCTTTTCCTGAAGCTGTCTGCTTTAACCAGTAACCCTGCAAAGAATCCAAGCAATAAGATCTTTTAGTTTCTTCATAACACTATTTTTAGATACATAAAATTGAAATGAGGGGAATATGCCTTCATTATTTATCAGCTGAGCTAGGACATAAAGGCTAGGATTTCCAAATAAGACAAAATACTACCGACAAAGGAACACTTTTGCAAAGCACTGGTATCTGCAGATCTCCCAGTACTGTATAAAGGAATCATAGAATAACCAGATTGGAAGAGACCCACCAGATCATCGAGTCTAACCACTCCTATCAAACACTAAACCATGCCCCTTAACACCTCATCCACTTGTGCCTTAAACACCCCCAGGGAAGGTGAATCAACCACTCCCTGGGCAGCCTGCTCCAGTGCTCAATGACCCTTACTGTGAAAATTTTTTTCCTAATATCCAGCCTAAATCTCCCCTGCTGGAGCTTGAGGCCATTTCCTCTTGTTCTGTCCCTTGTCACTTGGGAGAAGAGGCCAGCACCCTCCTCTCCACAACCTCCCCTCAGCCTCCTCTTCTCTAGGCTAAACAACCCCAGCTCTCTCAGTCGCTCCTCATAAGGCCTGTTCTCCAGACCCTTCACCAGCTTCGTTGCTCTTCTCTGGACTCGCTCCAGAGCCACAACATCCTTCTTGTGGTGAGGGGCCCAGAACTGAACACAGGATTCGAGGTGCAGTCTCACTAGTGCCGAGTACAGGGGGAGAATAACCTCCCTGGACCTGCTGGTCACGCCGTTTCTGATACAAGCCAAGATGCCATTGGCCTTCTTGGCCACCTGGGCACACTGCTGGCTCATGTTCAGTCGGCTGTCAACCAACACCCCCAGGTCCCTCTCCTCCTGGCAGCTTTCCAGCCAGGCTTCTCCCAGTCTGTACCTCTGCTTAGGGTTGTTGTGCCCCAAGTGCAGGACCCGGCATTTGGCCTTGTTAAACCTCATGCCATTGGACTCTGCCCAGCGGTCCAGCCTGTTCAGATCCCTTTGCAGAGCCTCCCGACCCTCCAGCAGATTGACACTGAGTCAATATTATTAGTATCAAATGCAAGGCCCAAGTCCGAGGCACAAAATGATAAACGGCTTTCCAAAAGCCATGCTGAAGACCAGTGCCAGAGTCAAGAAGTGGGTACTTGACTCTAAATCATCATCTTAATTCCTCATGTACTATACCCGACGTCAAAGCAATATCATAGTTACCTTATTTGGTAGAAAGGCTTAACAAAGGACAACATGTGTTTTGTTTTCTCAAAAGCATGTAAGCAATTTAAAGAGTATGGTCACAAACATACATAGGTCTCTGTATTATATATGTGTGTTTGTGTTATTTATTATTACGAATTTCTTCTCTTTGCCCAATATTTTGACTATTCTAGCTGAAAGATCAAAGCTCAGGAAATACCTTACCACTGTGAACGCAGAGGACACAGCTGAGTAATTAAAAATTTCTGATATACTATGTACATGTCTAATGCAAAGAAGGCACTACAGTGAAACACTACCTCTTATCTCCACCCTAACTGAACTACATTACTTAATGAAAAACTAGTATCAGTTTGCTACAGTATCTGCACAGCATTTCTTGTGTTTGATTCTCCTGGATAATTAAATTCAATAAAGTTGATGATGCACTTAAATTGTTTTTATTTTTGTTTATTTCTGCAATGGCCTATACTTGCATTTTGAACACTTATTTACCTTTTTTCTAATATTCAAGTTTTAATCACGTGCAATGACACACTCATTTGCAAGGTTCTGCTAAGCTCAATATATTCCTTTTTCTGCATTCTGTTAAAGAAAACAAATTCTAACTAAAGTCTTGAATCAATTTTTTTTGAGAAAAATATCAGCATGTTTTACAAGTGGAATGATATTCACTTAGATACCCAAACATTTTTAGTGGTCAAAGTGTTGTGTGAACTACTGAACAGCTCCTGTAATTTATACCATGGATACTCCTGCTTATTTGGATGAAAAGTTATAAAATAGTCATTCTTTTATAAATGATTATTATATAAATCAATGGGAAAAAATAAATTTACATAATTCACTATACGTTTTAAATTATGAGACAAAATAGATAATAACTCAATGGAATCTTAATAAAATATTATGTTAAATGCTATAGGTACTGCATAATTTTGTAATAAATGCTGCTGACATTCCACTTAACTAGAGCAATTCAATACAATATGTGTGTTTACTGCTAAATAGATTGATGAGATTTGCACAGGATATAGTTTGAGACATTAATTGATTGTCAGTTAGCAGAAAGAAATTTAAAAAATGTTACTGCAATCAGCCTAGAAAGGGTGGTTGTGAGCATTTGTTCTTGATCACAGTTGCTTTACGGTTTGCATTGGTTTCCATTCCATTTTCTGCACCTTCTTGGCCTACAACAGTTATATAGTCATTAGTGATGCCGGCCCCATTTTGTCTGAGGGCACCTGCAGCAACTGTTCTGGAACAGGGTGTAAGAGCACCTAGCTCCCAGCTGCCCCCCTTGAGAGGTCTCAGGCCTCTCTCCTCTTGTGTCCTTGGCAAGTACAGAACTGGCATGTCCTGGGAGCTCTGGAGTTGCTGCACATGCGTGGGTTGCTTGGTGTCTTGCTGTTCCCCCAAGCAACAGCAACTCTGGGCACGTCTACCCTGTTCACGTGCTATAAGCCCAATGCTTCCAACAACTTCACTGTTTCATGTGTATACCATTAACACTGCTATTAATATTTCTATGAAGACAGCTGCTCTGTACATATGCAGCAGACTTATCATAGAGGACAGGATGAGCTGCAGTATGCAGTTCTTTCCTCTGCAAGAACAGGAGGTGATAAACCTATTTACACTTCTGGAACAGAAAATGGCAGAGATTTTACTTTTTATCCTCAGGAACGACAGTCCTAAAATGCCATGATTACTAATAATGACAAACAGCAATAAGTTGGCAGTAATAACTTAAATACTATAGTTACAAAATGAGCTACAATTCCACATCAAGCTGCATGTGGACTCGGTAAGAAAACCAACAGAGTTTGTAAACCCATCAAACCCCCAAACCCACATTTAAAACAAGAAAAAGCAAACTGAATAACCTGGCTATAATTAGAAATGAAATAAAAGGCTGTAAGAGATAAAGAATTAAATGAGTCTCTAGATGTGTGAAAAGTCTTCATGAATAATTATATATAAGCATAAAGCTACTCTATATTTACATCTCAAAAAAACCCCAATCCTTTAAAAGCTTAATGAGCAAAATCAATTATGGTTACCACGTACAACCAACAGTCTTCTTAGGGTACATAAGAGAGAGTAACATGCTAAGGACATTTAAAACCACAGTACCCAATGACCAAGTCATTTATTTCCTCATTACCTGTACTAGGAAGGAGGAAAGACACTCAGAAATGCCTTTTTTTAAAGGCTCACTGTTTCATACGAACTGCTCCTGTTGTTGTACAATAGTTCTGACAGCAAGAAGCAATCCACAGTGGAACATCTATTTAGCAATCTGAACAAAGAAGGCACAAAGGGAAGTGGAAGTAGTCACATCAAATCATGTTCTTCCCAAACCCTGTCAACGGTAAACTTCTAAGGGGCTTTCTCCAGTTTTTCTCATCCTTTACTCTAACTCAAAAATTTATTTCTCTCTTATTTTTGAATACTGGTTTTGTTTGTGATTGCTTCTTCTCCCTCCATGACACAAGTCTTGGCTGAACTCAGCTAACTCTGAATTCCTGAGTGTGTGCACTCAATAAATTGTCCAACCATTGTTATTTTCATGAAGGAAACTGGCTAGAGTGTAGCAGTACTTCTCTCTAACTTGCTGTTCTTTCATTTCTCTGACAGTTCATGTCTCAACCTTATCCTACTCACTTTAATCTGCTTCCTTAGATCCTCTGACTGCACAATTTCTTGTCCATAACATGTTTACCTGATTTGCTACCTTGTAAGCTAGTCTCGTTCATGCATTAAATGCTGTGTGAGGACATGGGAAGGACCCACACTTGGAATTTTGCTTACTAGCAGGTTACTGTCTAATCAGAAGTATCAAAAAAAGGAAATTATTTTTTGGGTTTAAGCCACTGGCAGTTACAGGTCACTTTTCATCCTGCACTTGAAACTGGATTTGTCTGCAACTTCTTACTCTATATACTGCATCCATAGAATTTAGTGTTGTGGCTATCACACACAGAATCACTAGGTTGGAAAAAACCTCCAGGATCATTGAGTCCAACGATTCCTATCAACCATCAAACCATGTCCCTGAGCACATCTTTTAAATATCTCCAGGGATAGTGACTCAACCACCTCCCTGGGCAGCCTCTGCCAGTGCCCACTGACCCTGTCTGTGAAATATTTTTTTCTGATGTCCAGCCTGAACCTCCCCTGGTGGAGCTTGAGGCCATTCCCTCTTGTCCTGTCCCCTGTCACTTGGGAGACGAAGCCAGCTCCCTCCTCTCTACAACCTCCTTTCATGTAGTTGTAGAGAGCAATAAGGTCTCCCCTCAGCCTCCTCTTCTCAAGGCTAAGCAACCCTAGTTCCCTCAGCTGCTCCTTGTAAGACTTGTAAGCTATTCTGAGTAACATGTTGCAGTCCAGCGCTGAGGTTACATTCGATGCTGACACACTGCTCCTCAGTTTATACATTGATGATTGCTCCTTTTTAATCAAAAAAGGGGCAAACTGTTATTTTGAGGTTTTCTTAAAGCTCTACTCTTTCGCTGTACCAGCCTCTCCTTTTTTGCTTCTCACTCAAGCAATCTTAGCTATTAGAAAAATCTTATGTATGGGGTAGCTGCAAAGTAAGCAGGAAGGCAGGAAGAGTGGGAGTTGGCATGGGGCAGTAAGATAGGAATGGAAACCAGAGGAAGAATAGATGTTGTAAGCCCTTTTGTCTGTGGACAAGCAGTGCATGAACCAAAGAAGTAAGAAAAAAGTTCTTCAGTCACCTCAAATAGACTGTAGCTCTGGAGGAAGGGACTCTGAGAAAACCTTTTCTCATGTGATCAACACATGCTGTTTGCAATATTCCCCAAGGCCCTCTGGGCCCCTCATTTCTCTCTGCCCTAAGGGAACGGCAGTTTTTACTGGTCATCCCTCTCAGAAGCCCAGCTGGTATAATTACAGAATCTGCTGATAACAGGAATTCCTCTGCTAGTATCTTTGGGTTTTTTTTTCTTTAGATCAGGAAAAATAAAACACAATCAGACGACCTTTATTCTTGTGCAGCTGCATCTAAAGCTGAATTTTAACTGCTCAAATTACAAAGGAGAAAAGTCAGGCACCTCCAGACAAAACCTCTGTCTGAGATTTAGTTTACAAAGACAGCTTATGCTTCTAGATAAGCATGTGACAACAAGGTACCCATTGTGCTCTGCACACAGATAATCATAAGCCACAGACTTTGCCTGAAGAAAATACTTTTGACAACCGAATAAATCAGACAGCCAGATCATAACAGACAAGGAGTATTACTTCTGTTTTACACACAGGGGACTAAGGCACTTGCCTGAGGCCAGCAAGTTTCTGTAACACAACTGGGAACTGAATCTTGTACCTTGAGTATCATTCAAATAAAAAATTAAAAAAAAAAAAATCTCACCAAGAGAAATTATGTAGTTATTTTTCTGCATCTGTGATACGATAAAATATGCAACTATAAAGATGGGAGGGAGGGGCTTATGCAAAATAGTTTGAAGAGCATAACTTTTCTATATTTTAATGAATTTGTTACTAATCGGCAAAACATTTCAGAATTAAGCCCAGAATTTTATACACCTCCAGTAACATTAGACTGACATTACACTATACCCTTGTCAATTCTGGCAGAAAGGGCAGAGCCCCATCTTTCACCCCCTCCATCAAGTGCTTCTGTTCCCATCTGCTCTACAGATCACTCAAAATTGACTTCTCTGCCCTCCTTATTAACCAAGTTTTTCCAGTTCCCTCCTGAGGAGTGCCCTCTCCCCAGCTCAGCCATTTTCCATGCAACAAACTCCACCCGGCTGTGCGCTGGTTTCCAGAGTACATGCCCTAAATGCATTTGATTCTTCCTTATCTCGCAGAAGTGAGCTACAAGTTCACAATTTAGCAGGGCAATGCAGCACAGGCCACATCTTTCCATCAAATTGCACAAGAAGTTAGGTACAGGTAAGAGGACACACCTGTATTTGTCCTAGTCGAGTATTAAGAGTTTGCAGATTGATCATGACATTTGAGGTTTTGTTCTGCTGATTTATAACTTTGATTTCAATGTATTGAATTAACCGTATGCGGTCTCTAATCTGGATGTCACTTGCCTGTTGAGGCTGCTCCTACAGTGGTGCTGGCTCAGGCAAGGCAGATATCGTACTGTTGCTCTGTCATGAGGACCTTTGGACAGACCTTTGAATCCATTATTTTTGCTAAGTGATCTGTCTTAATTTATATCTTCTCAGGGCTTTCCCTAGCACCAGTGGCATCAGCAAGCAGTAAATGCATAAAAGCTGAGCATGCAGTCGTTACATGGAAGAGGGGCTTAAATCCAAAAATTTGAGGATGTCAGATTTTACTGTGGTTTAAAAACAGATAAACATTGCATCTAGCCACCTCTAGCTTTTTGCTCACTAGGAAGTAATTCATCTATCCATTTTCTAAATACTCCCAGGGATGGTGGCTCAACCACCCCCCTGAGCAGCCTGTTCCAGTGCTTGATAACCCGTTTGGTGAAGAAATCTTTCCTAATGTCCAATCTGAACCTCCCCTGGTGCAGCCTGAGGCCATTCCCTCTCATCCTATCACTTATCACTTACCAGTATGCTGGGGTTTCTGTTCTTTCAGAAGATTTTGGAAAACCCATTTTGGGCCTAAACTAAAGCTCAAAAAAAAAAAAAAAATCACAATTAGGCCCTAGTATTCTAATGTACTGTAAATGCTACAGGTTAACATTTTAATGAAATCTCAACTAAAAGAATGAATAAAGGCATAGAGTTAAATGCACAAATTCTTTATCACGGGACAGCTTTGTTCTTTAGGTTTCAAGAACTGGCAGAAAAAAAAACCCCAAAACAAAAAAACCCCAAAATTCCCTATATTCTGCACTTTCTGCTCTTTCATTTTCTTCTCAGAGATTTCTTAACTAAATGCTGAATTCTGGCAGAGGAAAAAGCTTTCAAAATCATATTACGTATGAACATCTTGCAAGATAGGTCTTCTTAAGTTTTTATATATATATTTCAATTAGTCTTAGCATTTAAAATTCTTGTCTATTTTTTTTCTCCATCAATATAGCAAAGTACTTTAGATTCTGAATTACAAAAAGAGCTCTAAGTACCTGTGAACACGTATTATTATCACTTGGCAAAGAATGCAGAGAACAATACGAATATCATTAGAAAAGCACATTTCTTCAGTATTGCCATTGTGTACATGTATGCCAAATAGATTTGGTTGCACAATATTTAGTAACATATTACTACAGTGAAAATTTGTCTAAGCATTACATTTTCAGAAAGATAATAATATGAACTGATTTGCGTGAAACAATGAACACTCTTCTTCATTCCCACTTCCATGTATAACATATATTCAAGCTGCTGGGATGTGCAATCCCTCTCGCCATCCAAATACAAAGAAACCAATAAAGAGCCCTACAAAGAACAAACAAGTACATAGACTTGGGAGAGCACAGCCCCTCAGAAAGAGGCTGGGATAAAACTAAGAGCGTGGACATTTTATTCATGAATCAGTCTCAAATGAAAAAGGAAAAAATAAAAACACAAACAAAGAAGGAACTACTTCAACAGAGAAAAATACTTTACAAATGTTCTGGATTAAGCTAAAGTAGAATCAGTTTTCTAAATTTTCAGCTAGCCAATATTAACTTAATTTTCTGAAAGTTAACTGTGTGTTTTTTAGATCATGTGTCTCTCTAGAAGTGCTAACATGGGGCATCATTATGCAGAAAGACCATTGTTTATACTGATCCCTATAGAAGCCAAGGCCATACTCAAGCTGGTGGAATGCTGTAAATCGAAGTGGCAAGAAAGTGCAGGGAGGGGTAGGCAGGACAGATGACCCAAAACTGACCAAGTATTCCATCCCATATACATCATACTCAGTCTAAACCTGAGGGATCATGAGGGTCAAGCTCTCTTCTTTGATAGCCAGTGTCCAAATCAGGCCCTATCTGTCTTTTTGCCCCCAATCACAGGTATCCATGTGTTCCTTGAATCCAGTTCCTTAGTCCAGCTCCCTCCTGCTGCTGAGTCCAGCCCAGGACCTTTTCCCTGTACCTGCTTTGCAGCATACGCAGTGATGTACTCATTGTGGAGGATGAAGGGGGGTGTCAATTTAATATATTTGTACATATTTTATTAGTAGTGGTATTTTCCTTCTTACCTTATTATTATTATTATTGTATCATTAAAACTGTTTTAGTTAAGTTTCCAACCCACAAGTCTTTTTCTTTCCTTTCCCTATTTCCCAGGGAAGGCTTGAAGGGAATCGGGTTCAAAACTGTTTATGCCTAGCTGATGATTCAAGCAAGGCAGAGCCAAAACCAAATTGTAAAAATGGATAAGGTGTAGTAAATAACAATGTCATTTTCTAAATGCTTAATCAGCATGCAGTTCTGTTGCAGATAACTGTGTAAACACCTCTTCCGAAGTTTCAGAAACTGCTAGGCAAGTATTGAGCAGCACTTTCAGATATTATTGAAGTAAACTCTTATAAGCAATCTTATTTTTTCCTTTATGACACCTAAAAAATTTCCCCATTCACACAGTTATACATGCTAACTATAGTATTACCATTCATATAACAAGATAACTTTTCATTAGTGACCTATTTTCAGAGTTTTATACAAAAATTATTTGCAAATTTGAGACTTAGTTGATAAAGTTGACAGCCTAACCATTAGCTATTGTAGATTAATTCAAAATGTCTTTGGTTGAGTAAGAAATGCTGTTGAAAACATAACATCTCACATTTACAATTTGCTACTTCATGTCATGTAGCTAGTCTACACATTGCTCCTGGAAAGCTGTGTTCCAATGGGGAGGGAACTCTTTCATCAGGGAGTTCAGTGATAGGACGAAGGCTTACGATTTTAATCTGAAAGACGGTAGATTTAGATTAGCTATTAGGAAGAGATTTTTTACTGTGTGGGTGGTGAGGCACTGGAACAGGCTGCCCAGGGAAGCTGTGGCTGCCCCGTCCCTTGTAGTGTTCAAGGGCAGGTTGGATGGGGCCTTGAGCAACCTGATGTAGTGGAAGGTGTTCCTGCCCACAGCAGGAGGTTGGAACTAGATCATCTTCAAGGTCCCTTCCAAACCCAACTATTCCATGATTCTATAATATTACCACTCCCTCTGAAGTAGCTTAATCCAGTTTCTCACCTCAGATGTAGTTGAAGACAGTCTTTGCCATATGTTTTATTTTACAGTAAAATAACCATGGTCACTTACTAAGCTTTGTAACAAGTGGTAACAAGCAGTTAACAGTCCAAAGACTTCTGACCATAACAACTAAAGAATTAATTTATTCTTTTCGTCGACAAGGATAAGTCAGAGGCTGATTTGTAGAACAGGAAGAATTCTGAAAAAAAGACTTTGTAAGATTTAACTTTATAAGGCAATACCATGGCAGATTAAATTCAATGTATGTATATCTACAGGTATGTAAGAGAAAAAAAAAAAAAAAATCTGTGACTTGTACAGAATTCCACACTACTAATTGGAAGAGAAATCTGAGGGTTTATAAAGCAAATTACATTCTGAATTTATCAAATTACAGTCATGAGCTGGGTCCCTGGAAATATTATGACTAATGCTCGGGTTGTCTCCTTTTTTACCTCTATACCTGTATTCAAAGGTCTCTAATGCCAGAGTGTCTATGATAAGCTCCAATATTTGCTTCAAACTGATCATCTATTGTACTAGGTTGACTTTTCCTGCACCATGTGGGGTCTATTTCCAGGACTTACTTTTCATGATAGACACCACCATCCTTTAATATCTTCAAGAATAAATGTCTCTGGCTGGGCAAAGCACGCTTGATATTCCTACAAAGTTCTCCAGTTTCAAGATAACAACATTCAACCTTACACAAACAAAATAAAACTAAAATTTTAATTAGTTGTCATCAAATTAGAGTTTCTTACCTCCTCTTTCTACTCTTTCTACCTGTTTTCTACTTCCAATTTGAATATATATGTTATTTTCAGAAATAGTTTAAGATATTTTTCTTTCCATACAGGAATCAATACAATGTCTATCACAAAATACCCAAAGCATTATTTGAAATAGAACTCATATTTACTTTCAGAAATATTTTCTCTTGTTTTCTAACAATCAGCTGTTTAGAGACTTGAGGCAAAAGTTGCACCCGGATCACCCAGTTAATGAAGCAGAAGTCTAACAAATGTTATGTGCCTTTGCACCTACTATATGTTCTACAATATCCTGTTTTATAATTTAACTGTATTTAATCAAGAAATACTTCCTTCTCTTTGTTTGAATTTGCCCTCTGAAAATTTAGATGTCCCTCTTCTAAGGAGCAAAAAAATGTTATCTAATAACTTTTTTCATGCCATTCAATGATTCTAGTCCGTCACCACATTCTGAAGAATTGCTTTTCTTTAAGATGAGTATTTTTACTTTTTTCTCAGTTCAAAACTCTTTAATCTGTGATTTTTGTAATATTTCCATATATTGCTTCCATTTTTTTTTTAAAAGGAATAACCAGTCTTCCAGGCACAAGCACAATGCAAATTTGTGTAATGGTGAAGTAAGACTTTAAATTTTCTTTCCTGATGTGTTTGTTGTTTACTATCACTCAGTTTAATTTCTTTATAGAACTAGACAAAAGGACAGCCAAACCTCTACTTTAAGCAGTAAGAAACCATCATGCAATTATGTAATACATCTTTGTGCATTTATAGTACTTACTGATAGGAATCTGTCAATGTTGTTTTTCCAGCTGCCATTTTATCACCCAATTTGTTAGTATTACACAATTAGGTTTTAAATTTTGATAATCTTCAAAAATACTAGTGTGTAACACTAGTAAGTATCTTATATTTTAAGAGACAAATGCCAATATAGGTTTCTTAGGGACCTAACCTGCCTGCTACTAGGAAAGTTAAACATTTTTATTTTCTCCTCCTTAACCTTTACTAGCAACTCATCTATTCAAAATTCTTCCCTCTAATTACATAACAACTTAGGATTGTGAAAAGGTCAAGTACCCTCCTGAAAGCTTACTTGCCCTTGAACACATTTTCAACTGGACTTTCAAAAATTTAATGGATTTGCATTGCATGACTCTGCTTTGGAAAAACACATATTGACGTTGCCCAATACACATGTCTTATTAGTCTATTATCTTTTTGGTTTGGGGTTTTTTTTCCATCTAGCATGGATATCAGACTTGTCTACAGTTCCCAGCATTACTCCTAGAAGTCTTATTAAAATCATTACCATCTATATCTCATCTCCTTCATTTGGCTAACCTTTCCTTAAACAAGAGTGTATCCAACATTTTTAACAGATTAAGAATTTCATATTTGAGTTCCTTGAAAACTCCTGAGTGAGTACTCTTGAGACTGGGCCATTTTTTGCTCTTCGTTTTATCAATCCATTAAAAAGTCACTTGTATGACATTTCAGCTTAGGACATTTCTTCAGATGAATAACCACTGAATACTGGATACATCATGGAAAACTGTCTAACCTCTTCTACAATAAACAGATACAAAACACTTTAAACTTCTCTGCTACAGCCTGATCTTCCTTGAAAGCTCTTTTCATTGCTCTGTTATCTAACAGCTCTACTAATACACCATCAGCTTTCTGTCTGCTTGTGACATGTTTCAGAAATACGCATTAATGATGCTACTAGTATATAGGTCTTCTAAGTCTTTTGTCTCAATATTGTATTATATTTTGCTTACAATGGTTTGCTATCTTTTCTTCTGGGGCAGAGGGGCAGGCAGGCAGAAGGAAGTGTCATTATTTTTGTATGCTTAGGGAGTTGTTCGTCCACGTTTGGTGCGGGATATTTTTAGCCTGCCTTCTTTAATGCCAGAACTTAGGCTCTTCACTGGTTTCATCATTTGGACAGAACCTTCATTTTAAATGTCTTATTTCTAACACTTTTCTTTATTCTGTTAAATTTAACTACATGAGCTCCTTACAGTTCTCTTAACAACCTTTCCTGATTGGTATAATAAACTGAACATGGTTATATTGCCTGTATATAGCCTCCAGACATTTTATCACTTCAACATCTCTTACTGTTTTCCTCAGCTTATCTTTTTCAATGTTATGTTACTGCAATGGAATTTTAAGGTTTTTGCCTCATGCTTATTCTTTAACATTTTCATCTTTAAGAAATGCACATATATATGCAACAAATTCCAACTGTTACAGGTACATTAGGAAGCTTGCCAAAGGTTGGACCTAGAGAGCAAAACAGATGTACTTTTACTGTGCTAACAATATGACTAATGCTAATTTCCATTTCTCCTTTCAGAATATATTTTTTGAAATTAGATCCTTCACTTACTTACCTGGAATGAAGTTTGTGTACTTACCAAGAATCATACATGAAGCAATATAAAAACTGCTGGGCTTCTCATGAAGTAAATGGCTGGCTACTTTCGCCCCTGAAAAAAATCTTAGTTTGTTACCAATAGATAAAAATTGCTTTCTGAGATTTAGGAGACTTCTTTTGGGGCACTGTGTTCCCTTCTTAAAAATAAGTATTAATTATTATTAAACTATTTTGATTAGTAGTAATGACATTATGAGATAGTGTGTTGTTGAAACATTTCTATTTCAATATATAAATTCATACGTATCCAACTTTAACTCACTCTCTGATCTTAAAAGGTAGTCAATCTTAGCTTTAAGATAAAAGTACTTTCTACCACAGTACATAGGAATTTTCCACAACAAAACAGACGTTTAATTTTTCACTAGTATTCTACATATAACTGGAGTTCTGTTTTGTTCTTTATTTGTTGAATCACACTGTAGTTTGAGAAATCAGTCTTGAGAGACCATGCTGTGTTTCCATAGCAATGACTTTAAGTCATAAACCAACTCTGAAAGCCAGGCCCTGCTGTCAGATGCATAGTACTCATTTCAATGTATAAAAGAAAAAAAAATAATAGCAACCGCTTGTTACTGTGTTTGCTCTGCGCAGAGCTAGTAATACAGTTCTTCAAAGTTTAAAGAAACATCTATTCTAACTAAATAAAAATGTCTTTTATATTCTAGGTAGAGATCAGATACAACTTAAAACTTATATTTTAAAATGGTAACTCATGGTGGAACGCAATAGCAGACATTAACACCTAAGAAACTGTTTTCTCTAACATGAATTTTTAGTCAGCGTAAGCTTTTGCTACATTATAGTCTATATCAAAACCACCCTGTTTAATCGTTATCAAAACCCTGTAATTATGAAAAGTTCAGTAAAGTTATATCCATACTTTTAGATGAATGATTGTAGGAAGTAAACATGAATACTCTACTTCTGAGTATCCACGGTGCTTAACTGCTAGAATCAAGAATAGAGCTGTTCTAGATCACTCCATGACTGCTTAAAGCTGCACTAGATTTCCTCTATCATATAAGAGCAGTTACATTTTTTATGAAGGAATGACAAAAAAATTGTACATGCATGTATATATTCTAAAATCAGAATTAGTTTTAAAAGTCCTCATTTTTTAATTGCTGCACCAGCTTTGTATAGTAGCAATAATGGACTATAAAGAAAAGAATTCTCATCACTTTTAATAAATCATCATGCTGCATGATAAATATCTTCTTTCTTGACCCCAGCTTAACAGACTGTACCTTTCTATTTGTGAAATACTGAAACCATTATCATAGGCGCGAGATATTTTTACTTTAAATCCCCCAGTAAAGTGGGCCAGGAAATTAATTTTTAAAATCTTTATTGTATTAAACTTCTGGATATTTCATTGTTTTCACAGTACTTTTTAAAAGGTGACTAAACTGAAGTTTAAAATTGAAAACTAACAGGTAGTTTTGGTTGCATTACTGTTTCCTCTTCCTATGTTGCCCAGGTGAGGAAAACATGAACAAAGTCCCTCCTCATCTTTCATACAAAGAATTTATTGACTATACATTCCATATTCTGTAGAGAAAGTGATCAGATTAGATAAATAAAAGAGACAATATATACCGTTTCATTGTTATCTTTCTTCTTTCTACTAAATTCCCACGAAGTGATGTGAAATACCCTAGGAGATATTTTATCTACTAAGATGTAGAAATACTTCACAGTCTTCTGTGTTAGTTACATGTGCATACATATAAGTTCAAATCTCAAGTAGACCTTACGTTGATTATCTTTTGCAATTCCTGAGATAGGAAATTTTTAGGAAATAATTTGCAACATGGAAGAAATTATTCTACCTTAACTACAGGGAAGTAATTTATAATATGATACACAAAGGAAAGACAAAACCATGAAATTTACACATTTTAAAATACTTTTGAGTCGTGTACAGAAATACACATTAATGACTATGTGTGTGATTAGCTTTAATTTTTTTCTTACCTGTGTAGTTAGTTTGCTGGGAATAAAGTATATTTCTCAAATACCAAGAAGGTAATTTCACATTTCTGTAAAACTTCAGTAAAATGGCAACCCCTACCTTCTACAGTTTTTATACCTGAACAGCACAATATAATGTCAGAATGCAACAAATACTTCTTTGACCTCATTGTAGTATTCAATTGTAAACCATTCTCTTGCAAGGCTAGTTATTCGTGCATCCATCCCACAAGCTTCTGTACAAACTGTAAACTTCAGTTTTACTTTGTACAGTTGCACCTTGGGACTCAAAGATACCTGCAATGTTATGTACAAGTGAACTCACTCAGTAGCCTAGTTAAGATGTAGTAAAAATAGGCCTAAAAACTTCCAGAGTATGGTCTATTTAAAAACATTGTGGTAAGCCTTTTATTTTCAGTCTAATTAAATCCTAAATGCATTGTAGTAGAAAAGTTAAAATACACTTTCTAAACTCATATTATTAAAAAATATTATCACACACTCCATTTAAATAATACTTTTTCAGCATGTATTTATTGTTCTTGAAAGTATTCATACATAAACAACTAAGGTTTTGGTAAACATCATAGGGAATTAAAAATATTGCTTACTTAAAAGTAGCAGAATCCAGCCTGTTATTTTAATACAATGATAATACAACTTTAAAAATAATCACTTCAGTTATATGCACATATATAATATACATTAATAGACATACACACAAACTTGTTTCTATATAAGCATGTAAGCAAACGTATCTCTGACACAGCCAGAAGGTATTAGAAGAAATGTATTTTTTTTAAAATAATGTTCAATACATAGAAAAGAGACACTACTCACTCACAACAAATTCATACCTATACAGTATCAAATTCCTATCAGGCTTTTCTGCAGTGCCAATAATCTTGTAGATTCTCTGAACATTACAACTATGAAGTCTTAGAAATACAACCATTTTAGAAGTTTATGCAACATTTAACATGCTGGTCAAAAGTAAATAACAAAAGAAATGAAATATTGGCACTATCCTAAGCAAGTGCAAAGATGAGAACCAATACCTGTTAAGATACCTTAAGACCGGGAAAGAGATTTTCAGCTCACCTTAAGTGATAAGTATTTTGTCTGTAAATACTTTATTTCATCTTTGTAGGTACATAAGCTTCATGAAAGCCTGCCCTAAATCACAGTATATCCTTGTCCATGTGCCCAGAGATAGTCTCCTGCTAGCAACACAGTGCTAAAAACCCTACTGTGGAATGTTTTCAAGAGAACCCAAGAGCCATGTGTAAAGCACGTTAATTCAAACTATCCATAGTTTATACATTGTTTCATAACTAAACTGAGTTCACTAAAGACCCTTCTGCTTGAACAACCTCTTGAGAGACAAATCACTGGCTCCTCAAAAGATAAGGAACATCAGTACAGAAACTACATTCACGATAAACTACAGCTTGCCACTGAAACAGTAACAGCATACGCACGTATTCTTTCCCTCAAAGTTCAGTCAAGTTTATAGATCTGAGAAACATACACTACTACACAAGATTTAATATAAAATCTTATTTAGCGAAGATGTATTAAGCTTCAGTTCTGAGAGAGCCCATAGAACTAAAACAATTTACTTGATCACAACTGACAGAAGCAGAAATGAACGTATAGATTTTGTTTTAAAAAGTTCTCTTTCACCACAAAGACTTGCTACTTGTCTTAGAAACCATTTTCCCTCTGAGGATACTCAGTCAGTAGTATGTGATCAATAACTTCAGGTATTTTTATATTTGCAGAGGCATAGCATGGCATGCTCTCTATTAAAACTTCCCATAGTGTTTCTTGCCTAATCAATATAAACATACTATAGTACTACAACATACTATAACAAGATGAGTCAAATGCAATTATCAGTGTAAAAATATTAAAAATAATCACTACAATACCTTTTTTTCTCAACAAGTCAAGAAATAATAGGGGTGTGAAGCAAAAGTGAAATAGGATCTAGATATTCTTTAAATTCCACCTGAGATCTGAAACTCATAATAAATATTCTTCCCTCTAATTTTGTTTGCACATTGGAATCTTTTTCTGCAACTGTAAAGTTTGGAGCAATCATGTTCTAAGTACATTCACGTTTCCCCTCCCTTACCTTAGTAACTGTGCACTTGTAAATCTTATTCTTTTGCATTTGTACAAACCCTCTCCCACAGACCTATTTTTTAATCAAATTTCCAAAACCTATAGCGACTGCAGCAGCAGTCCATGTGCAAAACTCTTCAGCCCCTATGACAAGAAGCAGCACTAACATCTACTCGAAGTACTAAGTATTGGGGAAGCAGGTAGGGTAGTGCTAGCAGGTGCTATTCCATCAGCTCTCCTTACCAAATTAAATCCTAAATTATGAAATTTTTTAATCAGGCTGCATATTTCTACTTTAAAACACAGCAACACAAAAATATATAGTAAGCAATTAATTTCTAGGCATTTAAATTTTTTTTCTAGAAATTTTTTTAAAATTCATTTAAAGATCCCATTATGCACCAGCGTATCATGGCATGGCCCATTTTACTTCCTGGGAAAGGCTATATGATACCTTTACAGCAACTATATAAGCCTTTCTGAGTAATGAATATACATTGCACTGTTACCATAAAGTATGTTTCAAATAAAAACAGATCACCTCAGTTGTACAATACACCACAATAAATTGCAAAAATGTTTCTACAAACAGCAACAAAAGGAGAGAATTTTCCAGTCAGGGAGAAAATAAACTGTCACTGGGAGACAGCAGGGAGCTAAAAACAGAGTGTGAGGTTGTCAAGACCAAAAAACTGCTCAGACAACTGCAGTGAGAAAAGACCAGTGGATGACAAGTGTAAGCAAGAAGAAATCAAAAAGACTTGTCCTTTCAAATGGTTTGATTTCAGAAGATTTTTTTAATCATATATGCAATGTAAGTGTGCAAATTTTATTATTTCTTTACATTTAAAGTAAATATATATGCTCTTTGGGCTGTAAAAGCATAAATATATAACAAATCATATAAAAAAAATTATGTATAGCTACTCAAGGGACTTACAGCAGAAACATGTAAACCAATTTCCTTAATAACAAGAGACAGTGGTTAACTTGGAAGTGGTAAAAATCTAGCAAGTGTTTCATGTCTCAGACACTATTTTGTGACTATGGTCATGTCTATATCTCCTTCAGTTTATCCACCTGAACATAAGCATAACAAAATAAGGTATTAGTAAACAGTAATTTCAGAAGCACTTTGGAGTTCACAGAAATGCAGTAGGAAAATGCAAAAAAAAACCCGAAGAAACATACCAGGTTATATATCTGTCACACAATTTCCGTATTTTTTTCTAAGCAACTGAGGTCATTATATGACAACTCATATCTTTAACAAATGCAGAGTAACAACAAGACAATTAAATAGTGAATAAGTAAAAGATACACAAACAAACCTTTTTCATACTAGAAAGTCTCTGGGAAATATTACTAGAAACTGGTTTATGTTTATTTGGAATAACAAAAGTTTCTGGAAAAAAAAACCCATACTGTTTTCTTTTTTGGTTTGCTTTCTTTTTTTAACCAAAGTTCTCACATTCACCTTAAAACCTCATAGACAGATTACTATAAGCAAGCGAGAAAAGAGCGTGATTTCCACAGGTCCTGCTGAACTCAATGGAATTCTAGTGGCCACAACAGTTCCAGCATATGAACTAAAACACAGGATCAGCACCTTGTATATAAATTTAAAGAACAATTTAAAAAAGTCACTTTGCCACAGGTTAAACACTTACTGCAGAAGAACAGAACACTGCAATTTCTACTACTTCAAAGTCCAGGATTTTTCTATGAAGTTGTACAAAAATGCCAAAAAAGGATAGTTGAAGAGATGCATCCACTTGATCATTTCAAGCTTCAATAAGAAAAACAGTTAATAATCATAAAACTTGAAAGGTGATATTCCTCACTTGCAGCCATACCGGAGCCTTAAAAGTAGCATTGGTAAGAAGCATATCTGAACAGTAATAAGATTTCTCCTGAATCCTCAAAAAACTAAATAAACTACATGAAAAATAGAAATCTCAGATTTCAATTAAACTAATGGCTACTTGTTGTCATTGCTACCAAACTAGGTGGCTCCTATATCATAAAGGAGAAAGCATTTCCTAAAATTGTATTTATTGTAGGGCTAGTAACATACTACCATTAAAATCTTCCAACATTTTAAAAAACCACACTGGATCTGTGTCTGCAGTCACCCAGCAGATAACATAAAGCAATCAAAGTTTTAGCTTATTTTTTGCATGTTTACAGGTTTTTCCCCCCTCTCAAAAAAGTCTTCTCCACTCTCAGTTTCAAACAATCTTTTTTAAAAGTTGAAGTAATATTGAAAAAAATATGCTACTCATCACCATCCAGTAATCTGCAAAAGTCTGCACCATATACCAAACAGAAGAAATGGAAGTGAGCTACAAATATTTCAGTGGTTCTTTGGAACTCTCAATTTTTCAAATAATTTTTTTTAAACAAAATCCACTAGTGCTGTATCACACATCCCTTCAGTGTTTTTACCACAAGCTAGTAATGTACCAAGAAATCCCTGTGTGCAAAGCATTGAAATAAGTAGATGTAGATTATTCCACACACTACAGACATGCAACCTGCAAGAAGCTATCAGAATAAAAATTCAGACTACAGCAACACTTCCATTAGAAGCACAACTACAAGAATAAATGTAGTATGTATAACTATACCAAGTTTTTATTCTACTTTGGTCATGTAGAGTTATCCCATGCAGATGTTCCGGAAAGTCAGCATGCAAATTATGAAGATAAAAAAAACCCAACCAAAACTCCAGCATTTTCCCTGAATATTCTTGAGCTACAATATCCAATAAGACAGAAATGTCAACACTCCCATCATCTTTCTACTCCTCAAAATTCAAATTCAGTAGTAGTGCATATACATTCAAGAGATAAAATAATTTGAACATATCTATAATAAAGACATTTAATAACAGATTTCTCAGCTCTCGATGTCTTTCTCAATGTATTCAATGCATTAGGAAACAATTGCAGCAGCAATAGCTTACATAAGCCATTGTTCTTGTTCTTTTCTGTACTTCTCAGACCACTTCTGAGTAAGCTCTAGGTAAACATTTGGTTTATGTGGCTTATAATCAAGGTAAACCACCTGTTCAGTCCGTTTGGGGACAGCCTTTTCTATCTGAGTTCCCTCATGCCATTCATTAAAAGATGTAATAGAAATAATTTCTGGTCGCACCAGAAGGGCTGCACTGAAGGCAGTCTCATAATACTTCCCATTGACACGATTTCGTGTGTTGTGGTTGTTCCACGGTCGGATGCTGGTATCAATATATCCTGGCCCCACACTTGGAATAAACATTAAGTTGTTACTATCACAAAAGGCTTTTAAACTTGCCCAATTATGATGAGATGAGCCATAGGAGAAGCCATTGGTGGCAAAGTATGTGTACATTCCATCAAAGCCACTTCTGTGAATGTCATGCTTGTGTCTTTCTTCCACAAGAAGTGCAATGAATAATGCATCATATGGAGTATTTCGGATAGTCTGGGATCCAGAAACAGTTAACAGATTCGCCCATATTTCAGGAATTGTTACGTAAGAATCGTAAACATAAAACATGGGAAGAAATCTGCCTGTGCTGGTCTTATGCCTGTAAAAGGCTGGATGGCCTCCATATCTATAAAGCAAACAAGCACTGTTAACACAAAATTTGCCACTCGGAAAATACTGGTTTACAATCTGAGATGAAGACTTGTTAAAACCTAATTTTAAAGGACAATGCACATGCTACAAAACATAGCAATTCATATCAATTTTCAGTCCAGTGTTTCTTTAAGTATTAAATAAAGAAACTGTAAAGAACCTTTAAATTACTATAAATGAGTAACTTAGTGTCAAACTGCTTTGCTTTGAAGGGCAGTTCTCTAATGACTATAAAATAAGTAAGTCTAAGTAACATTGATAAAACAACTAGTAGCTGTATAGAATTTGTCAACCTGAATTAAAATCATTAGAGGTTAACACAGTAAAACTCTAGTTGCTAGTTTGTTACTACAAAAATGTATGCTTAATTTATGTATCCTGTAGCTAATACTTTAACTGCTTTAATATGAAGTACCGTGACTTGTGATACTAAGGAATATTGAAAGCAATTTACATTTGAGTATCTATAAAATTGATGCTTTAATATTTAAAAAAAAATAGACTGATTTTTGTACCACTGACATATGAACAACAGTTCTTAATAGTTTTCTTCAGTCTCAGTACACATTTTTTATATTCTTCTAAGCTTCAGCTAAAACACAGAAGTCCCCTACATCACCCTGCAACAAACCCCGAAGGAAACCATTCTGAAAGCACTCACTTGTCAATGATGTATTTGACATTGTGGTACATACTGCGGTCATCTCTATCTTTGTAGGGTTCAATATGAAAAGTGATCTGAAAGATGAAAATGTAGAAAGAGCAACACAAATATAAAATAGGATTGAATACACAGGCACTGCATATTATATGAAGCAAGTACCAGTCATTAAACACAGCGGTTCTTTACAGAGCAAACATTTTCGTTAGTCTATTTTGAGAATAATCCAACCCAATTCAACTCCTGCACTGCAAGATTAGAAACTTGAGATCAGATTAATTTGCTAATAAGCGTTTTTCTGCATTAAAATGCAACACTGCTTTTGGTGCTCCTGGAATACAGCATACTAGTAAATATGCTTCAGAAAACTTAAAAAACTACAGCAGAAACTAAAAACTCAAATTATCGATTTGAATGTCAAAAAACTAATTTACCAATGAAGCATTTTAATATTTAATTTCCAAACAATGTATTAAATTTGCTGTACATCATTCTCCAAGGAGAGATCCAATATCAAAATGGATTTTAAGATACTGGATATAAAAACTGTAAGTTATCAACACCAACAAACTCTTGGAACTAAATCTAATATAATGTACTACTATTGCTCTGAATTTCAATCTTGGAGCTTATGGAATTATTTAACTCATACACGTGAAGTAATTTCAGCATAAAAATGTCATTGTTTTCAAATATATCATTTACTAATAGAATGATAGAACGTCAGGTTGGAAGGGACCTCACGGATCAGCTGGTCCAACCTTTTAGGTGATATGTTGTTTAAACGAGATGGCCCACCACCCTGTCAAGCTATGCCTTACAAGTGTCTAGTGTAGAGGAATCTCTCACTTCCCCAGGGAGATTATTCCAATATTTAACTGTTCTCATGGTGAAAAATTTACTTCTGGAATCCAATGGGAATCTTCCCCAGGAACAACTTATACGCATGATCCCTTGGAAGAGTACATTACATTGATCAAAGCAACCACTTTTTCAGAAGCAATTTTAGAATAGAATACATTTAATAAAGTCTTCAACAACTCTGCAACAGTAGCAAGTCTCTCTATTAGGTACAAACTACAGGAAAATAAAATGTCAGACTGTATCACTAGGACTGACAAGACAGGCTGAAAAGCACTATAATTTCATATTTCATTTCCAGTCAAAACCATACTATTACATGCATTTTCCCTCGTAACTTATTTCATTTTGCCTTGGCTTCTTTCAGGCACCTGAACATTAATAAGTTCTTTCAGGTGAAAGCAAACTCCATTAGATTATCTGAAAATTTTGGGGAAGGATAACACTTGTTTTCTTCTTTTTAATAATTTACTACTGCATATCTGCAACTTATAATGCAATTCACACAGCATTTTTAACAGTTTCAAAATTATTTCTGCATCTGACTTAAATTTCCTACTTTCTTCTTGCTTGTCAAAGAATCTACAGTTGTTGCTAGTAACAGGAAATTTCTCTGAGAATTTGTAACTTGCAGGACCAACTAGAACCAGAGCAGATGAACCAGCTGTATTTTTAGTCCCTAGTATTGACAGCATCCTCCAGAGATAAAACATATACAGTTACTTAGATAATCTAAAACATCAGTTTATTGCTCAGCAAGACTAAAAGGCAATGCACGTTCTCTTTATGACAAAGGAAAAATACAAACTTTAGTCTAAAAATAAAATAAAATGACAACTTTAGATTCTACTAATCAATTCACATAATCTTTAACTGATTTGATATTTCAGCTATTTCAGTATTTTAACCTTTCTATCCTGTCACGTTCTGAAGTAACCAGAGTAGCACCTCTCTGACCTTACTGTCCAAGGCAAGTGTTCCTGATATCTTCTGGAATAGATATTCATTCAAATTAGAATTTCTAAATCCCTCTTTATTACTCTTAGGCGCTTGCTCCTGCTCTCTGTGATCAGGCGCCAGCAAGGTACAGACTAGTGCAAAAAATGAGATTAGCCTTTCTTTCTCGAAGTTCCTTAATTTATAGATCATCACATTCCATAATATTTTGAAATAAGTAACACTTCCCTCAACTCCCAAAACTGACATGGAAAAAACATGTCTAAAACACCTACACCATACCTTTCTGTAAGCCTTCAAACCAACCCAAACCAGAAAAGGTAAAATATGATATCTATTATAGTTATAAAGGCAATATTTCTTAGGTCTTATCAAAATTCAGTGTAAATCAAAGGGCACTTACACCTGCTTCTATAACCCAGAAGAAGTACAGTGTAATAGGAGACAGAAACAGAAGCCACCACTAAATGACAAGGCTTCCTGCTCTACATCGCGAGTCAAGTGTAGTAAACTCTTACCAAGGTTTACTTTCCTAAGTAGTCCTACTTTAGCCATCTTAAAAACATTTTACCTTTAGATTATATTTGTGTGCATAATCCAGAATAACAGGCACCAAATCATCTGTTGGTTCTCCATTTTCATCAGCCATACCCGGTGGGTACCATGAAAGAGCTATTACACCTGAAAATATAAAACTTAAGTTTTTAATAATGTTGTTTAACACATCACATGTAGATTACATATCAAACAATAATTATGACAATGTTATAACATACATTATATAAATAAGACTTTCAAATTACTCTAGTCAATGAGGAAATCTCAGTATTTTCAGAGCAGATTTTAACTTCCTGTTTTTTAAAAGACAACAGAACAAAAAGTGCTAAGATCACTTGTCAAGGGAACAGACCTGTGCTCAGTGTCTAAGCCTGACACTTGGAGCCATCTTCTCCCACTCTTCCACACACAATCCTAACCACCAGGTTGTACCAAGATGAGAAGAATGCTTCCAACTAAGGCACTGAAGCTATGCCACAATACAGCCAGCGAATAACAAAACACAAGGGGTTAGAGAACACTCTGAAGATGAGACCTATGTATGTGATGAAAGAGATTCTTATGTTATGGAACTTACTTGCCACCGTATTTCTGTGTCGTGCCTCTGGATCTACTAAAAACCAGCACTGACTGTAATCCCACAAGTCTCCTTCTTGCTAAATGCAATTACTATGCTGTACTCCACCTTTCTAACTATGTGATATTATTTTTTAAATTTATTATCTAAAAATTTATTATCTGACTAACAAACAAGCCCAAAATTACAACAAAGAAACCATAACTTAGAGTGAATACACAAACACCTTCTAAAATGATAACCAGAACTTTGAGATTACTACGCACAGTGGTTCAAGTACTCTTAGCATATTCTCTCAACATTTTATCAAAATGAGAATCACAAATAACAGACTATCACAAGAGATAAACTGTTTAAGCATAAGAAATATGCAGTATTTTACTGCACTTTATTGTCCTATCTTTTATTTCACACAGTAGAAACTGACAAAATTCAAGTGAGCAAAATGTAAAGAGCAAGTGGAATAGAAGCAACAAACTCAAGATACACCCTAGGTAACCTTGTTAGGAAACAGGGAAAAGTTCAGGAGACAAAATTGTTCCTTAAGGATCCTAAATTCACATTTGTATTGGTCTATCCCTGGGAAAGACTATGTAATATTTTCTTCCTTGTAGTAAAAAATAGTTATGCACCACTTCAGCAGTCTGAAAAATGGATGGACTCAATGCCAAAACCAGTAGTATAAGCAGGCTTAAATCAGAGCACAGTTATTCAAGACAAATGAAGAAATACAAATTCAACTACCACAAAACCAGTCTGGTCCAGAAGAAAAAAAAAAGAAAAAAATCACCAAGCAATCTGAGGAACAAAATCTATTGTATTAACGTGTTCAAAATTAGAAAATTAATAAATAAGGAAATAATTGTAAAACATAACAACATATGGAAGCATGAGAGACTTGCTGCTCCAATTGCTTACATGACTTTAATCATTACAAAATACTGGCTGAGAAAAAAACAAACCACTTCATTCTCATTGATAAAGCCCCAATAAGGCTAGAAGAAAATTTGCTATTTGACAGAATGTAAAATGAAGTCATGGATTAGACATTGGTTAAGAGACAAAAAGAAAATCATTAAATAGCGAACCTCACAGCGCACATAAAATGAACCAAGTATAATTCTTCTAAAGATAGATGCAATATTGAAGTAATGACATGAGGAAAAAAATTTGATTATTTATGTTGGTCAAATCTAGACAGATGAGAACAAATTCAAGTGACCTTAAATCTGTAAGTCAGATTAACAACAGGAAAAAGAAAATAACTTTTGACAAACATCAGTAATGTGTTGCACAGAACATATCCCAGGGAGTATGAACTACTCATTCACATTGCTGAGTTTTAAAAGAAAATCTAACTTAAGCTACTAAAACAATTTGTTTTGCAAATAATTTTTCTGGGTGCTTGGCATCTTTTTCACCAGCAGTTCAGGCTATTAGACTTTTGTATTAAGAGGATGAGAAACATCACACGTTCCTCTAAAGCTACAAGTGACCTCTCTGCTTTCATCACACTATCATTAATTTTTTTTTTGCTTATGGTAAGATTAAAAAAGTGCTTACTGGCAACTAACACCTGAGATTTCTCCGCAACAGTTTCCCCACCATTGCTGCTGTTCTTATTAATGGGAGTTACTGTATTACTGAAAAGGGTGAGAAATTTCCTACATTTGTATTAACCCTTGTATAAAATACAGATTAAGTTAAAAAAAACAAACATGAGAAAACAAGAAGCAAGAAGTAAACATCAGACAAGTACCTTAATAATTAGGTGAAAGAAAGTGATTCAAATCAAGGTGATTAGCACTCTGAATTAATGCTATAACCTCTGGACATGTTGCTTAAACTGCATTTACAGAACCTGTTCAGAGTTTAATGTTAGCCTATATGACATGAAAAAAAATTTCAATATTCTTATGTATAAAGTCCACCTTATTTAGAGAAGCATAACAACAATTTGTATTGTAAAAAAAAAAAAGTAGTAAACTGTAATTGGCTACATCAAAACTATTTTACCCAAGCAAGGTTTGGATTAGACATTTCCATAGTTAATGAGAACACCTATAAACACACTTCATAAAATATAATTATATAAAAGCTATAATCCTATATATTTTCAACATATGAATGAATATATAACTATTACAAAGAATTTTGAAAAAAATAGTTCCTATTTGAACAGACCGCTCCATAACCGTGCTAGCATGATTTACTGAAACTTGTTTTTAAACCTGAAATTCTCATCTCCAAAAATAAAGTACACAGACAATATACTCTAGCAATGGTTTTTGTATTTTTCTACTTGTTACCAGTCCTTAACAGTAAGTCATGAAACACATGCACCTACAGGATTACAAATAGAGTTCTTAGTTGCTGTGCTCTTACACCCATCAGACACAGCTTTGAAAATGTACATTTTGGTTAGGGTCAAAACTCAGAAATACATAGACATGTACTGCTTTCAGACATTTCCAGAATAACACAGAAAAATGGAAGAATGGGTCAGTTGTGCTCATTCACATATTTAAGGCTGGATAAATTAACACTATGATGAAACATTAACATTTATTACCAGTTGAAGCTGAATGCATTTGTTTCATGTGGGCTTCTATGACAGAAGGGTCTTTGGAACTGTATGATCCGAGTTCAGGATAAAAGTTGGACCCAATGTCATCAGGAGGATTATGCCTTCCCTTTGGATAATTGTTTGCAATTTTGGGATCCCAATGTGGCAATAATGGATGGTTCCAGTGAATATATTTACCATCAAACTGTGGATTCCCAAACCAGCTATAGTAGAATATATGGAAGTTGTAATTAGGAGAAGACTGCTCTTCTTCCAGCTTGTTCACAGGAGGCATGGATGCTTTCATAGTATTGACTGCGATACTATGCAAATTACTGACACGCGTTACAGTATCTCCTTGAACCCTATTTAGTGAATTCTGTTTATTGTCTAAGAGCACTGCCCGTTGCTGAAGCTCAGGCAACAAACCAAGTCCAAATGGATCCCCAAAGCCAGCTCTGTCAGGTCTCAGAGTCTTCAAAGCCATCATTATGGAGCAAATAAACAAAATAAACAGCAACAAAATGATGCATGTTCTTCTGCGAAATCTTGCCATGATGTCATAGTTCAGAGTCCAAACAGAAGGATTTTGGCCACAGCTGATCAAAAGACAAATATTTTTAAGTCAGATTTCTTATTACCTAATTCAACAGTATAAAATGCTTCATAAAGTTTCTATGTAAAATACTGAGACAAACGTGATATTTACACTGATGCATAACCACATCCCTTTGTAGGGGCGACGAACAAAAACCACTTCTGCATTTGAGAACATGTGTCATTCTGAGGTTCTACCAAAGTCTCACATATTTTATAAAACACCATACTTTTACAACTTGATTGTTTTCCTAACCCAAATAAATCCCATGAAATGGAAATTCTGATCACATTACTTGAGAACTGCAATGTTTTGACAAATATGGTAGCAATAGCACAGAAAATAGAAGAAAAAAAGCGGAAGCCATGAAAGGAGAGTAACAGCAGAAGAAGAGTGAAGGACAAAACGGGATATGACAGAAGTACGTCTTATGTTCAGAATATATGTTTCATTTTACTAAGTTATTTACTGGCTTCAGACCAACCACTTCATGTTTTGTTAACCAACACATTGACTAAATATTTTGGGAAATAAGACTTGAAAAGACAATGCTTTATAACTTTAAAGATCTAAAATCTTAATTTATTTTCTGAATTATATAAATAAAAAATAGCATAGCATTAAAAATGTACCTCAACCAGAAAGCCTGTAACTTAGCTACCAGCATCCTGTTAGTACAATGTCACAGCTGCACAACACTTCATGTAGAATTCCAGGATTAAGTTCAAAACAATACTAATAGTATACAGCAAGATCTGAGCCCTAAAAGTGGAGGGGGGGAAAATCAGGAGTGCCTGATTAGTTTATTTATAACTTTAATTCCTGTTCAACATTAAACACAAGAGGGACAGAGAAAAGGATTAACAAAATTTAGGTTACCACATAATTATGTGGAACAAGATTACGCATAAAACTAACAACGCTAAACTGGAAATTCAGAATAAATTTCTGGTTCAGCAGCCATTAAACACAGCATAGCTGTGATTTTGTATTCTGTCACTGACCTCCAAATCTTAGAATCTTACTTGAATTTACTGAGATACACACAGATAATTTTATAATACTTATAAAGTATCTCACCCTAGTTGCCTACCAACTTTCTTTACTACTGTTAAAAGTGTATTAACATATAGCTTAGTTGTCACAACACTCAGTTTGTTACTGCTGTAATAACTTTAGATAAATAACTTTAGAATGCTTTTTAACGACACAGCCCAATTTGGATTAACAGTATGATACTTCCAAAAACGGAAGCTCTGTTTCCATTTCAAACCTTAATTCATTCACCCTGCTGTCTAGTAACCTCTGGGATTCATTGGTTTTCACAGTAAGGTTATCCATACATTTCAACAGCAAAATGCTGTTGACATCTCAAAAATAAACAACAAAAAAAAACCCCTATGAACTTTTACCTTGTTAGCGAGCTGACTCAGCTGAATAAGTATCACAGTACTAATGCCAACAAAATAGCACAGATTGGGAGGGGAAGAAAACAAAAATGATGCTGCTTATTTTATCCAACTGGACTGTGAAATCATACCTTTAGCTACTATCAGGGAAAAGGATTTTACAGCATAGGTGCTTATACTACTTCATTTAAAACTTTTCATTAAGAGATTTCACATCACTTGACATCAAGGTAAAAGGTTCCTTTTCTATAGTTCACAATCCATCTCAAGGTGTTACAATTTTGCCTGAGAGAGTCCAGAACAGTTAAAACGTTAAATCCATTCAAACTACTTCTAGTATATTTCCTAACCTTTTCAGTCCTCTCTCTAGTCAATAACCCACCCCTCCCTGGGACTTTAACTCAAATTTTGGATTAAAAAACCTTAGTTTTCTAAAGAGTGGGGGGAGGATGTGTTAAAGGAAACAATATTACTCACCTAGCTAATGTGTTAATGTACAGTTTAATTTAACCAAGATACTATTGATCTTCATAAAGCAGCACACAGAACTGCCAATGATAAATTACTTCTGAAATTATTTTCTCATCTCTTCTGTAAAAAGGAATTAATGACTAATGTCTATAATTAGAATATTCATAAGGTCTTTCATATGAATTTCCTATTCCATATCAAAGAAGCTGTTCCTTTTTATTCTTTGCTTGACATATCTGCTATTGAATTCCTCCTCTACTGCATCAAGATTCCACTGTCATAAAGCTCTTGTTCTGAAGTGTCAGGAATTGACCTTAGTGCTCCAAGTTCTTATTTCAACAAGTATTTTTTTCAATGAAAAATTAAAGTATACTAAAACAAGCAGCATACTTATTAAATTTTGACTAGCATCAGGACAGGCCCTGGTCTGCCACAGTGTATTATGAACCTCCAGTAAGCTTATATACAGGCTCAGCGTCAAAGTGCAAAATTTCTAAAATAAGATAGCCATACCTATGGTAAAGGATTTGGAGAGACCTAAGTTTCGATGATGCCATAATTCAGCCCTGGCATAGATACCAATACTGTAAAAGCTGCATTGAAGAGCTACAGGTTGGCAACAACTGCATTATGTCATTTAATCTTGTTCAAAGCTTCTCTTTAGAGATACTGACAGACAAATTACGCTCATCAACAGTAGTGCTGCAGCAGAATGGTAATATTGGGGAAATAGAGTGAGCAAACATGCCATGGGAAACAGCTACTTGAAGTTACATCTACCCTTGAAATGGAAAAATCTTAGAATACATTTCCAATTCCACAGTCATTAGAGATAGCATAGCTGTGATTTGTATTTCTGTCATAGACATCAAAATTTTAGAATGCAACTGCAGTTTACTAAAGTACACAGTTCATTCCCACATACTTATGAAATATCTTGCCTTGGATTGTTGAGTGCATTTGGATCTAACAGCAATTCCCTTTCTCAGTAGGAAAAAGTCAACCTGAATATTGTCATTTTATGCAGACTAAGTTACACATGCAGACGTGTATGAATCAGTTACTCTGATTCATATGATGACTTGCTAACAATCAGCTTTTGGGTTCTAACCTCAAATTAGTTGCCCCATGTTGATATACCAGCCAAAAATGTAAGTAGTTCAAGCTCTTTCTCTTGCCTAGTGAATTAATTTTAAAAGAAAAAAAGAAATCCACTCATTACAGGTCAGAAGGAAGGAAGAACAAGTTAGTTTAGATCACCAGCCTCTATCTATGGCCAAATAACAGCTTCAGTGCACATCAATTCTTTACGAGAATAGTTAGGCATCTTCAGCTATTTGTGGATCCAAGAATTCCTGAACAAAAGGTCATTTATTCGTACAATGCAAAAACACACCTTCCATTTAGAAATTCATTTCCTAGTTTAATTTGACACTCCTAGTCCTTAAATTAGAAGGGACAATAAGCAAACCTTTGTTTACATTTATTTCTTATCACTTACATTTTCAACTTGACTAATAATTTAATTGCTTCCATCTGAATTTTCCTTTCAAGAAATTTCTAGCCTGACTAGTCTGTATGTTGTCTGTTGTATGTTACTATCACTGGATACAAGGAAACATTTTTAAGGTGTTTGTTTTCTGGACTGGAGCACCTCCCACACAAGGACAGGCTGAGAGAGTTGGACTTGTTCAGCCTGGAGAAGAGAAAGTTACGAGGAGATCTTATAGAGACCTTCCAGTACTTGAAAGGAGCGTACAGGAAAGCTGGAAAGGGACTATTCATAAAAGCCTGTGGTGATAGGATGAGGGGGAATGGGTATGAACTGGACCATATTTAGACTAGACATTAAGAAGAACTTCTTCACCATGACAGTGGTGAGACACTGGAGCTGGTTGCCAAGGGAAGTTGTGGATGCCCCATCCCTGGTGGTGTTTAAGGCCAGGTTAGATGGGGCCTTGGGTAACCTGATCTAGTGGGATGTCCCTGCCCATGGCAGGAGGGATGGAGCTAGATGATCTTTAAGGTTCCTTCCAGCCATAACTAATCTATGATTCTCTGACTGTTTCAGCTCCACCACCTCTTTCCTTCATTAGATTAAAGGAATACATTTTAATATGGTGACTTCCAACATGCATCCTTGAAATAAAATTGCCTTTCTAAAAAAGAGAAATAAATGTGCTCCTTTTCCAAAAAATTCTGTTTTCTATCAATTCAGTTCACAGCTAATACATGCAACCTGAGTACAGGATTATCATCATCCCTAAATCTAGTTCCTGAGTGGTAAAATTTAGCTCAGAGGTCATTACTGTCCAGTTAAAATTATTTTCTTAACTCTGCGCAATACGCCATGTGTTTCAAAATTTGTTCCTTATATAGAATAAATAGTGTGAAACTCACACTATAACAAAATCTCCACTTGTTCTTCCTAAAACACCTAATACCCCCATGAAAAAAACCAAAGCATCTGTAAAAACTGTTAAAGTATTTTCTTAACTGTTCCCCAGACTTGATAATAAGCCTATCTCAAGGATAATCTCTTCCATTCAAGCTCTTACTTCACAGTGATAGTTTTTACTCCCTCACTGCTGCTTTTTATACCCTTAAGTTATCCTGCAGGCAAACTTTGTTTGTTCTTTCCACTATATGAAGAAGAAAAACATACTGATGGACAAATGACAACAGAACTTTTTTTCCCCAAATAGGGATGTTTCTTTAGTCCGAGGACAAAAAACAGGGGTTTAATTATTCTAGATAATTTCAGTCATATGATAAATCAAGTTTCAATACTCCAAAACTTACGGTTTGTTTTTCCTAGTTTTACTGATTCCAAAAAAGCAATATGCAAAGTATGCTCAGATAAAACAGATGTATATATTTTAATAAGAGCCAGCAAGTACTATGATTTATTTGTTCTGATGCTCCTTAAAAACAAACAGAAAAGAGACCTCTGAATATCTGACTTTACGGATACAAGGGTAAGGTCATACAAAATTCCCAGAGGCTGGTAGCTCATGGCTGATATCAAAGCTCTCCAGCTAAGTTTTCTAAGCTAAGCTTCTCCTAACACTTCCCAGCTAGAAGAATCTGAAATCAGATCAGCTCTAGACAGAGCTGAAACTCTTAGGCCTTGCATTCTGGGGCTAAAGTGCAAACGTGCACCTAGAAGCATTATTTAAGTTCCCAAGTGATTGACCAGGTGAGATTTAGTAAACTTCCCCAACAGGTGATAAAGGTCTGTTCAAACCACCACATTTACATAGAACTTTCTGGTCTGGGAAACACAAATTAAAAAAAAAAAAAAAGCCACTGAGCCTGACCACATCTTAGTTGTGAGAGCTTTGGGAGTTCCTAGTATGAGAAAAACTGGGAAATTTCTCAGAAAGTATCTGCATAGGAAAAGTCTTTTTCTGAAGACTTTTTATAAAGCCCTTGAAAATCATTAAAGATGGAAGGAGATATTACATATGGCATGCAGACACTTTATAGCTGTGTTTACACACTATATATATATATTTTTAAGCAATTCTAATACTATAAGGTTTCTTTTAGGTCCATCCAATTTAGAAAAAGATATTTGGAATGTGACAATTCTAACATGGATAACTATATCATTCACAAAAGCAGCAATATGATTTTTTTAAAACCAGATTTAAATTTAAGAAATACGTGTTTTAAACATGATAATGACTAGCATTAAACTACGTTTAATACACGAGAGCATTCATTTCAAGATGCTAGCGTTCCCTTACTTTAAGAAGACACTGAAACACACACCTAACTCAGAGCAACTGCAGACCATGAGAAGAAAGCCAGCTTCTTCATCAGGGGCCACCTGTGAAACAGCTTCCTGGGACAGGTCACAGCATGAGCAGCTACAGAGCGAGGCTGTTGGACAAAGAGTTGAAAGTGAGAAAGGAGAGCAAAGCCAACTCGGTGAAGTCGCTTCCCTCCCTCAAGCCATCCACGCGATTACAAGCATCCACACGTTTCTCTCTCACTGAAAAACCAAGTGCCGGAGCCTCCAGCCAAGCGCTTGGTCCTTGCCAAGGGCTGAGCAGCCTGATCTAGTGGGACGTGTCCCTGCCCATGGTAGGGGGGGCTGCAACTAGATGATGTTTAAGGTCCCTTTCAACCCAAACTACTCTTTTATTCTATGATCTGTCATGGGTGAGTGCCCAGCCCAAGGGGTGACCCTGGTCCTTCCAATGATGCCTGTGGGCACCTTTGCCTCCACTCCCCTCCCTCTCCCTTCCTCTTTCCTCCATCTTCTCCTTCCCCTCACCTTTCCCCTCCTTTCTCCCCCACATCTCCCCCCTTCCTCCCCCACATCTTCCTCCCTTTCTCCCCCACATCTCCCCCCCTTTCTCCCCCACATCTCCCCCCCTTTCTCCCCCACATCTCCCTCCCTTTCTCTCCCACATCTCCCCCCCTTTCTCTCCCACATCTCCCCCCCTTTCTCCCCCACATCTCCCCCCCTTTCTCCCCCACATCTCCCCCCCTTTCTCCCCCACATCTCCCCCCCTTTCTCCCCCACATCTCCCCCCCTTTCTCCCCCACATCTCCCCCCCTTTCTCCCCCACATCTCCCCCCCTTTCTCCTCCACATCTCCCCCCCTTTCTCCTCCACATCTCCCTCTTCTCCCCAACATCTCCCCCATTTCTCCTCCACATCTCTCTCCCTCACATCTCTCTCCCCACACCTCTCCCCCCCACATCTCTCCCCCCCACATCTCTCCCCGCCTTCTGCGCTCCTCTCCCCCCCCCACATCTCTCCCCCCCACATCTCTCCCCCCCACATCTCTCCCCCCGACATCTCTCCCCGCCTTCTGCGCTCCTCTCCCCCGCTCCTCTCCTCCTCCGCTACTCGCCTCCTCCTCCTCTTCCCCCTCCCATCCTCCGCCTCCCCTCCCAGCCCCAGGAAGGCCCGGATCCCCCCGCACCGGCCGGGGCTCCTCACCACTCGGAGGCGGGGGCGCCGCCAGAGGGCACTGGGCCGGGGCGCGAGCCAGGGGCGCACGCGCGGGGCGGGGCGAACGAGCCCGCGCGCGGGTCACGCCGGGGCGGGGCGGGGCGGGGCGGGGGCTGCGGCGGCCCCGCCTCGGCGCTCGAGGGCAAAGGCGTGAAAGAGGGAAGCCGAACGTCCCCGCCGATACAATATGCGAAATACAATATGTATTTCGAAGTGGAATGCGTTGATTGAAGCTAGAGTGCGGTCGAGTTTCGTCTAAGCAGTCGTGGGGTTTGAAAGTTAGACAGAATGTCCTTCTGAGAGCATGTTTTCTGTAAAACAGTGTTTTTCAGACACCATCCTTTAGTTAAAAATGATAAGGTGTTGTGTGAGGAGCAGTTTGTGCTACACCACTGTCTCTTCTTCTGTACTCACCTCTGTTTGGGATCCGCACTCGTCTGAAAGCTAAGGGCAAGTAGAGCCGTAGCTGGCTCCAAAATAGCAAGAGTTTGGACTATTGCGAAGTTTTCTAACATTAAAATTAAACCTTGGAAAGTAATAGAATATGGACAAGATTTCTGGGACAGTTTTTACATGCACGTGTAAGTGGGAAGTATATTGGGTAACAGCCTTTGTCTTGTTGCGTGTGCTTGACGGAGATCATTCCTACGTGTTGCCGAGGGCTGATAAAGGATGTTTGCTTCCTAAAACTCCAAAACGAGTCTTCGAGAGTTTTATTCGCTGACATTTTCAGTGCCACTGCTGCCTTCTCTCTGTGAGGAACAGGGTGTGAAGAGTACCAGATCAGACCACTTTGGCCTTTGAGACAGCCTTTTTTCACTCAAAAGGTGTAAAAAAGTCTCCAGTTCTTTAAAGTTCTTTGCTGAGGAAGAACTTGCCCATTGGTAAATGGCTGGATAAAGCCCATGGGGTAAATCTGCGGAGGCTGCACGCCAGTGCTTTGGGTGGGCTTTGCACTCTGTGTTGGAGTGGGGGCTTTCAAGGTGGCACTGCACAGGGAAAGTCCAAGTGTCTGTCTTTATGCTGATGCCATAAAAAGCCGAGCTCGATAATCAATGCCAATTTGATTAATAAGTAAGTTATTCTCCAATGCGACACCAGGCATGCAGTGGATCGCTCCGCTCAATGTCCGATACCATTCACAAAGACTCTATATAGTCAAAGCATACATATTCATTGTTTTTTTTTTTCCTGGAACAGGAGTGTCTATTATAATCGGTTCCCAGAATTTAGTTACATAAGTTTCTTCCCCTTGGCGCACACGCTCTGCCTTCTGGAGGTCGTCTTCAGGGGTCTCTGAGTGAAGGCCATAGATCTCCTTCATGGTTGATCTTCTCAACTCTCCTTCTTGTGCATGCTCTTACACTGCGTGGGTACCTCTTCAAGGTTGCATCTGGTCCTGACTGGTTCTTCTTTTTGTTATCATTGTGGTAGTCCTTGTTATCTGGCTTAATTAGACACAGTCACACTCTTCCCCATTCTTTCTAACTTCAGCCTTGTTAAAATCCCTTATTTAAGCATAAGTAGCCAGGCACAAGCTAGCTAAAAGTTATTATTCAAGCTCATCTTATATTTTAGTTCTAAAATCACAAAAACTATAGATAATATTTAAATGCATACTAGGTTAGCAAGTTATAACAAAACATTTCTTCCTTCAATACCATGTTAGCCATATGGGAATAAATCGGGGGGAAAAAATATGTGGGTAGAAGTGTGGTAAATACTCCTGCTCTACAGTCATATTGTAATTACAATAATGTCATTTGTAATTACAGTAATGTAAAAATGGTTTCACTGACATTTCAAATGCGAATGTTTCATGCACGCTTTACTCTTTATTATTTTTTTGCAAAATAGTGCAGATGGGCTGTAAATAGTTTCCATAATGCAATTAGTAACCAAATCAATGAAAAAGAAATATATATACTCATTCTCTACTGTAACATCAGGAGGCTGTCAAGGACACTTGCTGATGAGCACTTTAGACTGACATCTACAAACTATTGTGCTAGGTAAACAGTGTGATTATCCCATAGAATGAAGACGTTTCTTCACTTTGCAGTATGAAAAGTGATGATAATGAGTTGGATCCCTGTGGTGCAGTTTGCCTGATTTTTTTTTAAGGATCTTTCTAAGCTGTGAGAGAAACTGTACAAACAGTGACCAGAATTGTAGTTTCATTACAATCAATAGCACTACTCTCATTGATTTCACCAGAGGTGGTATTTCACCTCTTATGTGGATGAAAAGACTTGGAATGCATGTCTCATATTGTAGATATAAACAAGATAAACAAATTCAATAGCTGCTGTGGTTCTCCTTGAGTTCTGAGAAAACTGAGAGGCAGAATTGTTGCATGATATTTTCTTTATGCTGTCTGAGTGCTCTGATGGGAAATAGATTTGCAGTAATGCTTATGTAAAATTTTATTTATTAGATCTATCTGAATAATTTCATTAATAGGGAATATGTTGTAAGTGATTCAGGAAAGTCATGCTTTAAAAATAAATGAGTTGGCATATGAATAGATTGAAACTTTTGAAAAATTGATATCCAGAACCTTTCTTCACAATCTTACAATTTCTTTCTTTACTATATTTTCTTTCTTTTCTTATTTCCTTTCTTGCTTTTTTCTTTTTTTTTCCCATACCTCTTTCTTTTTTACTCTTTAAAGAAAAGGTAGTATAATGGTGCTCTTCACTTCTTTTTTATGGAGGACATTGCTTTAATTCTCACTTTACCATATGGAAGAAATCCTACTGGAACTAAGATAGTTTGTTTAAAGATAAGATAAGCAGAAAGCATAAGAATGGAAAAAGTAAATTGAAAGCTTCATTTGGTCATGCTCCATTAAGACTATTTGTTTACAGGATAAAGAATTACTAGTCATAGGAAAGAAATAGGAAAAGAAAATAATCAGAGGAAAACAAGCCCTAAAATTTATTGTTCTGATATATGCTCTGTTATACCAGAACATTTTTTTGCTGAACAGACTGAATCTATTGGTTAAGATTAAAAAAAAAACAAAACCAAGAGAGACTCAAAACATTTATGTCACAAAATTTCCTCAAGGCCTTTATTCATAATAAGAATTAAGTGATCATGTTCAGTATAGGTTTAGGGGTGAACAAGGAAGTATTTAATCACAGTTCTAACTGTAATCAAGCATTTCAGTTGCTAATCATGCATTAATACATACAAACTTTCAGAAGAAATAAGTACCTTTCTTATTGACATACAAGACAATTTACATATAAAATGCAAATGCACATACACAGATTTCCCTTACACTATATTCAAAAAGGCTGTTGTCTTGCAGTTTTAAGAGACCCTGTTTCAGAGTGCCCGTTAGGCTGCTGTATTTGAGAAACTTAGTGATTTTGTTTTGTGGTTAGGGTAGTTCTGCAGGATTAAGAAAGCTCTTCTAGTCACATAAGAGAACTAGTGAAGACCAAGACTTCATAATCCACTGCAGAGTTCAAGGAACTACCACCAATGCTCAAAATTGGAAGTTCATAGGATTCTTCACTACTGTCTATACACATGAATGTTATATTTAGTAGTATGTCTTTTCTTCTCTTTTTATTTTTTTTTTGGTAGAACATCAGTGATGAAGATGTATGACTATCAAACAATGTGCTATAGTTGCAATTCCAACATTTTTCTATCTTTTAGTTTAGGAATAAATCAAACAGTAATAAATTTCATATTGAGACATGTAACTCTTGTACAACGGCTGCTATATTTTCATTTTGACCACTAGATACATGATTAATCTGTAGGTGAATGTAACAAATATACAACTGGATTTTGTAATTTTTTTAAGGATTGTGGTTGTCATAAATTGTTTGCCTAATTCAATATAAACCAACAATTTTACATTTGTAGTGATATATTAAGCATAAATATTGACTCAAAGTAAGTCAAAGGTATGCAGTTTCTTAAACCACCAGAAAGTATTGCATGGCCTGATGACAAAGGCTACAAAGAAATATATATTTAGTCAAAAGCAGTGGGAGAAAGATGTGAAATTAGACTATGGAATGAAAACTTCCAATAGTGGCAGCACTGCAAAACATAGATTTTCTCAAAGAAAAGAAAAAAAGATGTATTTGTCTTAAAAATACTCATGCCTTCCATTCCAGTTAGGTTTGAGCTCACAAAGTAGAAGGGGAAGTGTTTTACCATTTTTATTGCAGTCTTGTTCTATAAAATGTCATTGTTTCCATCTGTATATCTGTGTGGATATAACTGAGATGCATGAAACGTTAGCTGCATTATTACTGGCATACAATCCATGTTGTTGTTTTAGCCATTATCTATACAAACTACACCTCAGGAGCTATTCTACCTGCAAAAAAACCCTTCACCTGTATTGGAAGTCTTGTTTCGGAATGTTGTTTAGTCCAGAATTTTGGAGTAGAAAAGCAAGATCATGCTGACCAGGATACATTAATATGGTGCATCTTTTTACTGTATAACCAAGCGTTAGTGCCTGGAAGGTCTCCAAGTGAGTGCAGTAATTCCCATGATTATGTAGTTAAAACTGTCTGCATCATGAAGGCATCTGATTAATTTGAAAATCTTATTGTCTTATGTGATGAGAGAGGGATGAACTCCATGCAGTTAGTGTTGTGCTCAAGACTGTAGGCAAGCGTGGCAGTTGAATTATCATAAGAAGAAAAGAAAACCTCACTGAGCTAGCAAATGATCAAACACTGCAGCTTTCATTATTAAAATCACTAACAAATTTTGACATTACTTTATTGACAGAGCATGATTCTCCACTGGTCAGTGCCTCTATAATAATGACAATAATTTATTTCCTGTAGCACGTAATTGGATAAAAGTGCACCTCAAAATAGATGAACAGTGATACTGCCTATCCTGAGGGCCTTGAGACTTCTCAAGCATGATTCAACACGGTGTTAGAAGTGAGAGGTAGGCATAGGTTCTAGATGGCTTTATCCTACCTCACTGTTATTTTAACATTGGCATTATCAAAAATGGCATAAATCACAAGTTTTAGTTGACTAGCTTCTTGTAGGGTCTGCAAAATAACTGGGTTTAAACATGGACCTTATTGGCACTGCAGAAAACATATAGAATGTTGAGAAGTATAGACAATATCATGGATGAGTGTGCAAGCCAGTAGCAAAATATCAAATGGGAGCACTGATTTTATCCAATTTTTTGTTCTACTAAAACAAATGCAGTAGTCAGGTATGTAGTTATTTCTAGTTTACTCTCAAGGAGCAGTATTGTCAAGAAGTGACATGGCAGTTGATGATTACTTGGAAATACGTAGGTGACTTGCTTTTTCTAGGAATGGTGTCCTTTGGGGAAGCAAACCTTTCTCTAGCATCTGTAGTGAAACATCCAGACTGTTCACTCTTAAGAGTTGTTGTATTACTCACTTTCTGCCCCATCCTTAAAAATGTGAGCCAGAAGTTAATAAAAATACAGTTCACAGTATAGATAATGTCTTGAAAATAATGTTATAGTTACTGATTTTCCATAGCAAAGGTAGCTAGCCCTGGCTAATGTTGCATTGTTATGCTGCAGGCAATGTGAAGGTTGATTGCAGCTCTGATGCAGGGCTGAATTCCTTCCAGTAAATTGCTGAGCACAAAAGAAGCACATTTTGGGAAATAAACATATCTCTTGATTAAAAACAATTCAGTACATATAACAACTTCTGCAATTTTCATACAAATAAGTAGAAGATCATGAAAAATTATGCTTTCTGTTTTGCTTAAGTAGAAACTATTTTAAAAAGCATTTTAACTGCAGAAGCCAGCAGAGAATCAGGTTTGCTATGAAGAGCTAACACACCTATAAAAGTATTCAAATAAACTCCTTAGCTGTAGCACATTTCAGCCTCTGCTCTTGATTCAAGGCCATTGCTTTACATGAGCTTGTAGTATGAGATCTGCATAGGTGATTAATGCTACTACCTTAAAGGCCTATTAGGGAGTAGAGTACTTGTTAAACAGAGCCATGGATGGGCATCATACTATGCATATGGATTTGAGGTTTCATTTTCTAGGTATGTTTTAGCATGTATTTAAAAAAAAAATCATTCATTTAACTAACACAAAAATTATTGAATTGAGTAATCATTTATAAACTATGTTTGAAAATGGTATCACACAAAACAGAAGAAAATGAGGTACAAAGAGGGAGGTAAAAGCAACAATATAATGTTAGCATGGATACATTTTAGTTGCTACTTTCTGAAAGTTAACAAGATTCTGATGGCCCTATAGACTTCCATTGTGTTAATTTCTGAATAAAAGCAACAGATCCCTGAAACAATTGTTTGCCTAAGCCTCAAGGGAAAGATGAGGGAGGAAGAGAAAGGCAAATGATAGTTCACATTATTTGCTTTTTTGAATTGACCTGTTCTGCAGTTGATTCTGAAACATGAAAATCGAAAAATATGTAAAATATTTATGTACAAAATGTGATATGTTGTATAGATAGTGATTCTTTGTGTGCCTATTGGAATCAGAGGTCAAATGCACATTCTGACCATTTTCGTAAGAGTGATTAACAACAATGTGGGAACTAAATTACGTAACAGTGCATTAGCAACTAGCCCAAAGAAAAAGTCCTTCTATTTCTTAACTTATGCATTATTTATCACAGAGGCCTGATGGAATGTAAGCATTAAAATTTTAGGGAGTAGAATTTTTTTTTTTCTGTACATGGAAGCTATATATAGAGTAAGTAGGGTTTAATCCTTGATTACAGCCTGTGCAAGCCACTGAAATTAAAATATTGTGTTGTACAAATATGTGCTTTCTGTAAGTATTCCCTTTCATTACTCCTGTTTTTAGCCTGAGGCAGAAAATATTGCTTTCAAGTCCTTGTCTGTTCAGTTTTTAGAAAGTGTTTCAGATAGTATCTGTACTAGGTTTATTTACCCCCACTATTGCTATGATGACAATATCACCAAAATCTTTTTTAAAGATTTTAAAAATAAATTATAACTACATAGCCTTGTGACGTCTTTTTGTTCAGTACTTTCAATCCTGAGACATTAATCTTTTACCAGAAGAAGGCAATAGGAATCCAGTGTGATCAACCAAAAAGAGAGACAAAAAAAAGTGATTATGGATTCATTTCCTTGTGGACACAGAAGGATCCAGGTTTGGATTTAATTACTTAAAAAAAGACACCCAGTGCCATATGAAATGCACTAAATGATTAAAAAAACCCTCCATCCTTCTGCAGCTGGAAGTTTCAACACAGGTACAGAAGATTTTTGCCCTTCTGGTACAGCTTTTAGTGGATATATCTTGAAAAATTTAAAATAACACTGGATGCATATGTTTAGACAACCAAATTCCACATTCATTGTCTCCCTAGTGCTTTCTACCTTCTACAGGTAATTCTAGGGCTTCAATTCCCATTTCAACGGTGACATAGATACTTACGTAATCCTGAAAATCCAGGATCAGTTTCTGGATACCTATATATCATGTCACATTTCTGAACTCAAAGTTCAGTAGGTGTTTTGAACCCTTCAGTGTCTAAGCTCCTGCCTGCTGCCATTGCATCTGTGACACTGAATGAAAATTCAAATTTCAGCAGGTCAATGCATTTTTTTTATTCTGAATCTAGATTTAGAGTAAACTAGAGCAACATTTTTGAATCTGGTTCTATAAATGTGTATGTCCTGTTATAGTCCTTGGTAAATTACATCGATGATTGTTAAAAATTTGTGCTCTCTATTCATTAGCTCTTTTAATGCCTTATATCCGAGTCTATTGCTTTGAAGATACCCTTGTTTTTGAAATTTCTGTTCTTATGGAGGCAGAGAGACTAAGTCAGTCTTTGTTCTTTCATTTGATAATGAAATTTAATTCATACCTCTAGAAGAGATACTTCACACTGCTTTGATCATTCTCTTCAATATTCCTCTCATCTCTGCTTTTGTCTAATGTGAACTCCAGGCATAATAACTAGATAAACTATAGCAACTTAACCACTTTTTTCCAGTGGCATTTCTTTCCAGGGGAAATTTTGCAGGTGCAGTGTTGTCTAAATTAAACAGAACGTAATTGCCTGATTTTCTCTTGTCATATGGAATGAAAACCTGAAGTTAAGGATAAGAATTTTCTCTGACTTGACTTAGGGCTAAGATTTTACCTTAGGGGCTTCTTCCTTTGGTACTGATATCTAAAAAATGCATGAACCACTACTGGTGCTTTCTGAAAGCTCTTACATTGTCTAAATATTATAATTTTGTATCACTTGATTTTATTCCCTCAAGAGTTCTCCTGCAAGAGCTGTTATATTCCATTTCATTTTGTTTTCCAGTAAAACCAAGCTCTCGTTCTGTGTAAATGATTGTTGAAAGCAGAACAGATTTTGCTAGCAAGGACTTAGAAATATAGAATCATAGAATAGTTAGGGTTGGAGGGGACCTTAAAGATTATCTAGTTCCAACCCCTCTGCCGTGGGCAGGGGCATCCCACTAGGCCAGGTTACCCAAGGCCCCATCCAACCTGGCCTTAAACACCTCCAGCGATGGAGCATCCACAACCTCCCTGGGAAACCTGTTCCAGTGTCTCACTGTTCTCATGGTGAAGAAATTCTTCCTAATGTCTAATCTAAATCTGCTCCTCTCCAGTTTATACCCATAAACCCTTGTCCTATCACTACAAGGCTTTATGAATAGCCCCTCTCCAGCTTTCTTGTAGGCTCCTTTCATGTACTGGAAGGTCACTATAAGATCTCCTCGTAACCTTCTCTTCTCCAGGCTGAACAAGCCCAACTTTCTCAGCCTGTCCTCATAGCAGAGGTGCTCCAGCCCTCTGATCATCCTTGTAGCCCTCCTCTGGACCCATTCCAATAGCTCCATATGCTTCTTATGTTGACAATTCCAGAACCACACACAGTACTCCAGATGAGGTCTCACAAGAGAGGAATAGAGGGGCAGAATCGCTTCCATTGACCATCTGGCCATGCTTCTTTTGATGCGGCCCAGGATATGGTTGGCCTTCTGGGCTGCAAGCGCACACTGCCAACTCATATTGAGCCTCTCATCAACCAGCATCCCCAGTCCCTAAGTCCTTCTCTGCAGGGCAGCTCTCAATCACATCATCCCGCATCATGTACTGAAAATGGGGATTGCTCCAACCCAGGTGTAGGACCTTGCACTTGGTCCTGTTGAACCGCATGAGGTTCTCATAGACCCACTTCTCCAGCCTGTCCATGTCATTCTGGATGACATCCCATCCTTCCAGTGTAGCAACTACACCACTCACCTTGGTGTCATCTGCAGACTTGCTGAGGGTGTACTCAATCTTGCTGTCAATATCATTGATGAGGATATTAAACAGCACTGGTCCCAGTACAGACCCCTGAGGGACACCACTAGTCATGGTCCATCTGGACTTTGATCCACTGACCCTTACTCTTTGAGTATGACCATATAATCTGTTTCTTATCCACTGTGCTGTCCGTCCACCAAATTCATGTCTCTCCAATTTAGACAGGAGGATGTTGTGGGGGACCATGTCAAAGGCTTTAGGGACGTCTAGATAGATCACATCCATCAGTTTACCCGTGTCCACTGCTGCGATTGTGGAGAGCCACTAAGTTGGTCATATAGGATTTGCCCCTAATGAAGCTGTACTGCCTGCCATTGATCACCTCTCCATGTCCTTTATCAGGGCTTCTAGGAGGATCTGTTCCACGATCTTCCCAGGCACAGAGGTGAGGCTGACAGGTCGGTAGTTCCCAAGGTGATTTTTTCTGCTCATTTTAGAAATGGGCACAACATTACCTTTCTACCAGTCACCAGGGACTTCAATATCTTCTTTCCCAGTCTTGAAAACTATGAAACATATCAAAAAACCCAACGATCAGAGTGAACGGAGGCAGTTACTGATATCTTTACAATGAAAAGTGCTATAGTTAGGTATGCAAATTCACTTGCTAACTCACAGCTGAGAAATACAAGGAACAGTGTTTGCTACAAAGTACCCCTCCTTAATGTTCAATAGAGTAGATTTTCTCAGGCAGTAGTGTTCCAGGAGGAAGGCAAGCATATAACTCTTTCCAAATCCTGTCAGTGATGTGACATCTAAGCGGCTTTTAATACAAGACAGCTATAGAGAACCAGTCCTATATGTCATTTTAAGTCCACATCTTCTCCAGTGAGCTGTGGAAGAAAAAGGAATCATAACAAATATAAAATTCATGATTAGGAGCACATCTGCTTTCAACACAGGAGCAACTGTAGGGCTACGATGCTAATCAAATATACTGGCAAGTCTTTGTGGAAGAATGATAGTACATTGGTTCAGTGTAAGGCCATCCATTTTCATTTCATTTTAATCATCTCTACTTGGCTTAGGCCTCCTGAAATAGCTACATCAGAAAATTGCAGCCTTTTTCTCATCAGAATTCAGAGTGCTCAACTTTGCATGTGAAATGCAAAGCAGGCATTTGACACTCTGGTTCCACATTGGGGCTATGCTTTACATCATTTCTGTCTGTAATGTTGATGACTATGTCATCCTTAGAAATGTCATTCCTACTTTAATAAGGGAGGAGAAAGCAATTTCCTTCCTTCATTTGTGGTAAGGAGGGTTGTGTTTCTCCATTCAACCTATTGCTCCAAATTTGGTAATCTTCATTCAGCAGGTGGTCCCACAGAAGCCTCTTGCTCTTGGAGGACTAGTATGTGGTATGTACAACCATATGGAGGAATATCCAAAATGATCAGTCAAGAATAGAAATAGAAGTACAGTAAATTAGATTGTTAATCCCTAAGAAATAAGTATAAAATATATAAAATTAGAAAGTTCAAATAATCTTTCTCCATTCTGACACATACCCTGTCCTGAAGTAGGGAAATTCAGAACTTCTGGTCTTTTTGGATGTGTTTATCATATTTTGTTTTATTTAGCGGGACATTGAATCACATTTACTGTATAGTAAATCTACTTAAAATAATTTCTAAAAACCAGAAAATCTACCATGTTGCCCTTTACTGTCATGATAATAAATAAGAGCACAGTAAGTTAATATTTTGGTTTTCTTATTTGTGAAATAGTATGTCAACTTGCAGTAGTTTCACACAATATCCTTAGTGCTGTAGAATGTGTATCTCTTTTGTATAAATAACTAAGAAGGAGAAGTAGTTTGTATTTGTATTCCTTTTGTATGTCTCTTCCTGCCCCTAATAGTCAACAGATTTATTTTTTTTGCTAAGTTGCAAATTTGATTTAATTATACAGTCTTCAAAGAATCTCAGACTAAAGCTTTCATGTATGTCTGAATGTTTTTCCCAAGATTATTTAAAGAGAGGGTTGCATGACTAAATATGGTTTTGATAGGTAAAGATACCAAAAAAAACCCCACCTCACTGCTAGACTTTAAAAAAAAGTGAGTTTACAAACACATCTTTGCATGCCACATACTACTTTGCAGGCCAAATCCTTTCTTTCCAGTTTGCTATTAGTAAAGTGACTTTTGCCAGTTCTCTGTGTTGCAACAAACTCGTGGCAACCTGCTTTCAAACTTTTGGATAAGTCTCTTTCCATCACTTATGTGTTCTGGGATGACTGCTTCTTACCAGCACAAACAGTATCACTTTTAACTACTTATGTTACACATTGTCTATGTATTGTATATCTGCACTCTTGAGTAAAGTCTGTTGCTTTTCTTTGAACTGCAGATAGTGCTCCCAGGTGGACATAATCACACACAGCAAAACAAACAGGGTATTGTTTTGTTGCAGAAATTTTAAAAGTAAAATGTATCACATAGAGTACATTGCAAAGAAAGAAAGACAGAAAGAAAAGAAAGAAATCATCAGTGTTTGGGAAGTTCTCACTTCTTTTTTTCTTATTGCCACCTAGGCAGAATTTTAGAAAGTACTTATTGTGCCTGGGCTTCTTAAATCTTCAGAATAGGAGATGAAGTTGGGTTTTGCTAGGTGTGAGAAAGGCTTGGACAGCTGCAAAGATAGTTGGATACTGGTGGCTATTTGCAAAGCCTGAGTGAAGCAGACTAGAGCGGAAGACTTAGGGAGGGTAAAGAAGTGAGTTATGTGAATTCTCAGCTGAGATGCTGATGTTTGGAGACAGAAAGATGGGGATGATTGGTTAAATGAATTTCAAGACTCAGCAAAACTGTTGCTGTGTGATAGTACTGCTTAGATATCACCTGACAAGTGAGCTTCTTGAAAGCATGTGACGCACGAGGCCAGGCAAAAAAAAGGGACAAAACATGGAAATAATAATTTTAGGAGGATCAGTGGCTGAGAAGCAGCACAAGAATAATGAGTATGAACCAAGACTAAAATGAATGAGAAAGTAAACAATGCACTTGGGGATGGTAGCTTATTAGTTAAGATTTCTGATGCAAGATAATATGGAAAAGGAATAAGAATATTTTAGCAGGAAAAGAGGAATCTGGGAACTGAACTTTTCTCTATACATTACATTAAAAAAATAGTATCTTTAATTTAATAAATAGCTGTAATAGTCTTCAAAAATTCTCTATTGCCTCTATTGCAACTGTATCTTCTAATGAATAGCAATATAATCCATTATAAAATTCATCAACTAAATCTGTGATATGTCATAAAAATTTGCACATCATAAAAGGAATAATAAATGCATCACAGTAGCAAGGAATTTACATGTTTGCACAATCTAGTGTTTAGATTTCTCTAACCTGGTATTTATTCTGGCAGCTTGAAAAGTGAAAAGTATAGTATTGCATTGTCTGTAATTTCCTGAAAGATAAATCTGAACATCTCTGTTAAAATTACAATTATAATTTGCCAAGAAATGCATCATTCAAATCTATGATTACTACTACATCATACAATATTTCATAAGACACAAGTAAAGCCAAATAGTTTAACGAAGTCATAGTCCCCTGAGAAACCTCAATCACCAACAGCAGAAAACCTATTTTATAGCAGAATTCAATAATGATTTTCTGGCTTTTTGACTATGGTAAAGAAAAGCCTTTCATTTTTCCTTAACTTCACATAGTGGATTTTTATATAAAGTGGAAGCAAATAAGATATTCTACTTCTTTTTTTTTTCTTTTTGAATCATACAGTGATGACGGTATAAAATAATGGGTTAATTTTATCTGTTTAACATAGGATGATATACTGTATTTATCACTGTAACATCTGTCATCCAATGTTTTATTAAACTCTCAGACAACATTTTGTTGTGTGCTATTTGATTCCCCTTTTTTATTACATGAAAATGCATATGACAGGAGGCATATTTTGCACTGTTGTTGATATTGCAGCTGTGCTAATCTTTAGTGCACTTTGTACTAATTTGGGAGAAAATGAGATCAGAAGAAAATGCTTGTATTGCTGCCAAGTTTTGCAATAGTTCTAGCTACTTTTTAACTTTTCTTCTAAACCATTGACTTCTGCAAGTTTGTATAATAAAGTACTTCCACGCTTCAATTGCATGTTGGATGTAATTTCATTCTGCATTTTATTTTAAACAGTTGCCTGGTAATTCACAGATCTTCAGTATCTGCATGGAGAGAAAAAGGAGAGTACCTGTTCCTTTTGTATGCCATTCATGATCTTATAATATTTTGTGTTATCTCCCACCAGGCATCTCTCTTCAAATATGTTTATTCTTAATGAAGTTTTTGTAAAGAAGCTTCTTAGATCATCCCTTTCACCTGTATACTCTTTATATTTCTACTATCCCTTTGCTGCAATGGGAAGATCAGGACCCCACACAGTATTTGTCATAGGTATTCATCATGAGTTTACAGTATGTGAGGATACAGGGTTTCTGTTTGGATCTCTATTTTCTTTCTAGTATCCTGTTTGACTTTCTGACCTGCCTGGAGCAACAGGGTTTTTTTTGCATAAGGCTGTCTGCTAACTCTTTCTTCATCATTAAATATCTACTATCTGATGGGTATATACAGTTGATTTTTTCTTTTTTTTAATTAATTTTTCTTTTTTTCTTCCCTTTCGCTTCCTGGTGCATTTACTTACATAGACTTTCATCAATTATATTACTTCCTGGTCAGCTGCAATCATAGGCAGTTCTTTTTGGTCAGCTTTTCTCTTAATAATCTGTTCCCCTTCAACTGTCAAGGCTGCACAAATGCACTCACCCTGTGCTTCTAATCTTGTAACTGGTTAGTAATCAATGAGAAGCCTTATTGCTTATCCATGGCAATCCATTTCCTTGTTGTTTCAGATGTTCCACAGTTAACTTGACTTAATGTAGGTGGAGCAACTTGCTTCTATGTTTCTTAGTGTCTACTGTCTCTCTATAAACTATACCTAAACTATATCCTATTCAATATCACCTTCTAGTAAATTTCTAAAATGCAAAATAAATATGAATTTAAAATACTGTTACAAATAAGTTAAAATATCTTAATGACAAAATAAATTCATAAAATTAGTGGGATTCAGTCTGAATAAATTGACTTCTAAAATCTTTGAAGACTGAATTTGATCACTGAAGCAAAGACTCTTTCATTTATTGTGTTTTAACTGAGGAATGGTTTAGACAAAGTAAAACACACATAAAAATAATTTCTGTGGCTGATTAAAGTGGTCACTGAACACATTTGCTACTGATTTTTTATAAAATTGAAGTTAATCCCTCAAAGTGAAAAATCATTCAGGACGCCACAGAAGCTGTGGCTTGCATTTACAGATTTCTTCAGAGGGTCATATATTAAGCAATATTTGTCCCATGCTTTACAAGACCCTGTGCTATAGCTATCATATATAACAGTAATATCTGGTCTTTACATAGCCTCACACATCTTCAGTACATTAAACAAACACTAATAATATTTATTAAATCCCTCTGATGTAGGAGTACGTATTATTAAACCATTTTTAATTACATCATTAGAAGATGCTAATAATGCAAAATAGTATCTGAAAATTGTATAAGCTTATTTCTTGTTAACTTCAAGACTATTTCAGGTATTGTTCCTAGGATAAAAGCTAACTGCCAACTTTCAGGCAGGTCTAGAAAAGTTTGTTTTCAGATCTCTTGTTGGTCTGTCTCAGCTAGGACAGTGATGGTTTTGCCCTTTAAAAGATAACTTACTCTAATTTGTATTCTAATAAAATCTGGGCATTAAAGATTTATAAGAGCTTTGCAGTGCTTACTTTCAGAAGGAGTTGCTGGCAACTCAGCCTATACATTTGATCTATACATAAAACAAAGTCCTTTAGGGTGGAAGACACAGCTTCTTTGTGTGATGATGTTTATTAATCTTCCCTAGCAGTAACAGCACACTGAAACATTAAACATTTCACTGTGTAAGACATCATTTATGTCCCTGGCTCAGGCAATGGCGTGTCGTGATTGCCTTAATATTCTTAGATGCAGTACACTGTCAGTAAGCAGAGAATTCTCTGAAGTAATCAGTAGTATCATCATCCATACGAAATTATTTAAATACTAATATTTTCACTGTGAGAAATCAGACATAGTTGAGAAACCCCTAAGATGGATACCTTTTGTATCTTGTCCATTATGTCAAAGCTTTCATGCACAAGGCCGTTATTCTAGTACTACATTTCACTCTGTTGTTATTGATTTAGTGTAAGTTATATTTATTCATACATTTAATGATCAGACTTGCATTATCAGTATAGGCACCAGTAAATTCGGTTTCATCTTATGCTTGCTTCTGCAGTTTTTTATAAATATTATAAGATATTGTAAATGTTGGTTTGAAATTTGTGTGTACAGTCAATTTAGAACTACTCGTGGAAAAGATCTTATTTTTGCTAGAACACATTAATATTTTTCTGCATAGGGATACAATATTTTATTATTGCTATGATTAGTATTAAGATAGTATTAAGATATTGATGCTTGCAATATGGCAGACATCATCTGAAGGACCAAAGCCTCTGCAGTACTTTTTGTAGCAAAATTTAGGTCTGTTGTGCTTCTTATTTATGTTTTTCAAGCACTAGAAATTAGCACATGTGCTTTACCATAAATTATAAATTAAATGATCAACACACCTTTGGAAAATGATTGCTGTCATGCTTTGCTGTAGACATGCACTTATTGCAAATTATGCTTCATTAACAAATGTTAAAAGCAATGGCATTCCTTAAAGCTTTTAAGGGGTATCATGTGAGTTACTAATGCACTTGCTGTAATTTCTCTAAATGCTTAGAGAGGACAAACCAGCAGACTTAATACAGATTGCCATTGCAAATGGGAACAATGAAGTGAACACAGCTGCATTCCAAGGAATTAGCTTTAAAAAAAACAAAACAAAAACTTTTAATTTTGACAGTTAAACACTGCTGTTCATATGATTTTTGTGTTTACCTGAACTAATGGTTCCAGTATGGAGAAAATTGAATTGTTCCCCTCAAGGATATATACAAATAAATGTATCTAAACTTGTTGCAAATTTAGGGATGATGTTTTAAACTTAGTGAAAAATTGTGAGAACCCTGTTGAACTTAATTGGTACAAATAAAGGGATTAATGGATTTTACTTCATCCTACATTGCAGTTCTATGATTTTACAAGCATAAATTAAAATAGGAAAGCAAAAAGACTAGAGTTCATTAGTTTGAGATGAAAGGAGTTGAAATTAAATTTTCATATCTAAGAGGTAATCCTTAATGCCTTGATTTACATTTTGGTGGTTGAGGGGCAGTCGAGTCTTGGTAGAGATTGACATTCTGTTCCTGCAAACCCCAGTAAACATCAAAAGTGATTTGTTCCTTACTAATTCTTCTCACTTTTAATCTAAAGAGAAATCATAGGTTTAAACAAACCAGTTTGAAAAATCTGGATTTTAAGTCTTACTACAGTTTTCAACCATGAACATAGAAGCTATTTGTAAAGGTCTATTGCATTTATAGCCTGTGTGGGAAATTTAAGTCATGATGTATTAGGGTTATTTGGGTATGACTGCAAACTAGATTTGGAGTGAAGCTCGAAAGGGAATCAAAAGTCTTCTGTTCCTTGATCAGTGTACTGTTCATTGAACCCCAGCCTTTTATTCTTGTTCTTTCCACATGGAAATCTCAATATTAAGATGCATTAGGAGTTTCTGGTATTGTGCTCTTCATGTTACTATTTGAGTCTTTGTGAAGGTAGAATTTGTTGGCACTTTCTAACGTCCATATGTGTCTTCTAGTGTGATAGTAGTGAAGGCGGAGAAGCATTGATTTATTTCCCCCCTTGACCAACAAAAGAAAAAGAGCTATACTATGCAAATTTAAGAGGGCACTGGAAGAAGTCATAATCAGTATCACAACCACTTCATCTTTTTTTACCTGCCAGCAAAGTCAGAATTTAGGAAACCTCACCTGCCTTAATAGATTTAAGTGCTTAAATTGTAACTAGAAAGCTTGACTACTGATGTATATTCGGACTTGCCAAAGGCATTGTCTTAGAAGGATTCAGACTTCTGAGTTGTGACTTGCCTCTCAGGTTTATGACACAAATGTTATATACTAAACATAAAGCCCTGTCATTATTTTACAGAGAAAAAGAAAAATAAGTTAAAATATTGGTGACAGAGGAGGCTAGGGCAGGGATGTTTATAATATGATAAAGACCACACCTTTCTTCACTGTAGAGTTTCTACATATTGTATCAATATATAACTGGAATATTATGTATTCTGAATATACATATATATATATATATATTGCTTCTCACCTTAGTCTGTCTTCAGCTGACAGAAGTGATTCTCCATTCTCCTGGTTTTAGGAAACAGTTGTTAACAGCTGCAAGCAAACTTTCTAAACTGGTTTTGAAGTGTTTTCCATCATTTTGGCATGATGGGCTGATATTGATGAGACGAAAGATCCTATAGAGTATTCAGATTGATTTAACAGTGTGGAGATAATAAAATTAGATACGAACCTAGGGTCAAAACAAGTTTAAATATCTAATACAGATGTAACCTGATATGGCAGACATTTGGTTATCATTTAAACATGATTTCTCTCTAAAACTACCTGTAAGGAGGTTGTGGAGAGGAGGGCGCTGACCTCTTCTCCCAAGTGACAGGGAACAGGACAATGGCCTCAAGCTCCACCAGGGGAGGTTCAGGCTTGACATCAGGAAAAAATTTTTCATGGAAAGGGTCACTGGGCACTGGCAGAGGCTGCCCAGGGAGGTGGTTGAGTCACCGTCCCTGGAGGTGTTTAAAGGACGGGTGGATAATGTGCTCAGGGGCATGGATTACTGTTTGATAGGAATGGTTGGACTCGATGATCCAGTGGGTCTCTTCCAGCCTGGGTATTCTATGATTCTGTGATTCTGTGATTCTATGATTCTATGATGGATGCACTCCAACCTGTGTCATTTCACCTAAAGGTATTTGCTAATGTGCTTCTGAAGACAGCATCAATGCAGCCAAGGGGAGCCTGTGAAATAAAACTTAATGCGGATGGAGGAGGGAGAAGATGGGTGAGGAAATAATTCAGATTTCCTTAGATGCATAAAATGGCCCCATATTCCTAATTTAGAGTGGAGATAGTCTCCTTGCTGCAAATACTGTCTTTCTTAACACAAATACTAATGGTGATGCTAAGCACTTTATGATAGACATATGAATTCTGGGGATGAAATAAGCTATGAAAAATGCTTGATCACAGCATAAAGGCATACACAAGTTCAATTTTCTGTGTGTGCTGATAATATATATAATTTCTGATATGAAGCTTTTCTTTTAGAAAAGAAAATGCATAAGGATCTCATGTCACCAGCAAAAGCTGCTTTCAGGCAACAGGTCTTTTTTATTACATTCTCCATTTTTTCAAGAAATAATTGTCACTACAGTAAAATTCTTGTCTACAATATTTTAAATGAATGCAGTATGACATCTGACAGCATGTATTTTCCTAAGAAACGAGGAAGCGATAGACACATCCAAACTATCAGTCAAATTCTTTTCGGACTCTCTCTACTTATTCTGTCTGTATGTGTTTCTCCTGCCTTGGCAGTCTCACTTCTGTGCCCACACACTAAAAAAACAAACAAACAAAAAAAAAAAACGAGAGAAAACTCCAGACAGCATAGTGTTTACAATGCTAGAAATAAAAGACAAAACATTCTTAAAGAACTACAGTAATTTCTGAAATAAAATAAAAAAGGCACAGGAATCTTCTTTGAAGTTCTTTGAACAGTCTAACTAAAAAATAAATTAAATCTCAGGAGATGACTCTAAGACAGGAAAAAAATTTCTCATCAGCTGTTCATAATAGAGCAGAATTTAGTACCTTTTTTTTTTCCTGAAATATTACTCAGTGCTTTAACTCCTGTCATTATAATTCACAAAATTTATTAAAAATACATCATGCCTTTCCCTATGGGAGCTTCTCAAAGCCTCTAAGGGTCATAGGAATTTTCTTTCTCACTCCTCATTCTATTAACACAGTGAATTCCTCAAGGAAATAAGAATGAAAAAGTGGTTTATTAAGTTAGGCAGCACATAAGATTAATTTAGAGGGCTGTCTTTTTTTTCTCTTAAACCTAATGGATGCAGTGAAATTTTAAATAACTGTTATGATTTCTCCTTAACAAATACTCTGATTCTGTCTATATAATTTCAGACTTTATTTACTGATTTATTAATGTGCATCCTTCTTTTTCATGTACACCCTCATTTGCCTACAAATCTATTTGAAATTTAATGGAACTCTGTATATTAGAGGATTAAAAAAATAGTTGTACAGAATTAGCATAAATAGATTTTAATTTCTATGTAGATAAAATAAAAAGTTACAAGAAGCAGGTAGTGACAGTGGAAGAACAGCTGCTTACTGTTTACTTTAATTAACACAGTTGGAGAAGCCAACCTATAATTAAAGAATAATTAGTTTTGAAAGTGGTTTAATCACTATTTTGATTACAAATAATTGAATAAAGAGATTCTAAGAAGAAAACTGGAAATCACACTTCCATTGGATACCTTTCATTTTATCTTCTAAACTATGAAAATATTGTCTGGTAAAATGACTTTCTATATACCAAAGTTGGAAGTGATGCACTTAAGATTTTATTCCTAGATCTCATATTTTTTTTCATTAAAAATGGTCAATTCAAAATTATTTCTAAATCAGTAAGCTCCAGACACTGAATCTTTTTATACTTTTAAAATGTACTCTGTTTCATACAGGGAAAGGTAGCTTGGTTAGGATCTACCTTATCCTAAAAAGGCACAGGTGCCACATGCACCAAAAGGTAGAAGGTAAGGCAAAATTCAAGACTGGAAAGTTTCTGTTTTTTCATTTATTATCCATGTCATGGTGACTAATACAGGTTTCTATAAATAATTGGTCTAATGTTTTGTAAATTTTAACTCATTATTTCTTTGAACTTTTCTGTATTGTGGACAACTTCCTCTCACTATTTGCAGAATTACATTAGAGACAAGAAGCATAGCAGATCTGGAGCCATGGAGCAAGGTCATTCAAGTCCCTCAAGACACCTCAGACATGTCTTCAACATCTAGGAGCCTTTGTGATGTTGGTGTGTTTTGGAGGTAAAGTACTTTTCAGATGAGAGATGATGAGTCTAAAACCTCAGACAGAATGCTTCGCTGGGGGTTGAACATCTAAGTTACTCAGCTCGGTGTACGATTTGCCTCAGAGGCCTGGATGGGTCCTAAATTAGAAAGAATCTTGAGTTTACAATGTTGTTTTGTTCACACAGCTAGCAGTGAGTCCAAAAGAGATGCAGAACAATATCTTTATTAACAATATTTTAGATCCTTTTTTTCCCTAAATGTAACCAATTATGTGAACAGTGAAACATAAGAATGACAGTTTTACAGATTCTTTCGTTTTCATCAGGGCAAATCGAACCTGTCTGATCAGCCTCAGATCTTCTGATTTAACCAAACCCCATTAGAGACACTAAAGCTATTGAATAATAGCCAGCTTATTGCAGAGGACAACTAGCCTGATTTGCCTTTTTTAGTTCCTAGTGGTGGAAAACATAATTTGCCTGAAGTGATATTTCTTATAAAAAAAGGCCTTTCTCACCAAAAGCTGATTGGGTTTTTTTTTAATTAGATATATGTACATAATGGTATTGCCTTTATAGTGTTCAATTTTGTGTTCTCAGAAAGATATGATAACTTTGAAGTTGCTATTACTGATATTCTATAAATGTGGTATCAGAATTTGCATATGGACCATATTTCTTCTCACTGGAATTAGCTGAAGTGTTTGGTAAATAAGAGCAAGAGAGAGACAGGAAAGTATTCTTCCAGATTTGAATAGCTATATGGTGATGAGATTGATTGATTGATTTGTTTTTATAGTACATGTCAAATGTGATTCATTTTGTGGTACTGTCATATCTTTCATTGTCTCTTTGCATATTATATTTCCTTCCTGCATTCTGCCTTTTAAAAGTTACATGCAATATACCAGTAGGTTGACCGTTATGTCGTACTTCTCTAATTTTCTTAATCAGTTTGCATTCTTTATTGTTTAAATAACAGTTCATGGAATATAAGTTCTTTATTTCAAATCAGAAGCTTTGTCCCAGGTTTGAATGTCTAGTGTTTTTTTGATCATTCACTAAGTATATAAAGACTAGTAAGCAGAAAGGGAAGAACAGCACTATATAAAGTATTATACATCTGTGACAGTGGTCATAAATGTGAGTTACTGCTTCTGCACCACAAGACTTTACCTTGCTTTAGAAATTACCAATGTGTGCATTTTCTGTTCTGTGTAAGCTGATGTCTTAAACTTAATTTTATACTTAACTCCTCTTGTGGAAAATCTGGGTATTCAATGTTACTGAAAATGATGTGTTGGCTGTTTAAGTTGTAACGCCTGAGCTGGGTGATAATGTTGGATAATATTTTAGTGGGTGACTAAATATTATTATGTTTGTTATCTGGACTGGGAGTCATAACATTAGCTTCTTGCTGTACTTGAACTTTGTGGCTAAGGGGGAAGCTATTAAATGTCTTGAGTCAAAGCAAATTCAAGATTTTCTTGTGTGTGTGAAGCATTACCATGTATTCAGTAAGAAAACAAGTTTGCCATTGGATTCATATTTAACTGTGAATTGTTCAGCTGATCAGTTAAACAGATAGTCCAGAATTATTATCCCAAAATGCTTGCTTTGTCATTCTCATTTTATCTCCTGTCTCATTGCTTCTTTCTTACTATATTCTTCCAGCTCATTCCCTTTATTTACCTAAGAGTTTGTCTCCAATCCCTCTTTCACCCTCTGCCTTCTTGCTCCACTTCTGTGGCTGCCCCAACTTGAACATTCCCCCATATCTGTTGTCAAGAAATTAAGCTTCCTGTTCCTCTTTCACCATCCCACGTTTCCTTATCTTCACATTTAAGAGCTTTAATTTTAAAATTTGCACATGTACTTCCACTTTCAGCAATAAGGGACAACACTAATTTGCGTTAAAAAAATATTTAGGGTTTTGGTTTTGTTCATTGTCAAAAATCTAGATATTCATTCACAAAACAGTTTCTTAAATGATAGGTAATCTGATGCCTAAGATCCTGTATTTTAACTTTCCTGTAGTATCTTTCACTGTCCAAGCAGTCTTTGAAGTAAAACCTACCTTCTGAAACTATTAAACCTCTACACTCAGTCTGTCTCTGCCCCTGTACTCTTTTTCCTGAATAATTTGAAGCAGTAAACAGCCAAAATGTTATATTTACTATCTGAATTAAGGTGGCTAATAAGTAAACCTTGATGTAGTCAATATAAGTGAAATATTAAGCTGAGAAGGGTCTTTCAGAGTAATTGAATTTATTAAGCTAAAGCACTGCTGTATGTTAGCTCTCTGTTTTGGATTAAATAAATTTATTTTATTTGGCATTATTTTATAAGAAGACATATATTAAGTGTAGCTTAAACTAATAAATGAATCATTTATTTTAATTTAAAAAGCTAGATTTTCAAGTTCTAATACCATTTGGGGATCTAGTACTTTTGACTGGCATTACTGACCCCTCCAAGACTTACCTTCTACTTTCCGTAGATAACTTCAATATAATCATGTATAAACCCACTACAGAGGGTATTCTTATTTCATAGTAGTACTGTAACACTAAAATTGTAATAACTGTATTCCTCTGTAATAGATTACATCATGTGTTAAATTAAGTGTGAAAAAAATGTTGCAGTATATATAATTAGAGTTTAATTGCTTCAGTGCGCACCTGTCTAAAAATGCATTTGTCTTTAGTGATGTATATGAATGTATCTATCTAATAATTTGCTTTTTCCTTGTATCTATTATATATTCTGCAGCTTAAACCAGAGGACATTTTGTATTAACCTATCCTAAGCTAGAAAGTAATACTGACATGCATGGTGGAGACGTATTTGTACTGGTTTATATGAGCCCCGTTGCTTTTGCTGAACACTGAAAATAACTGCTAGTTTGCTTTGATCTTAAAATTGAAAGGTGTGTATGAAACATGGGATAAAGACATTTGCAGGTAGAAGGGTGCAAATGGGTTTTGAATGGTTTAAGAACACCTCTGTGTTAAGAGCAAATAAACCACACATTTTGAAGTGAAGAAGTTCAAGGTACTTAAAAATACCAAACAAAATGATAACAGACTGCATGTAACTGTAAATCATAACAGCAAAACAGATGAGGTAACTTTTCATACTTACAACTAAAACTGGAAGTGTATTTCTCTCCAATTAAATCAGTAGTAAGGGTTTGAGATCCTAAACCATTTGTCAGTATTGACTCCAATTAAACTCAGAGGTTCCACTATAAAAGATGGTGAGTAATCAATGAGCAATTAAGAGAAGACGACCTTGAAAGTAGCTTATTGTAGTAAATCTGGAATTGAGATGGTGTGAGCAGGTTGCCATTAACTTACACTTACATTGCACTTACACCATGCCTGCAGCATGTTATCTTCCTCTTTTAGCTTGGACTGTAATGAAAATGGCTTTAGGTTTAATTTTTTTACTTCTTGGGGCTACAAACAACATCTGCCTGTAAATCCTGGTCTGGAGTTTGCTGCTTTGTACCCTGTAATCAGCTACTACAATTCTCATCTTTTTATTGCTACTTTTGAAAAGATAAATGAAGTCCTTAAGGATCAAATAAACTTAAAGGCAGAAAAAATGTCAATACAGGGAGCAACAAAAATGAATTTAAGTATAACAGCAGCAGAAATCTTGGATGTGTTACTTTGTCCTTCAGTGCTATAACTAGGTTTTATTCCAGGGGTGAAGAAAGGATATAGATGTCAAATGAAGTTCTGGCAAGAACCATGCATGCAGACATTATTTGCATAATAATTTGAGGTTTTATTGTCAAACACAATATCTCATTGAAAGGTGTCTAGTCACTTCAAAGAGTCTTTGTCATGGTGTCTGTATGCAATCTTGTTCAATTAAGATATGCCTTTTTTTTTAATTGCTTCACTAACACCTAATTAATCTCATGCCTGATTTTGTTTGTTGCTGGACTGTGTACTTATTAGGTGAGGAGCTTTTTCCTCTTCAGGGTGAAAATGTTCCCCCAGGCAAAATTCACACATATCATGTATGCAAAATACAAATAAATGTATTTATCAACATAAATTAGATTTAGCAACTTGCCTGTATAACTATCCATGCTAACTTAGGAAATGAAGCTACAAAGTGTTGTTGCATGACTATTGACTAATCAATGATTGGAAAGCAACTGTGCTGTCTTTCTGCCTGGATATCTGTGCCCTTTTATTTATTTTTCCTGAGTCATATATAGTTTTCCACTGATATGCCAAAGGCTACACATTAAAAGATACCCAGACTGCAGGAGAACTTTATTGAGAGGGTAATCAGAGGGTAACATTGTAAACAGAGATGGATTTCAATATTTCTAGGCATGATAATTCACAAACTGAATAGAGAACTCTGAAACTCTGTATAGAGCATAGTTACAGCTTGCTGTGGTTACGTTAGCTGCCTAACATGTTTCTTAAAGCAGGTTCACCAATAGGATATGCTACTTTACAGATAGTATATTCATAAGGAATGCAGATTAACATAGTTTTTTATAAAGTGCATATCACATTGTCATTATTTACGTTGACATTTTATGATCCAGCTAGATAGCCTGAAAACACCCTTATGGCCAAATGATTCTTTTAGTGTTGGTACATTGACACAGGCCCGTACAAGTCTGGGACATGACAATATTTTTATTTATGTTGGCTCTGTCATCATGTGTCTCACAACAGATCAATCAGCTGTCATTCCTATGCAGTTCTCAGTATTACGTGTTGCTTATCCACAGAGCATAAAGTCGTGGCTTTCTCTCTATGAAAGTGTGAACAGACTGAGTCTGTGTAGGCAGAGTCCAGCCAGAGAGCATGCCACATGTTAGCAAGTTTGCTCATAGGCTGCACTGCTTCAAAGGACAATGGTAGTGAGAACGCCTTTCTTGGAGTGTCACAGCCAGAGGAAGGAGTACCATTCACATTTGCGTAATACTGAAAAATCTATGAAAGATTTAATCACCTTCAAGCTTCTCTGTTTTTAAGTCTTTGAGTGTATGTGCATTTTGGTGTCATGGACTATTTTGGGCAATAAGGAGTGCCAGTGCTCAAAGCATCTTTCTTGCTATGACAGGGCAGAAGCAGTGACAAATACAGCCAGCACTGAAAAACAGAATCAATACTTCAGCTTCCTTTCTTCTGATACAGAAATTTGTTGTCCTACATGCCTAGAGCAGAGAGAAAGAAGCTGTGACAAATCTATTTGTAGGGAATATACTCTTGCAATAGAAGAGGTGTCTTTCTAAGGATATCAATTCAAGAAGAAAGAAATAGAAAGTAAAGAGCAATAGAGTGTAAAATGAATTATCAGGAGGTTATTTTTCAGGAGGTCTGATATCTTAGAGAGAGCAGATAAATGTGTTCACATGCAGAGACTGTAATATCCCTGAATATACTTAGTACTACGTGGGAATTCAAAAAGTGAGGAAATATGGTAGCATTCAAAGCTACTTCAGCTGTTGCTCGTGTCCTTCAGTCTTTACGATTAGTATTGTGGTAGATATCATGATGGAAGGTACTGGGCTGAAATTCAGAGGGAAAGAACCCCAAATAATAAAACTCTTCCATCTTCAAGATGTGCCTTTTGTTATACACAACAATAAATTCAACAGGCTTTTACTGGAGTTTTAATAAGACCATAAACTTTTTGCTTTATACGTAAAATGAAACAGTTGATTTAGTTTATAATGATACAAACAATAAAAGCTACTGTAAAATATGCATAAGTATGAATTTGGTTACAAAGAATAATGCTGACATTACACAGCATCTGATGCAGCTAGACAAAATAGGCAAGAGGATAATTTGAAAAAAATATTGAACTTATTTATATAAAACTCCGGGTTCTGATTTCTGATGTAAACCAACACATTCTGCAAATGGACAGCTTGGAAGGTGACTGGAGTTACCAACCTAGACAAGCTTCAGCCAAGACAAAATATGCCTGCCTCTTGCAATCTCCTTGCCTGCAGGCATGTACTTTGTGCTACTCATAGTTAATTTTGCACAAGAAATCCATGTGGGACTGTCAGCTGGAGTCAAAGGGAATCAAAACAATGCATGCAGGTGATTCAAACTACTGGAAATATGATGCTTGGCATTTAGATGTCAAAAAAATTGCTACATGTTTATTGCCAAATTAAATACTCTCAAACTAAGAACTCATCAATTATTGAAGTTTACTTTTAAAGTAAAATTCTTCAACATCACTTTCTGCCTTTGCCACCCATTTTTATTGTTCTGAGAGAGCCTGAAAGTATGTTACAACACCAAGGAGATTTCAAGCTTATGTATCTTCAAGGAACTATAGATTATGATTAGATACTTCATCTCAAGTTGAGATCACCAAGTTTAGTATCTTTTGTTATTTTCACAAAAAAAAAAAAGAACACCCAAAAAGTGAATTACAGAATCATGGAGGAATTCATATTGAAAAGAGCCCCTGAAGGTCATTTGATCCAGCCCCTGATCAGAGCATAGCGCTCTGTTGTCAGTGGAAACTAAACAAAATCAGTTCGTGATGGCTGAAGAAGGACAGGACATTTGGTTTTTTCCTTCCTCTCATCTGTTGGGAGCAGGTCTGAATGGTTACAGATTAGTGCTGATAGAAATAAGGACATCTAGATTTGGAGGCTGAAACTGGTGATACTTATCTGAACCAATGTTTATGCAAGAAAATAAATATTTTATTTCCTATCTACTGTCCCTGCAGAATTCATCAGTCTCATTTTCCCTGTGCTTCTTCAATAGTGCACCATAGTGTGAATTCTTGAAGTTTTCTGTAGAATGGAAGTCTATTAAGCTCTTGTTTCCTCTTTAAAGGTGGTGATGGACCACAGTGGAATCCAGAGGCATCTGAAACAGTGCATTAGGTAACCCACACACAGTCTAGAATTATTTAAATACGCCTTCAACTAGAATTCAAAAAAGAATGAGATGGAGAGGAGCATAAAAAGAAAAATAGGTTTGTAAAATTATTTGTCTTTAAACTTTAGCAAGGTTTCTTATGCAAAGCTAGATCCCTAGATTAAGAAAGAGGCATATACTCTAGTTTATGATTCAGTGAAAGCTGATATTTATTGAATAGACTACTACTGTGCTTCATGAGTAATTTCTCTGATCTTAGGGGTTCTCTTGACAGAATCAGACCTTTCTTTCTAGCTTTTATATTATGGTCCCATAGTTCATTTCAGCTGCTTAGTTCATAGACATTCTTATTACACCATTTTAACATCCAGATTCAAAAGCAAGGATTTGCAGTTACTCCCCGGCCTCCTATAGAAGTTTCATCTAAAACTCTATGAAATTAAGTTTTAAAGCTGCTCAGGGTATAAAGGCCGCTTCCCCAGCTAGCTTTGGCTCTTCTACTACTTCTTGTAGCAAAGCACTGTTATTACACACTCTGTAGCACGGCCCCAGCACATTTTTTCGGGACCCACGAAAATCTCTGCCAGATTTGGGTGACAGAAAGAGACAGAAAAAGAGAAGTGTTACATAGAATTAAGAGGAAAGGGTAAAATATCCAATTAGTTTCTAAAAAATAATAGTAATAATAACCTTAACTGTTAGATCTATCACTTTAGCCTCTTTAAAACACCTTGATTTAAAGTAATATGCACATAAACTCAATAAGCTGATATGTTACCCAGTTTTAATAAAAAGTAATTCTAGCTGGTTTAACAGCCACTTAATTTTCTTTTTAAAAAATGAACAAAACTTGCATTTTTTTTTGCTATAACTTCTGAAATGTAATACTGAAATAAATGAATAATTCTTTTCACTTCCTTTTCTTGCAGAGTTTTATGATGCTATGATGCAAAGGCAGCCTGCCTGGGCTGGCTTATTATATCGAGCTAGATGATTCCAGTGGCTAATGGAAGCTGAGCAAATAATGAAACCCTGGAAACTTCAGATAAAGCAAATAAGATCAATGAGAGAGGTTGGAAATAATTCTATAAAGGAAGGATTTATTAGTAATGGAGGTAAGGGAGTTGGTAATAAAGACAAGGTATGGGCAAAAGGATGCAGCTGAAGCAGTTTAAACGAGTAAGGAAGAACAGAAATTAACAAGCAGGGAGGAACAGAGATTCAAAAGATTCCTGAATATATATTTTTCTCAGGGGGACATTGCACTATGTTTTAATTATGCCAGTGATGAAATTTAATATTGTTAACAGAACATTACAAAAATATTTGACTTTACTAGATTTATTTATGTAAAGGAATGACTTCCAATCTACCAACCAGGTCTTGTGAAGATAATTCACAGTTTGACTTTTCCATTAGACCCACGTCAAGGATAATTACAAATTGGTTTTCAGAGAGCCTAGAGACAGGTCTACTATGTGAAATATCTCCCTAAAGAAAAGGAGCAGTAACCTGGTGAGGACAAAATCCTCCAATTAAAAAAAATATTTCCTGTCTATTTTATCTAAGCATACTTTCTCTGTAACTTGCTTGAACATTTTACTTTCCATGACAACAGACCAGGACATTTGCTATAACAGCTTTGCTAATGAGCCATTATCTGCTAAACACTATAACACAAATATTTGTAATTATATGACTATCCATCATAATTTTGTTTTGCTTTATAAGGATGTCTGTTTGACATAATTCAGCTCCTCACCTTCTCCAAATAAGTGCGAGCATGGAATAGAGTTTGCCTGTTTCTTTCCAGAAAATAAAATGTGTACATGAACACTAAGGGTCGGCTGAGGAGAAGAAAGCAGTGTTAATAAGTTATCAGACTTAATGTTTAATTCTATGATCTGAAAGTGAAAGCCAGCCTTTTCCAGCACAGGAGAGAGAGATCTCAGTCTGTGTTTTGGATAGAGCCATTCCTCAAAGAAGAAACTTGTTATTTCAGATTGAAAACATTGCTAACTTTTATACAGGACAGTTTCCTTCTTGCTCCTCCTCTCTTACAAAACACAAGTCTTAAAAAAATATTTTCTCTTTTCTTTTCACTGTGGTAGTGTTCTATTTCATGTCCAATGTAAAGCGACAATTCATTAAATGCTATTTACTTAGCATTCATCATGAAACATCTTTCTTTTTACTACCAATAAAATAAACATAGCTGCAAAATGCACATAAATTACAAAAGACCTTGTGTGCATCATGCAACTAACCAGATCAATGTAACTGCTTCTGTATTAAATTTTATCTATTGAGCTGGGACATAAAGTTACATGTGTTTCAGCTTTCACTAAAAGCACATAAAATGCAAGATGTTTTGTAGTCACTCTTGTTAATCTATATGGAATTCACAGAATAGATTGACTTCAATATAGATTATTTTCATTCATTGAATTCAATCTTTTTATTATTGCAGCTGCTCTGTCACTTCACCCTCCTATTATCTTTTAATAAGTGCTGCTGTGTCCTGATAATGAAGAACTATTACCTCATTGGTTTTGTTAGTGTGCTTGTTGGTCCATCCCCTCAGTTCACCTTCTTTAGTTTCTTTTACAGTTCTATTGAAATGGTAATGTCAATACAGGAATTTACATAAAATAATTTCTTAAATATTTTAGCTTTTCTGTTCCACTTTCTAAGGCTTGTCTGCATCTTTCACAAGTGCAAATCCTTATTTCCTTATTTGATAGTGTAAGAACAGGATAGGGAAAATCATTGTCTTGGTCGAGTAGGTGTGTATAACTGACTTTTCTTTCTCCTTTTTTTTTTTTTCTGCTATCAGATCAAAGCTTCCTAAGCCCTCAGCTTCCTGAACCTATTTGGTTTGTTTTGTGGTTTTGGTTTTGCTTTTTTTGCATGTTTGTTACTTTGCTTATTTTTTTTATTTATTTTTTGGGGGGGAAGGGATTAGGATTGTTTTCAATCTCTTATCAAGTAGACAGTTTTCTAGAAAGACATTCTGAGAAAAGAGAGATATGATTTTCCATATGTACTACTTTATAATAATATTAAAAATTACTATAGCTGTCTACTGATGCAGATTTCTTTCTCATTACAGCTAGATATTTTTGGTGTGTGCAGACTTCAATACACTCTGCTTAGCTAGCTTGGCTAGTGGAATGAAAAGTAATTTAAATGATTTATGGTGATGAAGCTATATGATACCGCACAGTTCATTGTGCGTATGCATAGCTCAGTGTGGGCTAGAGCCCCTGATGGGCCAATGAGTGAAATTTAAGCATCTCTCAAGAGCTCAGATCTCTCAGCTACTGCCTAGCTTAATAAAATGCCTAAATTTCCTCAGTGTACTGGTACAAGCATTGCCTGACTGTTAAAATTCTCACCAAGACTGTCAGACTGTCAAAGCATGGATATATGCCTAGGTGGCAGCTGACCTCTCTGAGTACGATTTCTTTATTCTGTTTATAATATCCAAAGTTATTGTCAGGTCTAGCCCAGAAGAGAAGACCAAGACTAGAAGGGACTTCTGCTGCCTGCAGTAGCAGAGAGCTGGACTCTGGTTTCATAAGCATGTTAATGCCCATCTCAATAGCATTTTTTTGTGCTTTCCTTTTCCTCCCATTCTGACCCAGCTCCCATTGGAAAGCTTCTTGTGAGGTTCTACTATCTTCTCTTTGGCAGTTTATTCATAGCTGTATTTGTGCCATTGTTCCTTAGCTGAAGTCACTTTTCTTCCTCCTTAGCGTTTATATCCTTAAAATATTTTAGGAAGAACAATGAAATGGTACCTCAGTCATCATTTTGGAAGATCAAAACAGCAGAGCTCTTTCAGTTCTCTCTCCTGTGATAGGCTGCCCCTATCATTGTAATAGCTCTTCCCTAAATATCTTTCCTTTTATTTAATATGTTCACAAGCTTGACAGTGGCTCTAGTCTTAATTATGATGTGCCAGTATAGTATTTACCTTTTAGATAGTTATATCACATTAGGTAACCTGAGATCAGGTCCTTCTACTTTCATGTTATAAGGATAAATTTGAAAGTAAAAATAAGTTTTATTTTAAATATTTTTAGTTATTTGTTTACAGCCATCTATTTAGTATTGCTGTATATCCACTAATATGGTCTTCCCTGTCATTGACCCATGTTTTGTTAACAGCGTCTTCCATCTTTGTGATGTGAGCTCCTTTTCTAACAATGGAAATCTGTAGTGATCAGGCCCAAAGTGATTTTTACTTCCCCAGTCAATCACCACAGCCCAGGATTTTCTGTTTGGTGTTTTCTCCTGTTAGGCCAATATTTTGCTCAGGTTAGGCATCTATTAGTCTTTACCTTCTTTAGCTAAACTACTAGATTTCAATGTGTCAGAGTGTTAGAGCCCAGATGGATGACCTCTTATTTCTCTACCCTACGGTGGGAAATAATTTCATTTTTCAAAAGCTCATGTTGCATTTTTATTCTTTTTAACAAAAAGAAATTGAGTTTATAGATAGATGGAAAACTGCGTTGCAAAGCTTTACCTATTATTTGGGTCATAGGAAAAAGGTATACGTATTTGGCTATTTTTTTTTCCTCTGGAATATAAGTAATATGTTTACTGTTCTTCAAATTTATTCTTTTCTATTATGGAAACTGTCTTGAAACACATGCTGTCTGGCCAGTGACTTCTTTTTTCAGTTCGGCCATAATCCTGGAATAGAGTTAATCTAGTGCTTATAATTTGGAAATGTTTAGTTACTTGAGATAAGCTTTCACTTCTGTTACAGTATTTTTAGGTGTTTTATATACACTTTTGTTTGCCTTAACATTACCTGGTAAGTCAATGTAATGCTATGTTAAAAACTCAAGAAAACTACCGATTTAGTTATGAAACTATTCATTATAACTAGTCTCTAATTAATCATTTGCACTTTATAGTGTCTTTTTCTGGATCTCTTGAAAACAGGGTTATGTGACTTCACCCTCCAGGGTCATTTATTGCTGGCCACCTGAGAACACTGTCACTGTACGCATCTGTGCCACTCAATGTTGCTCACAGAATCACAGACTGCTTGAGGCTGTAAGGGACTTCTAGAGGTCATATTGTCCAACCTCCCTGCTCAAGTAGGGACCTAGACCTACAGCTGGTTACTCAGGACTACAAGGACACTAGAACTGGACACGCAGTTCTCCAGATGTGGCTTTACAAATCCTGCATATAAGGCAAGATTTATCTCCCTCAAAACACTGGTTATGATCCGCTTACAGAAGTCTAGGTTATCATTCACTATTTTAGTGACAAGGGCACATTGTCGGCTGCACTAGGACCCTCAGGTCCTTTTCTACAAGCTACTTTGAAGCCAGGCAGCTCCAGCATGTGCTGTTGCATGGTTCTACCTTTCAGCACCAGACTTACCCGTGTATTGTGTGATGACTGGTCTCCTAGCTCATGGCTGTAAGTCAGCTGGAAAGAAATACACCTAAAAGTTTAATTTTGCAGTAGTTTTAATAGCTTTGTACCTGTATGATTGCCATATAATATTTTAATATGTCATTGGGAAGCTGTTGGTGATGCTTGCTCCTTAAAGGATTTTGTGCATAAGCAACACTGATAACTGTGAAAAGCTCTATTACTAAAGCAATAAAGGTCATAAATGCAACTTAGCTGTACAACTGGATCTTTAAAAAGTGTAATGCATATATACTCAGCTGGCCAAATGAATGTTAGGGCTAAATAAAGATGCCATTCCTGTGTCTTTCTAGTTTCCTCCAATTTTGGTAATTTTGCAGGCTGAAGCCAGTTCATATTTCTGTTATTTCTAGATATTATAAACCAAAAGTTTTAATTTTGAGAACACCTAGTTGTTTGCAGAAAGTAGCTATTTGTAGAAACAAGAAAGAAGAAGCAAAAGCATATATTTGACCTCATGAGAACAGTCATCTAATGATGTCCTTTCAGAGATAGAGGTTAAGGGATAATGAATGTATTATTAATTGATATTTTGATTACAAGCTTCTATTTAATTCAAGGGGCTGAAGTAAAGATTAAAACCGGGCTATTTTGGAGGATTTCCCCCCCTCTACTACTTTTCTCCATTTAAAGATGCCTGGTTCATTTATGCTTTCAGCATGGACATTTTGCCCTCTAGTGGTTTCTCTTGGTTACAAAAAGTTCTAGGAAGACCTATTTCTTTACTAGGAATATTTACAGAGGGTTGATTTTAACTTTTAAACTGTGCACACAAATCTATCAGACTCCACTTAGATTTGGTGTGGAACTGCAAAAAATAAATTTTAAGATTATTTTGAAAAATATGTGTTTGGTTTTCTTTTGTCTCTGCATCTACTGATGCACCTTTAATACTCCATCTCTAATTACAGTGCCCTCAAGTTTGGCATATATTTTATGAACACAGATTGCTCATGGGAAGTTAAAAATTGCCACATTTATAGTTGAATGTAATGGCAAGGAAATAAGTTGGCAAAGACTTTGCTTTTAACTGTGTCTTTACTTCAGAGCAGGGGTACTTTATGCACTTAATGAAAAATGTTACTTGTTTTATTCAAAAAAACAAATTAAAGAAGACTATAATAACTGAAGCTGAAATATACTTGATAGGACAGCATATATCTGCTGCGAATTTTTTCTTTCATTTCATAACATCGATGAAATTATACTTATTTGGGGCACGGATTGTGCATAGACTAAGTGGTTTTCAGTTTATTCTAACAGCCACAGTCACTGCTTTGATGCTCTAGCAGTTTGAGATGAAGTGGTACCATTTATACTTTAATTCCATGTGTTCATTTTTATATAAAGTTTTGTTGAATGGTGTTCTGGCACCCTCAGTTTCCATGCAAAGGAGGATAATACTGCATAAAATATTTAGTAGTCTTCTGAAAGTTATGGAAAAGTCGTAATTAACATGCTTGATGTGGCACTAATTGAGATTAACTATGTATGTAACTCAGTATTATCATCTCAAAATAGACTAAAAATAAATATCTAGGAAACAGTACAATAAGTCAGTTTCAGGTTTCATTGTGTCTGTGAATGAAAGTACTTCCTGCTTGGAATAAGAGAAGTCAATAGGCAATTTAACAAATCACTGAAACGAACTACAGGTGGATTGATGTTACTCAATGGTTACAAAATGACTGGAATGAACATGAGCTAGATGATCCCTGAGACTAATAACCATAGCTAAACTACAACCACTTTCTTCCTCACATCAGAAGCAAGCAAATTTACATTAATAGAAATATCCTGAGAAATAAAAGACTTTTATTTTTGCTCTTAAGACTGAAAGTATCAGACTGTGTTTTAATTTTGCTTCAAAATGTTCCTTATATTTATTTATTTATTACAACCTTTCCCTTCACTCTAAATTTTAGAAGACTGTATCACCCCAAACATGCTTACTTTATGAAATATTAATATTTTTCATAAGAAAAGCCAATTATATAAGAATAATGACATTTTTCTAGAAGAGTAGTAGAGAGGTACATCTATAGTGTAATTTTGAGCTACTACGAAAGGAAAGGAGAGCAACTAAGCAAGAAGAATTGTTTCTGAGGCTTTTAGGTGCTGCAGTCCTGAAGAAGTTTAGTAAAGTGGCATGACTAGCTACGGCATGACTTGGGAGAACGTTGGATTAAGAATTTCTGTTGTTAAAGGGCAGTTTGCTTAGGAGGCTTGGAGAAGTGCATTAAGGTCAGGGAAAAATCTTTCTATAGCTTATTTTAAAATATAATATTTTTTAGTACTAAAATATTCCAGAACTTAACAGAAATTGTAAAATAAGGACTGGTAGAAGAATAGGGATAAAAAAGTGTCAGGATTAAAGAGAATATAGTGTATTATTCTCCCAATTGCTTGTAAATTTTCTTTTCTCTGTAGCTTTTTCTCTGTAGCTGGTTCTCTGATTTCCTGCTATTGTTTTGTTTCATTTTGTTTCATTTGGAGGTGAGGAGTGGGTGAGGGACTGCTCTTTGCGTGTATTCAAGGCCGTTTCTTTTCCCAGCCATCATAGGATGATGCTTCAGATCATCTATGGTAGATGCTTCTGGTAGTCAGATGGACCCTGCAGTTCCAAAACATTTTGTGCGATGCATGACCAAGGGCTCTGCCAGGAGCTGGAGAAAGACTTGGCTGCTCTGATGTAGTCTCTATAGCCCAGAGCTGCCCCTGTTGCAGAAACGAACGAGACAGTTATGTTCCCCAGGACCTCAAGTCACTGATTTATGAATTATTTCTTAAGAATTACATTTGAAATTTGTGCTTATAGGAGAGGCTGTTAAATTGTGTGGACAGTGAGATGAACAGAACTTTTACAAATTCAAACTTGATCCCCAAATGCAGGAGACCTTTTGAGGCATTTATTTCTTTTTGGTCTCTCTGGAGTCAGGAGGCAAGTCTCTGAAGGTGGAAAGGAAGTAATTCAATGATCTAGAGATCAGGAGATCTGCAGGGTCCCTGTAAATGCTGCATTGGAGTCAAAGGCAAAATGCAAAGAAATTTAGTTCAGACAGGTTGGCTTACAGCTGAAAAATGCAACAATTCTTATTTGAATAAACCATTTGTTTTATTAACTTTACACAAGACAGACTTTGGTGAGGACTTTTATTTTTGGTATAATGTTGTTTTTTGCCAAAAATTTTGGGTTTCCCCTTATATCCAGCCCCTACTTGTAATTCTTAACATTTTAATTTGTTGCTTTTTTTGTGTGTATTTTAACAGCACAAAATATTCCTTTTTTTCTCCTTTATGTATATAGTAGAAAAGTAGGCATTGAATCAAAAAGTAAAATTGTGTATCTGTGTCACAGCTTAGCCCCACCCGGCTAAACCTTGGTAGCTAAAACTGTGCAGTTGAGCCTTCAAAATCCCTTGCCCGCAACCACCCTGCAGGGAAAGGGGAGAGGGAAAGTAGATGAAAGGGACTTACAGGCTGGAAACCATAATTACAGCTTTAATGAAATGGTGGGGGTTGGAACTAGATGATCTTTAATGGCCCTTCAAAATCTAACTATTTTGTGATTCTGTGATCCTATGATGATGATAATTAGAAAGCAATAAAATATATACAAATATATGTGATTGTGCCCCCATCCCTCAATGACTATACATCACCATATAGGTTGCAGAGTAGACATGAGGGAATGGGTCCACGGCTAGGAGGGAGCTGGGTTCAGGAACTGGTTTCAGGAACACACAGATCTGGGATCACAAACAACCAGGCAGGTGACGTCCTCACTGGATGTTGGTCATTGCAGAGAAGAGCAAGACCTTCGTGATCTCTCATTTTTTTACCGAATATGGAATGGATGGAATATTCTGTTGGTCAGTTTAGGGTCACCTGCACTATTCACCCCTCCTCGCAGGTGCAGCCCCTTTTCCACCAGCTTGAGGATGACCTTGGGTGAGTATAAGCATTGACCTTTTTGCATACCAATGTCCTGTGTTATCACTTTTGGAGAAGAACACTGTCTCAAAACACGCTGTTAGTTTTCAGAAAATGAAGTTACTTACAGCAACTGAATTAATCACAAACTGACTCTAATTTTGCTCAAACCACAACAATCTGTTGCTGCACAATAAATCTTTGGAATTGTTGTCATATACTGTATTACTGTAATATTCTCAGCAGTTGTTGGTTGTTAAATAGATTAATCAGCTGGTGTTAATGCTCAAAATTCTGCCACAAATAGCCTAAACCACATATTGAATACTGAAAATTGTATCATTATGGCCATTGAAACTGCGATTAAAAATAATGAAATTGTCCCAACCAGAGCAAGCGTAGTAAATAGAGGAACACATAAAACTTGATTTTATTTTAGTTTATCTTTTTCTAAATAAATTATGCTAGAGCATTAAAATATCCCCTGGGGATCATTTACCTTAGTTTAATAAAGGTTAAAATTATATTTCAAAGTTTTATATTATCACAGAATCACAGAATCACAGAATAACCAGGTTGGAAGAGACCCACTGGATCATCGAGTCCAACCATTCCCACCAATCCCTAAATCATGCCCCTAAGTACCTCATCCACCCTCACCTTAAACACCTCCAGGGAAGGTGGCTCAACCACCTCCCTTGGCAGACCGTTCCAATGCCTAACCACCCTCTCCGTGAAGAATTTTTTCCTTACCTCAAGCCTAAATCTCCTCTGGTGGAGCTTGAGGCCATTCCCTCTCGTCCTGTCCCCTGTCACTTGGGAGAAGAGGCCAGCACCCTCCTCTCTACAACCTCCCTTCAGGTAGTTGTAGAGAGTAATAAGGTCTCCCCTCAGCCTCCTCTTCTCCAGGCTAAACAACCCCAGCTCTCTCAGCTGCTTCTCATAAGGCCTGTTCTCCAGCCCCTTCACCAGCTTTGTTGCTCTTCTCTGGACTCGCTCCAGAGCCTCAACATCCTTCTTGTGGTGAGGGGCCCAGAACTGAACTCAGAATTTGAGGTGTGGTCTCACCAGTGCCGAGTACAGAGGGAGAATAACCTTCCTGGACCTGCTGGTCACGCTGTTTCTGATACAAGCCAAGATGCCATTGGCCTTCTTGGCCACCTGGGCACACTGCTGGCTCATGTTCAGTCGCTGTCAACCAACACCCCCAGGTCCTTCTCCTCCTGGCAGCTTTCCAGCCAGGCTTCTCCTAGTTTGTACCTCTGCTTAGGGTTGTTGTGCCCCAAGGGCAGGACCCGGCATTTGGCCTTGTTAAACCTCATGCCGTTGGTCTCAGCCCAGCAGTCCAGCCTGTTCAGGTCCCTTTGCAGAGCCTCCCGACCCTCCAGCAGATCCACACTTCCACCCAGCTTGGTGTCATCTGCAAACTTGCTAAGGGAGGACTTGATGCCTTCATCCAGGTCATTGATAAAGACATTAAACAGGACTGGACCCAGGACTGAGCCCTGGGGAACCCCACTTGTCACTGGCCTCCAGCTGGATTTAACTCCATTTCCCACCACCCTCTGGGCCCGGTCATTCAACCAGTTTTTCACCCAGGAGAGTGTGCACCCGTCCAGGCCAGAGGCCGACAGTTTCCGAAGCAGAATGCTGTGAGAAACTGTATCAAAGGCTTTACTAAAGTCCAGGAAGATACATCCACAGCCTTTCCCTCGTCCAAGAGTCTAGTCACTCGGTCATAGAAGGTGATCAGATTACTATTATATTTCAAAGTCTGATTAACTAGATAGAGCTTCTGAAAAATAGCCTGAAAACAACAATCTATCATGTTTAGGGAGAGTTTTCATCCAGTTTGCAATGCTGGCACTTTTTGCTACAATAACCATGGTCATAGGAAAAGTGGGATCCTCTATAGACATTCTGTTTTTGCTTCAGTGAAGATCACCTATAAATGATACTCAAAAATGCTTAGCACATATTATCTGGCCTCCAGAGAGAACTTCAGTTCTAGTTCCTAGGAATAGGGTGTGCCTGCGAAGAAGGGAAATCCCAAGCTGAGTATTTGTGATATCCCTCTCAGGAGCTTATATACCTGACCCAAGTCTGCAGGCAAATCTCTCTACATGCCCAAGATAAAGCTCTGAAACTGAGGCCTCAAGAAAATAGTGGACTGTTTTTTCATCAATGAAAAGAGGATAGTTAGAGAGTTGTCCTAGGCAGTTGAAAGTCCCATGTGATGTCCTTCTCAGCCACAAAGGACTCAGACTCATGATGCTGCACACCATTTAAAATGTTAACTTTAAATCTTTTTGAAATCCTTGCAATGAAAATTATACTACAGAGCGTGAGGTGATGCACTTCAGCATTAATTACAACATTGTGAAATAAGCCTCTCGAGGGAAAATAAGGATGAGTAACTGTCTGCTATGATTGAACTATGAAAATAGCTAATTAAAATCTAAATTGTGTCAGGAATGATATTTACAGTAAAGAAAGAAAAAGCCACTATACAGGTGTGATATTGCCTGGTTAAGTATGTTCAAGAAAGATAAATTGAACCTCTGAGTTCAAGACAGGACTGAAAGAACTCCCACTACATTAGACAACCTACAAAAGGGGACTAAGAGAAATTAATTTGTTTATTTCAGCACAGTGCTGGCTGTGGTAGAATATATTTGCTGTTTATAAGTACCTTGGAATGGTATGAGGACAGGTCAGAGGAGAATTTGTTGAATTAAGGGTAATATTTACAGAAAACAAATGCATACAAATCTTACATAAGTTAGTCTTGAATCTGTGCTCCTTTGAGAGCACGAATTTTGCAGCTAGTTAAGGTTGTGGAAGAGGCTGTATTTTGGATGACTTGTCAAACTCTGTCTTCATCCTCTATTTCACTAATCATTCAAGGGGAAAATTGTCTGAAGCTTTTAAATTGCCAAGAACTCTCATTAGAAAGTGAGTCTTACTGGGCAAGTGATCTGCTGAATTAGCTGTCTCAGTCCCTCTAATATTTGTTTCCAAAAGGATTTGCAGCACCGTTAAAGGCTGTGTAGCTCATTCCTGTCCATTTAACCTTTCAAATTAGATGTTTCAAAATCTTTCAGATAAAAAAAGAGGTTTCTGGGACTCTGTGTGTTAAGGGATGTTATAACAGTAGCTGCTGCCTCCAGTAGCTCCGAGTCCAGGGTTTCCTTCTGCCTGGCCACTGAAGCCCAGCCTGAGTGCTCAGAAAGCCAAGGCTTGGTCCAGGTTATTGGATATGGCTGCTGTTTACTGTTTTCCAGTTCAACTAGAATACAAGGTAAGTGCATATTCCAGAGATACAGGCACACAGACACACAGAGGACACTGATGAGGCTGGCTGATGCTGACTACTGCAGACAAGGAGCTGCCTTATACAGCACTTATGTGTAGGACTCACTAGAGCAGTAGCTCGCTAGTGGCAGCACGCACATGCATGTATGTAGATTCCCTGAGTGCCAGCACAGCCCCTCTGCCTTGACAGCCCTCTCTGGATCCCTCTTATCCACTCTACAAGGCCCCAGCTCACCAACTGGTCCAGGTGGGTGCCTGCTGCAAACATGCAGCACTTGCATGCCTCTCACACAGGCAATGCACATTCACAGAACCCCCGAAATACAAGGACAAACCCTCTTCTCAACCAATATGGCCCAATTACAGCCTTATGCTCACTCACATTATCAAGTCTGGAGTTTATTAGTGATTACACAAGCACATCCTCCTACATGCACTTTGGGGGAAGATACAGATTCTCACCCCTCCAGCAGCCAGCAGCAGGCACATGGTCTGTGACCCATGATCCTACTCCAGCCAACAGTATGGAGCCTCTAACTTGCCTCAGTCATGCCCATCCCCCTTGTTTGTGGTTTTCAGGAAATACGATGTTCCTGCCCTGGCCCTTTCAGCTGAGACCATCTGCTACGCTTGTTGGCACCACAAGCATAGGGGTATCTGTAGCCAGAGTCTGGCTCTAATTGCTGTCCCCAAATCCATTCACACTGGTCCCCACAGTCACCAGCACTTAGTCCTTGTAGCCATAATACACACATAGGATAGAGAGTGAAATTGCACAGAAAGATAGCTAAAGTATCTGATAAGAAGATAAACCAGACTGCAGTGATCAGGTGCCAGGCTGGGTAAGACAACTCTGCTGCAGAGCTGCAGCTCACACGAGACCAGCCTTTCTTATATGCCCCTACCTATTCCCCTCCTTGTTCCCCGCTAGTATCTTGCTCCTGCACTTTCTTTTGTAAGTTGTATTGTGTCACAAAACCCTCTCAGATATTCCAAATCCATACGTTCCTTTAATTTCCTGCCTCGTCAGTAACAAAGTTTAGATCAATCCTTTCCCTCTGTAGTTTCTTAATAGTGCATCATCTAGTGACTAGAGATTTTTGGTCATTCATGTTTTCTATTATCCCTAAACATACAATAACCTGGTTGGAAGAGACCCACTGGATCATCAAGTCCAACCATTCCTATCAAACACTAAACCATGCCCCCCAGCACCTTGTCCACCTGTGCCTTAAACACCTCCAGGGAAGGTAAATCAACCACCCCACTGGGTAGCCTGTTCCAGTGCCCAACGACCCTTTCTGTGAAAATTTTTTTCATTATCTCAAGCCTGAATCTCCCCTGATGGAGCTTTAGGCCATTCCCTCTTGTCCTGTCCCCTGTCACCTGGGAGAAGAGGCCAGCACCCTCCTCTCCACAACCTCCCTTCAGGTAGTTGTAGAGAGCAATGAGGTCTCCTCTCAGCCTCCTCCAGGCTAAACAGCCCCAGCTCTCTCAGCTGTTCCTCATAAGGCTTGTTCTCCAGCCCCTTCACCAGCTTTGTGGCTCTTCTCTGGACTCTCTCCAGAACCACAACATCCTTCTTGTGCTGAGAGGCCCAGAACTGAACTCAGAATCTGAGGTGTGGTCTCACCAGTGCCGAGTACAGAGGGAGAATAACCTCCCGGGACCTGTTGGTCACGCTGTGTCTCATACAAGCCAAGATGCCATTGGCCTTCTTGGCCACCTGGGCACACTGCTGGCTTGTGTTCAGTCGGCTGTCAACCAACACCCCCAGGTGTTACATAATTGATCCTAGGGACTGGAATGCGATCACGTACACCACTAAATGCACTGAATATCCCTTGTATGCTTTTGGCCTGCCTCAGGACCTTCACAAAGAGAACTGTGACATATCCAACAAGTGGTTTAGTTGTGACAACTCTATTTCCAAGTACCAGAAGAGTTACATACCAGTGTAAATGCAGATTATTCAATGTCTTCTGGCATTCATAACCAGGACTCTTCCTGGACAAATTTAATTTACTTAGAGCTAGCTTTAGGTTAGATTAATTAAAGGAGAGCCATTCAGCATTTAGTTCCCCAAAAACAGTAACTTCTTTTCATTTCAGTTGCTCTTAGTTGACTGAGCCTACTGCATGGTGCTGGTGGATACAACACAGAACTGATGGCAGAGTTGCTCTCATCTGGAGCAGCAGAGGGAACTCTGGCTGGATATGCTGGAATATTGCAAATGATACTGTGCTGTCTAGACCGCTGAAACTGACCCCTGTTGCCCCTATTCCTAGTCACACCCATGATTTAGTTAACTGTGTAAAGTTTTACGGTATGTTATGTCACTTACAACACTACTACATGTAGAGACAAATCTATGATTCATACTGATAAGTGACAGAAAACAGAAAAGAAGTTGGACATAGGTTTGCAGATAGCTTTACCTGATATAGACAATACTACTTTTTGATTTGCTCAGTAACCACCCTCATACTGATTTTTTGGTGCCCTTATCACCTATCCCCATCAGCACTGTAAGACAGTGTACCAACTAGAATGCTTAACAGTTAAATATTCTAAAAGAAAAAATTGTTTCTATAGCTATGTTATGTTTTATTTACATAAATCCATTGCTTCAAGATTTATGGCAGAATAAGTGAGACTATTATATTAATTTGTATTTCTGTCCTTTTTCATGTGGTCAGTGATGACATGATTTCTAATACATGTTCTTCTAAGCTGTACAATTATATTGACTATGGTAGCAACACCAGCTAGTGTTCCAGGATGAAAAATATGTTTTCCTTTTTTGGCTTTGTCTGAATAAGTCTATGTAAGCAATCACAGTCTTGAAGCAGATATTGCAACAGCTGCTTCCATCTCCAATTTTTTCTCTCACCATCTATCTTCTCTTAATTCTGCTATTAGAATGGCAAACAGAACCCCAAGGTTGCTGTGAGTTTCTGAGAAAATGGGCAACCTCTAAGCAGCCTCCAAACACTGAAAGTATAAGTTTGCATTTGAACTTAACTCTGTCTTTCTGCCCCAGATGAAGACCTGGGGAAAATGGGAGCTGTGCAGAGGTTTTGTGTTGAATACTATAGACTTACAAGAAGTTTGAATATGGACTAGAAAGTAAAAAAAAATGTTTACTTAACTTTTAAATGAAAATTACACTGACAAGTAGACTCCTCCCCCCAAAACCAATAACCACCAAAAAAGCCCCTATATATCTAGAATTGGGTCATCACACCATATCTGATATTGAACTTCTTAGAACTATAGTGAGGAAAAAGTGCTGTATCTTTAGAAAAAAACTTATTCGCGTAACATGACCTACAGACACTTTAAAGATGGAGGTTCTTGAAAATTAACCTTTCTTGTAATGTGCTGTACAACCTAGAGATTGAAATTTTCCCCATCACTTACTACCTATTTTCAGTTTGTAATAAGGTAATATTTCTTGTTGATTTCATGATGATCAATGGTGTTTAGCCAGGCTGGCATCCTGTTATAAGTGAGGTCCCTCAGGCACTAATACAGGGCCACACACTGTTCAGCACCTTTGTAAATGATCTGGATGATTGATTGAAAACAGCCTCTCCAAATTTCTTGGACACTAAACTGGGTGGTGAAGTAGAAAAGCCAGAATGGAGTGCTATATTACAGAGAGCTCTGGACCAGCTGGGAGAGTTAGCTAGCAAGAAGTGTATGAGGTTTAACCAAGGCAAGTGAAAAGTCCTGCATCTAGGATGACAAAACCAACAAAGAGCCCAGTGCAAGCTAAGATCTGTGGGTCTGGGGAGTAACCTTGCTGAAATGAATCTAGGGGCCCTGGTGGGTGACAAGGTTATTGCCAGTCAGCAGTATATTGCTGCAGTAATAAATCAGATTCTGTGCTGCATCTGCGAAGGCATTACTAGCAAAGATAGACACATGGTCATCCCTATCTACTCAGCAATCATCAGACTGCTCCTGGAGTACTGTGTCCAGTGCTGGTCTCCACAATTTAAGAAAGACACAGACAGTCTGGAGATTGTCCAAAGGAGGGCGAAGAGGTTCTTCAAAGGGCTGGAGGATCTGCTGCTCTTCCAGTCTGTGTTATCATTAGAATCTACTTTACTTTTTTTCTTCACTAATACCTGAAAGGGAACAAACATCTGTCAAAAGGAAGTAACTCAAACATGTAGATCTGTTTTGTTCTTTCTATCTTCTGGACGATTGTTACATTTTTTTTTGCCAATGAAGAGATGTCAAGGAAACTGCAATTGGAAAAGTTCAGAGTCTGAATTTAACTTAAAATTGGCAGCTTTGCAGCCACATAAAATATGATATTGGCAGAGTGATCTGCTCAGATCATGAATCAAGTTGCCTATTTACAGTGCATGTAGTATATCCATTTGCTGCAAAGGCACTGATATATAAGAACAGTGATCTCTCAATGTCTTCGATTACTTTGTGCGAGGCTTGTCTCATTTCTAAGCTGTATGTCCATGTTACCCAAGATTCATTCATCACATCCTTGGCTATTGATGAAAAAACCTCATTGTATTCATTTTTAAAGCTTGCAATATCAAAAAATAGTCTTCTTCAATTATCAGTCAACAAATATATGCACAGCTTACTGCAGATATGATATGATTACTATGGTTTCTATTTATTATATTATTTCATATTAATTTCCCTCCTTACATTATCAATAACATTTGATGCTATAAAAGATTAAAACCTAAACACATAATCTCATTGTTTCATGCAAAAGACTACTTCTTTTTTCATAGGTTCAACAGTATGAAAATGGAGATCATTTTTACCTCAAAAATTAGGAAAGGAAACAATTTTGTCATATGATGATAATCACAAGGAATACAAATCACTTTGTAGTAGTGAGAATTAGGAAGATCAGTGATGCTTCCTGAGGGGAAAGGGAACAAGGGAATTGAGTTTTAGCTTCTTTTCAACAGAATACTTATTAGCAGACTTAAATATTTCATAGAACTGAAATTCAGTGCATCATTTTGATTCTCTCCTGATAGTGTTGGGCAAATCCTGATATTGGTTAGATAATACTCAACTTTTACATCATGAAAAAGAAAAGTATAGGTATGAAAAAGAAATGTATGGAAAGTATTTATATAAGCTGCATATTGGCATTTTTATGGAGTAATTACGATGTCAGTTTTCTGTAAACTAACTTCAGAATTGATTGATTACAGTAACATTCATTTTGTCTAACTTTAGTAACCTAATACCCAGATATATCATCTAAACAAACTGTCTGGGATTCTTGAACAGTCAGTGGACAGAGAGATATATAGACTCAATAGCAGATTTATAACATGTATTTTAAATTTGATTAAACTATTTGGAAAAAAGTATACATTTTCCTACTAATGGAAGTCTTTACAGCATTGGAAAAATCCAGAGTAAAAGCTAAGGTCTAACCAATGTTTTTTAGTGGCTAAAGTTGTAGGCAATTCCATCTTTTGTCTTCACACAAACAGTTCTTTAATTAGCAAGAAGAAAAACTGCTTCTAGCTTTGGAAAATCTGTGACTTTCATGTCTCAGCACATTGAGAAAATTTACGGGCTTTGCATCTTCTGTAGTTTTCAAAGCAGAACCTTGTTTTCACTTGACAACAAAGCTTAGCATATCTGTGACTGATATGATGTTAAACGGATACATGAAGATGTAGTCATCATGGGAATGTCTTTAGAAGTTTGTAAGTTGGAGCAATGGTGATGGGTCAATTTACAAGAACTATCGTTATGTATTTTCAAAGAATGAAAACTGTCTAAAGGTAGTTTATTTACTAAACTCACAATACATGCTATTCTGATATGATAACAATAGAGGCCACTATGGCCCCAGAATTGAAAATCTAAAGAAGCCTATAAATTACTATTTACTAGGGAATAAAAACAACAGTAAAGATTTTCAGGTAATGTTTACCTTTTAAATTCTAGTAAAACATCAAATAAATATGTCTTATTCATAGTAAATACCACTTGTTTGAAAGCAGATTAAATTCAGTGGGAATAAGATTGTTTCTAAACTAGAGTAGAAGTTTAGGAAATAAACCTTTTCAGTTTTGAGGTATTTGGCATCATTATTTTTTTGAGACTTATAGATTAGAATGCACACTTCAGTTTTGAAGGGAAATGGTCTTATGACCCTCTGATTCATATTATGGGTAATATTTATGGCACTCACTAAAAAACAGAGAAGTCGTAACCACTGTTTCTACCTATATGGTGTATTGAAAAATGTAATTTTGACATTTATTCTAGTTAAAATTGGTTCAGATACCACTAGTGGACATGAGGTAGTGAAGTGAGTTTTTTTTTTTTAAAAAATTATTTTATCTTATTTTATACCAGGATTTTTAGGTCTTGTGAAGGAACAAGACATCATTATTAAAAATTACGTAGCTAAATGCATAGGTAGATACATGTTTAAGTTTACACTGAGATGCTATTTAGGTCTTGGTTTTGACACTTATGTGGAAAATCTGGGATGTCAACTGTGATTTGTTCTAAGCTCTAACCAGTGGTAAACTTGAGGAAGTCTCAGGGATTTTGTTAGGCTTGGAGAAAGAGATGATTCACTTATTTTCTGTTGGTTACTGTGGTTCAGTACTACAACTGCCAGTTTCCAAACACAGACAGGGGAACAAGTACAGGAGCAGAAATTTATTCAATCTATGGCAGACTGCCCTGTAATTAAATAGTCTTATAGTCTTCTTCACAGTTTGTTTCTTTTTTTTTTGTTAATGCATCATCCTCATTTGAATTGTTGTTTCCCTTGGAAATTGGCTGGGAACAGGGTGTTTTAAACTGGACCTATGATACAAAACAATGCTTGTCCAATTAACATTCTGCATGCTGGCAAGGCTTAAATCTGCACAGAGCTCCAATAAAGGCAGTGATGCTCAGTATGGTGACAAATGTAGAAAGTAATGGAGACATAGCTGAATTGTTACAACTTTGGTGCCTATCAGTTTCACTAGGCCAAAAGCCAGTTACTAGAGGAGCTCTCTAAAGGGACACAAGATTTAATTGTGATATCATCAGTAAATGTGTCATTCAATGAGATGGGAAGATGCATATTTTTGTTTGGGTATTGTCCAACAGTAAATTAAAGTAATTTTACACAGTGCATTGAGCAGTCATCAGACGGCTGTTGGCTGCCTTCAGCTTGAGCTGGTTTTAACTATCAATTTACAGATGGGAGATTTAAATCCTTGTAAATGAATTCTGACACCATTTCTGTGTGGTAGCTAGTGAATACTTTTGATTTTGAAATAACTTCAGTGAAAATCTATGCATTCAAGTTGCCATGTTATTTCACAGAGTTAAAATAACAAGCTTATCTCACCTTCCTTTACTTTGCAATTACACGTGATGTGGATGACAGAGTTAAGTATGGGACAAGTCTTAGTGTAGCTGGAAGGTCCCTCTCTGTATCCATTCTAGAGATTTTGCCAACTTGTATCAGTTAGGCTGTGTGATTTTACATCTGTAGAATTTTATCTCAGCATAGCCACTTTAGTAGAACACTTTAGTCACCTAAAGACTACATCTGTTCTGCTGTGATGCGATTGGTTCAGATAGTTCATAATCTATAGCTAATACCTCATATAGTTTATGCATATAGTTCACAGAGACCTAAGTAAGGGTCTTGCATCCCTTCCCTGGGTTCATGTCTTGCTCTCTTGGACAAAGGTTTACCTAATACTTACTCAACAATCGGGTTGATACTGGAAGGGGAAAAAAAACAAACACACAAGAATTTGTACATTTAACCTTGTTTGCACAGGTGACATGGAGCTGGAAATTCTGTTTATGGTCAAGGTTTTTCTTTTTATATGTTAATACGTCTGTGATATAATTTCCCTTAGGATGACTCTGTATAATCTAAATGTTTCCATCTTGCTGTATTATTGGAACTAGATTATCTCCTACTGTGAGTTCCTGTGGCTTATCTGAAAATCATCCACAATTCACAGCAACAGAGCATCCCAAGAGAGAATGGTTGCAATTTGAAGATTCTAAAATTAAGAAAATTAATCTGCCAGCCCCGTAGACTGATTTCTCACCTGCTCAGGCTCAAGCTGTCTTCTGTAGGGCTACGTCTGACCACTACATCAACCAATCTGTCCTCTTTCAATGGCCATTAGTAATAGCATCCAGTACCTGAAAGGGGCCTACAAAAAAGCTGGGGAGGGACTGTTCACAAAGCCTTGTAGTGATAGGACAAGGGGGAATGAGTTTAAACTGGAGAGGAGCAGATTTAGACTAGACATAAGGAAGAATTTCTTCACCATTAGAGTGGTGAGTCTCTGGAACAAGTTGGCAACAAGTGGCTGCCCCATCCCTGGAGGTGTTCAAAACCAGGTTGGATGGGGTGTTGGGCAGCCTGATCTGGTGGGAGGTGTCCCTGCCCATGGCAGGGGGATTAGAACTAGATGACCTTTAAGGTCCCTTCCAACCCAACATAGTCTATGATTCTATGATCAGTCAGGGGGGAAATTGACAGACAAAAGGCAATTACATTAAGAAAAATATTATTTGAAAAATGAGCCTTCTATCCTATACTTCTGTGAATGTGAAGAGTATAGTCTGTAGTATGTCAGGTTTAAGAATGGTCAGAATTGGAAAGATGTTCTCTCAAAGTCAGCACAAACTTAAAAGCAGACAGAAATTAATATTCTATGCTTTCTGTAAGAGATAGAAATGAGAGTGGAAGAAGAAAATGGGTTAAACAAACTTACATAAACAGGTGATTGAAAGATATAATCCCAAAGTATTTTTCTAGTCCTGCCATGTGTTGGTCATTAATACTGGAAGTAAGGCATATACTTATGCTAGGAACTAGAAGGGATGACTATACTATGTGACAACACATGATAAAACACCACCAGACATTTTCTCTGTCAGAACAGCTTTAGTATCTCAAATTAATGAAGGAAAATTCAAAATCTCTGCAAAACCAAGAGAGAGGCTTTGCTGGTGGTATTGCATCATGAGGAGGCCTTACTTTCTCCCAGCAATTGATTTTGAGTAGAGGTCTGCCACATGTGTACTTATCTCAGCTCATATCACACAAGGGCGACTGCTATTTACTTGCAAAATACTTACTGGGGAGGCAAAACACCTTACTGACTTGTCCATCTGGGATTTTACCTGCAAGGCTCTTTCATTCCCAAACAATATCAACAGATCTGACTGCAGTGCCACTCACTTAAGAAGAGTGATAAACCGTCTGCCAGGCCCTTATCACTAAAAGCTTGGTTTGAGACAAAACTGAGAATGAGTTTAAAAATGTCCTGTCCAATAAAAAAGTTATTCGTGTCAGATCTCCTATTTCTGTTAAGCAAATCTGTCTGCGTTTACAATTCTCTTACAGTTTTCAGAGTGCCGTCTTTTAGTAGCTGAGCTAAACCTTGTCACCTTTGAATGACATAGTTCAGTTGACTGTTTGCAAGGTGAACAGTTCATTGCAGCTCTTAGGGAATATTTGCTTTCAAGGCAAAGATCAATAGTTAATGTTCCACTAAAGACCTCAGTGGCATTGTTACCATCATACATTATTCTGTTTTATAATGGCGTCTCTTGTAACACTAATAACTTGTAAAAGCATGAAGTGGTAATGCTGAAGAAAGCAAATTAAACAAAAAAAAGCTCAATTTTCTCTCTCCTGTTCCCTGCTCTCTCCCTCTCCCCAGCAGTAAATGTTTATATCTGTGATGGGGATCCTAAGGCAAAATAAGCATTAGATAGTTGTTCTTACAGAACACTGGATAAGATAGTCTACAGGGAAAGAAAAAAATAACCCAGGTATACATCATGCCACGTAAAGACAGTGCACTCTCACATAAAGAACACGCACATTGTGTTTTTATGTTGTCAGGTGTTTTTGCGACATGAAGACCTAACAGTCTTAGATGGATATGTCCTCAAAGAATAGGCAAGATCTCAAAAGCTTAGGCACTGAACATGCAGAAAGTGACAAAACAGCAAGCACCTTTCTAGCAATCTATTCTGTTTAGAAAACATTTTGTCTTTGTTTCACCCCCTCCCATGAACTTGATTCCTTGACAATGAATTTCTGTTGTATCAAATGTAGGATGGTACAGACCATTCATTATTAGAATTAAATTTACACTAAAACTCTAGTCAAATATCAGTAAGAATAGCTTGGTGTTCAAAAATCCTCACTTCAGCTTAGAAAATCAAATAACTTCAGGTTTTCTCTGTACCTGATTATGAGAGAGACACTAAAGCAGAAAGCAGATCTGAGTGCCTAGATAGAGGCTACTGCTTCAAATCGTTTAAAAGCAGAACCTCTAGCAGGTGATTTGGAGCAGAAAGTGGAAGTGTCAATCTGCTGGAGGGCAGGGAGGCTCTGCGAAGGGTTCAGAACAAGCAGAGACCAATGAGCTGGTACAGATGGGATGAGGATTAACAAGACCAAGTGCAGAGTCCTATGCTTGGGACGCAAAACCCCTGTGCAGTGCTATAGGCTTGGGGAAGAATGGATTGAAAGCTACCTTGCAGAGAAGGACCAGGGGGTGTTGGTTGACAGCTGACTGAACATGAGCCAGCAGTGTGCCAATCAGTGGCATCTTGGCTTGTATCAGAAACAGTGTGGCCAACAAAACATGGGAAGAAATTGTGTCCCTATACTCAGCACTGGTGAGGCCGCATCTTGAGTACTATGTTCTGTTTTGGGCCCCTCACTACAAGAAAGACATTGAGATCCTGGAGTGAGTCCAGTGAACAGTGACAAAGCTAGTGAAGGGGCTGGAGAACAAGTCTTATGAGGAGCAGCTGAGGGAACTGGAGTTGTTTAGCCTAGAGAAGAGGACACTGGGGGGAGACATCACTGTTTACAACTACTGGAAAGGAGGATTTGGAAAGGTGGGTGTTGGTTTCTTCGCTCATGTGACAGCTAAGAGGATGAGAGGGAATGGCCTCAAGCTGCACTAAGGGAGATTCAGATTGGACATTAGGAAAAACTCACTCACCGAAAGGGAGGAAGGTAGTTGAGTTGCTATATCTGGAGGCATTTAAATGATTGGTAGATGAAATGCTTAGGGATATGATTTAGTAGTAGACAGACACGGTTAGACTTGATGATCTCAATGATTTTATGAAGTCCCTCCCCCACTTTCTTGTAGGCCTCTTTTAGGTAGTGGAAGGCATCTGTAAGGTCACCTTGGAGCCTTCTCTTCTCCAGACTGAACAACCCCAACTCTCTCAGCCTGTCCTTGTAACAGAGGTGTTCCAGCCCTCTGATCATCTTTGTAGCCCTCCTCTGGACCCATTCCAACAGTTCCATATGCTTCTTAGGTTGAGGATTCCAGAACTTGACACAGTACTCCAGATGTGGTTCACTTGAGAGTGGAGACGAGGGGGAGAATCACCTTCCTTGATCTGCTAGCCGTGCTTCTTTTGATGCAGCCCAGGATGTGGTTGGTCTTCTAGGCTGCAAGTGCACATTGCCAGACTCATGTTGAACCTCTCATCAACCACCACCCCCAAGTCATTCTCTGCAGGGCTGCTCTTGATTACATCATCCTCCATCCCGTTTTGAAGTTGGGGATTGTCCTGACCTAGATGTAAGATCTTGCACTTGGCCTTGTTGATTCTCACGAGGTTCACACAGGCCCACTTCTCGAGCTTGTCCATGTCCCTCCAGATGACATCCTGACTTTCTGGTGTGATGACTGCATCACTCAGCTTGGTGTTATGTGCGAACGTGCTGAGGATGCACTTGATCTCAATGTCTATAACATCATTAAAAAAAAATTAAACAGAACTGATCCCAGTTTGGACCCCTGAGGGACACCACTTGTCACACATCTCCATCTGGACAGCAAGTAACTCTCTGAATATGACCATCCAACCAGTTTCTTATTTACCAAACAGTCCACCCATCAAATCCATCTCTGCAATTTAGAGAGAAGGATGTTGTAGGGGACTGTATCAAAGCCTTTACAGAAATAGATTACATCCATTGCTTTTCCCACGTCTGCTGATGTGGTTACCGCATCACAGAAAGCCACTAGGTTGGTGAGGCAGGATGCATCCTTGATGAAGCCATGCTGGCTGTCTCTAATCACTCCTGCCCTCCATGGATTCTAGGGGGATCTGTTACATGATCATCCCAGGCACAGAGGTGAGGCTGGCAGGTTGGTAGTTTCCAGAGTCAACTTTTCTACCCTTTTTAAAAATGAGTACAACATTGCCCTTCTTCCAGTCACCAGGGACTTCCCCTGACTGCCTTGACTTTTCAGATATCATGGAGAGTGTCTTGGCAACCACACTGGCCAGTTACACATTTTGGTAGAGAGGAAGACAGGTGGGGAGTAGTTGTCTGAGGAAGGCAACATGTAAGTAAAAACAACCCACACCTCTAACTTTCCCAAGGCGTTTCATGTAAACAGCAAACAATCAGTATGATTGGAGTGGTCATCTCAGGAAGGTAGCACATATGTTCTAAACAGGCACTGTCCCACTCCTCTTTACATTCCCGAGAGATTCTGCTTATGTAAGAAGATGTACGGCACTCTTATGTCAGGGGAACCCCACTTCTGACACCAAAAAAATGTTCCAGACTAAAGCTGGAAGGGTTTCTTTGCAATCCTCCAGACCAAGATTGAGACACCACCAAAGTGAGATGCCTTACATCAAAAATCTTTCTTTATTCTCAAAGGCAACAAAATAAGGCAATAGAGATAGGAGAGGAACAAGTATAAAAATTAAGGAAGCTTTTGGGATATTGTCACAAGAATAGTCATCATCATGGGTCCATGGCATCTTGGGAGTTGGAGTCTCATGTTCCCATGAAGAGTTGGTGGTAGGCAAAAGGCATGTGGGGCACTTTCAGCGTGTTCTTTTACCTCTTCAGGTTGTCATAAAAACTGCACATACTAGACATAATGCACATCTTTGCACATCTTTGCACATTCGTGCATGCACACTTGCTACCCTACACCTCCAGCTCATCCTTCACTTGGCAGTTTTGTGGCCTCGCTGTGCTTCTGCAGGGTGCTGTCTTGTGGTCTGACAGTTCCTGTGTTGGAATCAACAGCAACTAGCAAGCTTTGATACAGAAATGTTGCAGTTCAGCTCCTCACATCCATGTAATATATCTTATATAATTTTCTACCACAGTTTACAAAGTTATTTCTGAAAGAATAATACAGGGAAAGACTTTTATCTTTGTGTGATAAAATATAGAAGAACATGTTGGAAAACTCTTGTTACACAGATGAATTAATAAACAAAAATAGATATTTATTTAAGAATAGCTATTGAATCACACCGTAATTATGTCAATCAAAGGTTGCACCAGTGACACCTGCTTGGGACATTCCAGTCCAAGATTTACTGTTTGTTTTCCAACACTTTAGTTTTACTAACACAACGCATTAAGGGACCATGGTGATATGATCCAGGTTAAAAAAGAAAAATATTATCAAAGTGAATTTGGTTTATAATTTCACCAAGTTTTAAATATTATTTGTGTTTGCTCTCTTTTTCTAACTGTGAAGTTGGATAAAGTTCTTCCTTTGAAAATCAGCTAGGAGGAATTTTAATCATCACCAATATCTTCTTTATATGGCAATGTCCTCATTGAAAGCCCCACAATTTAGTGGTGGACAGGGTTTTCCTGCCTTGGGAAAGAAATCTAGCTTAATTTCCAGTAAATAGCTGAAGCAAGGTACAAAAAGCAATGGACATGACATATTGGGTATAAAATTGCTTTGGTATCTCCCTTCTGACTACAATCTTTCATAATGTTTTTGCCAAGGGACACCCACTAAAGAACTTTATAGATGATATAGATGGGAAATAAGATGCAAAAAGGACAATCAGATCTGCTTGGTGCTAACTCTGTGTTGGCATGCTCTTACAGTACAGTCATCCCTCTGTCATCTCCCTTTTATGTTCTGGCTCAGGATACAGTTTTCCAGTCTCAGTACTTAAAATTCCTCTTCTACCTCAGAACCTACTCAGTAGCCAGACTTTGGTTAAAGGGTTTTCTGAGAATGTGCTTTGGATATCTTGTGTGTTTAGTAATTAAGGGAGGTCTTAGCAGTAATTGGCACATGTGTGCTACTATGATGGAAGGAGTGGACAGAGGGTGCCAGAGGACATCTGCTATCTAATTTGCGGTTTTCCTGCCATGCTCTACAGGAAGAAATTACACAGGAATGTCACACGAGTAAATTGAAAAATCAACTATTTTCCAGTGCAATTAAAAGATTAGGAGCAGGTTTTCCTCTCTGCATGTTTTGAATTGCTCCAAGAAAAAAAAAGGGCCTGGCTCTTAGTCTAAGATAGAGCTTCTAAAATAAGCGCATGTGTTTCAGGTCTAGGACAACTCTCTATTGCTGTCTTCTGTAGTCAACTCTCCATGGTCAGGTCTCTGTGGGCAAGTCTCCTTGGGACAACTCTATGTGGCCGAGTATCCACAGCGACAACTCTACATGGTGGTGAGGACTACTGGTTCTCCATGCTTCTGCTTGCTCAGAGATGAGGAGGATGCTGGGGTGGTGGGTCATCATCTTCCCAAAAAAAGAAAGAAAAGCCAACCCAGTGCTCGGGGCTTCCCATCTAAAGTTGTCTCCATGGAGAATCAGCCACGTAAATATGTCCTGTGGAGAGTTGTCTGCTGTAAAGATTTGGCCACAGAGAGTTGTCCTTTTCCCTGAATTTTCTATGCAGCCAGTTCAGATTACAAAGGCCACCAAAGACCATCCAACCAGCTGGATGGAAGGGAACAAAGATAACTTGGGAGGGCCTTTTTTCATCTGGCATCTAAGTATGAAGACCAGATCCTTACTGGACACTAACAAAAGTGATGATGTAAAAAAAAAAAAAAGCCTGATTTTGCCTGAATTTCTGTGTTTATCTGGGGACTTATGGTTTGGTTTTTAATCCCTTACTCTTAGCAAAGCAGTGATCAAACATATAATATAGCATATGAAAATGATTGTATATCAAAATGTTGCAGTGAAATAAAGAATGATCATAAACGCCACAACCCTCACAGTGGCACTAGCCATGTAGCCAGAAGCTGAAATACATTACCCATCTATTTCCAGCTGCCCCCTTTCTTCCAGATGGTAAAATAGAAGAAAGATAACTTGGGTAACAATGACTTTCACTTTCACCCCCAGGGCTTTATAGTCTTCGTTGTTTCTGTCCTGGTTCTATCTTGCAGCATCATTCATGCTCATGTGAAAAAGTATCAGTGGATAGTAGCCTGTGTTCTTGACAGGTTGTGTCAGCCTCTCAGCAGTGTCTTCAATCTTAGGTCTCAGAAGGCAGCATACCTCTCATGACTCTTTGTCAGGTCACCAGATGAGTGCTTCAGTGCCCTTTAACAGAGAGTCACTCACTACAAGTGCTAGTCATTTCTTTTTACAGTAAAGAAATATTATGCCACTTCTTTCAACTGCTTTTTTGGATGGCAATCCTGAATTGTGATGCAAAGTTGTTGATAAAAAGGCTTAATTTCCTGGAGGAGAGCTTGCACTCTGCTTGGGAAATGTCTTGAAATTGGAGCTGAAATTGGTGATGAGACATTCTCAAATAGAAATACTTCTTTTTGCTATTGAGTTTTAAACATAAGGTCCAGTCTGTACAAAATCTTGTAATAATTAAGTAATTAAGGAAAAAAAAAAAAGCAAATCATGCTTTAGGCTTAGTCCAGGGGGATAAGTATAGGCAATTTGTACCATTTGGGATGCATCAGGATATCTGAATCAGATATAAGACTGGTATATAGTATAATGCATGGAAACTGAGAGTTGTTCTGGAATTTCAGCAAACGACAATTAGTATAGCAGGATAAATTAGTAGAGGGAAAATAGTGCTACAGATGCATATGCTAGGCAAATGGATGAAGATCCTTATTTTTGGTGCAAATAATTCAGAAAAATTAGAATGTAGAGACTGTCAAGACATCTGGGCTTCTGAGAAAGAAAAAAGCTTTAAAGAAAATTTAAATATTGACAGGTACTCTGTGACCCAAATTCGAAAGAAAAGCAACATAAAAACACCTACTTTACGTAGATGTTTTATAGCATGCAATATTTAATATCTGAACAGCATCAAGAATCTTGAGAGTTTTTGGAGTCTCTAGTGACTGAATCAGATTAAAATCTTTTGTTGATGGCTCAGTTATAGTCTTCATCTAATAGAAAAGCTGTTAAGGTGCATAAAGAAATAACTCAGTGATTTAGGGAGACAGAATATCACCCTTCTTACAAAAGTGCTAAACATTATTTGGGAAAGTTCTTAAATTACTCTCCAAAGTTGTAAATATAATTTCAGTATTTTATTTCTATAGGGCACAGATCTAGATTAGTAATGTATGATTCAGATTTTCTTCAGTAATCGAGTTATGTAAACAAGACTGGACCCAGTATTGACCCCTGGAGTACATTGCTAATTACAGGCTTCTGCTAGGTCTTCTTTCACTACCACCATCCTCTGGGCCTGGTGTTTAGCTAGTTTTCAGTCCACCTCACTGTTTTCTCATCCAGACTATGCATCAACAGCTGAACTGTGAGTATTTTATGGGAGACAGTGTCAAAGGCCTTACTGAAGTTCAGGTAGACAATATCCACTGCCTTCCCTCATCTAACAGGCCAATTGTTTTGTCGTAGAGGTTTATCAGGTTGGTCAAGCATGACTTGCCCTTGATGAGGCTACTCCAACTGCTTCTGATGACTTTCTTGTCTTTGATGTGCATTGAGATAGATTCCAGGACTAGCCGCTCCATCACTTTCCAAGGAATCCAGATGAGGCTGACTGGCTTGTTGTTCCTTCTTGAAGACAGGAGTGGTATCTGCTTCCTTCCTTGTCTTCAGGCACCTATCCTCAGTTGCTATGATTGATAAAATATTATCAAGAGTAACCTTGCAGTGACATCTGCCAGCTGCCTCAGCACTTAGAGGTGCATCCCATCATAGCCCATGGACTTCATATTTGTCCTCCATATGCTCCAGTTCCTGTAGTGCTGTTTGAGGAACACTAGGACCAGAACTTAGCTTTCTCGCACAGCATCCAGTCATGGCCATTGAGATAGCCCTTCCATGGTAGAATTGTGTCATACTTTACAGAGGAAGTATTGCTAGAACCATTGGAGACCAACTGTCAAAAGTTTCAGTTCAATATTGACACTGTATTCAGCATTACCACAACTTGACCCATACAATCCCTGTCCTGCTATTAAATATCCATTTGTCTGTCATAAAATAAGTACTGCCATACAGCCTTCTGTACCTCCACTGATTACTGTAATATGCAGATGACTGAAGCTGTTGGCATTACTGAGGTATGAGCCCTTTCCTTTTGTCAGCCCTGGTTTAAGTTCATTTGCAACCATGTACCACAGGAATATGTGGCAAATTTCCTCAAGGCTAAGGGTATCTAGGTAACTGGCCTTGCGAGACTCTATGCCTTGACATGTTCCCAGTACTGCCTTTTAGTTACCTGCAAATTTTCCCCCACCTCCCTTAACTATCTGTGTAATTAGATTCCTCATGGCTCTGCAAGTTTTGCCTGCTTCTCCCTTTATTTGTTATATTCAGCAATTACTTCTACTGTGTCCAGTGGTTTCCCCTGATCCATTCTGTTAGTTTAATCTCAGGCCAGGGTCATTTATCTGTGCCCTTTAATGGAAGGTTTCATGGGAAATGACACTGAGAAGAGCTATATCAGAATTTATCTTGTATATGAATCCCACGCTGCCGTTGCTGGCTTAGATCAGTGACCTTTAACACCCGAGGAAACATTTCATGGATTGCTAAACACCATTCTCACAATTTAATGGAGAACACCGGGGAGAACAAACAAACAAACCATCTCTAGAAATTAAACAGATTACTTACAAGACCCTTTTAGGAATTTCAGATGGAAATAAAATCACCATAAAACATACAATTGAAAAAGCCTGTTCTATATAGCTATAAATGATTGCACAGGATATATTGGGTAAGTCCATATTGATTTCATTCTGGCCAACATTTTCAATTAGAGCTATAAAACACACAGCATGCATTCCTGTGCACTTACAAAATCTCTGGATATTAGTAAGCTGGGCGAACCTGAAAGCCTGCTGAAGAATAAGATCATAACTCTGAGTAAGTTAGGTTGTTGGGAAAATAAAACAGTGAAGATGAGTCCAGAGTCCCAGATAAAAAAAACAAGAAGTGAAATAATGATTATATGAGTAGGTGAAAAAAACTACAGAGAAATATTGAAATATAAATTAAACGTAACTTGCTAGTATACAGGTATTGCAAAAGATGAGCCATAACACGCTAATAATGGAGACAGATGTAAAGATATGGGAGATAATTCATGTTTATTCAGCTTTCCTCAGTGTTGATGTAACTGGATCAAAGTACTTCATAAAGTTTTGTATCACATTGAAAGAAAATTCTAGATAAAGTAGAACTTTTTGAAGAAAGCAACAAGAATATGTCTGTCCTATCTCTATTAGAGCTACAGAGTTCTTTATCTTCTTGGACCTGATAAAGAAACATGGTGCCCCAAGGTTTATTTTAGTTCCTGCTACATTATTCTAAAAAGAGAATACCTTTCCATACAAACTTTGCTTCTCTTTGCCATCATAGCAGAAGGAGGGTTATAATGAGGACATTGACAATGCTTCAGTTCTTTTTATAGAAAACAAAAGTTAATTAACTTAACCTTCAAAATGAAGATAGATTAAGATTAACCTTCTAACTGTGAAGGTAGAGAAAACTACTTAGGTGATGTCCTTGTAATATATCTCAATACTCACTATTAGCACATGTCAGAGTGCATCTGCAGGAATGTCAGTATCTAAACTGTTCTTAAAAATCTCATTCTTTGAACATAGGAAATACAGGTAAGATTGTATTTTACAGAAATGAAATTAATAAAATATCTCTAAAAATTATTTTCAGCCATATATTTATATGATTGGATTTTCTGAGTTTGTGTGGTTTTTTTGCTACGTTTGTCCTTGGAGAATCTATCCTATTAATTTTGTAATAGATATGTTTTATTTTGTAATAAAGGCCCTTTAAATCAGCATCTGTAATATAATTCTTTGAACAGTCAACAAGTGGATTTTCTATGCTCTGCTTAACTATACCTTGCTTACTTTTGACCCAATTTAAATAACAAAACATGTCTTTCAAATTTAGCATATAGACTAAGCTGTTTCTAACATATAAAAAATAATGCTACCATGGACTACTGTCAGATTTATGGTCCAGTGCCACCCTAGCTGACAGAACAATTTAGTACATAGAGGAATCTGAACAGGAAACCAAAGGAAGAGTTTATTTCTTTAGCTCTTGAATTCATATAAATTATAATTAACATAAAGTTTGGAATCCAATTACGCTACCATATAATAATTTATTCTGCTTTTATATACTATGCCCAGTTTGCTTGTGTTAATCCCCAACCTGCACATTATGAGTTGGTATTATGCTTTTACAATAACAGATGCTCATTTTTATTTTTGTAATTACAGAAATATGAGATTTAGTGTAATAATTTTGCAACTTTATTAATAATATACACTTTCAAAACATTGCTAAAGAAAAAAAGCATCAATTAACAAATATTTCCTGTATTAAATGTATGTTTTCAGATTTATTTTAGCTAACTGTAACCTGCTCTTTGAAAAAAAACTCAAACAGTGGAAATAAACTGAAATTAGAGATAAATAGGAAATCCAGATGAGATATTTCATGCAAACAATACTAGAAATATGGAACGAATTGCCAAGAACACTGATGTGATCAATATAAATGGATTCATGGAGGAGAAGGGAGAATTAAAGCTGTAGAGACAGTACAGAAGGGTGAGAAGGAATAAATTTAGAGACATGCATGCTTGGGTCAAGCAACCTGACTGACTTAATTAATTCTTTGTTGATGTGTTTCCCTCTCCAGTCCTCTATGTAGATTCACAGTTTTACTATCAAAATTATTTGTTAACATAGCAAAAGTTCAGACAGGGTCAAATTCAAGGTCCAGAAGTTCAAGACCAGAAAGAGATCTTTCATTCTGGAGGCAGACAGTACTGTAGTTGTTGGCTGATTGGTGATTTGTTTGCTATATATGCTGACCTAACATTCTCAGTGGCATCCTTGGAGATTTAGAAAAGGAAATAATTCAGTTAAACAGTACAACAAGGCTGCCACAGGTCATGACCATCAGTGGCCTACTAAGCTTTTCATTTGACACAATCTCGTAGAGGAAAAACTTTTTGCTGATGGTGGCAAAAAACCCCCATTTCATCCACCACATTTCTCTAAATTAGAGACCTTGCTTTTCAGAGGGAGTAGGCTAATAATTAAAAAATAAAAACCATGTTACCTAGGTAATTTTAAAAATATTTAAGCTTGGGGTCTCATGATATCATCTAAATATCCGCAGTAATTAAATATTGCTCTCAGAGGATGGTTCGTACACTAATTGGCAAATGCATCATTTGAGTAGCTCTGGAATGGATTATAGTATCTCCTTCATCTCTTGTGTGTAAAAGAGAAGAAGGTTGTTGCTTGGAGAAGGAATAGAAAAATCTGCAAGATTGGCTGCTTTCAAAGCATTCTTGTGGTGGGACGCTGGAGGGCTGAAAGGTTATCAAAAAGCTGAAAAAGCTATGTAAAGAAGTGTATTTTGAAATGTTGTTTTGCATTTGAATGCATGCACAAAAGGGATCAGTTTGAGTAGCTGTTTTCCCTGATACATTAACGTTTGAGAATGAAAGTGTGACAATTTACTCCCATCTCTGGCCAGGTCAGCAGCTAAACTGGGTGGCAGAAACTCCAATTCAAAGAATCACAGATTCACAGAATGGTTGAGTTAGAGTTCATCTAGTCCAACCCCCCCTGCTAAAGCAGATTCACCTACAGCAGGTTATACAGGAATGCATCCAGGTGGGCTTTGGATGCTTCCAGAGAAGGAGATTCCAAACTCATTTTTGGCAGCCTGTTCCAGTGCTCTCTCACCCTCACAGTAAAGAAAACCCCATTCCTGAATGAGGAAAGGGGAAAGGAAAGTGAGAAAGAGAGAGACGTGTGTGGTTGAAACTAAAACTAAATCAGCTTTAATGAAACACTAATAATAAAAGGAAGTTAATATTACTGAGAAAATAATGAAATATACACAAGGATACAATTCAAACTCCCCCAATGTTGGCAGGTATGCTATGGGTGAGAGTTGAACTCAGGAACTGGATTCAGGAACACATGGATTGGCTTCAGGGGCAAACAGATGGATAAGAGCCTTTCTGAATGTCAGCCTTCAAAGAGGAGAGGTCAACCCCTCTCGTTCATAACTTTTATTCTTACTATGAGGTGTAAGACTTGGAATACTTCATTGGCCAGGCTGGGTCACCTGTCCTGTCCTCTACTCCCTGCAGGCAGCCCCCTTTCTCTACCAAGTCTGAGATGGTCTTGATTTACACAGGAATAGGTGTGAGCAACAGCCTCGGTAGAGGTCAGCACTCCATTAGCTTGGTGGGAGACATCAGGCTTTATCACTTCTAAAGGCAGACATTGCCTGAAAAACCTGTTGGTAACTTTCAGAAACTGAAGTTACTCAGAAGATGCTTAGCTGAAGGGTTAGAGAACTTTTGGTTATTGAAGGGTTAGAGACCTGAAAGGTTAGAGAGCTGAAGGTTATTGGTTTTGTTTTAACTCAAACCAGAATAGAAATACACATCTCAAAAAGTGTCTGTGTGTGTGTGTGTAGTCATAGCTGATTTTTGGTCAGGAGCTGGACTGAGACTAATATGAAACATTTCTTTAATAAAACAAAAAAAAAATCCTCCTTGGTCAAAGGACTTGTTTTGTTATAAGCTTTTTATTCACAGAAAACAGTTGGAAAGCATTTTCTTCGTTTGCAGCTAAGAAAATTTTATAACAGCAGCTTTCTAATTTTTCAGTAACAAGCAAACTACTAGCGTTTTTCTGAGTTCTAACTATAGACTGAAGTGGTATCTTGACATTTGGCTAAAAAAATAACCAATTTTCTTCATGTCAGAAAGGTACCAAGAGTAGAACTTTCAAGCAAGAAGTCCTATTTTATCATGTCTTGCAAAAATATCTGCAGGGGTTCTAGAATCCTAAGGTCTTCTTAGACAATGACAGTTAGTTATGTGTTAGCACCTGGATTAACATTGCCTATGCGAGGAAAATGCTTATTTATTTATTAGCTATAACTCTCCTTAAATATAGAAATATTAAAAAAATTATAAATATGTACATGCTAAGTTTTGCCTTTTTTTTTAAAGTATTTTAAAAATACAGGTATACAGGTCAAAGCTATGGTACAGGCAGAATTTTGGATGCAGAATTTCATTTACAAACCTGGGCTTATTCCTCTAGGCTACACGCTGTCTGTTATTACAACTTAAACAGTCACTGCATGAAGTTGATGCTATAGTCAAACTAGATTAGGCCTTCACTGAATTACATGCTTTTTCTCACAGGAAACTTTCAGGGCTTTGTAATCCACAGTAGATGATTTTAATGGAAGTTGAGTGACATATATGCCTGTGTGACTTTTAAATTGCTTGAAAAGTTGAGCTATTCATAGATACCTTTTAAAAGATACAGTAAACAGCTTAGATTGTCAAACTAGGGAACTGTTTATTGAAATGAGTAGAGCAAATATTCCCTAATGATTGTATTACATCAAGAAAAAATGATTTTGAACCAGTATGAGACTGAAGCACTGCTTTCTGTCGTGGGATTTCATTACAAGAGTGAATTTTTCAGCACATTGTCACAAACCCTCAATTTATGGAATCAAAAGCTTGTTTGAGAATCTACTTGTCATAGTGGCAGGAAAACACTTGGAAGTGCAAATTGAATGTGCTATTAAAACTGAAGAAATAGAGGATAAAGGGAAAACACATAAAATTTTCTGTAAACTTCAAGATTGTTAAGCCAGTTTATGAGTTTTTAAAAAAAGGTGTCATGATATTTTGAATAACTGTGGCTGCCAACATACAGAGTTGTATTTCAGTCCACACTTTCATATTCCAGGTTTGTCAGTGAACTCAAAATATAACCTGTGTTTCGGACAAAAGGCTTCCCATTACCTATTATTTGTTTTCTCAGTTTGGTTTTAGTTAAGATGTTCCATATAGCCAGAATTTTAGATTTGTCTGTGACACGGAGCTGTCTAACAATTTGCTTCCTCTTCTTCCATCATCAGTCAAGTCTGAATTTGAAGAAGTGCATAGGCAGAAAAGTAGTGTTGAAGGAGTAACATTATGTTTGCTAACTTGATCACTGAATAGTTATGAGACTCAGAATTATTTGTGCTTCTGCATTTCCAAATTCTCTCTTTCTTGTCTATAATGCAGCCTTTAACTACATCATTGTGCTGTGTCTGGGTTTTTTCCTGTTAATACTTGCTTCATTCATTACACTAAAGGGACCTCCTCAAACTTAGGCTTTATATTTAAGGAAGATATTGAAAGTTAGATACACAAAGTGAATGCACCACAGAAGCTCAGAAAATAAAAACAAAACAAAAGAGCATTATTTTCAAGGAAGCCTGTGATTCTAAAGCTGATGTCATTGGAAACATTACAAATATGTTGTAGATATAATGAGCCAAGTCAGGAAGTAGAACTTCACAGCAAAAAATTGTTATGATTATTTTAAAAATATTAGAAAACCATAGAAAATTATTTCAATTGGGAAAAAAAATACCACAGCCAGAACTATGATTTCCAGATTTTCAAAAGAACATTTATTTGCAGATAGTAGGAGATATCAGCCACTTTTTTAATCTCCCACTGTCCAAATCATGTAACGAAAGGGTCTTCTAATAGGTAATCTGATTCTGGTTCCTTCTCAAATTAAAACTTAAAACTTAATTGATTAGGAACGAAATTCCAGATGTGAAGACTAGGATCAAAACTATTTTGGAGGAAGATTCTGGTACATAAACATCTTCTTATATTTTTTATACGAAGTAGAACACAGTTTACGGGAGGGATTTCAAGTGCCTGTCACACCATCTGTTCCTAAATAATACATGGTCTTTTAAAGATGTTATAAATCTGTTTTTAGCTTTGCCAAATTACCCATATAACAAAAAAACCCACATATTTTTTACCAATTTGTGGGTGAATTGCTTCCAGGATAACAGAAGGCTCATCCATACTGATTCATCTCTCCTAAAATTTGCTACTGGAAATTGCAACTCAAAATATGCTCTTAAGGGTAAGATCTATTGCATTTCAAAGTATAGATATATTTGTTTCTATGGGAGTCTTTGTGTTTTACCCTGTTCTTTAACAGCATGCCTGTGACAGACATAAGTAGATATTGGTAAAAAAGAACTTTGACTTCCATGTTTCATATTAAATGTCAAGTGTGCTTTGAGACAGAAACAACATCAAACAGGTGGCAGAAAAAGGAGAATCTAAATATATATACAGAACACAAGGGACACGGTATGCTTTCCAACTAATCTATTTAGTGTTTCGTATGTCTTTCAGCGTCAGGGTATCTAAACACTTCATGACCCATAGGTTTGCACGTTACTAAAGACATGTGATTAGGTCTCAGAAGCCAGCAAATGTTATCAATAAAACATGGAGTAAAGTTAATTACAGGCTTCCATTCAGAGTTACTCTGCCACACATGGCCCATTATAATTCCTAACAAGTAAGAGAGATTGACAGAGATTTTATGAACTTTCTATTTTCCAAGTTTTTCCTGCATAATAAGTGCCTGAGGTACACTAGGAAAGTTATTAAGTATAAATTTCATGTAGAATAAGGAATAAGCAATAAGCATTTAAAAGACTTAATGAGAGATTGTTTGTACTGCTTAGAGTACTATGACTAATCAAGTGAGTCAGATGAATGCTTCTGTCATTTTACTCAGTCATTGGATAAAGCTCTTTTTTCCTTAAATGCTCTAATACTGTTTTAAATATCTTTAAACTTTTCAGAAATGTACTTTTTGGAGCGATGAGACCAATAATTTATTTTTCAATGATCCTGCTGGAATAAACATGTTTGATATGGTTGTCTGGACTAGTGGAAGTCTGAAAGTAAAGTAATTTTGCATTGCTAATTTCTTTTGGGTCTGTGTTTAAATGCTCTATCACATCCAGGATGCATCTGTTTACAAGCCTGTTATCTATTTCTCATGTTTAGAATCTTACAGAACTAAATATCTGAAATGTTTTTTTCCAGTGGTAGTCTTTCTTTAGTCAAGTGTAGTGGAAAACATCTTTTTTTGTTAGTTAACTTTCTTTCCACTTCCATAACCCATTGCTTCAATGAGAAAGAAAGTTAACTCATTTTTAGCACTCACTCTTGCAAATTGTCTTAATCTGGCATGCTAAATGCACAAGTGTATGTGCATCTTCTGATGGGTTTTCTAACTTCACATAATGAGTTTTCTAACAATTCACTGGTATATTGAGACTAGGATGGTGGACGTCTGTTAAAATTGTTACCATTGGCACAAAGGTCTCAGGAAAATTATTGTTTTCTTCTTTGTCTTCTTATGTACCTTTCATAATTTTGGTTTCACTTCATCAAAAATGCTTTAGCCCTTTATGAAATAAATGAAAACTGTGCTGTTTTGCCTGTTTTAAACTATGTTAGTGAATTGTTATAATTTAAAGCAATTGAACTGGCTTATTGTCCATAATACTGGTGCTTTTACATATTATATTTAATATGCCTCAGTGAATTTCATACCCTCTTACATGTTTACAATTAGTATTTCTTAAATTTTAAGATTTAAGAATAAATTTCACAAAGGTAGTTGATATAGTAAGGGTAACACTGTCAATTAAATTTTCCATGAATCTAGACAGTGCTGTGGCTTTGGATTTTTCTGTACTGAAGTGAAAAGTCTAGAAGTGTAATGTAGACTTCTCCTGATGTAGGTATACATAAAGTGAAATGAGAGGTCTTCTCTCTACTGACAGTTCTCAGTTATCCAATTGCTGCTTAATCAGTGTTGCTAAACAAGGGAAAGTAGGCCTCTGCCTGTAAAATCGTATAACTCAGTAGTCAGTAGGTTTTTCAAGTTCTTTTTTGTGTTTCGTTGACATATATGGAAATCTATTGTAGCTGCTATCTTGAAACTTGTTATTCTAGCTAAAACGCTGCCTTTGGTTTTGATATTTCTAGGTAAATCTTGAATTTAAAAGGTTATCAATCATCATGTAGGCAGCTAAATTCCCTCTACATACTGTGGTGCTCTTGGAGATTTCATCTCACCATTGCACTACTCATTGCTTTGAGCTACACTTCAGTAGCATAAGTTGCTTCCTCTTTAGGGGCAGAAGTGAAGATTTGGGAATAACATAATGATATAACTGGGATTTGTCTCAGAAGTGCTGCTACTGCTGTAAGTAATAATATAGACATTTGGAATAAAAAATGCATCTAACAAAATTACTATCTTCGACTTCTGATGAGACAATAACAAAATTTGGTATCTCTAAAGAGAATATAATAAGTTTTATTCTCTTCTGGCCTAAGTCCCTATGTATACGTATTTGTGTTTATATCCAAGTGGATTTCAAGCCACCATACCTCAGACTCAAGGTAGATAATATCTGAATTGAAGAATCCAGTCTCTGTCTCAAAATTCATCTAAATAAATGCTTTTATTTACTTTACTGTCACATTTCTTAAGAGATAAAAGAGAAAATTTAACATGTTAACTTGTAAGTAGAAACACAATTGATATGTGTGGTGTTTAACAAGATTAATAGAAAAGTCATGTTAGAAAAAAAAATTCTATGTTTTTCTTCACTGCACTACATTTCAAAAGCCAGTTTGATTCAGAAGGATAGTTTTCTACTGCCTTTAGAAACAGCTGTAGGTAGCAAAAAACGTACATTAGACAGTATAAATTAGATTTGTTTTAGAAGACTGGAAACTAGTTAGACCTCAAATAGTGTTGCTTGTCACAAATTCTAGGAGGTTATATGTGAGGCACTATGGTATGCTTAAAGAAGTTAATTCTTACTGGCCTGGAGACCTTTATTTTTTATTACCGAGGAGTACAAATAAACTTGCTTGTTAGGGCAGAAATTTAAAGGTCAGTCCGCAGATGTCATAAATCATAGATCTAGAAAGAAATAGATTAAGGAAGCCTAAAATACTGGGTCATCATCAGCAACTCAACAGTGTTGCTTTAACACTATTACAAAGAATTGATTTCAGTTATTATTCTATTCCTTGGGGAATATTTTAATTCTCATTCACTTCTTAAAAAAATATAATAGAAATTATAATTCTACAATTGTAGTCAATTTTTTGTTCTTACTTTTATTGATCCATATTAATTTTACTCCTTTCTCTGGTTAAAAATATGTGTTTCATTTCATTTTTGTCAAAAGATAAGTTGTTGTTTCATTATTTTTAAATCAGTACATTTTAACTTTAGTTAAATGCAGGTATAATTAAGAGGATTCTACTTATGTAATTTTAATGTTATGGGTTCAAAAGACTGCACAAATTTTGAGTGATTACTTAGTCTGTGATCAACAGGAAACCATATTTATGTTACTCCTCCTATGTATTTCCATATGTTTCCAGTTTTGGAGATGGATACCTTTAAGGAAGATAAAAATACACATTGTGTATATGATGAATGTCATCTTGCCATTGTCATTGTTGCCTGGAGTCTTCTCAACTTCAAGCTATGTAATCTAGGCTGTTCACTTGTTCCTTAGAGGGCTCGCTAACAGACCTCCCATCATTCTTTTTTCCCTATTGCTTTGTTGCTACTGACAGGGACTTTTTTTGAAGTATGGTGTCCAGAATTAGGGACAAGACTGCAACTGTAGCCTTACAAAGGCTCGACAAAGCAGAATCTGTTTTATAGACTGTAAAGCAGAGTAGTTAAGCTCAGCTCTGTTCTTAAACTGACTCCATTTATGGCTGTTGTTTTATTCTCATTCTCTACAAAGGTTACCTTTTTCATTCCAATTCTGTCTAAGAAATCTGCATTGTATCTCTGTTCCCCTTGAGAAAACTCTTACTTGTTATTCTCATTAATAAACACTTCCTAGGAGAATCTAGTTACAGAATAACATGGGAAAAGCACAAACTGAAATGTGGGAATTTCAGTCTGAATATGACCTCACCTTATTGTTTTCCCTGTGACGTTTCCCAGAGATGCTGTGGAGTCTCCATCCTTGCAAACAGTTAATACCCAACTGGACATAGCCCAAAGCAACCTGCTCTAGCTGACCGCTGCTAGTCCTGGAGCTGGACTAGACAATATCCAGGGGTCCCTTGGAACTGTTCTGTGACTCTACGATAATAATACCAAAGTACACGCTATATATACAGGACTGTCATAGAAGAAACAAAGTTCTTTGTTTCTGAAATCTAGGAGACTTTTCAGTCATGGAGAGAGAGCCAAGTATGTTCTTTTCCTTACTTTTCTAAATTTAAGATTTATGCATAATGAAGTATAAAGTTTGAAGCAAATCCTTATGAAATATTTGTTATGTCAACCAGTGCACAAAAAAGATTAGCAAGCTCAAATGTGTTTAATTAAAGAATGTATTTTATATGTGAAGGAGGAAAGTTAAGTTTGAAACTGGAAACATACAGGCTTGCTAGATACAGTGTTGAATGATGAAAAAATGCATGTTGGCTTCAATCAGTAGGCAGTTGTTAGTCTTGCCAAGCACAAACTTTTTATTCACTTTTAAAAAGGCACTCAGAACATAGTTCTGTCTTTTTGTGAATGACCCATGCCTATTGTCCGTCATATTAAATGACATAAAATGCTCATTTCTAAAGAAAAATTAATCACTGACACACTAACTGCCCTCTTGAATATGATTCTTCATGTGAAATTATGCTTACTCTCATTTCATGAAAGATCATTATACGCTTATTACAATGCCCTGATAATATGCTCTGTTCTGAACAAAGCTATGATTATAGTTGTATGTCTGGTCATATGTGACTGTCATTTGTTACACTGAAACTTAGAGAAAGACAAGCAAGTTTTTTTTTAATTAACATGGACCATTAAGATTTCCAGTCCTCCAAGTGGGAACTAACCAATACGCTTCCATCACTACTTTGATATTTTTGGGTTTTCTGTGTTTTAGCTTTGAAAGTGATTATCTTATTTGAGTAGAGAACCAAATAAAACAGAATGTGATTTTCCACTGACCTTGAAAGATATAGTTGTTGGTATGATTTCTAAAGTAGGATCTTATTTTTCAATGATGACATATAACAGATACTCTATGACTTGCATCTGATCATAGAAAAGCATTTGAGAAATCTCAGCCTAAGAATAGCAGTAGTACAGGCTATTTACAATATTTTTTACAATCATGTAGCTGGGGATATCTAGAAATATTTAAATATAAAAAATACCTACAAAGGATTTAATGAGTTTTTCCCCACTAATGTTTAGAACTTGAGGTTATTCTAGCTTTTTTCTTTTCTCTCTTTTCCTCCTTGAAGATGTTTATTTAGTTACACTCAAAAATTTTTGAAGGATCTTTTTTGTTGCCACTGCTGGATGTGAATTACAGTGTTGGATTAACCATAGGTTTGACCAAGCATTTTATTTGTTCCAGCTCTGTATTATCCCCTTGGTCAATCGTTCTGTACATTCAGATCATCTATTGTGTCCTCTTGATACCAGTAAATTTGATGCCTGCTCTCACTTCTGTTCCAGCATCTTTTTTTTCTAATAAGAAATGATTTTTTCCAGACCTATTCCCAGGTTTATTGTTTTCTCCTCATCAATATCTTCCACAAAAAAGATACCTGCAGAGATATATAGCAAGATATACCTGCATGCAAAGGAACTATACTGGATTACCTATGCTGTATTATAGAACAGAAAGATCTGCCAAGGCATACGGCTTGTTTCATAAACCATGAGATCATGTGATTCTTTTTTTCTGTGCTGGAGAATTATACATTTTTTCCTGCCATTTGTACTGGTTTTATTAAAAAAAACCCAAAAGGAGCAATTTGAAATTTACCATAGTTACCTGTGGGTGTTAGTGTTACATTTTGATTTCACAGATTTACAGTTACATCTATATTTGATTTGAGTCACTAACATACAAACATACCTTTTTGCAGAAAAAAATCTGAGACTATGTTACAGTTTGATTTCTACATGCTTCAATCAGTGTCCCATACTGTCTCCTAAGGCACTTCCTTTGCCAATGAAAAGTTGATATGTATTTTCACTTACCATAGGTATTCCAAGAACTGCAAAATATTTTGATTTTTCAGAAACATATGTTTCAAATTCAATTGAATTTCTCATCAAGGTGATTCAGATCAAATACTATGAAAGAGAAAGCTCAGTTAAATTACCTTTTCTGCTGGCTGCAGGAAAGTTATAAGATGAAAATAATTATTTTTAAAAATGTTGCATTCATATTTTATATTTTTCTAGCTTTGATATTGGTTACAGTATAATGTAAAGAAAGAGATTTTTTTGTCTTCTTTTAGATGAATGCATAATTTTACGCCATGGTATATTAAACTGGGTTATATTTTCCTCTGCGGAATTATCTACAATGCCCACAAATGAAAATGCAATGATAGAAATGGGAAACATCCCACTTTTAGGGATAACTTATTAAAATAAATAAATTTTAAGAACAAATTTCCTGTTTATGGACCAGTACTGAGCTTGAAAATCAAATCCCTTCATATTTTTAGAAGGCACACCAAATGTAAAATTTATGCTGAGGTATGGTATTATTAAAAAGATCAACATACTGGAATTGGACCACTACAGACATTGATATCACAATTCAATATATGAAGCTGAACTAAATTACTAACCAGGAACAAAATTAACTATATCTAACTCTTTGTTTAACTTCCTATGCATTTTAAATGCAAGTGATTTTGATTTGGTTTTCAAGGGCAATAGAACATGTATAAAATGCTCTTAGACTGAAAAATCTTTTAAATCATCTTTTCAACTGGTGGCTGAAACCATTTTTTCCTTATTACAGCTCAACTAAATTTTACAAAATTTGCAGATGTTTTGGACTGAGGGCAGAGACAGCTCTTCCAGTAAAAGTGGGACTAGTAAATCTATATGTACTAACACTAGCAGAAGCTGGCAGTGGATACAATAACAATGTGTGACATCAGTCTTTGTTTGACATCTGTTTAGGGTTTCTAGGTCCCATTTATGATGTCATGGGTCTCCTCTAGTCCAATTCTTAATTCGTGGAAAGCTGGAACTCAGTTTGTAACCTCCAGATGATTTCCTCTTGACTGATCTTTGTCTTTCCCTATTTGATCTAAGGTAGAAAGTGCCTATAATGCCTCTTTTGGCTGTGGGTATGGTAGATTTTGGCAAAAAAAAGCCTCTCTCCTTTCTTCTCTTCATAGGAAATTATGCCTGCTTCCCTCAGCCCTTTGGTTTTTCCTGTTTTAGTCATCATCAAACATTCCTTTGTTTTCTAATTAAGGTTTTTTCATCTTGTCGTGTATTATATGTAAACTTCTAACACACACACACACACACACACACACACACATATTTTTCCATAACACTATATCCCCTGTTGATTACTTAATTTCATCCCTTACTCCTATTTTATCCTGTTTTACTAAAATAAAATTGTTTTAAACAATTACATATCTGCAGTACTTCATGGTTATTTGTGCTTGACTGCAGTTTTGTTCCACATGTGTATATTTTCTTTTACTCCCTTTAAAGAAGTTTGTTTTTCATAAAACCAATGTTCTTCAATCTAAACAAATAATTGATGGTGTCATCTTATTGGCTGGCACAATTAATTTGGGTGAACTCCCCACGAATCAATATATCCCTCTTTTGTATTACTAACATGTAGGTTGTTCTTCTCTAGCTATTGATATTCCACTGCTCTCAGGGGTTTCAGTGCTCAGTATTTTCAAACTATTTGCCAATAATAAAGACAAAGAAGAACAGTGCAATGCAGCACTTCAGCTGTTATAGGAACATACCCAGACATATATAGCATGTAATAAGGAAAAATATGGAAGTGAGTCACTCACTGTTACCCATTCACAAATTGCTAATTTAAAACATTTTATTTATCTATCCTAACACTAAATGGAAACATTTGGTGAAATAGATGAGGTAGCAGAAATTATATAATGTTTATCTGCATTACTTACATGAGATTATCCACTTTCATTCATCACAACTCAACTGACTTTTATGTAGCACAAGCCAGGTAATTTAATTTCTTCACTGAACTCATTGAGCAAATATTATTAACAATAAAGATCTTTTTTTTTTTTCCCTTAAAACATAAAAGAAAAAAATGTACATTAGGAATTATTTTAGACTGAAGAAAATAGGTAAGAATGAGATACTCACAGCCATTTAAAATGAAGTGTTGTACGTGTGAAGATGCAAATACCTTCTATTTGATTCCATACCTCAGACAGTAAAGCTCTTATTCTTGGTAAGAGAGAATAAGTTTCACATCACTCCAGGACTCTAAGCTCTGCTAAAAGGCACCCTGGAGTGGACTTCTGTTCAGTTTACTTTGTGGATTATTGAAATATTTATTCATTAAGTGACATAAAACAGATTAATCAAGATCATGAATAGGATACCCTTTCTGACTTGGGAGACTGTTGCAATCAAATACTTCCCAAAGGGAAACTAAATGCTCCCTTGAGCATCTTTATGAATGATCACAGGGAATGCGCTATAAAAACAGGTCTCTGTGTGTGTATGTTTGTACGTATGTGCACTTGTGTAATACGAATTTAAGAGAACAAAACTAGAAGACATAATATGAATGGAGTTGCAAGCTTGTAAGAAAGAAAAAGAAACTGTAATGTGAACTTTAATAATGTGTTAATTCTATAACCTCACAGTTCTTAAAGACTGATCAGAGCCTTGCACTTCTAAGAGAGATAAGAGGGGATAATAATACCACCTCACTTCAGATCTCCTGTCAGAAACAGTGGTATTTGTTATCTTACTGAACTCAGCTACTTTTCCAAGTAGTCTTCTAATTATTATCATGTTATAAACCAAGACCTACAAAACAAGCTGAAATTGACTACCCACTTACTTAATCTAGATTTCTTTGTTGAATTCGTCCTCAGCAGCCTCTGTGTAGCTTTGCTGCTTTGATGATTCACTTTGTTACATCTTTGAGAGCAGCTGTAGTAATCAAAAAATGAAGAAGGATATTTGGTTTTTTGTTGCTTCCAGTTTATGAAAATTGCAGCTGATACTGTAATTTTGTTAACTGAGACAATTAGACACCTGAACTACTTCTGGAAGGATCAATACACAAGCAGGTACAGCTTGTGAAGTTACTGAGCTGAAACAATTTTTGGAAAATACATTTCAGTAGCTGTAATAAGGGGAAGATTAAATAAAAATGTATCATTTCCAGGTGGTAGGTTGGTTATTGTTATTAGAGCACTAAAACACCATACAACTCTCTTTAGAAAGGTGTATCCTATAAATGGATCATATTCTGCAAATTTTGAAAAAACATTTAATGTAAAAATAATTGTAATCAGATACGAGTTTTCTTTATACTTGTTTTTCGTTCTTGCAAAGGCATTCAAATAAAGAGCTGAAAAAGCATATGCCTTTAAAATGGTAAAAGTCCCTTTCAATGTGGAGGAAAGGACTTGATTTTTTTTAACAAATTGTCCTTTCTGACATTATTTTTCACAGGACATTAGGTATCATCGCCTTCCTGTTATAATGCCTCTTTCTAACTAGCCTATAAAAGAGATGAAATTTGTTGCAGTGGGATGCTTTCATTTCTTTGCCACCAGACTTCAAGTGACAATTCTTTGCTAAGTCTACTTCCTTTAGTGATTTTGATTATAGAAGAGATAAAACATTGTTGTAAAGATGAAAAAAGACCCAAACAACCCCAAAATTTTAAGAAAATTGGAATGCAGCTAGACCATTTTTAGTGTATAGCTAATTTATGTATAAATACGAATTGTTCTATGATGTTTGATAATGCCAAGCTTTTCTTTTCTCAGCCTCTGGAGGACTTTATTACATTCATTTTGCACAAAATTTATGGAAGACTAATTGAGATGGAAATGTTTGGTTGGCCCAAGTTTATACTGGAAATCTAACCTTTTGAGTCATAATCACTATTCCAAAATAATAAACATTTTGCTTTTTAAAGAGTTGCTTCAGTTAAGGAAGAAGTTAAAAAATAGGCAGAAACTTTTTGGGGGGAGACTAGAGAGCAATCCAAAGAGCAACGGGGAAGAAGCAATCTCAGAAGGAAAGTGTCATCCTATGCTATGAGTATGTTAAAATTCACTAAAAAGTTCAGTCCATCCTATGTACCTAGCATGTACCAAAGAAACAGGTTGGATCAATAGCTCGATATCCAGATGGAGATCCATAACTATTGGTGTTCCTCAGGGGTCTCTAATGGGACCAGAGCTGTTTAATACCTTTATCAAGGACATAGACAGCAAGATCAAATGCACCCTCAGCAAGTCTGCAGATGACACCAAGCTGAGTGGTGTAGTCATCACACCATAAGGATGGGATGTCGTCCAGAGGGACCTGGACAAGCTCAAGAAGTGGGCCTGTGTGAACCTCATGAGATTCAACAAGGCCAAGTGCAAGGTCCTATAACTGGGCCAGGGCAATCCATGATTTCAATACAGGATGATGTGATTGAAAGCAGCCCTGCAGAGAAGGACTTAGGGGTGCTGATTGATGAGAAGCTCAACATGAGCTGCCAATGCATGCTTGCAGCCAACCGTATCCTGGGCTGCATCAAAAAGAACTGTGGCCAGCAGGTCAAGGGAGGTGATTCTGCGTCTCTATTCCATTCTTGTGAGACCCCACCTGGAGTATTGTGTCCAGTTCTGGAATCCTCAGGATAAGAAGGATATGGAACTGTTTGAACAGGGCCAGAGGAGGGTTACAAATATGGTCAGAGGGCTGGAGTACCCTCCATGTGAAGACAGAGCACCTCCTATGTGGGACTTTTCAGGCTGGAGAAGAGAAGGCTCCAAGGAAATCTTATACTGGCCTTCAAGTCCATGAAGGGGGCATACAAGAAAACTGGGGAGGGACTTTTTACAAAGCAGGTAGTGATAAGACTAGGAGAATATCTATAAATTGGAGAGGCCAAGATTTAGACTAGAGATATGGGGGAAATTCTTCATAAAGAGGGTGGTGAGACAATGGAACAGGTTGTCCAGGGAAGTTGTGGATGCCCCCTCCCTGGAGGTGCTGAGGCCTTGAGCACCCTGATCTAGCGGGAGGTGTCCCTGCTGATGTCAGGGGTGGTGTAATTAGATCACAGAATCACAGAATCACAGAATAACCAGGTTGGAAGAGACCCACTGGATCGTCGAGTCCAACCATTCCCACCAATCCCTAAATCATGCCCCTAAGTACCTCATCCACCCTCACCTTAAACACCTCCAGGGACGGCGACTCAACCACCTCCCTTGGCAGACCGTTCCAATGCCTAACCACCCTCTCCATGAAGAATTTTTTCCTAATCTCAAGCCTAAATCTCCCCTGGCAGAGCTTGAGGCCATTCCCTCTCGTCCTGTCCCCTGTCACTTAGGAGAAGAGGCCAGCACCCTCCTCTCCACAATCTCCCTTCAGGTAGATGGCTTATAAGGTCTCTTCCAACTCAAAACTTTATATGAATCTATGAAACTGTGGGCTGGAATGATTGCAATTGTTACTATTACTATTACTGTAATAATAAAAAATCTTATCCTTTTTGAATAGAGAGTTATTTATCCTGGGTCTGTACAGAGAAGCTTACTGGAATCCTCATGAAAAGTATTCATCAAAGAGTTAAGTAAAATTTAAAATACTGTAGGTTTGATTCAATCAGCCCTCACTCCTAAACTGAGCTCCTGAGCTTCTCATTTGGTGTAAGTGCATATAGCTGTTGATGTAGCTGCACTGTGCTAATTTAGTGCAGCCGACAATCTGGCCTATAGCACTCTACTTTGCATGAAAACGGTAATGATTCTGGCACCATCTAGAATTCTTTATTATTCCATTTACGTAAGTTGCTTTCAATTAACTGTAGCAACTTGTCTTGGAGCAACAGAAGTGAAACAGACTAAGGGAAAATATGTGATGTACTCCCCAGTTCCATTTCCTGGGATGGGACCGTGGGCTGTGTTGTCATGGCATGACTGGCTCTTGCTTTCTGTCTTTATTATGGTCACAGAAGCAGGTGCTGTTCATAGTTGCACACTCAATTTCTTGTACAGACAAAACTAAGTAATGAAAAGGACTGCTGGCACAGTGTATTTAATCCTCTGAAGTCCCATAAGCAACAAGCAGCTGCACAAACAATTTACTAATCTGTCAAAGAACGCATGTATCTCGATTTGCAACATGATCAGTTGTCTGCTGGTATTTATATACTTAATTGTCATATAGCAGAAGCAAACTCTTCTTAGCTTGGAATTACTGGGAAAAAACTGTTCATTGCATCTGTATTTTTACAGCGTATTGGCTGTTTCTAGCCTCTTGACATACATCTTCTTCCCTTTAAATATCACAGGGCAATAACCTCACCTCATATGAACACGAAAAGAGTAATTCTGTATCAACTACCATCTCAAGTTGATACTCGTTTTTTTTTGTATATTACCTTCAGCAATCTTTTAAAAATAATTAAATTAATAATTACTGTAGCCTGAAGAAAGTCAAGTACTAAAATGCAATGAAAAAAAGAAAACCAACTTTCAATTTTCTTGATATAGATCTGGCCTTTGGTGTAAAATAACCACACCTTGTGACAGATGACCCAAGTTGTAAACCTGTACATGTAATGATGATAGATTTTTTTAGATTTTTTCTGACATTAGGCAAACTACATAAGGATAAACATGCTGTTAAGTTTTTACATTTTCTTGAGAAAGCATTGCTTTTTACTCCTTTCATTTAGCACTAACAAAGATAAATGGATATATTTTTCCTATAGTCATGATTCATAAGTGGATAGTACTCCTATTCAAAACAAATTACTGTTTTTTTCTATTAAAATGCAATGATATTTGCTGTATTTGTTAGAACTTTGTGTGAAAAGATGCAGGTATACTTGAAGTCTTAGGAGAGCTATTTCTTAAGAAAAATATCACAGCAATGCTTTACTCTTAATTGGTATAACAATACTGTAAGAATTTCAATTGCAATAGGACTCTTGAGTCCACTGAAGTCAGGCAACCAATGATATATATTTGGGGAGGAGAAAAAAGAGTCATTGGAATATATCTTTGGAAAGACTAAATCATTGAGAATCTGTCTTGGGAACAGAAAGAAGGAGGATAAAATGAGAACTGCTGAAGTCTAAACTGAACTGCATTTTCTTAAGGGTGTGAAAATCAACAGCACAAAAGAAAGGAAATGAAAACATAAAGACCTGATGGCAAAGGTAGAAATTTATGAATTATCATCACGTCAATAATAGATAATTTGATAAAACTCATTATCTATTCAGATAATGAATAGAACTAGGAGTGCTGAACCAGTCTTTCTGGGATCAGTAAAGTTTTGATACATATGACAGCAGAAGGTAGCTCCAAGGAGAGTGCCTTTCAACTTTTCCATACTGAGTATTTAATTCTGTGACACAATACTGTGCTGTTGAAATATTGACACAAAAATTGGCATTGAAGCAGAAGACTGTAGGCTTCAAAAAAAAAAAAAGAGGTAAAACCCCTAACCGAAAGAAAAAAAACATCCAAATCACTTTAAAAACTGAAGTAATAAAAGGAATGAAATTAAAAAGCACAAAATAGCAGGTCAGGCCCTTGATGATCCATAGTAGGAAGTTTTCTTTGAAGCTCAGTGACTGTCAGCCACATATGGCAAATGGGCTGTATACAGATGTTCTACACTATAAATAGGCTAAGACAGAGCTGCCAAGGGAATTCAGTCATATAACTGCAAAATTTAATCCTAAATTGAATCAAAAAAGCCAGCAAAATTGGGAAGTGGTAGCTGTACAAGACCCAAGTAAGATCTCTTGTGCAAAATTCTGATTTGATACGTTACAGCAAGATAAACTGAGACTGAAACAGGCCAGAGGAAAGGCTAGTAAGATGGTTAGGAGAATGAAGAGTCTGCCTTCCAATAGAATTGTTTAGCTTGATTAGTCAAGCAAAGGAAAGTTGTGAAGGGCTATGAATTTGTTTACAAATACTCAAAGAAAGGAGAAACGCTATTCAAATGAAAGAGTTATTTTGGCACAAGATAAGATTAGTATAAACCCTCTATGAATAAATCCAGGCTAAAAATTAGATTAATGTTGCTGACCAATGGAGCACTCAGAGTTTGGATCTGTTCACCGAGACTACTAATATGAAACAATTTAGCTGTTTTCAAACTGGAGATGATAATAAAATGTGTTATCTGTGATAGCAGGGCTTTATGCTTTCTATCAAGTAAAGCTTTTACAGTTCTCTTTTTCTCATTTCTTAGGAATTCAATTCATACATCTTCTATTCATCACATAGAGTCACCAGCAATTTTAAACAGAGTTAATTTTCCTTCTGGACCCCATTTTTTAGTTTTGGGGTTACGAATTATGCTTTGTTTTAAAATATCAGTAGTTATTAAGATTCAGATCTGCAATGAGATTTAGGTATAACATAGGATAAATTTAAGGTACCCTGCTCTGATTTGTAAGTTACAAAATTCATATAGTTAACTAACTGATTATGCTTAAAAACTGAGCCATTTCCTACACTGCAATGCTTAAAGCAACAGAGTTCCACTTAAGAGACCGTTGTGTGCACCTCTTAGGGCGTTAACAGATGACTTGCTGTTCCTTTTAAAACCAGACACTGAAAATGGTGATAAAAAAACCTTGAGGGTTTTTTAAAATTTACACACATTTTAAATTACACATAAGTTTTTTTGTCTCTTATTAGTGTGGTTGGAGAGCATGTCCTCCAGCACCTCATTCAAATCAAAGTCAGCTTCCAGGCTGCTGCCTGGCTTTGGTCACAGCTCAGAGCTTTGTCTGCTTCAGCTCCAGATCTTCTCTGAAGAAAGAGATTCAACAAGGCTCTCTAGTGATTCTATGTAAATAAGAAATTGCCATGATATTTAGGCACCTTCCTGAAGAAGATTTTTTTCTTTTATCTAATTGTCAAGGTGTCTCATGGGCCAGGAGGTTCATGTGGTGCCACAGGGCAGTGCCTGGCAGCCAAAGTCTATTCATCTGCCTCGGCCGGGAACAGGACGAGCAGGGGTCATCAGGAGAGCCCCAGAGCTGAGCATTTGACACCTTCTTGGGTTTGGGAAGGGGTAGAGTTCAGTCTGGGCCATTGTTCAACAGGGAAGGGTCAGGATCGGATCGTGTGAGGGGCCCCAGGGTCAGACACAGCCCTGGGACAGCCAAGCAGGGCTGTGAGGGTGGGCTGAGGCCAGGCTATGAGGTAAGCGCACAGGTAGACGTCACAGCCTGGACCATGAGAGTACATGGTGGAACACAGAAAGAGCATGGTTACAAAACATCTGCAAAGCAGCTGAAATGGAAGCTGAATAGGAAAAGCCTCCCTTAAAAGCAAGTCCCTAGCACCTGCCGAGGCTTCCTAGCAGAGCTGCTTTTGATCACCCCTCTCTTGGGCTTGCTCTGGCATTCTTCACAACTTCTCTTACCAGTGAGCTGGCTTTGAATAGCCATAAACCTCTCCATTCTGAAATACGAACCCATGCCTTCAGAATTTCTCTGTTGTACACTAGAATTAAAAATCCCTTTGCAGAAAGTTAAAAAGAAATAAGCAAACTTGGAGATGAGAAACAGTGAAAAATTGCATAGTCTACTTACCATGAAGGTTTGTAATGTTTTTAATTTTTTTAAACTAGAAATGTCTGTTTTTTTTTTATTAAAAAGTCATAATAACATTTCCCTCAATGAAAGTGAGATATCAATACTTGCTTAACTTATGTGATCAGTAATATTTGTGCAAGAAAATATATTAATTTCACATAAAAGTTCGGATGTTGTGCACTGTATTTTATAAACTAGGAGGCCACTTTTCTGGGGAAAATTTGTTCAGTTCATTAGAGAAAAATAGAATATTTATTTGAAGCTCTGGACTTTGATAGATGACTTCATTGGGTGGGAAAGAAAAAAAAGATTATAATTATTAGCATACAAGATGCTACTGTGATAAAAAGACTAGTAAATTTGAGAGAGTATGAGACCCATAAGTACAACTCAAGAGACTGGTGACAGACATTTGTTTAGAAATTGTTTTAGAAATGTATCACAGTTCATTAATTCCTGTACATCTGTTAACTTCTTTTTTCTCTGACTTTGAGTTTCTTTTGTTGATTATGTTCTGTCAGCCTGCCACTTTGTACCTTGTCATTTGTTTTTAAGCCACTTAAAAACTGCCTTAGTGGTTAAACAATCCTTTCTGCCCTACATTTACCTTGTTTTCATTTTCCCACTTGAGTATATGGACCATCAACATCAGTTTGTGCCACATCCAAACCGAGTCGATTGTGGTGTTATTTATGTTTGTTATAAACTGTTAATTACTCAACCAGCTGCAACCATGATTTACAGTGATCATGTTAACGGACTACATTTCACCATGCACCTCAGCTGATCGGCTATAAATTTTACAGGGTTTATTATTGTTTTACAATGTAGGAAGTCTGTCGGCATTTTGTGAATTGACCTGATCAGTGGTGTTCCACCAGCTGGCTGGCAGCAATGCTAACATGGTATAGCCATCACTCTCTACTGTAAGGATAAGCAATGTGATTCCATCAACGTGCAAACTTTATTTCAAACACAGAAATCAAAGTTTCCTCTAGGGAAGCTGTGACCCACATATCCTTCAAGGAAGCATATGAGGCTGCATCCTTCTGCACCACCAGTCTCTGGTAAATACATTAAATAAAGATTCCACACACAAGCATTAAATAAGTCCACTGAGTTGTGCATTATTCTGAAAGTTACTGAATTGTAGAAGGTAAACTAATCACTCGGTGGAGTCAAGATGAATAAAATAAAAGGTTATCTCATGTTACAATTGATTTCAATCTGCTGGAATATGCACTGCGCATTTTGATTAGTTTGGTAACACAGTTTATGCTTCTACTAGGAAGGAGAAACCTCATACTTTATTTTACATCTTCTGGTAGCCTATCCATTCATCAAAGCTTTCCTAATTTACATTCTATTTCCTTTGATACAGTCAGTATGAACAATAGAGGGTGATACCTTGCATTTCTATACTTTGATCTGATTTGGCATTTGTGATCAACATATCTAGCAATGTTGGTGGTTAGAAAATGTTTTGCTACCACCATCAATTACATTGTTCAGTGACCTTCCCTCTCCATGCTGTACTTTGAAAATACATGTATATATTTCAAGATGTCTGTTTTGCCCACATCATTTGTTTTACAGAGCAACACTGTGTCAAAATGAGAGATGGTAAACATCTTTATTGCTTAAGAAGCCAATAGCTACTTATCTACATTGATGTACAGTTATTATTACAGTGAATATAAATAATAATCCCATTAATCCTCTAGGATGCATAGAAATACATATATAGCCTGCAGCACTGTGGTATGCATGTAGTAAAAATCAGTTTTTCGTTACTTTATGATGCCCCACTATAAAAAAGTGTAGTGTATATTGTGTTAGAAAAAGAGATCTATTAAGTCACTATTCTCTCTACAGCAAATAGAACAATCTAAATCTTGATCTGGTACTACTGTCTTTATTATTAAACAGGCCAAAATCTGAGGTCAGAATTAGGAGCTATGCTTTCTAGTCAAATTTCATCTGTTAGGCATTTTGTCTTTCAGATTATGATTTTACATGTGTACTCTTGCCTGCTGATATAAAACAGTTCTATGATACTCTTCTTGTTACCTTCATATTCCTATATGATTTTCTATCCAAGAAACCTTTACCTCTGAGGACCTGGAAACATCAACCAGTTCTGAAAAAAGTCTTCTAAGCATGGAAGAAAAGTTAATACAGTTTCATGTTGCCTGCACAAAGAACCAAAGAGTGGATATATGTCAGACAGATGGTCTCGTTCAAGTGAAGAGTAATGAGCAGAGTAGAAAAAATGCAGGACTAGAAAAAAAAATACATAAATAAGAACTACTGAAAATGCTTATGTGGAGTGGGAGTGTCATGCTTGGGAGATGCTGCAATGCATTGTTCTATATAGTTTACACATTAGCTATTCAAAGAACGTCCACTGAAGTTGCATTTATCTTATTTGCAAGGAAAACCTACGTGGTTCATGAGCACATGGGCATACCAACATGACTGTTACTAGCAAAGTACATTTATTTTTATCTTTAAAAGGGACTAAACAGGTGAAATTTAATAAAGTGCCTGTTTTTATGTGTATGGGAAAATTATTTGAAAATCTAAAGGGAACAGCTATCAACTGTGATAGAGAGCAGCAGGGAAAACATACATTTCTCTAATGAAATTGTTTATTCTACTTGTTATAGCAAACACTTTCTCATAGCTGCCCTATTTAAGAATGCAAACCAGTTTTCCTTGCCAACTCTGCCTTTCTCTATACACTCATATCTAAGGATGTAGTTTTTTATGGTTTTCTCTGAAAGGAGGTGGGTGTGTCATTCTCCTTATGTTACTTATGCATAGCATTTTGGTCCATATCCTGTCCACTCAGACCTTTAAAAGCTCTCTATTAAATTATCTTTCTTCTTTTTACTTCCTTTTCTCCCTTGCCATCTTTCTTTGACTCTTCTTCTGAACTACAGGCATCCATGATTTCATTACACTGAATGTAGGCCACCTTCAGTATATTCATCAGTGTGCATGATATTCCTCTTTATAGCAGGTGAAACAATAATAAATAATGCACAAAGGAATTTAATCTGTTTCCAGAGTATTTTAATAAATAAAATGTACAAAGCCATCCAGCCTTTGGGTTTTTGCCAGAGTCTGATGTGAGAGAAATACCAAAAGCACACGAAAATACCTCAGAAAGCTGTTAAGTTGATGGTTCCAATTTCAAATTTATATTTCTTTTCTTCTCACACACTATGATTGGATTTCATACAATAATCGTACTGATAATGTAACAACTTTATAAGATGTGAGAAAAGAGAAACATTTCTTCCAAGGACAAGTGTTGTTGCAGCAATTTCTAATTATATCTCCCATATTCCTTTTATTTTATGCATCTGACACAGCTCTTTCTGGCCACTGCTTTCACCAGGCTTTTGTATTTCACAGATTCACAGAATGGTAGGGCTTGGAAGGGAATTCTAGAGATCATCTAGTCCAACCCCTTAATCATCTTCATGGCGTTTTGTTGGATTCTCTCAAGTAGCTCATTGTCTTTCCTGACCTGGGGAGCCCAGAACTGCACACAATACACCAGATGCATCCTCACTAGGGCAGAGAAGACGGGAAGAATAACCTACATAAACCTGCTGACCACACTTTTCTTAATGCATCTGTGAATACCATTGTCCTTCTTGACCGTGAGATGATATTACTGGCTCATCGCCAACTTGTCTAAGCAGGATTCCCAGTTCCTTCCCTGCAGAGCTGCTTTCCAGCAGGTCAAGTCATAACCTATACTAGTGCAAGGAGTTATTCCTTCTTAGGTGTAGATCCCTACCCTTGCCTTTGTTGAACCTCAATAAATTCCTCTGTGTCCAGCTTTCTAGCCTGTCCAGGTCTCACTGAATGGGAGCACAGCCCTCCAGTGCATCAGACACTCCTCCCAGTTTTGTTATCATCAGCAAACTTGACATCCCTCTGAGCCTTGACATCCAGCCAGTTCTCAATCCACCATGTCACTGTCCACTCATGTAATCCACACTTCATAACCTTACCTATGAAAGCTATTCTAAGCTTACCTATTGATTATCCTAGTCAATCAGCCTCTTTTGTTGTTATGGGCCTCTAGAGCCACCATTAGTCCCTTTACTTATTTAATATCAACAGGGAAGGACAGATGCTTGTGCATGTCTATGAAATGCGTTTCTTTCATCTTCACTGCTCTAGTGATGATTCATGCTCTCAGCCTCAGCAGAAAAAAGTAGAATATGCCACCACCTGCAGCTGTGGTGGTCTTTATATAGGTATATATGTATAAAAACATGTTGCATTGTTCTGTGGCTGATTAATTAAAAAAAGAATTATTGTGATTTTCTGCTAGTAATAAAATGCATTCCACAGAAGCAAACCAAAAATTATCTTAGTCTATAAGTAAGCAAACAGTGCAAGCAAATAGTGAACAGAAGCTATTTTTAAACCTCACAGTATGGTATTGTGTAGCATCATTGGTTCAGCCTTAGTATACTCTTATTCTGTTTTCTGCTTCCAACACATAATTTATACATTCTCTTAAGTGTTTTGTTTTGGTAGAAAGACTATGATAAATGGGTATGTCTGTCACAGTTCTGGTGTTTTAGGTCAGGTTATCAGAAACATAATGGTTACATTCTTTAAATGTAATGGTTTAGTACCCTAAAATTACTCTGGTTAGCTAATGAAGACTATTAAGATAGAGAAATATTTGTGTGTACTTGGTAAAATGCAATCATGAAGGCTAATTGTAGTTACTCAAAAAAATAAAAAACTAGAAGTATATCAGTAGCTATTCTCCACAAAACTATATGATAACGTGGAATGTTCTAGAAATTTTTCAATTTCCCTGAAAATATAAAATGGTGATGCTTATTAATAGTCTCAGAATCATGACTAAATAATAGTGCAGCAATCATCACTATAAGTACCTATTCTTTTGCATACATGGAAGAAGTAATTATTAAGAACAGACAGAAAAAGTGTCTATTTATATATCCCCAATATATAATATAGCCCCGATAACTTGTATTTTAAACTGAAAGAGACAGAGTGAAGCTGAGAGATCTGCTGTTGCTGAATATGAATTGTAGAAATATCACAGTATGTTAAAATCAAAATGTGGTTAAACAAGTCCAACATCACTGCATTCTTTACTTCTTAAAAATGTTATTAAATGGGCACAGTTAATTACTGTTCAGCATCTTCAACTGTTGTTCCTGGGGATGAATTTATATATGCATACTTTAAATAAATTTTTGTCTTATAAATGTCTTACCTACCTATTAACACTTAAAAATTGTTCAATGGCTACTGGATCCACTGTGTGAAAAGTCTTGAAATGAGGAACATAACTCTTTTCTTGTAGGCAAATATATTATCTCCCTTGCTTTTTCATACAAAAAGGGAGAGAAAAGCCACTGTGGTTTTTGTTTCTTTGTTATATTAATCACTGTCACTGTATTTGGTGACTTTTTTTCTCCTACTGGTATGTTTCAAGATTGCTCTGACAACAGCTATGGATTCTGTGGAGGCTGAATTGAGATATATATTGTTTTGGGATAGCACTTCCATTTCCACAGGAAACAGAAGTGGAGTAGTTCATAAAAATTGGTTCTACACAAGAGAACTCGTGACTGGGTCTTGAGGCCAAGCAGTGAGGGGCAGTATGAACCCAAGCACTTGCACAGCCAGGCAACAGCTACCTCAAAGCCAGTTTAAGCCTTCTTAAAATGCTCACAAGTTAGAAAAAAAGAAAAATAAAACCTGTTCCAATCATGTGACATGTCAAAAAAAGGTGCTAGTGAAAAATATTGAAAATATCAGGAAAGAGCTATGTTGCTGTAGTTGCAATGAGCATTGGAAATATCTGAAATTATTCTCTGGTTCAGATAGTGCCAAAACTGTGGTTCTTGTGATTTTTTATTAAAAAGTTGATTTTATATAACTTCTTTTTTTCTTCCAGTCACTTCTCTGACTGTATTCAGCCTCCTTCTTTGCCTTAATCCCCCTTTTCATATTGTCTAATGATTTTCCACTAATCTCACAGACTGAATGACTTACAAATGATACCAAGTTCTCTCTGGGACCCTTCTGTGTTCTGTTGAACTGATTACATATATCCCACATCAGTTTTCTTTTAATTTCTGCAAGACAGGGAATCAAAATATGCTTTATTTTCCTAGTGTGTCATACAGGTTTCTAACGCAGCAATATTCCTTCTCAATTAATTCTGATTACCCCTTGTCTTCTAAAAAAAGAGGGCTAGCATTTGCAGTCATGCTGATATCATGATTCCAGAGGCTTTGCCCTCCCTTCAAGTTTAAACTTACATATTCTACAGGTTCTCATGAAAAGGGCTTTTCAGAACATTCTGTATCTAGGAATCTGTCCAAGATAATTTATAGGTATCAGATTAACAACATTTTGATACATGTACTGATTTTAAAAATGTTAATATTAGCAACAGTTGAGTTTGGACTCAGATTGTTTTCTGAGAGTTAGAAACAATTAAATTTTGGATTCAGTAGTTGAGTTAACTCTAATGGTAGTCAAAACTTGTCCTGAGAGTTTGGTAGATGAGTGACATGGGAAAAATTAGTATTTTTCAACAGAAAAGTCAAAATTGGTAGTGAAAGAAAATTTGTCTCCTGCCTTCTGCAGGATGTTGCAAGCAACGTAGAGGAAACAAAACAAGATATGACACAGTACTTGACTTCAGTTTTAATGAGTTCAACTTCTGTACAGGATTTTTTCATTTGTTTGACAAATACAATACTACAAAAAGTATATCTCTTTTTTCCACTACAAAAAGTATATCTCTTTTTTCCAACCGTCCTTGTCTTAGCAACCATGACATACTAGTGATGACTGAGGATAAGTCTCTAACAAGTACTTTGCAAGTTTAGTTGCAAACAGTTCTCATCACAAATACCATTCTTTTTGTTAAGTGTGATTTGTGAATGTGAAAAATATACTTTTAATATATTAATAAATTTCCACTATACAATTTTGACAAATATTTTTTCAACTACATGGACTACATGTAGGGCTACCTTACAGACTACATAATAGTTTGTTTTTCTTAGTCAGTGTTGGACAGCTAGTTACCTATATCATATTGTATTATCTCTACTTTCAATGAGAATATTTCAAGTGCAGCAGAGTGAGTAACAGGTAATGAATATAGTTGATTAATAATTTATACAGATCTTTTTAGAAGCATTTTTTGCCAACAGCTATCACTGCTTAGACAACAAAAGTAAGTACTATGATCTTGTGAATAATGCAGATTGAACCTCATCTTTTCTTCCATAAAGAATAAAATTCAAGAGCTTTCAGTAACTAAAACCCCCATATTTTGGTTCAAATAATCATCAAACGTCCTGTAATAATACTCTAAAAATGAATGAAGTTTTCAGGATATACTGTTCTGTTTTGACATTTCTAATAAAAAAACATTTACTTTGTTTGTGAAGAGTTATTTTTCTATGCATGTGTATCCCTTGTGTAGCCACGGAGATAATGAATAGCTGTAGCATTATTTCAGGATACAAGGTGGTGCTGTTTCTTTTTAAAACGGAAAATAATGTGCTGATCTGAAAGCAGTGGTAGTCACACAATAGTGTAGTGTTCTAAGAAGTCAACTTCTGTCTCTCCGATGGTGTTATTTTTAATTGCCATACATTTAAAAGAGATACACATACACATGCATGTCCATATATGAGCATATATATAAATCCCAAGAAATAGTTTAAAAGCAATAATGAACTTCAACTTTGTATATTTCTGAATTTGAATATTTGGATGTAGGGTCAGTATTTTACATTAAATAGGAAATAAATGAACCTGTATTTTCTTGTAGAACTACAATACTTGCATCTTCTTGAAGAGTAATTCTTTTCTCTGTACTCTATATGAATGAAGGATACAACGATTACATAGACACGAAATTTCTGTCAGCCTCTGGCCTGGACAGGCGCACACTCTCCTGGATGGAAAACTGGTTGGATGGCCGGGCCCAAAGGGTGGTGGGAAATGGTGTTAAATCCAGCTGGAGGCCAGTTACAAGTGGGGTTCCCCAGGGCTCAGTCCTGGGTCCAGTCCTGTTCAATGTCTTTATCAATGACCTGGATGAAGGCATCGAGTGCTCCCTTAGCAAGTTTGCAGAACACACTAAGCTGGGTGGAAGTGTGGATCTGCTGGAGGGTCGGGGGGCTCTGCAAAGGGACCTGAACAGGCTGGACTGCTGGGCTGAGACCAACGGCATGAGGTTTAACAAGGCCAAATGCCGGGTCCTGCACTTGGGGCACAACAACCCTAAGCAGAGCTACAGACTAGGAGAAGCCTGTCTAGAAAGCTGCCAGGAGGAGAAGGACCTGGGGGTGTTGGTTGACAGCGACTGAACATGAGCCAGCAGTGGCCCAGGTGGCCAAGAAGGCCAATGGCATCTTGGCTTGTATCAGAAACGGCGTTACCAGCAGATCAAGGGAGGTTATTCTCCCTCTGTACTCGGCACTGGTGAGACCGCTCCTTGAATCCCGTGTTCATTTCTGGGCCCCTCACCACAAGAAGGATGTTGAGGCTCTGGAGCGAGTCCAGAGAAGAGCAACGAAGCTGCTGAAGGGGCTGGAGAACAGACCTTATGAGGAGCAGCTGAGAGAGCTGGGGTTGTTTAGCCTGGAGAAGAGGAGGCTGAGGGGAGACCTCATTGCTCTCTATAACTACCTGAAGGGAGGTTGTGGAAAGGAGGGTGCTGGCCTCTTCTCCCAAGTGACAGGGGACAGGATGAGAGGGAATGGCCTCAAGCTCCGCCAGGAGAGATTTAGGCTGGACATTAGGAAAAAAAATTCACAGAAAGAGTCATTGGGCACTGGAACAGGCCACCCAGGGAAGTGGTTGATTGACCTTCCCTGGAGGTGTTTAAGGCAAGGATGGAGGAGGTGCTAAGGGGCATGGTTTAGTGTTTGATAGGAATAGTTGGACTCGATGATCCGGTGGGTCTTTTCCAACCTGGTTATACTGTGATTCTATGATTCTGTGACATACTTATATTTTTGGCCTTTATATCAGTTGGGCCACTATCAAATAATGACAAAGCTTTTATTTTTAACTAAAAATAAGAAATATGACACATTAAAAAGAAAATAAGCAAACTAAGAATTACATGATATGCACCCTTCCAGCACTACGTTCTTCCCAAATCCTTCTGTTCTCTCAGTACTTACTGTTACCAACAAAATTGTTATGCTGTGCTATATTCATTTTCTGAACTCTCTGCTGACTGACATTACCTTCTTTTATATCTTTTTATTTTGTGAAGTTCAGCATGCATCCAGGTGCTGATAGTCTTTCTGGGTAGCAAGATACATTTGATACCTTGCAGGACCTTGCATGTGGTACACAAAACCACCTTGGCCCTTCTGAAAGATCACGTTTTGTGATAGAATTCAAGGAACCTCAGACCGTTGATTCATGAAATCATAGAATCATAGAATCATAGAATCATAGAATCATAGAATCATAGAATCATAGAATAGTTTGGCTTGGAAAGGACCTTAAAGATCATCTAGTTGCAACCCCTCTGCCATGGGCAGAGACACCTCCCACTAGACCAGGCTACCCAAGGCCCCATCCAACCTGGCCTTGACCACCTCCAGAGATGGGACATCCACAGGTTCCCTGGGCAATATGTTCCAGTGCCTCACCACTCCCATGGTGAAGAATTTTTTCCCTATATCTAGCCTAAATCTGCCCCTCTCCAGTTTATACCCAGTGCCCCTCATCCTACCCCTACGAGCCTTTTTGAACAGTCCCTCACTAGCTTTCTTGTAGGACCCTTTCAGGTACTGGAAGGTTGCTATAAATCTCCAGGCTAAACAATATCAAAATATCAGGCTAAACAAACAAAAAGAAACAATTAAAATGCTAATGCTATAATATTGCTTCCATTAGCATAGATTTTTTTAGAAATATGTGTCATGTTAAGATTCATGATCGTGATAATCTACATTATCAACTCCTCGTATACAATGAAACTGATGGGATTACTTACATATAAGAAATTAATGGCTAAGTCTTTGATGAACTGCAGAACTTAATTTCTATAGACAATGGTAAAATAGATTGACAGGCCAAAAAAATCTTCTCAAACACCTCCGCAATGTGTTCAAGTTATTACCGCCTGAGTATCCTAGACGGTATCTTCTTGGACTAAAATACTTTGTTTTGAGCACTGTTAAAATATGTTAAGATCAACAGATTTTTTTTTGTATTTGTGCTTTCTGTTAAAATGTAGTCTAGGCACAAGTTCTATTGGTCTGTCTCCACAGTTACTTAGAAATATTTTATATATAGTTGTACATTGCTACAGATTTATGATATTTGATTGCAGTCTCTCTCTTCTGTTTTGCATAGTTTGATCCTTTTCATCTGCTTCCAGCATCTACTTTATATAAACATATATATACATGTAAACAAAAGTGCTATTTTCATTCCTTTTCACAAAACAGTCTTGGTAATACATAGTTTATTGAAGTAGGTAACTAAATCATTTCCACAGTGTTTCAGTAAATACAAAGAAATACGTTTCAACATCAGTAGCTACTAACATAAGCTGTTTAATATATGATTGTTTAAATCATTAATCCTCATCAATAACTGAATTTTTGTATCTAAATACAAGATAAGTAGTTCTCAAAGGACAATAATGAGGCAAATATCTTTAGACACTCTCAGAATGTGTCCTAATAAAAAGTTGTAGTCGGATGTACCTCCTTCTCACTTCTGATGACATGACTGATACTTCTCAATATTTGTAGCTGACAATAAATTATTTTGCCTTGTTGAACAGTTTTGAATGTTGAGTTCACACAGGGTAAAAAAAAAAAAAAGTAAGTGGAATAACATCATACCTAGGTAATCCTCAGTAAAGGTTTTCACTACACAGATGTAAAATCTGTCTGAAACCATAAACAGATAATCTCTAAGACAGGAATAGATCCTGATTTTTTAATGTTACCTACTGTACATTTGTCTCTCAGTTCAGCTACAAATTAGCAAACAGTGGACTGTTGTAACCAGGAACTAATCTGAGATAGTTAATGTAAACATGATAGAATTTACCTCTTGTGACTTACTTCTCTTTTCTTATCTTCTCTTTTAAACTTTTTAATTCCTTTTAATGCGGGTTAACTAAATGGAATATCTACTTAAAAAGCAGTACAGAATGTAAAAAATTCTAGTAAAGGGTGAAATTACCTAGCAAGCAAAGGTCAATAAACTTAAATTATAAAGCTAGATGACTAACTAGATGGCTAAGATCAGGTTAATTTAACAGCATCTGGTACATCTCTACTCAATTAAAGGAGTAGAATTCTAAGGAAAAAAGAACTAATGATTGAATGAGAAATGTATACTCCAATATTATCATATCCTATATAAAAATGTAGCAGTAAGGATAAAACTGATTACAGGAAAAATTGCCTTACCAGCATGGATAAAGTTGTGTCTAGATGATGATGATGAATCTTAGACAAAACCATCAATCTGACAGCTTCTGAGTCCTAAGGGAAGAGCTTGAGGTAATGGAAAAGTTCTTATCTTTATCAGGATAAAAGCACAATTGAAATCTCCACTGAGAATTGTACACATTTAGAGTGAAGAGAGCAAAGAATAGATTTACAAATTCCAGAAGTTATTATTTGAAGCATGTGTATACATTTTAAGGTAAGATTCACACATTTTAAGTACAATTGGAATCACATACTAGCACATTAACTATGAAACATTGCTCCTTTCCACAAATGAACTAATGAGCTTTTGGACTGTACACTAGAATGCATAATGCATTACATTTTTCAATTATACTTATCACCTAGTGGAAGGTCACCAGTAAGCATACCATGGAAATGATCTGATTAAGCATGCTGTTCAGGATTTCGTATTTGTGTGGTTTGGTTTTTCCTACCTGTATTTAAACATTATGCATGGTAGCTTTCACCTTGTGTTCATGAGATGCAGGTTTATTTTTGTTCTCTTACTGATTATTTATTACTGTTCCTCACATCCGGAGGTCAGATCCAAATATCAGTGAAGACAATGAAATTCATTCAAGAATTTCAATGGGCTTTAAATTAAAGTTTACAGCTTTGTTAAATTTTGTGGTTACATTAATCAGTAGAACATCTTAGGCCATAAAAGTTAGTTTCGTTCAAATAGAAGACTGAATAAAGGTATTATTATGTTTTTGACAGTCAGGAAATGGTTAAAGAATTTTATTTTGCTTTATGGTGATCTCCTTAGTAAATTAATTTGAAAAACTGCTCTTATTTGAATCATTAGGAGTTAACTTGAATTCATTGGTATTTGTACTGGCTAACCAGGAGAAAATTAATTGCATGTTGTCAATAGATTTGAAGTATTTTCATGCATGGATGGAACTGGCATTCAATACTGACATAGATGACCACATCAAATAAGGTTCATTACTCAGAAACTCCTTGGTTCCTCCGAGCCAGTAAAAAAATATTAGTGTAGACAAATATCAGTTGTTTTCTATTGAAAGTCACAAAGATTGTAGAAGGAAGAGTGGCTATAGTTAGTGCAATATGCAAGTAGATTAAGCCTGGGAAAGGAGCAACTTGCATTCAAATTTACCACTTACAATAGAGGTTCCAAGTCCCCAGCTTGAGAAACAAAATGCAAATAAGTGCTGCTCTGTACTGCACTGATTGTTGAGTGCTGGGGTTTTGATTGTGTTTTTTTAATAAAAATATAACTCTACTATGTATATAAGCAGCCTTGGTTGTTATAAATCCATTTTACTGGCTTTGAGAACTATTCTCATGACTGTAAGCTTATCTCCTACTGTGCTGTTATTGCACAACTATACAGGAGCATGATTTGGTGATAAATCGAAATAGAATGGAAGTAGGATCTTACTTGAGTTCTCAGGCTTCTACTACTACCCATTTTTCTTTCTCCTGACTTGCTTCAGTAGTATTTCCTGAAAAGTCTGGTTACTCTTGAGGGAGGGAGTTAGTGCTGCTCAGATAATGCTGACCAGGTCAGTGGATTTACATATTGGTATGGTTTTTTTATTAGTCTAAGTGGATTTTGGATGGGACTTGAACACAGGTTGAAACATTTCCAGCTACATGCACAATGAAGAACTACAGATGTTTCAGGGACTGTTGGATGTTGCTCACTAGGTTATGCAATTATATTTGTTGTGGTGCTAGCCTGAGGTATTATGGAACACAAGATGCCTTGTTAATTATTCTGAAGAATCTTGTTTTGAGAGCTATAATTCTTATTTCAGCTTAGTATCTAAATAACTTGAAACAGCTCACCTTTAAGTCTGTGATGAAAGCAGGAATTTAACAAAAGTGCCAGAATTCTTTTGCTAATACTGTAACCTTTCTACAGAAGATTTTGTAGATTTTTAGGGGTAGCACTTTGCAAAATGCAGTTATATCCATGAACATTTAAAGATGGTAGAATTAGCAGGTGATTACATATAGCTTAAGGCAGAATCCAGCCAAAAGTTTCTCCTTTATTGGAGGAGCCATTTCCACTCCTTATTAAAAGGAATCATTTTATTCTCCTTATAAAACTGGCTATTATGAAATATTATTCTATGTAGTAGAGATAAGCTAACTGAATCTTGATATGCCCACAGTATGGAAGCAGCAGTATAATCAGTTGATGAGTAGAAGGTGCTTCTAGAAACTAAACATTTCACTGACAGCTTTTATTTGTAAATAGATGTCATAACTTATTGTCATGCTTAATTATCTCTGGCCTCTGTAATACTTAATTATGCAGGCACTCATTTACCCAAGTAAATACTCATTAAAACAACTATCTGTGCTAGAAATAGGAATTTACCTTACTCTTGCTAGTATAAAAAAGCAAGACTGGAAAAAGCTCAAGGAAGAGCTGCAACAATAGGCCTCTTACAGCTTAAGCACAATTTGAGAAAACATATACTGCAATGAGATTGTGAGAAATTTGCATGCAAGTGTGTAAAACTCTCAGGGCTTATGGGTGATGGACTGTTAAGGAAAAGATATGTCCCCTGTGTTTTCTAAATCTAGAACAAATACAAGATTTCACACATCTAGTTCAAGACTTCAATGTCATCATCAGCTTTTTATGTTTAAACCAACACAACTTGCAAGAAAGCAGTCCAGCTTTACTCTACAATTTAAAATTCAAAGAATTCACTGTGAAACTAATGTTTTGGTCACAATGGTGGCACATGTGCCCATAAAACTTTAGATTTTTACAAAGTGTCCCAGCACTCTAGAGGCTAGCTACTATAACATGTTGTGCTAGAATAACCACTTTGAAAGGCACTTATTTAAATAGTAAATATAGATATTCTTCAAGTAAGACATATATGTTAAGTAACTTACTACATTCTATATGATGTTGAAGTTTGTATGATGTTACTCTTTTCCTTAGTTGAAAAAGGAATTGGAAAGAGTTAGTACTACTTTCCTAGGCCTTGATCTTATCACTAGTCAAAAACTTTACATTCATCCAGTAAAGCACTGAAATACATACCTTAGTTTAAATAGTAATTCACATCCACCTATGAATAAGAACATATTTAGAATCACACAGATACATATCTGGACATTTGGTAATTTGCATCACCCAGCCATTGTATTCTGCAAGTAGCAGACATGAATACATTGTTTAGCCTTTATGTGAAGAAGAAAAAAGGTGTATGGGCCTGTTAGTGACTTTCAATGTATATTGTAAGTATCTACAGCTGTACTATTTTTAGAGCTTGACTTATTTTTGCAGCTGAGTGAAAGGTACTGCTTGATTTGCAATGCATAGCAAATTCAGTTAAGGGAAAGGAGCCACTGAAATTCTTTTCAAATTGAGATCAAAACCAGCTTTGCTAAGCCATGTAATGTTTCTCCAGTAAGCACAGAATAGAGACACTTATATGCATTAAAAGGAGTTTCTCCATGCAATAAATGTTACCTATTAGCCAGTATTTTTTTTGTAATATATTTGTCAATCATATGGAAGAGTTGAAAAACTGTATAATTTATGAGGCTGAAAAAGAACATCAATTACACATACTGAAGAAAATATGACATTGGAATTATGAATAATATCTTGTTTATCTAATGTCACTGTACACAGCATTTGTCTTGTATATGAATATGTCTATAAAAACTTCAGTTTATGTATATGTATTTGGTTTGTGGGTCAAGCTTTTGGTATCGAGGGGGCTACAAAGTTGGATTCTGTTAGAAGCTGCTAGAAGCTCCCCGTGTGCCCAATACAGCCAATGCCAGCCAGCTCCAAGACAGACCCTCCACTGGCCAAGGCCAAGACAATCAGTGATGGTGGTAGCACCTCTGTGGTAACATATTTAAGAAGTAGAGAAAAACATCTGTGAAAACAGCAGACAGAAAAAAGGAGTGAAAACATGAGTGAAACAACCCTATATACACCAAGGTCAGTGAAGAAGGAGCAAGAGGAGGTGCTGCAGGCAATGGAGCAGAGATTTTCCTGCAGTCTAAGGTGAAGACCAACCATGGTATTAGAATCATATAATCATTCTATGGTGAGGCAGGCTGTCCCCCTGCAGTCCATGGAGGATAGTGGTGGAGCAGAAATCCACTTGCAGCCCATATAAGACCTTGTGCCAGAGTAGGTGGGTGTCTGAAAGAGGCTGTAACCCTGTGGAAAGCCTGCTCTGGAGTAGGCTCCTTGCAGGACCTGTGGACCTATGGAGAAAGGAGTCCACATTGGAGCAGGTTTCCAAGCAGGGCTTGTGATTCCATCTGCAGTGGAGCAATCTGTTCCTGAAGGACTGTACACTGTGGAAGGAACCCACACTGGAGCAGTTCATGAAGAACTGCAGTGCCTGGGAATGACTCATATTGGAGAAATTCTTGGAGAACTATCTCCTATGGGAGAAGCAAGGGAAGAGTGTACTGGAGCAGGGAAAAGGTGTGAGGAATCCTCCCCCTGAGGAGGAAGGAGCAGCAGAAACAACGTGTGATGAACTGATTTGCACCTTCTGCTCTCCTTCCCCCTACCCTGCTGGTGAGGAGAAAGTAGAGAAAATCAGAAGTAAAGTTGAGCCCAGGAAGAAGGGAGGGGTGAGAGGAATATGTTTTAAGATTTATTTTATTCCTCTTTATCCTACCCTGATTTGATTGGTAATAAATTAAATTAATATTTCCCAAGTCAAATCCATTTTGCCTGTGACAGTAACACCCATCCTTATGTTGATCCATGAGCCTTTCATTATACCTCCTGTGTCCAGCTGAGAAGTGTAGCAATAGAACAGCTTCGATGGGCACCTAGTGTCCAACCCGGGTCAACCCACCGCACCATACATAAATGACCTGGACTATGATCACTGTAACGGCAACAGTTTCAATTAATTTCTTTCACAGTGAAGGTAGTTCTGATATTTCCCCTCCTTTCAGTAGAAGCAAAAAAAAAAAAAAAAAAAGTTAGGTGTAACTCAGTGCATGGAAAATGATGCATAGCAAATGGGACATATTTCTCAAGGATTTTTTCTTGATATTTGGATTAGATGGCATGGAAATGTAGGCAAAATGAGAGATAACATATCTAAAGCTGCTTGCACAATGTGAAATCCCTTCCTTTGTTCCAAATGTTTCCCAGCAACAACATAAAATCTCTTGAGTTAATGTACCAAGTAATAAACCAAAGCAGAACTTTTCAGTTTTTTTACAAAATAACCTTTAGAAGAGAAATGCAGGCGGCAAGGAAGGAAAGATAAAGAGATCTCCCTCTGTTAGTTTAATACATTTGTGATTCTTTTAGATACCATAGGGAAAATCTTGATTTAGAAGTGTAGATGATAAGGAGCAGATGCTAAACAAGGTGTGCTTTCCTCGGATGAACCAAGGTGAATATTCTGTTATGAAAACCAGCATAAATGAAAGGTATTAGATTAGCAATAACTCATGTTCTGCACTCCAGGAACTCCTAGGAGAATTAGCAAGCGTGCCAGTAGGGGCAGGGAACTATTGGCATGTTGGGAATATTGCAGTTAGTGAAAAAGAAAGGGAGACTGATGTGTGTTTTTAAAGAGCTTCAGATTTTTTTCTGAAACTTCTGAAAACCCTTTAAAGTGGAACTGAGATTAGGAGAGAAAATAGTTTTGAAATGCCTATTTAATGCTATCTTCCCCCCCCTCCCCCCAAGTCTAATTATCTCCAAAGAAAGAAATATTCACTTTATTGTATGGAAACACAGCATCTATTAGGTCTATACATACTGCTGTATTTATGGGTTAAGCCATTTGCTTAGATGAAAATCTATCAAAGTAGTTTAGGAAAGGATTAATATTGTTACCTTACATAAAAGCTGAGACGACTATATTAAAATATATTCACATATCCTTCCTTCTCTAGTAGTTATATTCTGCTCCCTACATAATTTCAAGTCACTGAATAACTTACTATTGTGTAACTCTTGCTAAGTCATAAGAAGCTCATCTGCACGCACAAAGAAAGAACAGAGAAGCAATGGCAGGATGAGTAGCTCAATGACCTGCCCTTTCTGCTTCCATGCTACTAGCACCAGCCAAATAAGAGCCACCATCTCGATAAGACCAGAGGAGGACAGGGGCACAATTATAGGCACAAACCCAAATCAAGGGTCTGGAGGAATGACTACCTCTTCCAGACTCCTTATAGGGTTTTCCCAGCACAGGTATCAATCAATCAGTTGCATTGCCCACATTTGAGTCACAACGACCCATCAGGAGCGGCAATCTGGAACACTTTTCAGACTAAGGGGTGCCACTGCCATGGAATGTGGGATGTATTATGTGATGCAAGGAAAGACCATTCTGGAGATTGCACAGGGCTTATTATAGGATGTTTAGGGAAGGAACCAGCAGTGGCAAAAGGAGGGATTTAGTTGATATGGGTAGGAACAAGTGTGAGAAAACCAGGCAGAAATATATAGGATTTCTTGATATTTTTGCCAGCCTTTCTACTTTAGGATTTTTGCTTAAAATGTGTCTTCAAATCAATCTTTTCTTATGCTGCTTTTCTGAAATAAGGTTTTTATGCCCAACATGACTGTCCAAAAAATAAAAGGAATAGAATCACCTGCATTTTACAAGTAAATGGAGTAAGGTAAAAATAGTAGTTCCAAAGCCTGAAATCAGGCTTTCTGTTTCACAATGAAATTCTGGTTTGCTTTTTAATGTCTTATGACCTTTGTAGTGGGATATTGTTGTTCCCTGCAAACACACGTGAACCTCAGAATTTACAACTTCAAGCCAGGCAGCACTAAGGTTAAGCATAAAGGAGTCAGCACATCTGTATCAGCTTTCAAATCATTCCATCATATCTTTGAGGTTACTACAACTGTCTTTTTCTAGAGAGATAATAGAAACTGAACCTACCATACCCAACAAAGAATGTGACGGCTTGTACTGTGTGAACAACAGACACCGCAGCAGGCATTGATGAGGGAGTTATCATAGGAAAATTGAATTCTGTGCTGCTAAATTTAATCTTCTCTGGCTCCTCACTCAAAACATTATCAGTACCCATTCCATTCCTGACAGACTTTTACCTTTTGCTGTTTGTAAAGCCCTCCAACCACAGTGATGGTTCTGTCTTCTCTGTCTTTCTCTCCAGGTGCCAATGGGTCTGACTTTCTCTTCCAAAGCACTGGCATTTTTTTCCAAGACTTTTCCTGAGTCCTTCTTGCTACAATTTTCTCCTTCTAATATCCATCATGGCAAAAAGAAAAAGACAGTAACAGCTTCTTCTGTAAAGTGTTATGCTTCCTCCTTCTTCTGAGTCTAAACATCATTTCATATTTTATATTTATCTATCTACTGGTATGTATATATATATAATGGTTTCCTACCTCCTGTATTAGTGCATCCTGCATGTGAAGGATCATATACTTGTTCCACGGTTGATTTTTTCACTAGCTGCATTTTCCTTTTTTTATCTTTTGATGCATCTAACATCCTCCTAAAATTCTCAAGAATAACTGCTGCTATTTCAGAGATTACTTCAACTATTCTTTTATTATCCTATCACGAAATTTATCATACTCAGCCAATCTGAAAGAAAAAATATCTTTAGCTGCCATTCTCATTTTCTACCCAGAGATGTCAGTATTTGCTGTTTGTATTAATTGAAGCTGCTACTTTTTACAGGGCAAGTGTCCTAAATTATACTTAGGTTACATGCCTGTAATCAAGTATTCCCTCTTGCTGAGTAGTGACCAATTACTGCCTGTTTTTGTTTTTACTCTTATTACTGTGGACTTGATTCTTGATACTGTGAATGTCTCTTCCTGTTTGGATCTCACTCCATGTCTGTCAAATCAAATTGCAGTTGGTTCTAAGGAGCTTGATTGGTTTGGATTATTATTCACTATTAGTTTGCTTTCCCCTTGCATTTGAATCAATGAAGAGCACCAGATTTATCCAAGTAGGTCACTTACTATGTCTTTAGCTGTCATAGTTAACTAGAGTGTTCTAAATAGAATTTCTTTGAGAAAGTGATGGTTCCTCCTGACAAAGTTTCTCCCTTCCATTGCATTGCCATGTGATTGTTGAAATTAATAAGATGTAGAATGGATTGTCTCAAATTTCTCCTAAAATGGTCCTTGAAAATCAAAGCTTTCCAGGAACTCCTTCCACTAAGCTTTTTTCTTGCAGTCACACTGCTCTGGAGAAAAAAGATGGTTACTTGAAGATACACTGGCAGTTTCATGCCAGCTGGCCTTAGAAACTGAAATAATTTACTATTATAAATATAGACTCTGAATGATAGTTACATTTGGATTTGTACTTGATTAGTTGTCAGAAGTTGCCTACTTGGATATTCTTGTGACCTTTCACGATTACTAGAAATTCCTTCTTTTTGTAATGCAAAAATATTGGATGTGTAGAGGGATAGATCAATCTGCAGGATGGCTAAGCAGCTCTGGTTCCATTGTTCAATAGTGCTGTGTTCAGTAAGGAAGAGTTTGCACAGAAGCTTACTGAGATTCCTGCTTGCTGCACTAGATAGACTAGTCACTTGCCCCTCCCAAATTCTGATCTCTTCTGTAAATAAAATATAGTGAAAAAGATAACAACAAACTTTATATCACAGAATTTCTGTTACTTTTATAGCTTTATTGGTAGATTTTTTACATACTACGGTTTTCCAGCTAACAACCTTGTCCTTTTTTGTATTTAATTGATTGTACATCAGAGAACATCACCAATTAGAAAGTCTTCCTCACTTCTAGTAAGGAGATGAAATAGCAAAACAATTTTATGGCCTTAGGATTCTGAGAGCAACTTTCTTAATAAAATCGATTTGCTCAGGGAAAAGGTAAAGCTTTGGAGTAAATTTGTAATGTATACTGTATAATACATTTCCACAGTATTAAACATGTTTTGGTATTTGTTCAAGTCACTTGGAGAATTCCAGTATCGATTATCGTTTTTTTGTAGAACTTCAGAAGAATAAAAAATATCCTAATAGACCTACTAAGCCAACAGTCCTGATTCAATAGAGTATGTGAGTGAAAAATAGTTACTGAGCTAGTATGGTTAAGGAAATCCATGTTCTCTAGTTAATGCATGCAATAAAATGAGATAATTAATTATGTATCTAGTAGTTTTGACTCTCCAGACAAAGGGAAGTTCTCATCACAATTCCAAATAGAAAATCAGAATCAAATTGTTGAAAATATGGTGAGATAGCAATGTCTTTCCACTATTATACAATTTCTAGAGAAGCCCTTGATAACTACAATCATATTTCTATTTAGCATATTTTTAAATACCTTAGTGATAAAGGACCCAAGTAATTAGAAATTAGAATTATGAACAGCCCTGTTCCTCTCAGACTGTAAATTAATCAAATGTAATTGAGAGGACAAACTATGGGAATTATTTCAGCTGCATATGATACTTGTGACAAGTTACGTTCATAGCAGTGAAGCTGCACTGAATCTTAAGGCTGGATTTTGACTGTGTTATTGAACTTTTACTATGAAGCAATTATATTTATTTAAAAAAGAAAAAAAATTGAGACTTAGGAGTTTTTTCTAAATTCTGATATGTTTTAGGCAACGAGTACTGAGGCCTAAAAAAACACTTCAACAACATGCAGTTGTTAAACACCATGAATATCTGAATCTGGATCTTTGAACAATGTTACTAGATGACCTTGACAGAAGTTGTCATAAGCTAATGAAATCTGGTGCTGATTTAAAGACATTTCCACACATGGGATGATCAAAATGTTATAAAGGAAAAGTGGAATACTTTCAAGCTTTAAGAAACAGAAATTTGGTGTAATAAAATAATAATACAAGGTTCAAGGCAACTTGCTCAAAAATTAACAGGAAAATCCATGAAAAATTAGGTCAAGTAGATGAAAATGACAGATAAAGAGAAAGATCTGTCCATGTTGATGAATATTGACCAAGCTTCAATGTGATGAAAACCAAAATTTAATAAGCATGCATGAAGTATGGCCAAAGAGAAGACAATTGTTGTTCCTGAGTGTAATATGTCAAATATTTTAAAAAGATTAGAGAAAAAACAAGAAATGTGTGCAAGCCATGTGTAGGCTAGCAGCTAAGAAGAAGTTTCAATATTATAAAACAATCAATCAGGTTAATCATTCCAATGGCCAGTACTGGTAGAAAATTAAATGTATTTCTTGATGGAACTGGAACAACTATGAGATGACAGTAAGAGGAAACAACATCTGAGGATGCAAGAGCTTATTTCCAGTCCTATGTTAGATCAGTGCTCCTGTTTCCAAGGGATAAATTGATTTGAGATAAAAATGAAAGAATGTTAAAATGCTCATCTTATTGTTGTGGCTGCCATATCATATTTTTATTTTTTCTATTATTCCACCCAAAATATCTGGGCAAGAATGTTAGAAGGGAAGAAGACATGGACCCTCGCTTTCCTGGACATGGCTGAACACCTGTCTGCCAATGGGAAGTAGTGAATGAATACTTTATTTTGCTTTTCTTGCATGCACAGTTTTTGCTTTACTCATTAAACTGCCCTTACCCTGACCCATGAGTTTTCTCACTTCTATCCTTCCGACTCTCTCCCCCATCTCACTGTTGAGTAAGCAGCAGCAGCTGTGTTGTTCTTAGTTGACAGCTGGGGCTAAATCATGACACCCCACTGTCCTTTATAAATGAAAAATCTGTCGTTTCACCAGTTGTGAACCTAATCTAGCAAGAATTCACTATTTTGAGAGAAACCAATAGGTGTTTTGTAGGCTGATGGCAACACTGTTATGATATATTTTCTGCACCTGACTGCATTGTCCTACTTGCCACTTCGGAACCTCTGCTGGCCTATGATAATTTTGTTCTTTGTAGATTTTAAGAGTATTTAATTATATTTCTGGTGGATATCAAAGCTGGCTGGATAGTTCCAGTGAAATCATGGCTAGCATTTTCGATTTGGATTCAATTACATTGATTCTAGTGTTTTTAACTCACATTCACCCTTGGTCTACGCTGCTAAGTTTGAGTGGTATGGCATCGTGCTCTGTGATATTATTGGCCTATATGTCCTTTAATATTTTTCCACTGTTGTTGCGGTTGGGGCAATCCACAGCATGTAGAGGTTGACCATCTTTATTGATTTTACAAGACTTTTTATACCCCTTCCCAAGCTGTGCATCCATGCATGATTGGTTTAGCTAAAGACCTACAGTTCATAATTGGACAACTCCTTCTCGGTTGTGACATCATAATTGGGTGATTCCATCTGCGGCCTGGCAGCTTCCTAATCTTGTTTACTTGGCTCTTCTTGGCGCCTTCCAGCTTCTCCAAGGATACATGGGCATCTATTCAAGGTCAATGTTTAAGTTCACACACACTAACTCCTCGGACCAGCTGAGGTTTCCCACACACTGTGTTTATTGGCAGACACCTCTCAATACATTTTTTTTCTGAAAATACTTTCCCTCTGTCACAGGCTACCAAAGTTTTGTTATGAAACCATGTTACATGCATTCTGAAATGCTTATGAGGCTATTTCTGAGTTGAAAGAAAAATTAAATGATTAGCACTGTAGCTGGGAAAGTGGGAAATAGGAAATGATGATAAAGCGGAATTTGTAACATTTGGAAACCAGGTACAAGATAGCAGAAAAAGAGCTGGACTGGAAGGAAGGAATAAGAAAGCATAGTAAATATACCAAAAAGGGCTTCTTTCTGCCCAGTTATTTAATTTGAATTGTTTTGGAATGTAAATATTTAGACTGCCTCTGAAAGGGAAATGGGATAAAAGACAGCAAAGGTTTTGTTTTTATTGCTTCAGCAGTCATCATTATTTTGTAACAACATAATTATTTCTAGCCTAGACTAATACTCCAGTTTTAACTAAAAATATCATGAATCTATAAAGACTACTTTGAGGCCTGAAATAAAGTTTTTGTTTTCCTTTATAAAAGTTCCATTCATTTTGAAATTTGAATGAATACTGAGGGTCTTCTTGGCATTTCCTGGAGAGTGTGAAAGAATAAAATGAAAGAACAGCGACTGATTTTGATCTTGAATGCAAAAATTCATAAGCAATGACTGATTGTGATTTTTTTTTAATATTAACTTTTACAATTTCATGTGTTTGCTGATTTTAAGGATATTTTCAATATGCAGAATGTTTAGTAGATTTGTATATTCCATGACATTGTTTCCTGATGATTTGAGGAATGCCTTTCTTACCATGCATCTAAGCCTCAAAGAAACATATCGGGCTACTTAAAATATAAATAGATAGCAATAAAAGTGATACAAAGGAAAGAAAGTGGGAGAAAGTGAGAAAGGTAATCAGTTCTAAAAATGTATGAAATTTAAGGATTCTTGACTACTCACAGATTAAACTTACATTTTGAATATTTAAAGTAATTGCTAACTGAAGTTACATTAAATGCAGCTTATGAGACTAAAATTGTATTAATACTTTCTCTACAAAACACTAAACTCTTTTTTTATAGCAGTATAAAATCCTTTTATTATCAATGATTCTTATTTGGTAGCTAAGCCTACACATTTTCATTGAAATTTTTTTCCATTACAAGAAAATCGATACAAACGTATTGTTAAACATATTCAGAGAACTGCAAATTGCAAACAAATCACACGCAATTCTTGAAAGTTCTGCTAACACATATCTTGACTTTTCATCTTTCAACATGTTTCTTAACTGCCTGAAACTTCACTGTGTCATTAAATTTACTCTAGAAATAAGAATGAGACAGCTACCCATCATGGATGAAAGCGTTATGTCTCTATACAATTTTTAAAAGCTTTGAAGATTCTGAGGAAAAACACCATATAAGAACAAAGTATTTTATATCACATAGCTAAAATGAGAGCCTAGATAGTTTTCAGGAGAGGATTTTTTAGACATGAGGAGAATTAGGCAGTGGAAAGAGGCCATTCTATGTTTCTTGGGTATGGATCCCTGACTAGCATTCAGTCAGTACCTTGTAGTAACAAGCATGCATTTCTGTTTTTCCTCATTGGGAATTTTAAACATATTCTTTCACATTTAAAGAGAGACTAGGCTACATCCTATCCCTCAAGGCTGCATTGAGTGTATGTGTCAAGGATTTGGTGGTAGAGGGGCTGCAGCAGGACTCCCTGGGAGGAGAGGCCAGGGTTGTCCCGTGCCAGGCAGAGGTGATTCCTGCCAGCTCCAGCTGACTCTTACCTCCAGGTAAGATTTTTTAAAACAGGGCAGAAGATGCCAGACAGAGAGAGGAATAGGGAGAAAAAAGATGGAAACAGAAATAATGAACACCAAAGTGAGGAAAGTAGGGGAGAAGGGGCTCCAGGCACTGTAGCACAGTTTCCCTTGCAGCCCATGTGGAAGACCATGGTGAAGTGTGTAACTTCCTTGCAGACCAGGAAGGACCACGCTGGGCAGCTGGAGCATTCCCTGTAGGAAGTGTGGTCCGCAGAAAGCACATGTGGAAGCAGTGGAATACTGTAAGAGGGAAGGAATAGCAGAGGGGGGCTGCTATATGAACTGACTGACCTCCATCTCTTCTGTGCTGCTCAGGGCTTGGATGTGGGCAGAGGAAGAAGTGAAGGAGTGAAGCTGGGTTTGGGAGAGGGAAGAGTAAAGGTTTTGTTTCAATGTTTGCCTTTATTTCTTTCCATCCAAATGTTTTTCACTTGGCAATAAATTAACTTCCCCTAGTCTGAGTCTGTTCTGCCTATGATCATAATTGGAGGGTGATCTCCCTGTCTTTACCTCCACCCATGAGCTTTCTCATGATGTTTTCTCCCTATCCTACTGAGGAGCAAGAGTGAGACAGTGTTTTATTTTGTTCCCAAGTCAACGGAAAAGCACATATTTCCAGTTTAGATGATCAAAACTAGTATTACTTAAGTGATCTTAGCAAAGAAACCAAAAGTAGCAAAATCCCTTAGAGAAAATAACTCCTGGCTGTGGTAATTTGATGCCTGTATTGAAGCCAAAGTGGCCACTAATGAGTTTCATCAAATCGTACATTCCAGTATACAGACTTCTAATAAGGACAAAAATGTTCTGGGACAAACTGTCTACCAAATAAAAACAAAATATCCAAACTCCAAATAAAAATAGCTGACCCCACCTCCATTTCCCCAACTTTTAACTTATTAGTATTAAGCTAATGATTAATAATGCAGTAATGCAGTGTTATCTGCACTCGACTGATACATTTCTATTTCAATAGCTGTTCATACACTATAGACAGTTTTGTTCTTTGTTTAGAAGGTAAATCAGGTAGTTAAAACATATTGAAATGTATTCTAGTTTCACAAGGGGTTTCTAGTTTCACAAGTGGTTTCTAGTTTCACAAGTGGTTTCTAGTTTCACAAGGGGTAGTGCTGAATGTATCGGAATAAAGAACAGCGCAAACAATGTTACAGAATTTCCTTAAAGCAGCTACTGCTTTTGCACTTGTTATTATGTTTTGCACTTGTTATTATGTGCATATGGAAATCTTCTTCTCAAAACCTACTTCTACCTGATTAAAATAATTTTTTATATAGTCCTGACAATGCTCTTCTGTTTGATGGTCCACCAGTATATAGTTTAAGTATGTACTTAGAAATCACTGAAATAAATGGTGATTTTCCTAAGTGCTTAGCTGAAGTGGAACAAGGTTTTGCATGTAAATTATTACCAAAAAATCAAATCTTAAAATATTTATTAACTTTTTTCATGTTTTATTTCTGTCAAATCACCACTAAATTCAATAAAAGTTGCAGGCCTTTGTATACTCCTGTGTTTATTCCAAAGTGAATTGAAGTGAACTGAATATACAGTTATACAGGCTACTATAATGGATTTCAGTGTGACAGTTCATGACTGCATTTGATATACACAGTCTAATTTTCACACGTCTCTTTTAAGTTAACTCGATTTTATGACTGTGAAAATTGCTACCTACATAACATTAAATTTGCAAACTAACTTGCAAGAAATATGATCCCTATGCATGGTACTTACCATAGTAAATATAATCTCTTGTTGCTTGTCACTGTGAAATGGAACTGGGAAGTTTATAGGTAAGGATGGTACAAATATTAAGCACAAACTGTTCCTAACTTGTTTTCATTTATTACAAAAAAAGATTAAGTCAACATAATTTCTTCTTTAGCTTGAATTCTTTCACAATACCATATATTTTCCTTGTTCATATACATTTTGGTAGTTAAAAAGACTTTTTTTCACACAAGAACTCTAAAAAAGAAACTGGTATATATTGTCAGGGCTGAGGACCTGTCCTATGCGTGACATACACCATTACCTGTACCAGAGCCTTCAAAAAACACATTCTTCAGCATAAGTGGAAGTGAGTGAAGTGTTTACCATGTTGTGCTATAACTGTTTAAGGTTTCCAAACCCAATGGTCTTTTGGACCTGCAGTTTCCTCCTGTCTTGGTCTGATCGAAGTGGTTGCTGCTGCTCACATTTGCTGACCAGTAACAAGTAGCTCCAAAGATGTGGAAGTGTGGATCTGCTGGAGGGTCGGGAGGCTCTGCAAAGGGATCTGGACAGGCTGGACTGCTGGGCTGAGACCAATGGCATGAGGTTTAACAAGGCCTAATGCTGAGTCCTGCATTTGGGGCACAACAACCCTAAGCAGAGCTACAGACTAGGATAAGCCTGGCTGGAAAGCTGCCTGGAGGAGAAGGACCTGGGGGTGTTGGTTGACAGCCGACTGAACATGAGCCAGCAGTGTGCCCAGGTGGCCAAGAAGGCCAATGGCATCTTGGCCTCTATCAGAAACGGTGTGACCAGCAGGTCCCGGGTGGTTATTCTCCCTCTGTACTCGGCACTGGTGAGACCGCACCTCGAGTACTGTGTTCAGTTCTGGGCCCCTCACCACAAGAAGGATGTTGAGGCTCTGGAGCGAGTCCAGAGAAGAGCAACAAAGCTGGTGAAGGGGCTGGAGAATTGGCCTTGTGAGAAACGGCTGAGAGAGCAGGGGCTGTTTATCCTGGAGAAGAGGAGGCTGAGAGGAGACCTCATTGCTCTCTATAACTACCTGAGGGGAGGTTGTAGAGAGGAGGGTGCTGGCCTCTTCTCCCAAGTGACAGGGGACAGGATGAGAGGGAATGGCCTCAAGCTCCGCCAGGGGAGATTTAGGCTGGACATTAGGAAAAATTTTTCGAGGAAAGAGTCACTGGGCACTGGCAGAGGCTGCCCAGGGAGGTGGTTGATTCACCTTCCCTGGAGGTGTTTAAGGCACGGGTGGATGAGGTGCTGAGGGACATGGTTTAGTGTTTGATAGGAACGGTTGGACTCGATGATCCGGTGGGTCTTTTCCAACGTGGTTATTCTATGATTCTATGATTCTATATAGATTCACACACAACAACACAACCACTGCACAACTCAGCACAGCGATAGGAGCAACACCTTACTGGCACCCACAAAACCGCCAACAGCACTTAACAGAACCATGGAAAACATTGGTCCCACCCCTGCAGATCAGCACAGGGCTTTGGTAATGTCTGTTGCACACACACATACTCAGAGATTCACCCAACAGCTGGTCCTGGTCAATTTGTTCTTTAAGGCTGATGTCAGATCCCAGCTGCTGGTCCCATAATGAATAGGCCCCTGTGGTCCATATGCCCTTCTCCATTTGTTGCCATCTGGGCTCTTGTCCTACTTGCCACCTGATCTGGCTTGAAGTTTTCTGGTGACTGCATGTATACACCACACACAAACACTCAAGAGTCCACTCTTACAGCAAATGATCAGGAAAAATCTTACTGTGTAGAGAGGAGTGCAGTCAGGTGCAGGCTTGGTTGTACAAAAATATAGACGATTTTCTTATATTCAAGCAGCATTTTTATTCCTGTTTCTCTCCATTTTCCCATACTTGTTCTTCAGATCACTGGGATGCTTTCCTTTTTATGCAACTCATTGCTCTTTTGAATCATAGAATCACTAGGTTGGAAGGGACCCACTGGATCATTGAGTCCAACCATTCGCATCAATCACTAAACCATGTCCCTGAGCACCTCATCCACCCCTTTTAAATACCTCCAGGGAAGGTGACTCAACCACCTCCCTGGGCATTCTGTTCCAGTGCCCGATGACCCTTTCCATGAAATATATTTTCCTGATGTCCAAGCCTGAAGCTTGGTGGAGCTTGAGGCCATTCCTCCTTGTCCTGTCCCCTGTCACTTGGAAAATATCCTATAATTAGTTTTATATATCCCTCGTGACACCTCAACTATACCACAATAAATTCATTTTTTCCTATGGGGATAAGGATAATAATTTTCCCTCTTCTTATCAGTTGTAAAGTTCAGTTTGAACTTCCTCAAGGCTTTGAGTGATTTCTTCAATGTCCCATCAATCAATAACACAAGATTCCTGATTTCTGGTATTGTCTCTAATATCCCATACCTTAGGGGTTATGTATATGCATCTTTAACCTTCTCCTGTGTTTCATACCAGACTCTTATGCTGAATATGCAGTAACACACTGGATATCATTCCACTAAAGTGGTCTCTCATAGCAAGTGCTCAGCTTACATACTGAGGCAAAGGACTTAACAGTCTTTATCTATTTACTTATTAGCATTTTTAAGCTGTTGGAAATTAGTTCCACAGTCTAATTGCACATCATATGAAGAAGTATTTTCTCCTACTGTTTAAAAAAATCCCTGATTATTATGTGCTTTCTTTCTTATTGTGTTACAAGTCCAGAACGTAACTTTATCTTCTGTAGGCCGTTTATTTATTTGATATGCATTTATCGTAGCTCTTTCTATGAATGCTCACTGTGAAAAAAACTCAGTCTTTTTAAACTCTTATCAAATGTGTGTCTTCCTTGATCTTGGTCATTCTCTTCAGGCATCTGTGTTCTAAGTAGTTTTTTGAGGCAAGTAACCAATAGCAAACAAGGGTGTTCTCAGAACAGGAAACAGGACATTTAGGTAACATTCACTTCCATTTCGGTTGTCTTATTTTGATGTTGGAAATTTGTTCCCTTCAGCTGTGCACAGAATCATCCCTAACCTTGCAGAGCCTGGTAGAAACTGAACTATTACATAAAGACTGTGTTCTTGTGTTATAATCTATCTCCCAGCACTATGCTATGGTATATACAACATCCCAGAATATGCCAAAGTATTGATTTGTACAAAAGAACTTTGAAGCTCTGTTCTATTCATCATCTTACTTCTTACGCAGCCTAATATTTTGTTTGTCTTCTGACTGAAGCTGTAAATTAAACAAATATCTCTCAATTACTGCAATGACTAATGGGTCCCTTCTTGAGACAGAGGCAAGCAAGAAGCTTAAGTTTTTCTTCATGTATAAATTGCTTTGCATTTTTTTATTCTAAATATTGTTTCCCCTTTCAATTCGTTTGCTTAGCTCTATCTAAAATTTTACTTAATCCTTTGGTTTGGATTAACACAAATAATTTTGTAAGCTTCAGATTTTACTGTTACCATGCTTGTCACTTACTAAATGTAATAAGCACTGCAGGATTTAAAATGAAAATGAATTACTTGATAGCGGCCAACACATTAATACTCTGTTTAGCTGTGAGTATCAGATTTTAGGGAACAAGTTTGCCTATTAGTATGGATTTCTAACTGCATAAAATATGTGTAAAAGTATTGCAAGATCTAATTATTACTATAGTAACATCATTTGAATTCCTGAGTTGCCTAGCTGTAGAAAGAACACAGTTTAAGTTACTAAACAAAGTTACTAAATTTTGATTAAATGGTCTGGCCCCATGGTTCACAATTCTGCTGACATCACTCTAGATTTTGGTTAAAAGAAATATGGATTTTCAGAGTGGTTTAGGATGTAGTATTTCCACATTTCTTGACATGACAGTCAACTGAAAATTAATAATTCCTGATCTAACACAGGTCATCTGTCCTCACTACCCTTCTATCCTTTTCCTGTACTGAAATATTCTATGGTTATGGAACTGCCTTTGATAAAATAACTTGGGAAGCTGCTTCTGGCACTCAGCTTCTAAAATACTACAATCAATAGGCAAAGATATATAAATCAATACTATACCTCAGTTAACTGCATTAGGGACAAGTCTTGGTTTCTCTTGTTGGAAATATCCAGTACCATCTAATATCCTTCTATGATGAAATTCCATACTACAATAATTATTTAATGTACGTGTCTGAAATGCATTGTGAATGAGTTTGTTCTTCTTTAATCAGAAAGGAGAGAGAGCAAGCCTCTTGCTTGAGCTAACTTTGACTGACAGTACATGAGATGAATCGTACTTTATGTCACCTATATATATACACAGGAGGAGGCCATAATTTTCTAATGATTAAATATGGTATTAAAATATCTGATTTTAATTTAGAAAACAGCTTACAATATTTTTGCAACAAAACGCAAACAAATAAACACAAATGTATTTGTGAAAATTATGAACATTTTTGAAATTAAGTCAGCTTAACAGTAAGTGACTAACTGCATTTTTCTGTTTATACTAAAGAGCAGTGACAGATGCTCTGCTGTATATTCAATCTGTTTCAGTAACTGACACAGGAAACAGATGAATTGGTATATTTTTCAAATAAAAAAAGGAAGAAAAATATTTTTCTTAGAACGTCAAATTTCTCAAGCTGTGTTTCACTTAAAATCTTATTTTTCCCTCTAATGCTGTATTTTAATGCTGAACTGATCTATCATAGCGAGTTTACTACAGTAGATGGTATCCATTTGCACAAATTTTGGAAAGCATCATCTTTTTACCAACACGAAAGGAAAGAACTTTAATACTTTTTCTTGAGAAACATTTTTTAAACAATGTATAAGATAGAGTCTTGCTTTTATGTCCTCTGCTGGCACAGATAACAATCAAGTATCCCAAAGAAAATTCAAGGACATAGTCCTTCACACGACATTAACATTCAGAGAATTCTTAGCAGAGCTGCCTGGTGAAATACAAGCAGGGTGTTCTAGTATGAGATAAATTAGAATCAGTTTTCTAACTTCAGCTAAGTCTTGTCTAAGTAACTTCATTTTCTGAAAGTTCACTGCATGTTTTTCAGACAAGTTTTCTCTCCAGAAGTGATAACTCAGGGCATAACACTGGTATACAGAACGGCCAATGCTTATACTTATTCCTATAATAACCAAGATCATCCTTGAACTCTTGGAGGTGTTATAAGTTGAAGAAGAGTTACAGCTGCAGGGAGGGGAAAACAGGACAGGAGACCCCAAAATGACCAACAAAGTGTTCCTTCCAATTTATGTCATACTTGATATAAACTTGAGACGTCATGAGGGTCTCTCTCTCTTCTGTGATGATTGGGAGAGGGCTAAACCAGGACACAAGGTAATGCACAACTATTCTTAAACCTATTAATCCCTTTTATTTTGTTACAGTGACAGCAACTGAAAAATTTTGCTTGCAAGTCTCTCCAGCCAAGGATCTTGAAAATCTCTTAAGCTCAGTTTGGTATGTGTAAAGCTAATATTTATAAATAAATAAATAAATAGATAGATAGATACATAAAGCACGATAATGTTATGTTATTATTCTAAAATACTTTCTCAGCTTTCAGAGGGCACTACACTGCACAGAGAGTAGAATGATGACAGAGTACTCTCAGGCTGTTAATATTAAAAACTCTGGTGCGAAAGAGCTCTTTTGTTCTTTCTCTACCTGCTCTTTAAGATAAGGAACAGGGAGATGAGTGTCCTGTCCGGTTTTGCTCATCCTACAGGTCTGTCTGCTTATCCAGACTGTTGGGTTCTATATTTGGGGTCACCATCCCTGGAGGTGTTTAAAAGATGGATAGACGAGGTGCTCAGGGACATGGTTTAGTAGCAGATAGGAATGGTTGGACTTGATGATCCAAGAGGTCTTTTCCAACCTGGTGATTCTATGATTTTATGATTCTATGTTTTCAGAGCTGATGTGCCCTGAAGCTCAAGTCATTTGTCACAACCAGAGAGAGGATAAGATACATTACTTAGTGTGAAATTCTAAAGTTTATAAGCTTGATTTGCATATAATTTTACATCAGATTAGTGCTGCACATTTTATTTGGTCTACCTCTGATTTACAGCAGTGTAAATGAGTTTCAAAATCTTATTTATTGACATATTGAGAAGAATATATATATATATAAAAATCATGAACAGATTTTTTTTTAAAGAAAAATAAGCTCCAACTTTGGAAGTATCATAATTTCACTGTGAGAGAGATAACTTATACATCTAGATAATATATATGGGAATGTTAAAATATTCCTTTTACTGTCATAAAGTTCCCTAACTTGTTGTAGTTTTACAGAAAAGAAGTTTAGTGAAGACAGTAAAAATAATACAATTAGACATTAAATATGAGACTGTGCTGTCCAAGAAAACAAAGCAAAACAAAACACAACAAAACAAAACCAAACAGTCTAAGTGCATTTACTGGGGAAAAAAAAAAAGATTGTTATGGAAAGAATGATATATAAGCAGAGGCACTTAGATATGCTTATCAAATGGTATATAATGTACCCAGAATAAGATTCCAGTGCTTTTCGCTGTCAGGGCAATAATGCAGAATTCAAATTAAGTTAAATTCTGTAACAAGAATAATAAAACAATAATGATCCTTCCTAAGTTGCCAGCTTACTAGTGTAATTCAATTTGCCATACAATTATGTGGTCTAAAGTGAATGTAATGAACACGTTTAGAGAATGAAGAGTTTCAAAGTGATTCTTTCATATAGATGTACTTAGTGAATTGCTCACTGGTGAATTGCTCAAGTGTAGTGCCTTGCTCTGTTTGGATACATGTCATCTTTTAAGAATTTTACATTCTATATTTCTATTAAGGTAAACCAAGGGAAAGAAACCAGAAGGAAGAAATCAAAGCAAACAACCATAAAAACCCCAAAACCTCATGTCTGCAGAAGCTAATAACTTCAGATTTCTCTGCAGTCAGCACTTAATGTAATTTCTAATCATTTGATGAGGTGCATTCCTTAGAAAGAGAGCGTATTTCTTTTCCAATCTATTGTTTATTTCTTTTATAGCTCACGCATATCGAAAAAATAAAAATTTGGCACCATCACACTTTCCTTGCTGACATTGTGTTTGTTTAGAGTGGGAAAAAAGCAGAGGGATTTCATATTTTATTGACTGAGAATAGCAGTGTGGCTTATTATGCAAATTAGAACACATGAGCACTGTCAACATGACGAAAGAATGTGTCACATTCCAATTAATACAAGTTGATATAGGTTTGTTGAAGAAATGGATGTAGATAAGCCTACCTTAGCTGAATATCTGATTTACACCTTTGAAAGAAACCAGATCATTAGTCAGTTACTTTATGTCACCAAATGAGCCTGACTGAGAAAAGACTCCACTGTCTTTTTCACTGCTGGTAGTAGATTTCACAGAGACTCTATTCCATCTTTAATTAAGACATTCCATTTTTTAATAAGCTTACTGGAGAGCTTCTGAATTTTTCTAAATTATCTGTTGGCCTGTTACATTAAACTTGAGAGGTAGAAAAAAATCCACACTTTTCAGTGAGGTTTTAATTCAAGTAAACATTGCATGAGTGGTCCTCAGAGTGTAGTAAAGATGATTAAGCTCTGTATCCACTTGGCTACTGAAAAGTAAGAAAATGGTATCAAAAGCAACTTATTTGCTTTTGGAGGTCTGACTCAGGAATCACTGAGGCTAAATGAAAGATTCTTAATGTCTTTGACATGTTTCAGATGAAGCCTTACTTCTGAGAATAGAGTATGCATACAATATTAAGATTGACGTGCCACATTTACATCTGGTGATTTTAAATCCCATATTTTCTGACTGGCAATATGGTGTAGTACTTTGTCAGCTGTGACAGTGTTCCCTAGGAGGGAGGCTATCACAGTGTATGTGTGTTCACAGTCTAGTAGGATGCAGCATATCCAAAGAGATGCCCTCAGTATTGTGAAAGAGAAATTTTGTGGGGGAAATGGAAGAGGAGATAATGTTAATTATTTGTATTTGAAAATAAAACTACGTTTAGCATTGTATCTGTCAGGCAATACCTTCTTTAACAGTGCCTTCAAACAGGCATGTTTATGAATTAAAGACTAAATAATCTTTCAGGTTATGCTTTGCAGCACCTTCTAAGGAGGTTTACATCATAAAACATCTTTCTGCTACTCAGACTTCTGAGATGTGTGGTGGATAACACTGCCATATGCAAAACCACCTCGGCGTTTGTATGACCTCCTGCCTCATGCGAATGAAAAGTGCAATAGCTGTATTAATGCCACACCTCACTTGACCAAAGTGATAGAGTCCACAATAGGCCACTCTGATGTGGCAGTACTGTTAAATGAGCTTAAGAAGTGCTTAGATATTACCAGGAAATTCTATTAATACAATCTATGAATTACTGAATGACTGGAAATAGTCCTCAAGACCTCTCTTACAGGAAACGCTCTTCCTGTACAGGGCAAATGTAAACAAGCCCAGGCTGAATCGCACAGACTGGACAGGGATTAACAGCATTTTACAGGACTTTGTGTTTTTTGTATTGCCTGAATAATGATAATAATAAAAAATACCCTTTCATAATAGTGCTTTCATGCAAAAAATCCCAGAATATGCGAGCAAGTTTTGTTTTTATTTTAAAAACCAATTAGGTCTCTGAGTGTTGCTGCTGTGGATTTTACTGACTTTGAACAACAAGCACAGATCTGCATCTTTGAATTTATACATTAATATGACATTAATATTAGTTATCTAAGAGGAAGAATTGTGATCTCACAGGGCTGTCCAGGCTCCCTCCATATGCAGTTAGAAAGAAAGATAAACTTCATCTGAGCAATTCACCCCAGTAGGATAATACTGGATGATCAGGTCTCTGAGTAGCCCATCTTTTTTGTAAGCAGTAGCAGGAGCCTACATGATTTGCTTAGTAGAGCAGCTTTGAGTTTATATGACTAAGTTAACATATTGAATGTCACATTCTAATTCTGTCCTTTGATCTCCTGCTTTTTAAGGCCTGGGAATTGCGTAGCCTTGGTGATATATTATTCTTTACAGACACACTGTTTACAATTCGCTGCTTCTCCTGCTGCTTCCTATATTAATCAGTGATTTGAAAATCTCCATCATCTTCTGGACTCCTGTATTAATTCCTATATTGTGATTTTAATTATAGTTCAAATCACTCCCTAGATATGAGTATGCATTTTGCCTAAATCCTCATTTTCCCCTGTAATTCAATTTCTGTTGGTGTTTTAGTTACTATAGTACTTGTCATTCCTCTAATTTTGTTTATGCTAATAGATGAATTCTACTCTCTTAATCTGCTATTTAGAATAGAATAATGTAGAGTTAATTATATTCTGTGTGTAATGTAATTCTGAACTCCACGGGATGGAAACAGCATTTGAATTTTCTGTAATGTCATCTTTGCTACCTTATTACTTTTGAGGTTTAAATAGATTTAGTTCAGGTGACCAAATGTTCAGAGATTTTATAAGTGAAGTGTAGACATCATCTTCATATGGATTTGGTTAAGACCTAGTTTTCGATCACAAAATGGCAATGGGATCTTATTTCACTGGAGGAGTAAAAAGAAGAAAATTGCAGTCCCTCCAAAAATCCATAAATATGAGATCCAGTTTGTTACTGCGACAGTCATATAGCAGCTTTAATTTTACTTCGTTCATTTACTTCTTTTTTTTCATATGGTAAAACAAATGTGTTACCAACTCCGAGGAAGTGTATGGGCTCAGTGCCACTTTTTTATTGCTGCTGGTTTTGATATGTTGTATTTTAGGAAGTGAATGGTAGAAAAAATAATGTTTTTTAATGATAGACCCTATCGCTATACTTTGAGTAGAACCTTACAACCCTGGTAAGATTATCCAAGGTCAAGGTTTTAGATGTTGCTGCAGAATTTTTAAAGAAAATTTTCAAACTACATTATTCACTACTTTTGCCATCTTTAAAAATACGATTGGCACTACGAAAACCGTTGGAAGACAGATCTGCAGTTCTTTCTAGAGAAATGGTAATTTTGTTCTAAAGGTGAAGGACACAATTTAACTATATGTTTTTAAGAGAAGTACTTAATCTTTTCTCAGAAATATGCAGAGGTTTGTTTTTTTTTTATTGTGTTCTAGGTCTGTAGGCTATATAGTCTCCTGAGAATAGCTGGGCAATAAAACTATTGGATCTCACTGTACTTGTTACCATTTTTTAAAGTTTTTGAAAGCAATATTAATGTGTTTGGAAGAAGAAAGAATAAAAAAGCAGGGATTCTGTTGATACAACAACAATTATAATAACAACAAAACAGCATTTCTGTCCCCCTACTATGGGATGGGATAGGTATGGGTGAGCAGAGATGGAATTCTTAAATTTAAATGCATATGCTTCCTCATACTTCCCTGATGTACTATTAAATAAAACTTACTTTAGGTTATTGGAAATATGATTTTCCTTGTTGTTATGTGCTGCATCTTTTGTATTGCAATATAATAAGAACTTTCATAGATCATATTGTTTTCTTCTCTAAGAAATGTGGTATGTTATTGTATCTCTGGCTGTCCCACAGAGCTGTAAATTGCTTCCATTAGTTTCCCTGCTTTTTATTTTTGTTGTCTTGGCAACAAAATATAATTTGTTCTTACATGTGTGTTATAGTCAAACTGTGTAAGTTTAGGTTGCAAAATTTCTTCCAGTAATAAACTCCAATTTCCACCTGGACATAACTTCCTGGAGAAGTCTGGCTTTAAAATAAAACTTACCTGGCTGAAGTTTCTAAGAAATGCACTTAATGGAAAGTTAATGGAAATTAATTTGCTTTATTTGAATGATGAACAATGGCAAAAAATATTTCCCAAGGAAAAAGGAAAGATTAATAAATATGGGATTCTTCTCCCCCAGTTAGGCATCTAAAAGTGAGCCATACAGGCCTAATAATTTAAGAGTGCTTTTCAGTGCGAAGAAATCTCCAGAGTTTTATACATTTCGTTCCAACACAGGACTTTAAAATAATGGAAAATGGGAAGATGAATTGCCCTCTGGAGGTGCCCATTTCTCCCCTTTAATTATAATGAAAACCATGTGAGATTACCTGAAATTCATCTGGATAAATTTTAAATACCTAAATTGGGGCAGATGAATCCTGTTCAAGGATTCCATTCCTAGAAAGGGTCTCTCAGAATCATGTGATATTAAAAACTTCTTCTTTTGCATATCCTAGCCCTAAACCAGTTTTTTTGGCTCCATTAACTCAGTTTTAAACAGTTCAGAAGCTGTTAATGAATGGACAGATTCTTTGAAGGAAGAGGAGGCACACGTCCCTGGCTATGTGAATTACAAGTCTTCATACAAGCATTTTACTCACAGATGATTCGATGTCAACCATTCAATTTCAACTGTTCTACCAAAATCATCTAATGATTTTATAGTGTTTGCTGCATACTTTTCACAAAGTAGCCAGTGACCTCTGAGCAGCCATTGACCCTCTGTAATATGGATCATAATACTGAAGGCACTGTAGTGATTACTTTTCAAATTATTTCCTCTTTCTTCTTCTAATTAATAGCCCTTTAGGATAGGAATTGTCTTCTGTCTGTTTCTGTATATCACTGAATATTCTGGTCTTTGCCAAAATCTTTAATAAGAATTTCAAATTTTTATTACTTATTTAGAGACTTTGCCTTCCTAAATTTCTACTCTATGCATATTATCAACAACTTATGAATTGGATTGTCAATTAATAATGTATAAACTCTAGTGACACACATCCTACATCTTACTCAGGGTAATTGTAGCTAGACAGGGCAAGATATGTTAGAACATCATTATTCTTAACTTTAGCTCAATGCCAGCCCTGGTCTTAGAGTAAACTGTTCTGTTTGATTACTTGGTTTTGTCCCTTTCTTTGTAGAAAAATCTGAGATCATGAGCCTGTAAATGTGTTCTTTATATATATATTTTTCAATAAAAATCTACATTTGCTTTTATGTGCAGTAATCTTCAAATGTGAAACCTATCCTTCTCTTGATGATCTTGTCTAACCTTTACTTTTTTAGGCTTTTCAAGGGGTAACTTTTTATATTGTCATACAGACTTCAAAACTCTCTAGAGATTTACACAGCCACACAATGATATTTTCTATTTTGTTCTTCTATCTTTTCACAATATTTTTCAAAATACAGTATTTCTTCAGAGCAATTAGTCAGTTAGCACTAAGCTGGGAGCATCATAAATCTATCCACAGTCAGTCCAAATTCTCCTTTCAGAGTGGTAATGACAACCAGCTTAGAGCCCATGAGTGTGCATCAACAGCTAATATTGCTTTACCAATGGGCTTTTCCATTATAATAATTTGTCATTTTATTACCCAGATTCCCCATATTGTGAGATCTCTGCATCTCTCTGCAATCGAATTTCATTTTTACTGTGCTGTATAATTATGCATAATCACAAAACTTTTTTTGTTGTTAATACTTTCTCATCCAAAGCTTTTGGAAATCTAGTGTGTTTAACAAATTGATAGCCAGCCTACAAGCCTGCAAAGAACTCTAGTAGGTCTGTGAAACAGTTTCCCTCTATATAGCTGCGTTGCTTCTTTCTCCATGTTAGCTTATTTAAGTGAGTATTTACTTAGTTTGTTCATAGTATTTTAAACCATGAATCTATTTCTGAATTCAAACCTATTAGTCTGTAATACTTTGATGGTCTGCCTCTGAAGCACTTTTCCCAAGTTGCTATAATTTGAGCCTTTTATTCCTTCAATTCTCCAGCTAACTTAAATGTTAGTCTATATAGTAGTTAATAGTTAAAGATTTTTAATACTGAGTTCCTTTAATGCATAAAATTAGACACTATCTAGCCTGAGAAAGAAGTTAGTATATTTATTTATTTATTTGTTCTTGCATTCAGCTGACATCGTAATTTGAGACAGTTCCTTCAAGTAATTTCCTGTAAGGAAAGGCTCTCACATGGGACTCTACCTAATATTTTCTCTAGTGAAAAGTGATGCAAATCACCACTTCAGGTTTTTTTACCATGGTCTCATTCATTTCTTATATTAAATATCTTTCCTTTCCTGTATCAAGTATCCATTGACCCTACAAATTGTAAGGTTAGTAGTTTACTTCTAATATTTATAAAATATCTTATTAATAACTTCAAGACTTTAGCAAAATGTTTTTCAAAGTCTTTTTTTTTTTTTTTTGGCCTATTGAAGCTTCAGATTTAATTTGTTATAGCTTCTGTTCTTTTCCATTCACCTTTGTGGACACAACACTCCTTCTAAAAGATAACTCCTCAATTCTGTTAGCCATGTTATATCTCCTACTTAACTGTTGTTGTTTTCAACTGTTTCTATTCTTTAATCAGACAGATTTTATAATATATTTTTATAATCAGAGGGATACTTTGTCCCTCTGCTAAGGTGTTTTGAAGGAAGCTCCATACAATCTACAGAAGTTTTATTCTTTGGCTGTTTATTTTAGTTTACTTTTAGCAAGTTTTCAGGTTTTATGTTATTTCCATTTTTGAAGTGAACATCTCTGTAGTGGTTTATTTTGTGTGTGTTTCGTTCCTGCTGCAGTTTTGAACTGGAGTGTATCACAATTAATAAATTTTGAAACAAGTCCAATGTACATTTCACAAGAACCATCAACTTACAACAATATATTTCCTGAATAACTGTTTCAAGAAGAAGCCGAAGTCTAACAAGGTAGCATCCATCATTTGAAGTTTGATCTGATACTCCCTTTTCAGATGTTTGTCCAGATCTTCCTGGAAAGAACTACAGTTCCTCCTCCTCATCAGATCATCAGTGTTTTCATTGCTCTTGCAGCTTTTCTGGTCTCTCTTAGTCACAGTTAGTATTTAAAATTGATATGAGAGTTGTAATATCATCCTCTTCCTGTTTATGTAGGGGTTTTTTTAATATTTATCCACATGCCTTATTAATTTGCTATAGACAAAACCTTTCTCTGGGCCTGCTTAAGTAATTTGTAAGCCAGCACGAGATATTTGAAAGATTAGCTTCCTTACCTCAAGTTCATAAGTCTATTAAGTCACTCTCTTCATTAAAAATCGCATAATCTGATTCACCCATTTAGCGCTTTACATTTCAAACATTTAAACAGGTAAATGTGTCCATTTCTCCTTGGGATCATTGTCTCCTTATATATGCTTTCTTTAAAAGGAGTTTCAATGGTTGAAAATGAACTTGACTTTTTAATTCCTCATAGTTTTTTAAGTTGCTCATTCCTTTTTACTTAAACAGCTCATTTCAATGTGACCTGTGTGCTTCTCTGCAGCCCCAGACTTTCCTATACCACTTAGTGAAAAGGTTCCCCATAAACTTTTATGTTTCAACATTATGGCTCTATTTTGTCTTTTGGATCCAGAATCATTATTGTGCTGTCTCATATGCAGCTACAAATCTGGGCCATGTCCATTGTTTCCATCTTAGCACTGTCTAGACCATGAAATTCTTTACTGTATTAAGTTGATGTACTCTTGTTATTGTCATCACAGAAATATTTATCTGCCTGATATATCCCCTATTATTGTTCACATCTTCACTAGACAGTTCCTGAGGAGATTCAGGATATTACTTTCTACCTAGTCAGATCTTGTCTGCTGAATATAGTATCACGGAATCCTAGAACTGCTGAGGTGGGAAGGGTTCTCTGGAGATGCTCTGGAGATCCTTTGGAGATCTGAAGTCCACCTCCCTGCTCAGAGCAAAGCCAACTAGGAGGTTGGTCAGTACCACATCCAGTCAGGTTTTGAATATCTCTAGGAACTGAGACTCCACAACATCTCTGGGGAAGCTGTTCCAGTGCTCAGTCACCCTCACAGTAAAAAAACCTGCTATGTTCAAACAGAGATTCCTATGTTTCAGCTTGTGCTCACTGCCTCTTGCTCTACCCTTGGGCAACAACAAGAGGAGTCTGGCTCTGTCTTCTTTATGTCATGTCATTGAGCCCTCTTGTCTTTAGGTCTGAACTAACTCTAACTCTCATCCTCTCCTTAGATGTCAGTTGTGTCACTCCCTTTCTCAACTTCATAGCCTTCTGCTGGATTCGCTTGAGGCTGTCCCTGTCTCTCATGTACTGGAAAGCTGATACCTGAACCAGATCTGACTCCAGATGTTTCTCACCAGTGCTGGAGAGAGTAAAAAGGTCACCTTTCTCAACCTGCTGGCAATGATTGTCCCTGAACGGAAACACAGATGCTTTGCTGTGGCGACACTACACTGGCTCATGTTCAACTTATTATCCCACCAGACCCCTGAGTCCTTTTCTGCAAAACTGCCTTTCAACTGCTTGGCCCAACAGCACGTACTGGTGCATGAGCTTATTCCTTTCCAGGGTCATGATGTGGCATTATGCTTTGTTTAACTTTATATCCTCCTGCCAGTGAATGGTTCCCCCTGATGGCAGTAGCTGCTGATGGCCTGGATGGGCCCACTTAGGGTGTCTGTGTACTTTCTCTGTAGTTAATAGTGTCACATTTAGTTTATGTCACTTATAAAAATAAAACATATAAGGACGAACAAAGACAACAATGTGTTTTTGACCTATTGGTTTGGGGTAGATATATTCTATACCACTATGCCTGTCTCTTTATTTCTAAATTTATCATTGTCTTTTTGTACCTACACTGCTGTGATATGTGCTACCTTGGCCATGATATTACAGAATGAATGAAATAGTTTCAGTAAGCTAAATGAATCTCATTCAGATATTCTCAACATTTCTAATCAACCTAACTGAATCTATAGCATGTGTCAGCATATGTTGGTGGCTGGTGTTGTCTAGTGTCTCATGATTCCTTCTAGTTACTTTTGTTTAAGGTAAAGGAGTGTGCAACAGTGAATTATTTCATAAAAGACTGTAACATCTTTTCTCTGATAAGTAAAATCTACAGATGTCCTCAAATTTTTTTCTGACCCCCAATGGGACTGTTCCTAAATACTGAGTGATAATCTTGCCACCACAGTACTGCTCAACAGAGCCTGAAATTAGCAAAAGCAGCTCAGGCTGTCTGACAGCTAGTCCTACCACAGACGCCAAGTCCAAAGAAACAACAGCAGCTATTTTGCTCACAGGGGAAATAAGGCTAGTGAAAATATTAAAGAAAAGTGAGTGCCACTGCTGGCATGGCAACACTTTGCAGTAATTGGCTTCTTGTGATTCATGCTGGTCTGACTCTGAGAAATACAGATGGGAAGCTTAGAAGCTTTAGTTTGAAAGCTCTAGTTTGGAGCATATAAGCTCTTCTTTAGAAAAAAGGGAAACAGATCAAAAGTTCACTCAAGTAAGTGAAATTCTATAAAATCTGAGAACAATTTTTGTTAACATTCTTTTATTTGAGAGGATTCAACTTGTTTGAATATGTAGGGTAACAGCTATTGTAACCGTTAAGTTACAGGTGCTGTTTTTCATGAAAAATGCTGTCTTTGATATTTTCCAGAACTAAACAGTAATTCATTCATCAACAGTTAACGCTGTCCATTCCTTCTTATTGAAAAAAGATTTGTATAAGTAGATAATATGATTAATTTTGAAAGATGTTGCAAGTGTCTTCCCATCAAATTTGTGTAAATACTATTAAGGTAACCAATAAAGAAAAATTGTATTATTCAAATGTTAAATACAAAACCAAAAAATCATTAACTGATGTAAACAAATGGTGAGCACAATTGGAAAAACCCAAATTTTCCACTGAGATATATATCTCTGTTACTGGGTGCAAATATGAATCAAATCTGAGCTGTCCAGCTTGGTAAATCTAACTGGAATTCTCATATTAATTAATTAATTATACTCCAAGTAACACTGAAGAGATTGAGGAGAAAAATTTCAAAAAAGAAAAGTTAAATTTCCAAACTTTCCCAAGTTTAAATGTGGGGATACAGCAGATGTATTTGAATGAATTAGCTTCTGTCTTTTATGGAAAATGAGTCCTGTTTTCTTGATCTGATCTATCTTCTACCAATTGACAAACATGATAACATGACAGGTCAGTAATGATAACTATTACAATTTCCAGAGAAGCTGTGGAGTCTCCATCCTTACAGATATTCAATTTGACACATTTCTGAGAAACCTGCTCTAGTTGACTCTGCTCAGAGATGAAGAGTTGGACTATTTCATCTCCAGAGGTCCCTTCCAAACTCAGACATTCTGTGGCAGTACAAGAATAGTCCCCCCCCCAAAATATTGACAAATTTAATGACTGCGATATTTTTCCTAATATGCATTTTTCTTGCCATGTTATATGAGACTCCTATAGAATCATAGAATAACCAAGTTGGAAGAGACCCACCAGATCATTGAGTCCAACCATTCCTATCAATCCCTAAACCATGACCCTTAGCACCTCGTCCACCCATGCCTTAAACACCCCCAGGGAAGGTGAATCAACCACCTCCCTGGGCAGGCTGTTCCAGTGTCCAAAGACCCTTTCTGTGAAAATTTTTTTCCTAATGTCCATCCTAAACCTCCCCTGGCGGAGCTTGAGGCCATTTCCTCTCGTCCTGTCCCCTGTCACTTGGGAGAAGAGGTCAGCACTCTCCTCTCTACAACCTCCTTTCAGGTAGTTATAGAGAGCAATAAGTTCTCCCCTCAGCCTCCTCTTCTCCAGGCTAAACAACCCCAGCTCTCTCAGCTGTTCCTCATAAGGCCTGATCCTCAGTCTTCTGAGTCTGCATGGGGTCCTATGCGGTAGGTAGTCATTTATACTGAGAATTTTCATTCCCTCTCATTTTTTTTACATGTAAAAATATGTAGTTTTTCTGAAGTTGTGTATGCAAAAATACACCAAGTACTTATAGAATATTATTGTCTTCTCAAAACCACAAATGTTAATCTGAAAGCATAAATGTAATGTTGCATTTAAAGAAAAAACACATATTGTGAATTATGCAGCATGAAACAACTGTCTTTATACCTCTGACAATTTAAAAGGAATAGAGAGGAAGAACAGCGAAGTGGTGTGTTTCAGTCACCGTATCATGTAGGTAAAACACCACTCATGTGGCTGGCGGCTACTGAGCCAGAAAATCAAGCTTTACCACGAGTGAAACATGAGATCCCATGTGAGTCTATTTGCCCGTCTAAATGGCTGGTACCTTTAGTAGCATTTCATTAAGACTACTCACATCATCACATCACAGTGATCCTGTTACATGCCTGCTCTGTCTTCGGTTAACCACAAAATTCTGCTATACACTGTTCTGATTACCTGCAATATGAAAATACATTCAAAGATGACCTTCTAGTGGGTTATTTTCTACATACCGAGGGCAGTTCCATTTTGACAGCTGAATTAAACAAAATATAGGGAATATAGCTAGTCAAGGCTTCAAGCACATTATTTTTAGCATAGTCACAACAAACAAAACTGCTTTAATCCTCCGCAACTCATTTAACCTTGAATTAAATATGCATCTAACTGTGATGGTCCCACACCTCTATGCATGTACATTTATAAATATCCACTGGATTATTTGAGTTTCCATATGCCTTAGAAATTCAAGTTGCCATTTCAATTCCTTGAAGAATATCTTGGGTCACGCCTACCCAGCAAAGTATGGGATGTTTGATTAATGTCCTGATATTTCACTCAAATTAGCAATGCCATTTCAAAGTATTTCATCTCCTGAGGGGAAATTGTAGCCTGATATTCAAGAGATTAAGCTGCAGATAAAACAATTATCTTTTAATGATATCTCTCCTCCTCATTTTAATTTTTTTTCATTATAAGGCAATAATATAATTTATAAAGAGGAAAAGGCTATGCAGCCTAACATAGGTAGAGATGTTACATTTGAAAGACTGCATTGTTTATCTTAGCAATCAAGGAAAAGAAAATACAACAACTGTAAAGCCCAACGTTGCTTCTTTCTTTGCCTTAAATATTTTGTTTGAAGGCTGGCCATTTAAGTGTTTGTTTTGTGGAGCCAGCAAAGAATAGTGGAGGTGGTGCAGTAGCAGACCTTCCCACCTTCCTCCAACTGCTGCACTGCCTGGGCTGGACCTTCCTGAAAGACACCTGGCAAGAGCACCCCAACACATGCTGGTGGGGGCCAGATGGGCCTTATAAAAGAACTCTCAGGGAACCACACATCTCTCTCTCTCACACTCTCAAGCTCTCTCTCACCCATCACTTCTATTGGACCAGCCTGAACCACATGGCCAGGAAGAAACTGCTGCTGCAACCACATATTCCTGAGGAACTGCTGCTGCCCATCGATGTAGCGATTTCTTTCTTCTTCCCTTCTCTATCTCGCTCTGTGTCTCCTTCACTTTACCTTGTGGTGTGTGTTTCAGATCGGATCCAAGTGACCTTTTTTGTGTTCAGGGATCAGATTGTGATCTGAACAGGCTGGGATTTGTTCCTGTAACTTTGGGAAGTTGCAACCCCATGTCCTGACTGCGCACCTGAGTATTTTGGTCTGTTTAAGTTTGCTGGAGCCAGAAAAAACATTGCTTTTGATTTTCTCCCTGAGAGTGACCTTGTTGGCCTCCAGATTGCTGCACAGATAAATGAATCCCCGTCCAATCAGGCCTGGACATGAGTGTGGGGCTCGTGGGTCATTCAGTATTCTACAATTCTGTAAAAAAAAGCTTTTATTAGGACTTAAGAACTTCAGCAGAGATCTAAATCTTTCCTAGAGATCCTTTGTCTTAGAGCTATTTTTATATTTTAAAATAAAATCTTGAAACCCGGGCATATTCACAATCTACTCTGGATAATAATAAGCAGAGACCTTGCCTAGAGTGAAAATAGGCTAGGGCTGTAAGAAACACAACCTTTATTTTGCTTAAAAGGGACAATAACTGACAGAAATATAAATGTAATACGAAAAAAAACCTCCCCAAAATACACTCCAATGAATACTTTTATTCAAAACTCAATAACGTGTTTTAGCAATTAACAACCACTGGTACAACAAAAACACCACTTTTATTCAGGGTTATATTGATCATAGTAAGTAAATAAATAAATAGGATTTTTACCTCCATTCAACTAACGTAGGATAAAAGAGGTGACTAGATATGAATTTACTCTTCATACTCTTATTTGAATCTGTTTTGTGCATCAGGCTGGAGAGAGAGGGATGCAGTTTTGAACAGAACAAGTAAGATGTTTGGCATTGTGGCAATAATGACATTGTTAAATAAAACATTTCAGGTCCTGGAGTGAATAAGGATCAATGGGTCTACAGAACTGTGCCAAGACATGTAATGCTTTTGACATATTAACAGTACTTTGGGGATAGATCTCCTTCTGGTTGTTTCAGAAGAGAAGCAAGTGATGCCAGGACTTTTCAGCAGTTATATCCCTGCCCTTTCTTTAGCCAGTACTGAGGGGAGGGGAAGAAATATAATTTCCAGTCCATTACTCATAAAAGGAGAATAGGGCTTTGTTGTTTTTGTTTTTTTTTTTTTTCTCTATTTGCTAATCTCTTCTCAGTATGTTTAATGAAAATATGATGGAGTAGCTTCTGCTAAATAAAGGCCAGCCTTATCACCACATACAAGGCTTTTTCTGAACTTCCCTGTTAACTGATCTCTGTTGGAATGCATAAGAGAGTGTCTCTGAAGGGTGTTTCTATGTTTAAATATCTTGTTCCTTTCCTTCTATTTGCTCTACCTAAAATTGATTCATAGAATCATAGGATCACTAGGTTGGAAAGGACCCACTGGATCACTGAGTCCAACCATTCCCATCAACCACTAAACCATGTCCCTTAGCACCTCATCCACCTGTCTTTTAAATACCCCCAGGGAAGGTGACCCAACCACCTCCCTGGGCAGCCTGTTCCAGTGTCCAATGACCCTTTCTGTGAAAAATTTTTTCCTGATGTCAAGCCTGAACCTCCCCTGGTGGAGATTGAGGTCGTTCCCTCCTGTCCTGCTCCTTGTCACTTGGGAGAAGATGCCAGCTTCCTCCTCTCCACAACCTTCTTTCAGGTAGTAGTAGAGAGCAATAATTCAGGTGTGGCATATACTACAGTTTCTAGCCAGTGAAGAATAAAGATGCCACATCAAAAAGTGTATTTATTCTAGAATTTCACACTTCTCTACTATGAAACAGACAGCTCTAAATCCTTTCACAACCCACTTGATTTGAAATGAGTTTACGTGCAACAAGTTGAGTTTTCTCCTGTTCGCTTCTTACACTCGTCAAATACCATATTTTAAACCCACCAGACAGAATATTAAGTGCTATAAACAGTGTGCCAAGAACACTGGTGGGCTTTCTCTCCCTGTTAATGTATGTGTGCACTCCTATCAATATTTGCAGTAAACAGACAGACTTAGACATATGCTCTGAGTAAAGAAATTGGTGCGTCGTAATTTTGGTTTAAAAAACCCCATACCTTTTTGGAAAATATTACTGCTCCTGGATACAGTTTAGTTTTGCATCAATAATAACTCAGGTGTTTGATTCTGTACATATAAAATAGAAAGCTAGATTTATTTCCCGAAGAACTAAATAAATATCAATGTCAAATGTACATCAGAAACACACGCATGCACACATATATATGCACACAATCACACGTAAATGAAAAGGCATTAGAGAACATATGGCAAAATCAAACACCATGGAGTGTGGAAATGTGAAGTAGAGTTCTTCACCTTTCATGCTTTTATTTTTGTTAGACAAGAGTACCTATGAACCTTTTGCAAACTTTAGTCTTCTTTTCTCCACACCCACAGCAGTCTGGCTTCACACTGATTGATTTTCATCAGCAGCAAAGACACATCCAAGACAGGAAGACGAATTCCATCAGTTAGCAATGTATACTCTAAAATAAGAATTGCTAAACGTTCTCAAGAAAAGTCTGCCAGCATATTTTTAACATAGGCAAAGGAAATATTTTTACTTTACAGGTTCTTAGAAATGTCTGAATCATTTTGGGTGAAATTTTCTGGTTGCTTCTTCAGTGACAGATGGATCACAGATCTGACAGATGAGCTAAACTTTCTACTATAGCAAAGATATTCTTCTGTGTTTACCTTTTAGGTACTCAATCTTTCTACATAAAAACTTAGAATACATATTTCCATGTTTTTACATATGTATTTCCCAACCAAGCCACCTTTAAATTTGTCTTCTTTTGTTCTTTAATTGTTCATTTATTTCTATCCCCCCCTTATTTTTGTCCGTAAGTAATTAGTCTGTTCCCTTCTACTGATGCTACAATTATCCTTTTCAATTCTGTTTTAAATAATTGTTTACTTTTCTTATGAAGAAAGAAATTTTATAAAAATAGGGTAATTATGTGAAAGAAAGAGGAAAAAAGAGGAATTGAAGAATAAGTTTATGATTTTGTTGATGAATATTGAAGCACTCAGGAGTATTGTATTGAATCATCTTGAGGTGCAGATTTCTTGTGTGACCTTGGTTTCTCTGTTGATCAGTTAATGTGTGTAAGCTGGGGGACACTATTATTATCACTGTAATTAGAGAAAAAGGCATCTCTGGAGGAAATTTCATCCTATCCTAAACCAGCTGTTTAAAACAGAAGAGAAAAATCAGTGAAGGAAGAGGGAACTGAAAGAAGTAGCTTAAATTAGATACTAAATTTATGGAGGTCTAAAGTAAGTAAGATATATCACAATATTGAGGAACAAGTATTTTTACTGCTTAAAGAACTGGTTGAACTTCAATGTAAATAATCAGAAATAAAAATATTTAAGAAGTTTCTATGTTTCCAGGTAATAAAGCAAAAGTAGTTTGCTTGTCACTTTGTGCTTCTCTTGGATACTCACCACATTACTTTTATTGTGATTGGCTTAAGGTTTATTTTTATACAGTGCAGCTCCTGAGTTTTAGCCAGTAGCCTTGAATCTTTGCAGACCCTTACTACCACCTTTCAGTACCACCACTGTGAAAAGCAAGTGATTTATGCACAATACTTTTCAAGTTAAACATCCATTGTTTTCTGTATGCAAGTCAAAATAGATCTTTCCTCAAACTTCTTGTGTCCTGTCTCATTTACCTGAAAGTTATTTTTTTCTTTCTCTCTTTGTTGTTCTTTTTACAGAATACTTCTTTCCTAAGCTACACTTGGCAATCTTAGAAACATCTTTTAACACGAAAGATATTAGAATCTAACAAGAAATAAGCTGTTTTAAGACAGGCACTTTTCATACATAAAATCAGGAAGGAGAACAATTCTCAAACTGAAAGCATATGAGGTCCTAAAGATTCAGTTATTTCCTCTAGAAATTAGAATTTTAAACCTTATGTTCTCAAAAATTGCATCCTGGATCTGTTTTTTTTTAGTGGATAGGTGGGTGGGGGGTTTGTTGATAGTAGGAGAGAAATAACCATGAAGTTCTCTGTCTTCCTTTTTTACTGCAGCCTGTTACGACAAATTCTTGTTACCAAATGCATGTACTAATTGAGGAACAGATTATCGGCATGCAAAACATGCCTGCAAGACAGGAAGATCATCAATCTGACTGTCCTCTTCTGTTTGTAGAGTTATTGTCATACTGATTTTACTATTACTTCTAGTCAGAAAACAAGAAGAAATTTTACTTTTTGCCTTCAGCTTTCCAGGAGCATTTAATCTTAACCCTAAGACAAAGTCCTGCTAATTCTGAGACATATTTATATCTTCCAAAATATCATGCTGCAACTTGCGTACTTGGGTGTAGACTACAAGTTCAAAACCAAAATTCACCCAGAAGGTCACAGCCTATTCCCTAAGTGGGGTACCACAGCAAGTTCATATTCAGTTGATGGATGATATGTACGCTCTCTGATATATGTAATGCAAATTACATTTTCTCTATAGGTTGCAGTCTCAAATAATAGCTTGAAGTATCTTACTGGTACAAAATTTTATAATTTAAACTGAGTGAATAATGTGCACATAGATGAGATGGGAAGAAGACAGCGAATTATTTTGAAAGTTTTGCCTGTTGTCAGTATCAATATTGTCCCTCAGGTATTGCTTAAGGAAAAAAACCCCTATTTTTTGCATTAATGGTCACCTGCTTTGCTCTTTTTCCTGCCCCAACCCCCCCTCAATAAAGAAGGTATATTTGCCTGAACAAATCTTGATGCTTCACTCTTCTCATGATATTCTGTTCACTATGATGTGATCTCACTGTAAAGTACATGTAAAAGCATGCAAAGCATATTGTTACACACATTTTTTGAACAGTGGGATCAACTACAGTTGCTTGCACAATTTTTTTAGTTTTGGGTCCACTACTATCTGCTGTTGACTACTTGACATTTTTTTCCCATGATATTTGATTTTATCATTTAAAAAAACGATGTTACATCTGGCATATATTTAAGACAGTTACCAATTCTAATGCTTCACAGCTTTTGTGTAAAGGACTGTGATTTTAAAATTAGAAGAAAATGCTTTCACTAGAGCGTAAATACTCGGTTCCATCCAGCACAGTTTAAGCTGCATATATTTTGCATTTTTCAGGGAGTCACTAAGTGTCATAAATCTTCATTTTGTTGGTCTCCTCTTCCGCTTCAAAGCACAAAAGAGAAATGAACATTAGTTTTAATGCATTTCATTATTACTCTGTTGATGTGTGAAAGGTTTTCTGTATTTTTTCTGGAAAATTTTGAAGCAGGATTTAAAAGAACATCACCTCCCTTTTCCATCTGAATTTTACATGGTTTTAGATGAGAATGAAGTTAAGTGTCTTAGCTGGCCACACCTGAGATGATGGAATAGATTATTAGAGTTGTAAAATTTGTTGCTCATTGTTAGGAAGGAATCCTATACTATGTCGTACTGCAATTAAAAATAAAGTCTATAGACAAAACCAACAAAAAAGAACAATAAAAAAGGTTTATTACCACATTAAAATTTTATTAGATTATATTTTTTCTATGCAATCCACACTTTCCTTACATTTCTCACAAATTTCTATAATTCTGATTAAATATCTTGATATCTGACTGTTGTTATTTATTTATTTAGTGGAATCAGAATATATAAGATAAGCATTAGTGAAGAGGAATGCTTACCATTTCACTGATTAGTGGAGATATATATATATGTGATGTAGAAGGTAGGAGTGTAACACTTGATTTTGTTAAGTTTGAAGAAGAGACAGCTAAATAGGGATCCTGGTTGTCCATCTTTATCTCCCAAATGGCAGAATATGGTGAAGATGGACTCTAACTGTTCTTGGAGGTATGCAGCAAAAGAAAAAAAAAAAAAGAAAATAGAATTGGAATGAAGGAAAAATCTGAAAATCAAGGAAAAATAAATTTCACAAAGAGCTGTTAAACTCTGGAATATGTTAAACAGAGACTCTGTGACCTTGAGCAGCCTGACCAGGAGTAGCTGATCTCCAGATATCCTCCCAGCATAAATTACTATCTGATTCTATACAGGAAAATTTCAATAGAATTGTAAATTGAGCCCTTATTTCTTATACACAGCATGTTAACATATCCCATAAGCAGCAAAAGCCTGTCTTTTATGCATTTCTGAGTTATGTTCAGAATCTCTTGTGCATTATAAAGCTAAGATAACCTTAGAGTCTTTTTCCTGAGTAAGGTCACTAATAGTACTCAAAGGCAGCTAGTTTTCATAAAACCGATATCATAGAATCATAGAATACCCAGGTTGGAAGAGACCCACCGGATCATCGAGTCCAACCATTCCTATCAACCACTAACCCATGCCCCTCAGCACCTCATCCACCTGTGCCTTAAACACCTCCAGGGAAGGTGAATCAACCACCTCCCTGGGCAGCCTCTGCCAGTGCCCAATGACACTTTCTGTGAAATATTTTTTCCTAATGTCCATCCTGAACCTCCCCTGGTGGAGCTTGAGGCCATTCCCTCTCGTCCTGTCCCCTGTCACTTGGGAGAAGAGGCCAGCTCTCTCCTCTCTACAACCTCCTTTCAGGTATTTGTAGAGAGCAATGAGGTCTCCTCTCAGCCTCCTCTTCTCCAGGCTAAACAACCCCAGCTCTCCCAGTCGCTCCTCATCAGGCCTGTTCTCCAGCCCCTTCACCAGCTTCGTTGCTCTTCTCTGGACTCGCTCCAGAGCCTCAACATCCCTCTTGTGGTGAGGGGCCCAGAACTGAACACAGTACTCGAGGAGCAGTCTCACCAGTGCCGAGTACAGAGGGAGAATAACCTCCCTGGACCTGCTGGTCACGCTGTTTCTGATACAAGCCAAGATGCCATTGGCCTTCTTGGCCACCTGGGCACACTGCTGGCTCATGTTCAGTCGGTTGTCAACCAACACCCCCAAGTCCTTCTCCTCCTGGCAGCTTTCCAGCCAGGCTTCTCCTAGTCTGTAGCTCTGCTTAGGGTTGTTGTGCCCCAAGTGCAGGACCCGGCATTTGGCCTTGTTAAACCTCATGCCGTTGGTCTCTGCCCAGCAGTCCAGCCTGTTCAGGTCCCTTTGCAGAGCCTCCCGACCCTCCAGCAGATCCACACTTCCACCCAGCTTAGTGTCGTCTGCAAACTTGCTAAGGGTAACTTTAGGTAGAAACTTTATGGCTTAAAGACCTTTATCCATCTTTGAAAACCTGTTGAAGTCCCCCACTGGTTCAAAAGCCAGATGCACCTCCCCACAGTGTGATCGTATAAATGTAATTTCCTTAGGTATCGAGGCTATAACTGGTGTGGCTCTGTACCCATCGGTCAGCCCGCATTTCTTCAGTTTCATTCATGTTGGTGTTGGTACTTCTTCTTACCTAGCTTGTTGTACGTAAACACTCTTTTGCCTTGATCCAGACAACTTCTTGTACAGGATTTTGTGAACTCCTTGCTTCTCAATTAAATCCCTGTGTTTCCGTTCTCTACAAATGGGAATATGAGTGGTAATGCTTTTATGTTAATGCATTTCGGTTTATTTCAATGATTTTTCTCCTGAAGAGAAATGAGATCAGAAGATAATAGGAACTTGTCTGTTTTAACTCTTTCTACATCAAAATGAAAGGTAAAACAGGTTTGCTTGTTTGGGTTTGTGGGGTTTTTTTTTCACAAATAAAGAAAAACATTTTGTGTGCATATATGTACATGTATAGTCATGTCTTTTTGCAGGACTGGAGTCAGCAAGATTTGCAAGTCAGTAGTGAAAGGATTACTACCAATTCTTCTAATCTTTCTATTAATAGTGTTATGACATTTGCAGAGACAAAGCTAATACTTTAATATTTTGTTCCTTAACAATTTTTTAAAAAAAGTGGTAGATGAAAGAATGAGAAGGTTCCTGAACAGGCACGGGCTGTTGTTCATTGAATGGAACTTAATTATTGCAGATTCTTGGTGTTGTAAAGCACAGATAGCCAAGTTATTTGTGTCTGAAGACAGTAAATCCCCTGGAGGAAAGAAGAAAAACTGAAACAACACAATATCCTACAGAACTTCTAAGATGAAAAATGCACATGTGAAATGATCTTTCTCAAATGCAACGTTCCACTAAACAATGAATACTAAGAACATGAGATCATAAAACACTTTGCTGGACTGAAATGTAGAGGATGAATCCTTAAAGCTGACATTTGAACAGCTCTATATGCATAGAAAGAAACAGTACTGGATGAATTGAAGAGAATATTGGGAAATTACAGCTGGTTCTGTATGATTTTTTATTAACAAAATGCATTAAGAAGATTTTGAAGTCTCCTGTTAAACAGAAAGAGCTCCTGTTCTTGATGTTATATAACTATTCATATTAATTCACACTGAAAATGTGAACAAAGAAATAAGATTACATTAGAATTTTATGGTACTGATTGAAATAAACATCTACACTCTGTCAGAAGTCCTGCTAGTAAAATGTGAAGGAAAAAAACTCTTTTGGCAGATACTGTGTTTTCAGACCAGGTAGCAAGTATTCGTGACACCCAATGAATTCTACTAATTTCTGTTTTATTTCTTTCTTCATCAAGGCACTGTAAAACCATATGGGGTCAATATCTCCTACCAAAAGAATATGTGGTCTCTTTTGTAATTTATGCTAATCTCAAACCATTACATGAGCAACCATAAAGTTCAAGCATAAAGTGTAGGCATGTTATTAAACTTTGTTATAGTATACTCTATGGAACGAAGAACTAAACATCAGTTTGGGTCTTCAAGAGAAAGGAGTTCCATTCCCAGTGCTGACATCAGCTTTACTCATTCTTTTTTTCCCTCTTGTCTTTAAGCTCATTGTATCTAAAAGTACCTTTTTTATTCTATGACAAAATACCTATGGTTATTGCTTTGAAACAAGCCACAGTACTGTGTAAGTATTAATTATTATTTCTGCTGTGGATCTTATTTGCTGAATGAAAGAAATAGGTTAGATGCCATACTTTTTGACTTCTAGTAAAATTTCAGTTCCATAGGAAGGACAGAAAATCATTCATTAAACCAGAGAAAAGCATAAGAAAGAGGTAGTTAAAAGGACAATTACAATAGACAGAGATGTCAGGATCATTATATTTCTGTAGGAGTTCCCTATGGATCAAAACAAGATGAATGATAAAGTCAGTGAAGCAATGTGTTGCTTAAATTTGCTGATATCCTAAAGTTCAGAAATGCTGTTACAATGAAAGCTTGCTGGAGTATCAAGAGAAATTGCATGATCTTGAGAACTTGTCAAATGAATGTAAATGAAATTTAATACTAAAGATTTCAGAAGACAGTTAGGAACTAATAATAACAATCTAAGCTTTACTCTGGAAATGTCAGCAGTTGGAATTTACCAAGGAAGAAAAAGAACTTTTCAGATTAATTGGTTACAGGTTTACGATGAGCAACATGTATCATATGGCTGTGAAAATAGAAACGAGATCCTAGATAATGTCAGTCTAAATATTTCCAGTCAGGTTCGGAAAATATTAACAAAACGTAGAGCCTAAAATTTAACAGATACTGTGAGGAATTCTGTCAAGCAAGTCACCCTTGTTGAAGGAGGATAAATTTAGCCTCATTAAATGCAAACAAGAGCTGCTCTGATGATCTGGAGTGCCTGAAAGTCAAAGATATAAGTGTGATATATAAAACAGGAATCTGTTTAGCAAAGGTACAGAAAAACAAAGGGAGAGAGGACACAGCTGGTCAGTGTGTACAGGCAGAACTGTGAGGAATGAGTGATAGTAAGGGAACCAGAAACATAGCAGCTTTCATTTGTGGACAATGATGGTACTAAATTAAATTATCCTGTACCATGCAAAAGTCCCACAACTTTCCAGTGGGAATATGGACAACAAAAAGAAATAAACGGTACTTCATTCATCAGCTAGTAATCTGTAATGTATTTGCCTTTAGGGAACTGGATTCAATAGTTCAGAGATTCTCTTACCTTATGAAGGTCCCTTCTTTCTGAAAGACACTCATGAAGTCAGTTGCTGCAAAATGATCTACTTTTGGCTCTTTCTCAAAAAGCTTATCAGGACAAAGGAGGGGAGCTATAGAGCTGCAGCTTTACTTGCATGAAAAAAGAAGTGGGTCCTCTGCTGAGAGTCAGAGTAGCTTTAAGATGAGTCTATATTAGCATTTTTGTTTGGATTGTGAACACGTGTTTGAAAGAAATCTTCCAGCCATATCTGGCACTATGGTTTGATTTGTGACACAACCAGGTTTTGGACACTCAAATTAGACTTCTTTCCTCTGAAACTAAAATAGGTGATTCACTTTCAAAGACACCTAATACACTTCATGCCCTGTTGACTGCTCAGTACATGAAGGCACAAGGCAGAAGTAAAATTTCTGGAAATGTATTGTACACACTGAATCTTTAATACCAGCTGCTCTTCTATACATATCTGCTCCCACTTGGTAGCTACTTGTTAATGGAGATACAGCCCATGTGTCTCGTAGGGCTGAACATGATGAACAAGTAGCAAGCCCCATGCTGACCCTGGAAATCCGCCAGTGGATGGTAAAGGAGTTGATTGCTGCCCATGTGTACAAATGATACTCAAACTTGTCACAGAGCTGCCTACATCTTTAGGAGTTTGATGTCTTTCATTTTATTGCAAAAAATGTAGGAATGTTAGCTATAAGAAGAATTTTTCATAGCACAGGGGAGTGAACCATATTAATGTTTCATTCAGTCCTTGGTAGTGGGCTTTCACTATAGTAATCATTTATTCAAACTGTTACGAATTAGAAGAGCTTAATTCCATTCTCCAAAAATCTGGATCAGCAATAGAGGCTTGAATTTTGCTTGGATATGTCCGTTAGAGAAGCATTGGTAATCGTAGGATGGATAAGCACCTTTCTTATGACTTTAAAAATACTATCATTAAAACAATAACATTAAATCAGATTTGGTTTTTGTTTACTGTCTTTTTCTCTTAATAGAACTCTATGTCTATTTTAAAAGATGAAAACAGCTGCAAGCTCTGCTTAATTTGATTACTGAACTGTGCAAGACTGTATGAAAAGCATATGTGTTAGTTGATTACCAAGAAGCAATAAGGGAGAATTTATTGTGGCACCAGCTTGCTTTCCTACCAAAGATGAGCTATTAAACACCATTTCACTTACACATAGATTGCCTGTGATGAGTGACACGAGGCGTATATAAAAGTAAAGTAGCTGATGTAGATAATCTACTTTCATAACTGAAAATTATATAATGTGTTTAAATTTAGTTTGGAGTTTATCAGAAGAAGTAACAGAAGAGAAACAGGTGGTAGGAAGTGTGTTGACGTTTTCTTTCATCTTTGTGCACTTGTGACTAAATTAGAGCTACAGGCTTCACAAATAATTGTATCATAGAAAGTCAGTGAAAAAAAAAAGAACCATTATTGGTAAGTGGCCTAAACCGTGGTTTATATACTATCATATTTGAAAATGTATATTTAGTACCAACATCTTCATCCAAAGAACAGTAACTGATAAATAGGAGTAATTAATGTTGGCTGTATGAGAATTCTTACTGGAATTTGCTTTCTCCATCACTCTGCAGTGAGAGATGAGCATCCAAACCAGGTGAGATTTTCTTGGATAAAAAGCAGTTTGCAGAAAATGATTATACTGGGACCCTATATTTCCCCAGTTTCTTTTTACTAAGCATCTCTCTGCCATTTTGGTGATCCTTCAGGGAATCTGTTTTCAAATTAGGAAATGGACTTGGACTCAGATTTAACTCATTTTAGGGCTGGACTATTGGTAGGTCCAAATGACTGAATGTATTCCTGTCTCTGCTGTGGAGTAATTGTGAGTTGTAAAACTAATGAAATATTCACTAGCACAAAGAAAGATTGAATGGATGCCTGATTGAACCCTAATTTTTCTCTTTATTTGGCTCAGTGAATATTTACTTAATTCACATAAATATGGTGGATATTCCATAGCAGGAATAAAAGAGCCTTTTTGGCCACAGCTTATTTCTTGGTAGAAGGGCTTTTTTTTTTCTGTGTAGCATGTTGGTGAGTATCTTCCCAAGGCAGCAAAAAAGTATTGGCGTTTGATATTCTTAAGATTTTGTTCTCTAGCCAAAGGCTGCCTGATAAAAGATGCTGGTGAAAACAGACTGTTTTAGTGTTTGCTTTCCTATATGGTTTGCATATCTTTCTCAGAGTAGTGAGGACGGACTTAGTTGCCTAAACATAGGCTATTTTACACAGTAAGGGGTATTCAAGACATATGGTTGGAAGTCTCACAGGCCACACGAGAGGCCGACATCCTTCTGGGGTGGCAGCTGGAGGATATTTGGTCAGACAATACAATACTGCTCCTCTGAAGTTTTACAATTCTCTGTAGGGTTCTGCTCACTCATTGTGAATATGGAATCTCCGAGAGTTGAGGTAATATCAGTGCATACTCAGTGACAGAAGTAAAGGATCATTTACAAGTTATAGATATAATTTATGTAAATGTGGCCAACCATAATATTTCAAAGGCTCTAGGATATGAATTCTGAACCTAGGGTCATAAGGTTGCTGTTCGACCTGGTTTTGTGTCTGAATCTGACTTCAAGGGACAGAGGAGTAAGCCTCTTGGGAAACCACAACAAAATTCAGTGGCTAAATATATCCAGGGTATCACAACATTTTCCTTAATCTAGTGTTTCCTCATCTATACAGAACAACTCAACAGAGAGTCAAACTAAACCAACCTGAAAATCAGCAACTATTTTTCACACTTTAAAACAGTAAAACTGCAAAAACACTAGAAGGTATAAACAAAACCAGGATGTTTTTTTCTTCAGTTACCGGCAAAACAAATAAACCAACCCCCTCCCTAAATTTATATTCAGAATTCCATCTACTGTTTTAGAAATCCTACCTACCTCTCCAAGAGAGATATTTTTGGTGTTTGAATTCTCTTTGATAGAGCAGGAATTAAAAATCAAGTAAAATTTCAAGGAAAAATGTCCTTTAAGAAACTTACCCAATACAAATTTTTCTTCAAGATGAGAAAATGTTATCTGCTCTTACCTAGAGCAGATAACCCTATGATATGATTGCCATGATTTGTAAAAATATTGTGCTCTTTAACACTTACATTTTATAATATATTTCATAAATTACTTTTTAACTAGTTATTTGAAAATTAGGGGAAAATGTGAACTACCACCTTTTCTGTACTACTTTCATAGATTTATTAGGCAATGCTCCGTGTTTCCTAGAAGTTATGCAAAAAACCCCAAAAATTCATATTTAAGAAGACCTTACCTTAAACAGCACAGCTACTGAAGTACATGTAAAGGTGTACAAACTTTATTTCTCACATTACTGTAAAAGATCATTCTGATACAAGAAAGAACTTTTTGCCACAAACATTGAATCATAGAATGGTTTGGAACAGTGGAGACCTTAAAGATCATCCATTTCCAACCCCCCTGTCATGGATAAGGACACCTTCCACTAGACCAGGCTGTTCAAAGCCCCATCCAGCCTGGCCTTGATCACCTCCAGGGATGGGATATCCAGAACTTCTCTGGGCAACGTGTTCCAGTGCCTCAGCAACTTCACAGTAAAAAATTACTTCCTAATAGCTAATCAAAATGCACATTCTTTCATCTTAAAACCATTACTCCCTGTCCTATCACTGCACTCCCTGACAAAGAGCCCCTTCCTATCTTTCCTGTAGACTCTCTTCAGGTACTGGAAGGCTGCTATAAGGTCTCCACAGACCTTCTTTTATTCAGGCTGAACAATCTCAACTCAGCCTGCCCTCATGCAGGATGTGCCCCAACCCTCTTATCATCTTCATGGCCCTCCTCCGGATTTTGTCTGTGATTTATGTCCTTCCTGTGCTGACAGCTCCAGAAGTGAATGCACTACTCTACTTGAGATCTGATGAGAGCAGAGTAGAGGAGCAGAATCACCTCCCTTGACCTTCTTGCTGGTCATACTTCCTTTTATGCAGCCTCATATTCCTTTGGCTTTCTGCACTGCAAGTACACATTTCTGGCTTATGTAGCTTCTTATCCACCAGCATCCCTAAAGCTTTCTTCTCAGGGATACTCTCAATGCATTCTCTGCCCAGTATGTAATTGTGCTTGAGATTGCCCCGACCCAGCTGCAGGACCTTGCACTTGAATATCTTCTATTTTATTTTCTACCAAGATCTTGATGAACATCAATCTTGGTATTCATATTTCTTTAAAAATAGTTTTAAATGGACTTATCATAGATATCTTGTTTTTTTCTTAGCCAAAATAAGGGCAATAAGAGAACACTTTCCTTCTGTAATGAAAACTAGTGCTATTTTTATTTCAGTAATTTTGTTCAATATTAAGGAAGCTTATACTTCACTGTTGACAATCTCATGATCCTTCACGCTCCCTCCAAGGAAATGACAATGCTCCTTCTGTCACAATAATGATTTATTGGGAATCTCTAAGTTTCTTCAGGAGCCTCAATGTAGGAACAATTGCTTATATTAGAAGAATAAAAAGAAAGAATAATTATTATATGTTCAAAAATAAGCAAACAAATTTCTGTGAAACAACTCTGAGAATTTGTATATAGCTGAACATTGTCAGTCTAGAGGAAGAATTTCAGAGTTCAGTATTTTACCTGTGGCTTTAAAGTAGTTATTTCCTCAGAGAACTTAGGAAACCAAGAAGGAGATGAGGAAGTGTGTTTGTAAAAGTGCTGCATCGTCCTTCAAGAAAGTAGACTACTGTTACCCAACACTAAGGGGACAGGTACTTATAGCATATTGCTACATCCCAAACTCTTATCTGTTGAAGATGTCTAACTCTGGGCTCAAATGTGTCATTGCAGGCTTTCAAAGCTTTCCTCATAATCTGTCTTCCTCCCTTTATCATCCACGGAGTTTAACATGCACAAGTAAAGGAGCACTTTGGGTGTGTGGATGTCTTACTTAAGTCCTGTAGCTCTGCTTTTTGCTTGTGTTTGTGGGGCTAATGTAATGGGACTCAAGCATTATTTTCACAATTCACAGATGAATAGTCAGATTGTTATATTATTTATAAGACATACATAGTCTTGTGAAATGAGGAAAACAGCAGCATCACTGTTGTAACAGTATAGCACAGATTGTTAATGTGTTATCAAATGAGTAATATAAAACCTCATTTTAAAATAGTTTTGGTAACAAGTTAAACTCATTTACTGCCAGATTTGATAACAATTAGTTTTATCCCATGCCTAGAGCATTTAACTTTTTTTTCTCTTTTAAAAATATATTTCTAGTGTGTATTTAATCAAAATTAATAGTCACATTTGAGCTAGGCTTGTGTTTTGAACACTCTTGAGTGAAACTTTATGGGTGAAACACTTGAGTAGCAGGGTTTGCATCCTTTAGTTTGTGTGGGAATGTATAAAAACCTTTTTGTTTAACCTCATGCTTTCAGACAATATGACCTCTCTTTACCAAAGTGTGTTGTTTGGAAAAGTGGCTACAACTTTTATGGGTACCAGATTTTTCCGTACAAATGTCTTGTCCTATTTTTAAAGTTTACTAAAGCCCACTTTCACTACTTTAGTAAAAAGATCCTATTCAGAAGAGGGAAAGTGTGACTCAAAGAATAAATATGTGAAAAAGGACCACACTGATTTCTGCTTTATATGAGTAATCAAATTATTCTTCCTGTTGATCATCTCCTGTTTAATGAACTCCCACCTGATAAGTCTATATCAGAAAACCTTGTTTACCCTTAAGATTTATGATTAATGAATTGAATGTAGACAGATATCTTCTACTGTAGCACTGTATTGATGGAACCAGATGCTGGATAGGAAACCTAGAATTCAAATTCTATTTCTGTTGATATCCAAAACATCTCAAATGAGTAATTTTGATCCTTTCTCCTTCTACATTTTTGGGTTTCTATCTATTATATCTGTTGTGTGTGTTGAAAAAACTTAATTCATTGAGACATGGACAACTCATAAAGTTGTTGGGACACTGGATCCCCTATTTTTTTGAGACCATACAGGTACAGTTGCATTAATAAAACAACTCAGTGGTGGGTGGAAAGGTAAGGTCACCTGCACAACTGGTAAGCGTAGACACACTGGAAGCACAACATATTTATGGATCAGCATGTCACAACTTCACTAAGAAGTAAGAGAACCAAGAAAAGGTGGATGTAGGGAAGGCATGGACTAATGCTCAAGAGCTGTCAAAAAGTTGATTGTATCTGAGTGCCAGATGTACTGTGTGTGAGTAGGCTTTACTTTGTGAATGAGGAATTTTGCTTTGAACTGGATAATCTAAAGCTATACAAAACTGTGTCATAGATTTGTTTGGGCTTTTTCCTTTCTTTTCTAAAGGAATAGAAAAGCAAATGGGGGAATAAATTCAATGTAGGGGTGATCTTGTCTATCAATATAGTAGATAACTGCTGTCTTGTTATAATTAAAGTGTCATTAAGACATTTGGAATGTCAGTGTATTTTGGATGAATTTGGAAAAAGAAAATTGTTATTGTACAACTATTTATCATTGAAAGGATAGTTATACTGAAGGCTTCAGTACAATGAGAGGAAAAAGGTTCTGAAGAAGTGTGAGGTCTGTTGTTATAGGCTTATTATTATTCAGTCATGTGCATTCTAAGAAAGTGACTCAAACTACCATAAGGTTACACAAATACTCTGTAAATGCTATTTATAAATGTCCCATCACTTCTCAGTATGGCTGATTAGAATCACTTGTAGCTCTGGGAAGGATTTTATAATCAAAGACACGCAAATATGTTTTTTAATTAGTCACACCTGCACACATTTAAAATTACACACCCTGCTGTTCTTTGTAGATGCTGTAAAAAACAAACGTGCTGTTCAGATTCAGTGTGCTATTTTTAAATGCCCACAATTTGTTATTTAAAGATCAGTTGTCATATGCTTTTTATTTTCCCTTAAGCATAGCAAAAAGCACTGTTTATCATGCAGAGAGATGTACATTTTTTTTTCTCTACTTGGGATTGAATGCATTGTTACATATGAACTGAAAATAAAATGTTTGGTCTTGGGGTCTTGCATGAAATCTCAAGGTAAAGAAAGTTGGATTCATTGAACACATGTTTTATCCAGCATTCCCACAAGTCTGCGAAACATGGGTTCAAATCTTTACTTTGTTTGAAGAGATCTGAAGCCATATCAATACCTGTAATGCTACATGTAATGCTGTGTTAATGCTAAAGAAAGGGTGGAGAAAGGAAACCAGTTCATGTCATATAGATAATTGGACAGTCACTGAAGAAAACCTAACTGATATCACTGCCTTCTAGAGTGAATATATCAGATAAAACTCAAAAGATTATTCTCATGCATGACTATCTGACTCAGAATATTTAAACAGTCCTTAAATAGGGAAATCATTCTAAAAGGAAAGGTAGTCATTGCAGAGCTCAATAAACATGTGCTTAGCCTTCACATTGATATCTAGACCAACTCACACACTACATCTGTCTTTCTTTGATTCAGAAAAAGGATCTAAACTTAGATCTTCAGTGCGTTAGCTGAGTATATTAAGTACAGTGGGATACCAGCCCACTTCTGTCTCATAAGAGTAATACACCTAGAGAAGAGATGCTGATATTTTGCTTTGACAGTGACTGTGATTTTATATGAGCTCTTCATTGCTTCTGTTTTTCATATATATCTTGCATATCCAAGGTACCCCTGGGAGTCTGCTTGGCCTTTGCAGGCACAGCAAAGCTTACTGTTTGAACTTACTGAGCCCCAAGGAGGCTGTTGGACATACTCCAAGAAAGTTGTCATAGCCACAGAATCTTAGTTCTTTTTATTTGTGTATGTTCCCCTATGTCATTCCCCCCCTGGTGGTAATTCACATTAGACCTCCAGGATGTTGCTCTTTCTGTGCCTTAAACTCTGTCTATGACACCTGTCATTATTTTCAGGTCAAACTAGAGACAGGCCTTTTTCTTTTATGGTGCTGCTGCTGCTGCTTTTCACATCACCTCATCTGGCTCCTTTTCTGTGAGAAAAAGCAGAGATGAAACTTGTAGCCTAATACTTTACTTGCTCTTTTCTTTCTCTTTTTCATCTTCTCTATGGGTGGGCATGTAAAGACCCTCCATCCTTTCTTGCTTGTTTGCCCTTTTCCATTCCTTTCCAACTAGGGATAAAGAAGAAGAGAATAAAACTTGTCCAACAACAACATTACTCTAAGCATACATTCATCCCTCATCCTTTAACATATGTAATAAAATCATCTTACATTCTCTCCATCCAAAGAAATTTATACATTTACTTTAAAATCAATCTATTCAGTTAACCCAATGACACCAGTTCAACCCTGAGCATGCAGCATCCCCAAGCACAGCAGCATCACACCACCAGGATGTAAAAATTACCTTCTGTTGTGGAAGAGGAACATGGATAATCTGAGTCATGCAGAGATGCTGTGGGGTCCAGAACTGACCAGGAGATACATGGTCATGCACATTGTCCTACACCAGGTTAATGTACCTAGGTTCACCAGTCAGAGCCCAAAGCCTTCAGAGCCCAAAGACACTGATTTATAGTCTTGACTGCAGAGGTAGCCTAAACAATAGCAGCTCACAGGCACTGGTGTAAGGTTTTGCTGATTTATCTGTCTAAACAGCCGAATTTAGCCCAAGGATAAGGAAGTTTCCACAAGCACCAATATCTGTCTAAATTATAACTTCCTTATATCTAATGCCAAAGAAGAAAAAACCAAAAAGGGTAGTGTAAAGCTCCTTTCAATACTTTAAGAACTTCATAATTCCTTTTGGCAAGGAAGATTGAGTGAATGTATTTCCTCACTGGTGGAAACCTGAATTCAGCTCACATGTAAGGAAACCCACAGCACGTTTCAGTTCCTACCTACTTGTGCTCCTCTGTTTCTTCCTTTTCTGAAACTCACAGCGTGGAATTTCTGAATGATTACTGTAGATAAAGCTGCTGATTTTGAGGACTTCTGAGTGCACTGCCAACCCTTGTTGTCCTTGTTTCAGGCTGCCTGGGCTATGAGCCCTTGCCCTGCTGATGCCCCTCCAAATCCCTGCAGTCTTACCCTGCCTGGCTACAGGCCCCCTGAGCCAGGTCCACCCATAGGCCCATGTCCCACACTGATCTTGGCCAATCTCCATCCCTGGTAAGGTGCTCCAAGCCCCACAACTGCACCTGCTGAGTTGGTGGGATAGGCACTGTCTGGTGCCCCTCGCCAAAGATTACCCTGGCCCTGACAGTGAGCCAAAAACTGAAGAAAATCATGAAAAGATTTGATCATTTTTGTGAAACAGACAAAATTAATAAACTTAAAAGCTATAAATATTTCTTTTAAAGGTTTCTTTCTTACCTTTAACTTCACATGACTTTGCATAAAAATCTGTAACAATCTCATTGATCTACCATAATCCTGGTCTGGAGTGGGACTGATAGTGTCCACCTGACTATTTCTTAGTCTGTCTCTCATACATTGATTGCACATTTCTGTTACTTACCTCAAGTTGACAAATTTTTCATTTTTTAGTTTTTTTCAGCACAAGAGGAGTAGGAGGAAGACATGGCTAAGGGACACTGCAGGATGTGGGTGGTCTATCTTAAACCGCAGCAGCATAGTTTTAAAATGACTTAATCTGCTTAAGACATTATAAGAAACTCCAGGTTCATGCAATGATTCTACTAACATATATTAATCGTGATTCTACAAATGTAAACCTTTATCAAAAGATTCACGGGCGATTTATTTATATCACCTCGTGGTAAGTGGGTATAATTAGATGAAAGTCATGTAAAGGAGTGCAACACAAAAATTAGCTCAGAAGTTGTGTGTGAATAAGCAGATTCATCATACGTATTAAGAGACAATGGAAATATGTACTGGACTGGTTTTTTTCTCTCTCTGACGTGCAGAACACCCAGTACTCAATATATCTTCCCTCTTTAATGAATAATGGAATAAATAAATTATACAACAGCCTTTCAGATTATGTTGTGGGGTTTTTTTTTTATTATTCTACTGGGTTATTTCCCAACATATGGACTTCTAAATGTGTATGGATAAAGATAACTTATGGTGCATGGAGATGTAGGTTCCAACTTCCAACCAGCAATGTGAAAAGAAGCTACGCTTACACTGATGGATCTTTATCTTAGCCTTAATGTAGTTCAAAATTAACATATACCCTTAATCTGTAGTACACTGTACATAAGTATTGAAAAAATTCTGGAAAAATATTTTAGTGTGGCTACGAAAAATTCTCAAGAATATAGAAAGCAGTGCACAATTTAAAACGAAACACACAAAAAACCAACAACAACTGAGAAAGATATCCTAAAAAACTTCATTTGAGTTACCAGAAAACATTAGTGGATACTGCAAAAGATCAGTGAGATACTCCTTTGGGGGCCATTGATAAGAGTTAAAATTAGTAAGTTCTATGGAGATCCAGATGAAAATGTAGGGTAAGGGGAAGTGCAACTGTGCTTGACATATTTAGGGCAAAAGAGTCTCGATGGAAGGTTGTTGTAATGCCATTGCCAGCCAAACACTGTCTGTTCCAGACACTGCACAGTCAGGAAAACCCTCCAGTTTCTGTCATACTGCTTCAGTGTATATACCGTACTCATTCAGGTGAGCGTAAGGATACTGTTTGAAGATCGCTGTCTTTTGAAGTGGCCTCATATCCACTCAAACAGAAAATCCAGGCTCCAGGTTACTCTGATGCAAAAGTACTGCTTACATCAAAGATAAAACTGGTAATTATTACTGTCTCTCATTTTCACCCTCTGCAGTTGTTATCCTTAGCCTCACTGGTGCTGCAGATTGTCTTTGTGTCAACTCTAGCAGAAACTAAAGTTTTAGCACAGAGGAGAACTGTATTAATTGACAAGGGAAAAAAAAAGTTTCCAGTCTCAAAATATGCTTTTACTCACATTGAATTTAATTTAATGATGACCAAATTTTTTTGTTATGAAGTTATCAGATAGGATGATAGAGATCATCAGAACTGAAGCAACAGATCTGGTCCCTCTGCTACCTGTAGTCCTCTGCTTTTAGGACTACGGGTTAATAAACTCCTAAGCAGTTTTTGAAGATAATTTTCTTTAATACATTCAACATATTTATATTGAGTATTCAATCAAAGTCTTAACAAATTTCACATAACCCGTGTTATAAGTGTTAGAATTATATATGACTTCTACTAATGATCAGTACGTAAAACCTCAAATGTTACGTGATTTGTAACTATAAAAGGTCATAGATTACATCTAGAGTATAATTAGGCATTTGGGAATGCCTGTTGCTTAGACCAAACATAAGAAAAGGTATTTAGTGATAATTTTAATTAGAGATTTTATGCTATCTCTTCCTTGATGAATATTAGCTATTATCTCCTGAGAATATGCATCCTGTAAGCATTTTTTTCAGCTGAAAAATCCTCAGGATTTTTGTTTACATATTTAGTTGTCTTGTTTTTGGTTTTTTTTTTACATAAACATCACAAAACCTGTTCATATTTATGTCAAAGGCAAATTTAAGGTATAAACCAATTTTAAAAATTTATTTGTCTGTTTAATGAATAGGAAGAGTTCCAGATCAAAATCCTGGCATACTTGTTAAGGATGAACTTTTAAAAGCAATTAAAATGCAAAGGCAAGAGAAATAGAGAACAAAATTTGTATCTTGTCATGTGACTACTGGCAGCCACTGTTCAAGCAGCAAAATCTGTACATTAGGGTTTTTTACTTCATGAATCTATTACACATAAAGGCATCATGAAAAATAGATTAAAACCAACTGATATTCACTCTGAGCATAAGATTTGTGTCCCTTCTCTTACCTAAGAAATCTCTTTATTTCATATACTGTTATTCATCATTCTGAACACTTATTACCTCAGATTATTAATCCCTACATATCAGGCTAAATATATTCTTTCATTTCTCTAGTATGATTTAAAGAAATGTATCACTAAGACCAATAAATAATGTTTTTTTATAAAAGTGAATGCCTTGAACATTTTGTTGATCTTTTAAATATCTTTCCTCCATCATAAGAGAAGATCAAGACTGCCTCATTAACACTGGGAATATGTACTCACTATGTGCATACTTTAGGCACTTAATGTTACAAGTATACTTTAAATGTCTAAGGATTAATAAACCCAACTTCATATTGTTACCATTTAATCTTCAAGCTTGTATATTGGCACTGTCCCTAAAATAGCCAAGTCAGCTGAAAAAGTAGACTTAGATACTGTGACACATTGAATTATAAAGTCTATAAGTTACTCATCTAACTCTGAGACTGTAATTCAGTTCTCTCATGGAGGTGATACAAGTTTCCCTGTACCTACACCTCCAGGATGGAATGCAATTACACCAATGCTGATGCAGAGAAGACTGACCAGAATGCTGAATCCTGGGATGTTTTTCTGAGCAGAAAGAATAAAAAACATCAAAGAGAGAGGTGCCTCTGAAAGTTCATTGCTGCAGGGTCTTGCTTCTGTGCAACTGGGATTTAGGGTTTTCATCTTCCACTTTGGTTCATATGCACAGGTCACTTTTTCACTTAAAATTCAAGCAGGTGAAAACTACCTTTCTGCACGCTGCAGACGGCATAGTACGTGGTTCCGGTCTCTTTAGCCTGTCTCCTTCATTTGTTCTATACCAGTAAACAGAATGCACTAGGACTGCAAGGATTAGTGGTATAGCATACCTCGTGTTCTTATGGTGAGACTTTCTTTGTGGTCCCACTCATCCCACTTAACTGGAACAAACTGAGGTCTGGCTGTTTCTCGAATCTTGACTGTGAGGGTGCTAGCATGATATGGGCTGGTATGGTCCAACACCGTGTTGAAAGGATACATGACAATATCCTAGTATTACAACATATGTTCTGGCCATGCTTAATTCAATAGACATATAGTCAATGAATATCATGATCACAAAGTTATAGGGTGATCCATGTCATCATCATTCCTCCTTTTGAAATTGTGCCACCCTGTAGCCAGGAATACTTGATTCAGAAGCGGAGAAAGAGCACGTGAAAGACAAGTGACCTTGCTAACAGAGTTTTAAACACTCTGTAAATAAAATGAAAACCAGCTCTGGAAGCCTTACTTGCTTGAGAGGTGCCCTAAATGCAATGCAGAACAAGGAAACATCACTTCTGTTTCCCTTCTCATTATTTCAAAGAGAATAAGAACTGCTCAGTTTCTTGAAAGCATGCTTTATCCTGTGGATTCAGAACAGATGATCTCACCTCCAACAGAAAGATACGAATTCAAAGTTGCCCATATCTCCACAGTTCCCCGCTCATTTAACTCTATAATGTAGATTACATCTACCTTAATAGGCAAGGCTCTTCCTGAACCCTAACTCATTTGTAATACAGATTTTGCACTCCACTCACCAGATCAGGTGAGAGGTAATTATTGAGATAAGGCAGATTCTGGTCAGAATTTTGATGATGCAAAAAATTCTTGAAGAGTATTATTGATAGATTTTTTTTCACATCCTCCTTTAATGATACAGCCTGTGAAAAATATTTATAGGTATTTTCTGACTGTAGAGGGGAGATAATTCTTTGGAGAAAGCTGCAGGATTTTTTAGTCAATCTGCTCTGCAAAGCTGAAACAACACAAACAATGCGTACTAAAGCTGGCTAAGACCATTTGAAGTCAACTTTAAATCACAGCTGTCAACAGAATACACGAGTCTCAAATATTTAATCCGAGCAGATGTTATCAATTGTATTCCCTTTTTAATTACAGTAGGAATAGTTACTGTTTCACAGTTCTGCTCAGTGTACACCGATGCTTTCACCGGTTCATTAAATTTGTTGACCACTAGGTGGGGTTAGACTACCTCAAACTGCAGCATTCCTGAAAAGGGAGACTCTAGTCAAAGGTGGTGTAGAAACTACACTAACTTTAGAATTTTTTCAGAGGTTTTGTTTTGGTGGTGATGGCGGCGGGTTGTTCGTTTTTTTTTGCTGTTGCTGTAGTTTGTTTGTTTAACATTAAAGTTGATAATGAACTGAGGTCACAGGCAATATACTTTAATTTGAATTGACAGAGAGCTCTCTGTTGAACTTCCAGAATTACAAGTCAAGTCATTCCTATAGCAATATAAAACTACTGTTTTACTGGCAAATAAAATAATTAAGAGAATTACTGAATATCACACATGGGTAAAATATGTATGCAGACTAATTTGGATAGATTATTTTAAACTACTTCTTCAGCATCAGACTCAGTTAAATATCATATGTAGTCTGCAACTGGTAGATCCAGGATTTTTTTTCAATTTTAAAGTTAGCCATAGGAACAAAACCAAAATGATCTAACTTGTCTGAACATTGCGAGGGACCATAAAGTCAATGTAATTATGATTTAATTAGCAAGTTCACATGACACAAATATTGCATGTGCACCTGACACAATCCATATAAATATCTTTTTCTGAGTGAATATTGCAAGGAAATTAAAAGTGAAATCAGATTGGCTTCAATTTCTAATCTGACATAGAACTGCGTCACATACATAAGATCAGATACAAGTATTACAGTGAATGACTATTTTTTCTGAAGGTTATCAAGTAAAAAATATTTCAATAATATACTTAAATTACTCTGAAAGCCTAGTTCTCAGGAAAGCCTAGATGATACAAATTCTAGAGGCCTTCCATAAAATGGGCTAGTGGGGACTATAATTTTTTCAGCTCAATTTTTTTTTGTGAACCCAGCTAATATTTAAAAAGCGCTCTACCTGGAACCAAAGGTTTGTAAATGAATCTCCTGTTCTCTTCCTTTTAAGTAGCATCTTTACTACTACACATTTTTTAATTGTTGTAATACATAGGGTGATGTGGGACAAGAAGTGAATGATTTATCAATATATTCAATTTTGGTTAATTAGGCAAAGTCAATATGTTATTTGAGAATGAATTTCAGTTTCCAGCATTTTCAAACTATTATCACACACAAAAAATAAAAATGATATCATTATAAAATTCCAATAGCTCAACTTATTTGTGTTGTCTTATGAATGTCCTATTTTTAGTTTGCATGCTGTTTTCTAATGTGTTTCTTCACTTTCCTTCCACACAATACAAATGTGTTTCATCTTTTGTTTCAGTCTCTGCCACCTTTCCTTTGCTTAAGCTGTAACTGCCTACTTCCAGAGGTTTCATTTCTTATTGGGGTTAATAAAGAACAGATTTTGTATTTCACTAACACATTCCAGTTTCATCATTTTAACAAAGTTGGAATAAATGTGCAAGGGTAAAAATGTTCATTGTATAAATGTTAAACTACATTTGTATGTTAATATTTTCCCATAATTGGATGTTAGATACAGAGGCATTTTTTCTGTCTGTGAAAAGACATATCAAACTCAAACTGGGAACTTACTTCTGTATAGTAATTGTAGAAGAAATACTTGCAGCAGCTCTCAGTGGTAACCTTTTTCTCTCAGAGCATTTAGTGATATGAGAAAGCACTGACAAAACTGATGTATATGCTTTGAAATGAGAAACAGTGCTTCAGAATATATATATCTCTGTGATTTCTGTGATATTCTAGGAAATAATTCTGAACCAAACCACAAGTATTTTAAGAAATAAATTCTATAATTTTCAAGTATGCCTTAATTAGATATTTTCAGTGATGCAAATAACATATATAAAAGTATTCAAGTACTTTAGACTAATAGCCACATCAAATTAAATAGTAACTAATGCTCAGATTGGTTTAACACAGGTTTAAAGAGCTTTTAAAGAGTTTTAATTTGTTATGAGAATTGGTCTAAAATGCTCCAAAGTATCAAGTGTTGAATATATTTGCATTAATATCAAACTACTCTGAATATTCTACATTTTAAGACACATTTTACTTATAGGTTTCTTAATATGAGATAAGAAATGTTTTCATATACTGAGGTAGTGGTGTAGTGATACATGTCTATATTGTAAACATAATGAGTATTTACCACTCCTTAGAGTATCAGCTAGGTTATCATATTATATACTCTTTTTTAACTGATTATATGCAGCTTGGCAGACAGTTTTCTGTTTCCCACTGTTTTATTCAACCTATTCAAGATCCCTTAAATAAAGATACATGCCAAAGACCATAATTATTTTACACCATCTTTGTGCTACAGCAAACTTCTCAGAAGTTACTCTGGTTGACAGGACATCTCACTTCTTCCTCTGTGCATACTTCTGTCTACACTACACGTCTCCATCATTTGTCCAGGGGCATAACATGAACACGTCTCTAATATAATGGTTCTACAACCTCACTTCTTTTTTGCACTGTCAACATAATTCAAAACCTCCTGCAGTTAAGGTATTTTGTTCATTGCAGCGTAATTATACAGTAATAGTTGCAATAACAGAAAGAGAGAGGACTGGATTCTGCTGAAGTCAATGACAGCTTTTGCACCATGAACTAGTTTTCATTAGCAATATCTAAATGTAATCTAAATGTTCAGGTCACTTTACAAACACCAAACATCTTTTATTCTCCTATCTCTAAAATCCCAAGCAGAAATACAAGTGACTGCACTGTGGAATGTGCAATGTTCGATTATTGAACCTACCACATCTTTTATATGTTATTTACACTAAATGGACATTGAATACACGTGCAGCCAGTTCAGCATGCTGTAAATGTGTCAGGTGTGTTAAATGCTTACTGATATACACTGCAAACAATCCAGTGCATTCCTCATGATTTTAACTCTGTGCAATTGCAGAGGGTTTTAATTACTTTTTGTTTTAATTTCTTTTAATTGCTCCGTCCCAATGGAGCAACTGAACTTCTAGGAATCCAACACAAATTGCTGAATTCTCTATTCATCAACATTTTCCAAGTTGCTGAAAATACTCACAAATTCAGATTGAATATATACTTTCTGTTGAACAAGAACAAACATTCAAAATTACCAGAAAAGATAATTTTAGCCATTCCCAGGTGACATATTTTTATTTTTGTCTGCAGGGACATATGTTGGGGTCTAGGTGCAATTCTACAAATTGAGGACAGAATTACTAAGACAAGCAGGGGGAAATTTACTGAAGGGACAGGCTATTTTCTAGCTCAGAACAGAGATCTTAACAGAAATTTTCTCTCTCTCAACAAAATGCCTTATTCTGCAAGTTACAGACCAGCCTACATTGTGAAACTGTTCCAGTAAGTATAAACTGAATTCTTATTAATTAAGAACATGGTAGTCACATACCTCTGTTTCCAGCTGAGTGCTTGAATCACAACATTTATGATAGGCCATATGAAAAAATAAATGCTGAAAAGTATAGTAATTCCTATCAAAGTTTTCTTATAAATTTTGTGGACTTGAGACAATAGTCTTCTCTTGATTTTGACAATTCCTTTGATTTTCAAGAAAAGTGAAAATCTTAAGCCCCAAACTGGATCAAGTATATTGGACTGAATTTATTTCTTTTAGTTCTGTCAGAACAGAAAGCACTCAATTGTCGACAGGATTTGAAATAGAAAATATATCTCCCAGACAGACTTCTGCATTTTAATTTTACTGAAGTCTTTGAGTGGAAAAACAGTTATTGCTTCATCTTACTTTATATTCTTTTCCTCCCAGTTCTCTACTGAAGCTGAATAGTTATTTGATTTGATTTTATCTTACTTTATTTTCCATATTTTATTTGGAAAGTCAGCAAGGACACTGCTGTTCTGCATATCCTGGTGTGTATGCAAAATAAAAGCCTCAAAGCATACTAATGACTGTCAGTTCATGCTGTCTGTGGAGGATTACTGAGGATTACATGTAATTATCTGAAATTGCACACTGATTTTTGCCATTTTTTTAAAAAAAGTGGAATTGATAGAGCTTCTAATTTCCTGCTAAGATTTTACCTTTGCATTTAATATGTTCTCTGTTATGAAAAATACTTTTGCATTTAATATGTATTCTGTTATGATAAATAAAAAATTACTGTAATAAATGAAAAAGTCCCTGAAAGCCACTAAGACATTAAATGTATATAAATATAAAAATTGAATACATAAATTTGGAGACAATATCAGTAATTTTTTCCACCTTTTACAGACTCTCGTACAAAATATACTTTTCAAATGTCACTGTTTAGGCAATGGACTAGATTCTGAATTTCATTTTAGTGATTTAAATCAAAATATGAGAATTCTGGGGGATCATGTTAGATTGACACTGCAGAAAAGAAAGAAGATATTTCACCAAAGGAACAAAAAACCCCCCAACATCTGGAAATTTTTAAACTTCTGCATTTAAAACACAAACAATAAGATTCTCTAAAACAAGTCAATCATTAGTGTTTGAAACTTAGGTTGGACAGTGAATATTTTTTGTTGAAGAGATTTTAAGATGGACTTTATACTGTCATACAAAGATTAACTAACTCTTCTAAGTAGCCATTTATTTTACAAAGCTTCTATACATATAATTATCTTTAAGACCACTTCTCCTTTGCCATCTTTAATGGAATTGTATGATGGGTTTAAAACTTAAGCAAATAATGAAAAAAAGAACTACAAGCTTAGCAAGAAATTCAGATTTTATTTGAAATGGAGAATGGAATTAATGGAAAAGTATGTGTCACTTGAGATCCTCAGAAATGCTACTGTTTTCTGCATAGCGTTTCAGTTACCTAAAATCCTTAGACACTTTAGTTTGGTTTTAGTATGTATGACATGTGTGATATGCTGTGACTTTGTTGTCATCCTCCTGTTGCCACAGTGCAGTGCCTTCTGCCTACAAATTGTCTGTACTGTGGTTTTACAGACTGCAGGACTTTCAGTCTTGATAGAAACAACACATTTTTCAATTTTATTGCTGTGAATAGTCTTTCTTCTGATATTAACATGTATACATTTCCATAGTTCATACCAATCTTAATATTCCTGTTACAGGTCTCCTCAGTGGCATCTTAGTTCTCTCAGAGAGTCTAAAATTTGAACTATCCAAAGGGCAGGAAGTCACCTGAGGAACAAACCTAAATGGGCTTGAGGATATAACTCTTTATGTGTAGAGCTTTAAGAGAGACCCCCAGTAAAAATGGTCACTTTTAAATTCTAATGGTAGGTCACTAGGGACAAGCCTGTCATCACAGAATCATAGAAAATTTTGAGTTTGAAGGGACCTTAAAGATGACCTAGTTCCAACCCGCATGCCGTGGGCAGGAACAGCTCTTACTAGGTCAGGCTGCTCAAGGCCCCATCCAACCTGGCCTTGAACACCTCTAGGGATGGGTCATCCAAAACTTCCCTGGAAACCGGTTACAGTGCCTCATCACACTCTTCATGAAGAATTTCTTCCTAATGTCTAATCTAAATCTTCCCCTCTCCAATTTAGAGCCATTCCCTCCAGTCGTATCAGTAGATGTCCTTGAAAAAAGTCCCTCTTCAGCTTTCTTGTAGGCCCCCTTCAGGTACTGGAGAACTGTTATAAGGTCTTCCCAGAGTCTTCCCATGTAAAGGCTGAACAATACCAACTCTCTCAGCCTGTCCTCTGATCAACTTTGTAACCCTCCTCTGGACCCGTTCCAACAATTCCATACACTTCTTATGTTGAGCATTCCAAAACTAGACACGATACTTCAGGTAGGGTTTCTCAAGAGCAGAATAGAGTAGAGGAATCATCTCCCTCACTCTGCTGGCCACACTTCTTTTGATGCAGCCCAGCATATGGTTGGTCTTCTGGGTTGCAAGTGTGTATCGCCAGCTCAGGTCGAGCCTCTCATGAATGAGCACCTCCAAGTCCTTCTCTTCAGGGCTGCTCTCAATCACATCATTCCTCATCCTGTGTTGAAACTGCAGATTGCCCTGACCCAGGACCTTTCACTTGGCCTTGTTGAATCTCCATGATTCTCCCAGACACAGAGGTGAGACTGACAGGTCGGTAGTTCCCAGGGTTGTCTTTTCTACTCTTTTTAAAAATGGGCACAATATTACCCTTCTTCCAGTCACCAGACACTTCTCCTGACTACCCTGACTTTTCAAATACCATAGAGAGTGCTTGGCCACCACATCAGCCAATTCCATCAGGACTCTGGGATGCATTTTGTCAGGTGCCATAGACTTATATATGTTCACATTCCTCAGGTGGTGCCAAGCCTGATCACACATACCTGATCAACATACCCGATCACACATGCTTCACAACAAATCAGATGTTTTGTAGGTCAAGAAGGGAAGCAGAAAAGACAGAGAAAACTCTAAGTGGGATGGGGCAAACCCAGGATGGCTTTAGTCTGTTGCAAACACCTCTGTCACACCAGTCTTACTCTCAGTAAGGCATCAGCAAAATGGAATAGGTATTTGCCATATCTATATGTGGGTTAAATGATCAGAAGTTGTACAGCCAACAGGTGACTCACATACTGTACAAAGTTTATGCTGGGATAAGAGAGAGGTCCTGTTATAAAGAAATGTCCATGGACTATATTTATTTTCATTGTCATAGGTGAAAAAACACTCAGTTTTATTGCAGCATGAGGTGTACGTGGCATTTCAGGATACCGTAGGAGTAGAATTTACTTGTTATGTTCAGTTTTCCTAAGACTCATCAAGAACTGCCACCTAAACTTTTAAATTGTGGCAGAGGAGAACTCTGATAGTTTCTTTTGGTCATTTTGGTTGATTCCTCTACACTTTATGAAACTCACTATGTCTGAAATAAAAGGTTTTCATAATTGCAATGTTAATTTTTGTGCTTATATGAAAACTTTATTTAAAACTTTTTGGCGCTGCTAATGAGTGATATGACGACTGGTACATTCTAATTATATTTCCCAGCCTAGGGAATTGCCATAATTATACCTTCCAATTCTTGTCACCTTACTATGGATCTCAAATACCTAGTAGAATTTTATTATCACATGTTCTAAAAATTCATCAAAAGACACATAAAATTCCATCTCTACACCCAGATTATACCTTCATTAGGAAAAATAATTAGCGGCACAGTTGAGGGAAAAGAAGATGAAAGAAAGCTTCAGTTCAGTCTCAGTCAACCAAGTATTTGACAGACTTATGAAAATCTATGTAAGAAGATTCATAAAGTAATAATATTGAGTGAATATCAACATGACATTCAGCAGTGTATCTGTAAACAATGAGCAAATCATACAAGCAAGTTCAAAACTACACTGTAATATCTCACATACTAAGCACTGCTTGTAACATTATAATTATTAAAGTCTTGTTCAGGACTCACCTGATGAAACAAATGTTTTCAAGTGTCAAAAATTTTTCTTGATTTCTCATCTAAAAAGGTTTGATTTCTCATATTCACTATTTGAAAAAGTCATAAAGAAATACTCTGCCTTTTCTGTCGTGTAACTTTCAGCTGAATACTATGCAGATATTATTGGTAAAGGTAAATTTCTTCTTTAAAGTCTTATTTTAAAACAAGAATTTCAAAGACGTAAGAGGAATTTATCTTATCAGAGTCTCTTTGATTTCCTTTGGAAACTTAATACACGACAGATGACTGTGCCCTTGAAAAAATTCCACTGAGAATCGGACAAAATTGGAGGACATCCCAGAGTTTCATCTCACTGAAATCCCTTGGCTGCCCTACATTATATGTGGAGGCCATGGGGTTGTGAATGTGTGATGTATAAAGAAAACGATGGAATTATTTTTTGAGTCATACAAAACTGTAAAGCCCAGTGCTGACTGAAGGAAATAAAATTTCTATTTTATTATTTATTAGGACTGACCTGAACTAAAAGCTGTGTATGAGTTTGGTAAGAGTGCATGTAGAATGGGCTTATCCAAAAAAAGCAACATATGTTACAGATAAAAGTCAAATGTCTCAAAATGCCCATATAATTTCAGCTTTGTCATCTGGTCTAAATTCATGTCATTCCACTGAATTCTGAGGGTTATTCTTGTTCATCCCTACTGAGTATTTGGGCAATTAAATGTATGAAGTGTTGTCAGTCATGTCAGACGTCAAGAAAGGTATCGGTTTAAATGAAAACTTGGTGTTAGTGAAATCCTCCACATACATCTAAAGACTGGGCTGCTAAAAGGTTAAATCAATGCACCTTATTAAAAAACAAACAACCAATCAAACCCAAACCACCTCATAGTTCAACACTCAAGGAGTTAAAGTTGGATAAAGGTTCATGAAAGTTCTAAATACTAAGGTCAGGGAAGTGCCAGAGAGAGATGCCCAGGAAGTTGTTCCTACTGCCATTCTATCAAGGGGCTGATTAACTTTCCCACAGTCTCAACTTCTTCAGGCAGTTCGTAACCTGTATTAAACATAAAGTCTTAAAATGTCTCAAAGACTAAAACAGTTCAGGATAGATGCCTTCAAGATTTAAGAATGACACTTTATAAAGGAAATCTATTGCTAAATTTAGATCTGAACAATAGTATGCTAAGCATATCAATCTACTTAGATTATAAAGATGTTCTGAAATTTCCTCAGATAGAGAGGCAATGACACCCATGTCAAAGTTGTTGATGATATCCATTACACTTTTCAGTAGGTACTTTTTCTAGCTCTCTCTCTCTCATTAGACTTTTCAAGCCAGATAAAAAATTGCCATTCCATACCCCTCAATGCCCCCCAAAAAAACCCTCAAAAAAGAAAAAAACCCAACAACAGAAAAAAATAATAAAAAAAAACCCAAAACAAAACAAAAAACAAACCAGACTGTGGGAGAGTTACTTGAAAATGGAGAACTTAAGAGTAAGAATTGATTTAAAATACAGATTAAAGAGGATCAGCAGCTGCCATCAGGGTGCTGCACAAAAGGAACACAGACTGGTAAACAAGAAAGTAAGTAATTGTTAACATGTCTAAATGACAGAATTTAATTCTTCTCTGACATGTGTTTGTGTGGATTTTGCTGCACTCTATTGCACTACAGGAGGTAGATCTGTGAGAACCAAAGCCTAATTAGGTAAAACAGATTAGCCTTTTAAATTGGCTATCTGGTATCCACCCAGCTCCTGCACAGCTATGGACCCATGCTGTTCATTGTAAGAAATGCGTAAGTCCCTTCCCTTCCCTTCCCTTCCCTTCCCTTCCCTTCCCTTCCCTTCCCTTCCCTTCCCTTCCCTTCCCTTCCCTTCCCTTCCCTTCCCTTCCCTTCCCTTCCCTTCCCTTCCCTTCCCTTCCCTTCCCTTCCCTTCCCTTCCCTTCCCTTCCCTTCCCTTCCCTTCCCTTCCCTTCCCTTCCCTTCCCTTCCCTTCCCTTCCCTTCCCTTCCCTTCCCTTCCCTTCCCTTCCCTTCCCTTCCCTTCCCTTCCCTTCCCTTCCCTTCCCTTCCCTTCCCTTCCCTTCCCTTCCCTTCCCTTCCCTTCCCTTCCCTTCCCTTCCCTTCCCTTCCCTTCCCTTCCCTTCCCTTCCCTTCCCTTCCCTTCCCTTCCCTTCCCTTCCCTTCCCTTCCCTTCCCTTCCCTGTCAAAGAGTCTATCAATGGGAACTGGGCTATCTGACCTTGTAACTGTTGCATCTTTTCACTGCATTTTACTCCTTGGCTGGCAAAATATATGCCTCATACATTGTGATACTGGAAAACTTGGGTTAGGCAGAATAAATTAATTTACTACTAAAACTTACTAATAAAAATGCCGTTTCAAAATGAGAAATAAAACCATCTTTCTTAATAAAAACTTCTAGAGCATTCCAATGCTTGTACTTTCCTTTTTTATGTCATATTGGAGCTCAGTTTTACTGGTGTGTGAATGTGCTTTTCCTCTACCACACAAAACAGTTTATTTTCTGGTTTTGGAGGAAGGGTTACAAATCTCTGGTGTATCATGAAGTTTTGTCACAAGGCAGTTAGGATACATTTTCAGGATTAAGGCAGGTTCAGTAGTCATTTGTATATTTGAGATTCTGTGTGTGTCTGCACATACACAGATACGTAAACATATGTGTATATATCTTTGTATATATCGCTGTGTGTATTTTTTTCACCATGACACAAATCTTTGAAAGCAGTGGAACTATTCATAAGAAGTCCATTTATTCATCCTGCTGAGGACGTACTTAGGTTTCTGTTTTCAAATGTAGATTTACTTTCATATTCTAATTTGCAAATGAAATAGTTATTAATAGAACTTAAGGTTATCAGTCATAAAAACCACATTTTTCTAAAAATAAGTTGCATTTATGTTATCCAAATTTCTTACATCATGCTTTTCCAGTTGCTTCCTTGATGCACTGAAATATGTGAGAATTAAGAATAAAATCCATTTGGTCTAGATAAATGGAAACCTATCCATGATGAATAAGAATGCCTTACATGTAACCAACAGACATTCCTTCCTACTCTTTTCATCATAAACAAGAGGAATAAGAGCAGCTCCTCAATAAACTCTAAGAAAGGTTAACAAGTCTGCCTTCAGTGAATCATGAGAGAGGGAGCAGAGAATGGCTTTCTGTCTGAAGGATCACTCAAAAAATGCCTTGTTTTCTGCTTCTAACTTATTTTAAATTTAGCAGACAGAATTTCAAATCCTTGCACTAAAAACAGTAGTGGTGCTTTCACATGTACCAGAGAGAAAATCTGTAAGCCAGCCATAACATTAAACTTAAAATATTCTACCTCTAATCTAACTTCAGAATTTAATACCATCATTCAAGCAATAATCACTTACAATAGTGACTAAATTGAATGGTGTTTTCTACAACTTCTGATTCATACTGCAATGTGTAAGTAATTTTATTTGGATCAGTCTCTCTAACTTGATTTAAGTCTTTAATTATGGAAATATTATTTGCCCTCCATTTCCCCTTTAAAAATTTACTGAGTACCCTGCAAGCTGTATTTTCTTAATAATAGAATTTAATCTAAGGTTAATGACACATAAATTCTACCTTAGTACTTAATTCCATATTTAATTCACATTTTTTTCATTTAACTTGGCTACAAAAGACTATAGTAAAACTGAGCTAAGCCACTGTGCTTTTTAATGTTATTTTGTTTTTCATCTACTTCAAAAAATATATGTTCTTCAACCTTCTTCTGAAAACAAGTGGCTTTAATTCCAATTTAATATATGTAGTGCCTTGCTTCTTGAATGAAGCACTACAGATGCTTGCAGGATCATGTTTGTCTCTGCTTTGCACCAGATGGGGTATTTGGCTGTGTGAGAAGCTCACCATAGAGATAACATAGTAGGGGAAACTGGATTGTTGAGAATTTTTTTTCCTGGGAATGCACAAGTTCTAGCTCATTTTTCTGCTCATATGAAACTGCTCATAAGAAACAGAGGCAGATTTAAATGTTTTCTGTAGTATGGAGAGTTACAGTGGAGATAAGCTCCTTTCCCCAAGAAAACACTAACTCCTATTTGTCAGAGACAAGTGCAACTCAGTGCCATGTGATGCCACCTTACATCAGGGCAGAAGACAGACTTGGGATGGTTAGAGGAAGTTCTGATAGGAAGCTCAACACAATTGCCACATGACCAGAAATGGGAAAAAACAAACATGAATTAAAATAATAAATGTAGCGGTTGAGCTTGCTGGTAGAGAGCTGCCTATGAACATGACTGCTGTTACTCTCCAAGGCTCTGTTGTATGACTGTATCTAACTTTGGTCACAAGCTTCTTATATTGCTATAAATACTCTGGTGAATTTCTGCTGCATAATTGTGGTTTGTACAGCATCAGTACCAAAGGATTTCTTGATGCTCACTGTACTGCTGATTATTAACATACTTGCCCGCCCTGCCCCCAAAAGTGAAATAATAATAAGCAGAGACAGTTGTCATATAGGTGGATGAGCTGCTGTCTGATACAGCAAGATGTTGAAAACACAGCAAAATCATGGCTTGGAGAGAGAAAAATAAGTGAGCCCTCTCAAGCCAGGCTCTGCAGGAGTTTCAAGGTATGGAGCTAGTCCTCCAGACTGCATCCTTCCTGAGAACCTCGGAGTGCTGCAGGCTCCCAGCCCCCAGCGACAGGGTGCAATATGGTCTAAACTAAGCTGGCTATAACATTTCTTGTTAAGAGGGCTCAGGGAAGCTGCTTGGGTGGGAATAGGGAGCAGACACTGCCCACAAATAGGACCAGGCTGACTGGTAGTACAGCTGTTTGTTGAAAACAGTGCCTGGGACCATAACTGTCTGACCTATATTACTGAGGAGACTGAAACCAGCACTGCATAAATGGCAAAACCCAGGAATGCTTGAATTCAGTCAAGATTAATGTCTGACAGGAGGAGTCTGTGACATTTCTAAAACTGCTTAAGAAGTCTCTTGAGTGATGGTGAAAGCATCAGCTTCAGTCTTTGCTTTAGAATCACCATCATCCTCCACAGAGAAAGAAAAAATATATCTTGAAACAAAACTCTTTCTGTGTGTGTAGGTTAAATTTAATTCAAGCTATTTGCAAAGGTGATAACATCAGAAACAGAGAGGAAATGCTCAAAATGAATATGGGAGTCAGGCAGAAAACATTCATAGAAGAACTAAAGCAATATATCACTGTCTCAGAAAAAAATAAAAGTCAGACTAAAGGAATTAAAATAACAGTCTTTGCAGTGCTAGCCAAAAGAGATTATTTCAAGAAATCTCTAGAAGATCAGTCACGGAAAACCCTAGATCACAGACCCGGAATACATTATCAAGATCTGGAGAAACATGTAGGATAGTCCAGATGAACTGCACAACTTCAAATGAATTCAACTGGAGATTCAATAACAGGAAAATGTAAACACAAGTAACAAAAATTACTAAAATAACCTTTAAAAACAAAGAACTGGAAAGTGCAAGGACCAGATGTCATCCATGGTTTTGGATTTACTACTTTGCTCTTCTACAGCCATGGTTTCTATGCATTTCATAAGAACAAAAATCACTGAAAGGAGGACACGCAGCAAACTAGTAATGAAAACAACAGCAATCAAGTGATTTCTAACAACTAATCTGTCATATGTCTCCCTTCTTTTTCTTACCTGAGAAACTACTAAGGCTGGCTTTATAATGTCAGATTTTGAACTCTGATTGACATTTAACCTCGGATCAAAATGTAGACAAATAAAAAGTATAAGACATGAAAGCTCTACCACTGAATGACTTCTAGTTTCAAAGATTGTCATGAAATTATAGCTGGGAGGGACTTTTCATAAACCCCAGAAAAAGATTTTATTCATTAGTCACCAGGACTGTTGCAACTGTTCCACTATGCATCTGGCTTTGTATAATTTACCAGTGAGCAGCAAGATCTGCAGGACGTCTTTTTTCACTAGATTATACAGGTCTTTCTGGGAAAATGTTGCCTTGTAAGTCCTCAATTTGTCCTTAAGCAAATTTGCCCTTGCAGCAAAAGAGGAAGCATAGTTTTAAATCTTGGTATTCCTAGATTCTTCTCAGCTGGTGGGCTTTTGAGAGTTTGTCAGGGTGTCTCATTGCACCCTGTCACAGGTACATCTTTTGTTTCTGAAGAAAGCATTTATGTTTCTCAACCCCCTCAATTTCAGTCTTTAAAAAAATGCAGAAATTTAAAGTCGAAAGCATGCAAGTTTAATGTAGAGATGCAAAAGCTGTAATTCTTGATTACAAAGCCAGAAAAAATGTTACTAAATCAGGAAATTAAAACAGTAATACATGTTCCTTATTACCTTGCTGATATCAAAGTAACCTGTCATTTAAGCTCCTTGAGACATGTATGGGGTGTAAAAAAGAAAGACACAATTCAGCTGGGCATTTATCCATCTTCTGGATCCCAGCATTCAGAATACGACCTAGGATTACTTCAGCAGCCAGTGCACCTATGTCACAGAACCACAGAATCATAGAATGGTTTGGGTTGGAAGGAATGTTAAAAATCATCTTATTACAAACCCCTGCCATGGGCAGGGACCGTTTTCACTAGATCGAGTTGCTCATTACCTCATTCATTTGGCTTTCTGGACTGCAAGTGCACATTTCTGGCTTATGTTGAGCTTCTCATACACCAGCACCCCTAAAGCCTTCTTCTCAGGGGTACTCTCAATCAATGTTCTGCCCAGCCAGTATTTGTGATTGCGATTGTCCTTACCCAGGTCCAGGACCTTGCAAGTAGCCTTGTTCAAGTTCATGAAGTAGTAGTTCATGAACTGTAGGAGCACTGAACTGCGGTTCAGTACATCTTTCATGTTTCATAGGCATTACCATACTTTTATTTTTTAACTTCTGTATACCTTCCAGCTTACATGCTTTTCTATCAACAACAGTTACATGATATAAGACATAACAAAAAATATTTCTAAATTATATCTAATAAAATGTAAAGCTTCTAACTTTCAATTCAACTTTTTATAGAGTCATAGCATAATATTATTCAAATAACAGCCTGATCCACAAAAATATTTTGTCAAATCTCCTTTTCCAAAATTTAAGGAAGTCATGGAAATAGTATAAGACACAAAAGTTTAGTGTGTTAATCTATTAGAAACTCTAATATGAAACCCATATCAGAAAAAGAAAAGGCTGTATCAATCAGCTCATGACATCTAAGTGGATACTACCTTATTTGGCAGAAATCCTTTCCTTTTGGCAGAATGCCTTTTCAGCTGCATCGTAAAACCAGGCTCAGGAAAAAGTGACAGCACTAACGAGGATGACAAGCAACCCATTTGTGTAGAGTTTTACCTCATAAATTATATCAGCTGAAGATCAGTTTTAGAGTTGATAGGCAAAACACTCTTACATGGGCAAAAGTGTTAGGAAACTGATGAGTATTCTGCTAAACGATCCAGAACAGATTATTTAAAACTGTTCATTCTTTATATATTCAAAAAGCAGGCTCTTCACACAAATTCACTAACACATCATGTTTAGAAACAGTGTGCAAATACAGAAGAAATACATACAGCTAGACTATGTTTCTGAATGGAACTGGCAAATTCGTTATGAAATATTGCGGAAGTAAACCCAAGCCTTCATTAGAACCTATATGGCTAATGCTACCTTCCTACCAGTGCAAGGTGGTGTGAACACAGACGTGAAGGTCATAAACATTAATAGAAATTTTCACCTAATGACCACCTGGATTCTTGAACTATGGACTCAACTGACAGAGAAACTAAAAGAATCCATGCCTGAGACACTGTGTGAGAGATATACCTGCCCAAACATAGCTATCCTGTGTAACTTTAGACATCCTAAGGTATTTAACCTCACTGATAACTGAAACTCCCAAACCACACTTGATGCTAGTTTTTAGATATATTAATCTCCCCCACATTCCGACATACATGCTTATCACTGGAATTAACACCTGTCAGATGAGAAAAATAAATCCAAATAAACAAAATTAAAAATCCCTCTTCCAAGTATTGATCCATAAGAAAGGGGAAAGAATAAGTATTTAAGGAAATAAAAAAAAAAAAAGAATCAGCTACCTAAGGTGGCTTAGCAGCCCCAGTCAGAATTATTCATGCCATGGTTATTTCCATTGGAAATAGCTTGCAAAGTGTGATTATCTTTATGATATATCCCATACTGATAGATCTCACTTATGTCCAAAAAATCCAGCTACTTTAACTTCTGGATGCAAGACTACACACTTGAACACAATGACATTGGTACATGAAGATGTGATTTGACATAACAGTGAACATGGTGTAATAAAACTGCATTGTTGCACTTGATATGTGTATTTAAACATTTAAGAAATATACCAGTTTATAAAAAAAGTGTCCTAATTCCAATATTTATAATGTACTAATGACATTTAAATCTTAAATGTCTTTTTTTAGTGTTACTCATTCAAGCACAACTGATTGATTTCAAAGAGTACTTTGGCTGAGTTGGGAGATACAGAAAATATCTAGCCCTTCCAAGGTGAGGAGGCTACAGCAAACATAATTAAAATCTCAAAACAAAGATTAATTGAGCTACTGAATTGTAACTTTGCAGTAGAAATATAGCAGGGAAAATGAAACAAAACCTCTCTCTCTTCTACCTGAGCATACTCCCAACCTAGCTAAACAGAAAAGGTCATTCAACAAAGTGTCCCTGCTGCCAGTCACTGGAAAAGAAGAGGAGAAATCCTGTGAAAAGAAATCTCAGAGGATAAAGCCTTATCACGAAAACAAAAATAAATTTCATTCAACTGTTTGTTAACTGAAACCTGCTAACCTTATAAAAATATATCAATGGTGTTAAATATAAAAAGAAAGCTGACAAGAAAAACAGCCAGATTCCTAAAGGAACAGACTGAATTCTCACTGGCAATGGTTAGCCACTCACCTTTCTCATCCTGATAAGCAATTAAGATGCTATTCTGTTAAAGCCCAATGCCAGCCACTCTTAGTTTGGCTCAGCTTAGATGGATAAATGAGCATGGACTATTCCTTCAGTTCCTTGCCTTTTTTAATTTACTGCCTATGCACAGCAGGTTGGCAGATCTTGTGCAATAAGTGTTAATTAAGGCTGCTGACACATTTTTACTTTTTTTTTTCCCTACAGTAGATATTTAGAATTCATTGTAGTCTATCAGCCAAATGCTACAAAGAAATTCTTATGCAGTCCTCACACTAAAGTCAATGGAAGCTTTGAACATCACTGTGCTGTAGACACATTCTTAAATGTGGTCAATTGTTCCTTTTTTTTCATAAATCCTTCCTGAAATAAAACAGATCATTTGTAGAATTTTTAATAGCTATAAAAGCATTTCCTGAAGATAGTTGTCCATGCCTCTGTGCTACTGAACATTTAGTTGTTTACAGAAAAGAAATTGGTACAACATAGGAGATACTGAAATGTTATTGTTTTAGGGGTTAAACTGAGAGAAAAAAAAAAGCAGAAACTTGAACTTCTTTCATTTACATTTCAACAGAACATCATCATCACACATTAGTGTTTCTCTTTGCATGCTGTCCATGACTCACACCCACTAACCAGCTGCTTAGGAAAAAACTTTCTCTACAAAAATTTCAGTAGAACTGCTATGTTCATGTTAAATAATCTAGATGTGATGAAAGTTCACCTATAAGAAGAATTAAAAAAAACCAACAAAAAACATTGATGTGAAACAACATTTAGATAACTGTTCTTAGAGTCTATCAAAAGCCCAGTTTATCTGTTTTAGTATTAAGCACAGATAAATTTTATATTTTATTCATATTTTGGCACAAAGATAATTTCTGACTTTACATGCCCACCACTTGTTTTAAGTAAGATGAAGATTTTTGTCATTTGTGGAATGAGAAATAAATGCTTTGGAATCTAAATTCTTCCATCAGAGCTGAGAGCCAGATTCACCTAGCCAAGGACAGTGTGAGGGTTATGTCAACACAGACAACTCAGAAATTGTCACTGCCATAACAAAAGCTTTGACAGCACAGTTTCCAGCTGACAGCAGAGAACAGAATGCATTTTGAAGTCTCTATTGCTCTCAAAAATAAAGTTCTCTTGAATCTTGCAGAGGCAGCTGATGGGATTATTTTCCTGCAAATGTTTGTCCAACCCACCTTCTGCTTCACATTTCTATCCAATGTGTTAGTGCGAACAGCTGATGAGGGCATGTTGTTGGTGGGAGAGTGTTATGTGAACAGGGTGGATGAGAGTGAAGGAGATCTGTCATTCTTTGTAGACTACTGGGAGGCTATCTATGTTACTGCAGAGGTATTCAGTGGAGAAGGAGAGTCTAAAGAATTCTGGAAAGAAAATTCTAGAGTTGAAGATACAGATCCGCTAGCCTGTCTAGGTCAATAGTTCCTAGTGCTGTTATGAATTTGGTTGTGAGAATTTAAATTAGGTCAGGATTTTGATATGGGTCTGGCAGAAATTGAGCTACTAACTGCAAAGAAGAGAGTGGTAAAATATGTAAGATATTTTGCTGATATATCAGGATGGGTGACCACAGAGTCATAGTTTCTGTCATAGCGTATCCAAAACATCAGAAGGTTCCCTCTCTCAGTATGTCTCTGTATTCATACTCCTGTCAAATCACCAGAAAAAAAGTTATTGTATTCTTATGTATGTTTGTTTCTATTAGAGTCAAGGAGGGAAAGTACTGTCCAGTGAAAGGTGAGCTCTCACTAGGGCAATTCAGGGTTTTTTCTTTCTACTGTTATACTTGTTTTCACTTCTATAAGCCAACTCTGGTAATATGTAATCTATGATATATAGCTTGTGGAATAGTGTTTAGTTCTCAGTCCTTCTGAAAGTACATGATTTTAGAGATGTCTGAATCCTAATGAGTCAGCTTGCCTACTTCCAACATTTTTGTATATTTACAGATAGAGCAGATATTAAAGCATGTCATGTTTCTTCTTCATTTCACAGACCTTACTTTCCTATTGAGCTAATCAGGAATCAAAGAGAACAACTTTATTGGGTATTAATCATCATGTGTTTCCTTTAGGAAGGTCTTCAAGGCTTTTTCTGGCACTGTATTGTTATTCTTAGTTGACTGCCAGAAGACCTCCTTTGGCTTTCTAGTTGTCCACTTACTACATGGGAAAAGTTGTTACTTAATAAGTATAACTAATATAGGAGTGGTAATGGAGAGCAGAAGTCACCTATCTGAACTTTTGTTGAGGGTATAGTGAATATTGTTAAATACTTTCTTTTGTCTAATATATGTAAGAAGCTGTATGCATGTCTGCATAGATAAGGCAGTAATTGAAAAGTCTTGAAGCTTTATGATGTAAAACATGGAAAAAACCCAATCCATTTGATATTGTGGTGACCAATGCATTTCACAGAATAATTTTCTTTGTATAATTTTTCATAAAATATGTGTTTGAGAAGAGTCAAATAAATACTTTCATAATTTCTTTTTTCAAATCATTACAACACAAACTTTCACTTAATCATTTTCTGCTGCTGATAGGGTTGGCAATTTAAGTGTCTGTATAATTTACTGGGCAGACTTGTTTCTTTGGAACTACAAGAAACTTTGCCTATTGAAATCTTTCAGTCAAGAACATAAAATTTATAACATATATTTTACACTATACAGCTCATGTTCCTGACATGTAAACAGAAGGTCCTGAGTGGACAATTTGCAGCAAATGTAATCCTTGGACTTCCAGCTCATGAATCTTGACATGTAATAGTTACACTACTCTTTAGACTGATTTTTTGTGGGAAAAAAGAAAAAAATAGCAGGCGGCAACCATAATGTTGCAGCCATCACAGTTGTCTTCCATGCATCAGAGTCTAAAGCCCTCCAACACTGTAAGTTTCTCATCTGGTAAGAGGACTAATTTAATCAAGTTGCCCCATGGGAAGTTTCTTCTGGCAATGATAAGTTGCCAGTTCTTACTTTTGGGCTGAGAAGAAAATTTTATCTTGTTTTACTCCTCTACCTGAGAGCATTGTCTGGAGTTTAAGGAGCTCTCATTACATCTGACATTGTCAGAGGAGAAAAGAATCCGAGGGATTTAATGGCATTGACAGAGTTTGTAGGATTTAATGGCACAGACAATATTTGTAAAACTTAATGGGAATTTGGAGAATGAGTGAATGACAGCAGTGTTCTTTAGCCATGTTCTCTTTTTCCTGCAGTTGTCTCACCAGTATCAGGCCCTCCTAGAAAAGGACATGAAGTTTTGGATTTTGGTATTCGGTGTTGGATCTGATCTACAATATACCAGGACAGATTTTTGAAATATGCCAAAACGTTATTCTAAAAAACC